>JAVGWX010000021.1:35021587-35764087 GCA_036924085.1 Ariolimax columbianus
GCGGCTCGACCGGGTCGGGCTGGGACACAAGCCCCAGGTCCCAACCCTATCGTAGCCTTCCATCGCAGTGGTGCTGAGATTTAGGGCAGGATTCCGGCTTAGAGGCGTTCGGCCGTAATCCCTCCTATGGTAGCCTCGCGCCGTTGGCTTATCAGCCTAGCAGGTGGACCAAATGTCTGCGATTTGCGATTCCTAGAACGGAGTCAGAAACGGGCAGAGCAGGTAACCGGCAAATGACGAAATGCTGAAACGACTGAGTGTTACCGGGGCTTGAAATAGGGGCAATGAGCAGCAACACTGTAATCTGCCAGGCACAACGTAAAATGTGACGAAGGAGGGTTGTGGATGGGGCTGGTTACCTAACTTCTAGAAGCTATGAACGACAAACATCTGCAAATATGGACAAGTCAACTGAAAGGTAATATGCAACTCGACCACACAAAACAGGTATCCAGTTCAGGAGGGGATACTAGCTTCTTAATTCACCCCAAACAAAAATAATATATATTTTTAGCAGCGACAATGATGTAGTGACGTCACAGAATAGTCCACTTTCAAACTGTTGGGGGCGTCAATTATTCTGCGAGAATAGACAAGAATTTCTGCTACCGCTTGTTCCTGCCGTCTTAGCAATAAATTTCTGGAAACTGTCAACGTTTGTCCATGATAAGGAGAGTTGCAGCCAGTCTCTACAGCGGCATGGCATTATCCAAGACGATCTAATAGCAACCATGTTATTTGACCCTAGCCATAATCCTAACCCTAACCCTAAAACTAACCTTAACCGCAACCCTTCGTAAAACTGAATATAACCATCTCTTCTACACATGTCTTTATCTAAGTCGTTACTCCCCTTAACCCGAAATGAAATGTCCCGTGACGTAAGATGGAAACCCATGGAACTCTGTTTGGGGTGAATTAAGACGCAAGTAAATAAAAGAGCTAGAGAGGAGGACATCATGCCATGTGACCTGAGCGCGGGAACAAACACCAGCTGTAAGGGCGTGGCGTGTAGACGGTTATAGGTCACGCATGCGCAACTCCATCAAGAGCGCCGGACGGATACAATCAGCGCGTAGGCTGGATGAAGTCCGCGGGCCATACGTTGCGCAAGTGTGGTATAGCTAATCGCATAGCACGCAGTGCAGTCGGGGATGAAGTGATAAGCGCCATTGCATGGGGACAAATATTTTTATAGGTGGGGACGATATTGTTCATCGCCTTGCCTTTCATAGCCGTGTCGGTTACACATATGCGACTGGGTTAACTTGACCAGGTCGATAATTAGGATAAAACCTCGTGCCTTTGACGCAGGAAGTGATAGGTCGCTCTACATGCTTCCCTGGGGAGGAAGACTAACGGCGGGTCATGCAAAATATACTGATCGGACATGTTATTCAGGGTCAGGCAAAACATACTGGCCAAGACTCTCACCTCGGCTTCCTCCGTAGCCCTCCACGAAAACGTGCTGTTTTCATACCTGTCTGGCTAACGAGGTGAGGGATCGACGTGATCCCCGTAGTAGTGAACGGCACGCAGAAGAAGCCAAGCATAGCACAACCACCTGGAGGACCCTGGTCCACTTTCATCAACAGATTCAGGAGAGAAAAAACTACTGCAACCCGTCACAGGGTCCTTTTCAGGCACATAAGAGTAAACTTACTCATTGTATGCGTTAAAAAAAAACAAACAACAACAACAACCACACCACCACCAAAAACAACAACCACCACCATCAATAACAAAACAACAACACCACCAACAACAACCACCATCAACCACACCACCATCAACAACAACAACAACCACCACCATCAACAACAAAACAACAACACCACTATCAACAACCACACCACCACCAAAAACAACAACCACCACCATCAATAACAAAACAACAACACCACCAACAACAATCACCATCAACCACACCACCATCAACAACAACAACAACCACCACCATCAACAACAAAACAACAACACCACTATCAACAACCACACCACCACCAAAAACAACAACCACCACCATCAATAACAAAACAACAACACCACCAACAACAACCACCATCAACCACACCACCATCAACAACAACAACAACCACCACCATCAACAACAAAACAACAACACCACTATCAACAACAACACCACCATCAACAACAACAACAACCGCCACTATCAACAACAAAACAACAGCACCACCAACCACAACCACCATCAACAACAACACCACCAACCACACCACCATCAACAACAACAACCACCAACCACACCACCTTCAACAACAACAACAACCACCACTATCAACAACAAAACAACAGCACCACCAACCACACCACCATCAACAACAACACCACCAACCACAACCACCATCAACAACAACAAGCTACCCTGACGTTTCAGTAGCTGCACTCTTAGTAAAAAAACATGCCGCCTGCAATCCACAACGAGGTAAGTGGACTTGTGTTCGGGTCTCCCAACCTGGATTCGGGTTTCTTTCTGATGCCAGCATGTCGTGCCTGGACTGAGTTCCGCGTGACTGCTCTGACCTCGGTTGTCAGCATAGGACAGTAATCTTCCACTATCTGCTCTGCAAGTGGCAGCTCGAGAAAATCGTCATCGCTTGACTCCTATCTCTGCCGGTCTTAAGTTTCAGACGTCAACATAGAGTTTATCAAAGAATTACATTCCTTTACAGACTTGGCAGTCTGTCAGTCTCCTGTTTCTCCCGTCACCGTAAACACAAACCTCAAGCGGGTCGCCCCCCCCCCCCTGTTGACGTAACAGCGCGTTTCTAGTCTACGCGTCACAAACACGGCTTACCAATATGTAGAGTCTGACCTAGTTAGCTTCAGTATTGTGGGACAGAAGGGAGCAACGACCAACCGACACTGACTGCACGGCTAACCAGGCATAGAAAGTAAAGCGGACAACAACAGCAGAGGAGGCTCCAGGACATATTAAAAAAAAAATAGACGGGGTGGGGGGGCATACGATATTACGAGATTCCCATTGTAAGCGTTCGACATTTGTGGTGACCTCGACTATGGTCATGCCTGGGCGCAGTGGCGGTAAACATTAGGTCGTGGGATTGCTGTGGCATCTTTCTGAGATGTTAACATTGGTGGCACATTGCTCTCTACGATTGATTCATCTCTCCGTTCTAAGTGGAGCATGGGGCCGCCAGTACAACTGACCCCCTTGCAGGAAGCCTGTAGCCGAGCATTTGCTGCAAGGTTTCAAGGGATTAGTGTAGTGCATTTCGCGGCAAAGGTATGGAGCTCAATCAATAAATACCCCATCTGGAATATGGGTCAGCAGCGTGGTGCCCTGCAGCAAACACTACCCTAAAAGATGTGGATTTGGTGCAAAATTAGAATATACACAGATGGGTCAGCACAGAATGCAGTTAAGAATGGCGGAGCGGAAGTGTACATAGAATACCCAAACAACATTATGGATACAGTCAGAATACCTACTGGAAAATTATGTCATTCATATCATGCAGAAATACAGGCAATCAAGGTGGCAACTGAGAAACTGTTGAACACCAATGTCGGTTCACAACCTGTAGTATTTCTGACATGCACAATCAGCTCTCCAAGCACTGAAATCTGAGAAACTGCCAGATCTATTGGCTCTACTGTCTGAACTGAGCAACCAGCACACGATTGTCATACAGTGGATGCCTTCTCATTGTGGAGTACCAGGAAACGAGAGAGCAGACCGACTGGCAAAGTATGGTGCTGCAGACGAGCAACCAGATGTGCCAGTTACATACCAACAGAAGATAAGGATGATCAAATCAATCAGAAAGCCACCAACACCAGACGATTACCATAACATGAACAGACAAGAACAAGCTGTAGTGTTGCGCCTTAGAACAGGACACAACCGACTCCGCAGCCACATGTACACAAAAATGAAGATTGGCAACTCAGCCATGTGTACATGCGGACAGGCACCCCAGACAGCAGAGCACATACTACAAAACTGCCCCGAATATGATATACAGAGAAAATCTCACTGGCCCATAGAAACAACACTGGAAGAGAAACTTTATGGACCTGTATGTGAACTACAAAGGACAGTGAAGTTTATACAAGAGACAACATTGCAGATATTGACAATATTTTCAAGCAAACGAAAGAAGAACAAGAATCATCAATACCCCTATACAAAAGTGGGTATTGGTTCAACTTCCGCGACCATTACGCTCCAGTCGACTCATCTGTAAATGGGTACTTGGCATACGAGTGGGAAAGTAAAACGCAGAGAGGAAAGGAACTGGCCACCATACCGCATACAGGCTGTGGCTTTAGCACACTGTCTCTAACAACATCATTCTCCGACAGCAGTACAACTACCATGGGACAAACCTTTACTGAAGTCTCTAACATCTTCAGGCAAAACATACTGATCAGACATGTTAGTCAGGGTCAGGCAAAACATACTGATCAGACATGTTAGTCAGGGTCAGGCAAAACATACTGATCAGACATGTTAGTCAGGGTCAGGTAAAATATACTGGCCAAGACCCTCACCTCGACATCCCAGTAGTAGTCACTGGAAACGGGCCGTTTTTACGGCAGGCTGGCTAAAGAGGAGAGGGATGAACGTGATCCCTGTAGTAGTTAGCGACACACAGATGAAGGCAATCATAGAACAACCACCTGAAGGAACCTGGTCCACCTCCATCAGCGCGCTCGGGATGTGAGGAAACCAACCACTTAACCTCCTTTTTAGGACCCACAAAAGAGTAATCCTACTCATTATGTCGACAATTACCAACAACAACCACACGCAAGGTATGAAATAGTTACCCGATTCTGTTTACCCCATGTTACAGTCTATCCTGCTGTAAATGGGTACATCAGCTATATTTATAGGGGATGCAAGTTGGCAAGGAAGGGAGAAAATCAGCCCACCTCAGAAAATGGCAAGCACAAGGTTTTACAACTGTTTTAGAACTAGGTTCATTTATTTCCACAGTCTAACAGTAGAATTCTGGTTGCGCTGACAGTCTACCTGTTACAGGTAACCTGCAGCCTCACCAACAGGTAGGAATCTGTGACTGGATTCCAGCCTTGACACGGGTCACGTCCAATGAAAAAGTGTTAGGGCTATTAACTGGCTGGAAGGAGAAAAATACGGTCAATTCTGGAGTACAGCTGATGGTGGGTTTCTGTACTCAAGGTTAAAGGTCAGAGGACGAGGTCATTGTGCGGATGGATATGTGTGTGCATGCGTATATGTGTGTGCATATGTATGTGTGTGAGTATGTGAGTGAGCATGTATGTGAGTGAGTAGGTATGTGCGTATGTATGTATGTATGTGCGTATATGTATGTATGTATGTATGTATGTATGTATGTATGTATGTGCGTGTGTTGTATGTGTGTTGTATGTGTGCGCGTATCTATGTGTGTGCGTTGTATGTGTGTGCGTTGTATGTGTGTGCGTTGTATGTGTGTGAGTATGTATGTGTGTGAGTATGTATGATGTGTATATGTGTGTGTGTTTGTATGTGCGTGCGTATGTATGTATCTGCATGTATATGTGTGTGTGTTTATGTATGTGTAATGTATGCATGCGTGTATTTTACAGAGAGATAGAGGGAATGAGGAGAACGAGAGGGGAAAGATAAAGATATATAGAGAGAAATAAGGAGATCGTGTATGTAAGCGCAAGAGCAAAAGAATAAAGAGGACCGGATAGGTAGAAGGAGAGATAAATAACAAGAGTAGGGATAATGTATGTGTGTATACTGGAGAGAAAGAAATGATAGAGAGTGTGTGTGTATGCTGGAGAGAAAGAAATGATAGAGAGTGTGTATGATGGAGAGAAAGAAATGATAGAGAGTGTGTGTATGCGCGCGGAGATATATATATATATATATATATATATAGAGAGAGAGAGAGAGAAGAGTTGCTTGCTAATCTTACTGCAATGTTGAGATAAGCTTGAGATTGGCGTGTCCTCAGCGTGTTGAGTGTGCAGGACCGCCGTGGAAAGTGGATCGCTGTGACGCAAGTACACTTGATAATCATATTTCATACCGGATTGAAAACATGTCTGTACTGTCCCATAAACACCCGCACTTGTCATGTTCCATGCCACAACAACATCGCGAGAGACTTTACCGACAACAGCACACATCATCAACGGCCATAGCCACACCATCATCTGCCAAGCCAACGACAACAACTTGAATACAGACTCTCCTATACCATACACCCCGAATAATGCGCATGACCAGTTGAACAGAAGAGAGCAGGTGGTGGTATTCAGGCTCCGCACATGCCACAACAGACTGAGGTACCACCTATTCAATAAACTGAAGATATGTGGCACTGATGAATGCATCTGTGGTACAGGGAAAATGACCGCTGAACAGCTGCTGTAAAACAGAAAGCACACGTGGCATCATCAGTTCCCATCACTAGACAAGCTCTATGCCAGTGTTGACAGCCTCAGGATGACCGCTCCTTTCTTTGAACAAATTCACATCGACGTTTGACAGCCTAGGTAGAAGAGGAGGAGGAAGAAGAAGAAGACGACGCCAAAATGCTGCAATAACCGGGCGTGGGATTGTCTAGCGCAGACAGACTTACATACTAGATTATTTATACATATTCCGAATGAACAGAACATACGATGACCCCCACTCCCGACCGCTCACATGTGTATCCCAAATGCGGTACAGTCTACCGTGCCATGATTGGACTTTACAGTCACATGATAACATATCTCCTTACAGCACAAGTCTGACGCCTACAGTGAACTACTACTACATATCTCGCGAAAAACATGACCACTGCAGTATTTGAAGTAAAGGGCGACACACGATGATTATGCAAAATAAATAGCTACAGAAACCAGACCAGGAACAACCCATACACAGTTTACTGGGACATGTTTCTTTAACTGCAGGGGCGGTCGTATTGTTCCTAAGTGGCGAACGAGAAGATTGACAAAATTCAAGTATACCCAACAAAATTTACCAGAAGAGACACAAAACCCACAGAAAGCTAAAACAAAAGAACACAAGACCCTTCCCCCCAAAACAATTTAAAAAAACAAAACAAACGAATACACGACAAAAAGAAAAACAAAACCCAAAAAATAAAAAAAAAGGACAAGACAAAAAAAAAAAAACCAAAAAAAAACACAACAAAACAAGGCACCAAAACCAAAACAACAATCTACCGACAAAGGTGCTGTGATTTTTCTTCTTACAGCGCCATCTGCGCCTTTCGATCAACAAGCATCCGATTTGTGCACGGCATGTTCGGGACTGGGTTTGCCGTTCCTATTCACTCCGCCAGCCTACTAAACTTGGGGGCGAAATAGGGTTGGCCAGCACAGATTCACTGACCTTGACACGACAACATCTGTTAAGTTCAACCGCTTTATCTTGCCCAATGAAAACGATGCCAGACGGTTCTGTTGACAAGCAGTAGACATTGTTACACATCTTGCCCTCGATCGATCTGTTCAAGGAAGCGCTAGCTGCACGCGCAGGGCACGTGTGGGGAAGGGGGGGGGGGGGGTCAATACCCTCTATCAGACAACTGTTGCTGTTTACTTTGGTGCCAGGGAGAGAGCGAGGGAGAAAGCGAGAGAGGGAAAGAGGGTGTTTTGTGGACGAGCCGCGCACACGCTCAATGCAAGACTTGCTTACCTACTAGGAACGACATGATAACTTGTACTACAGTACAGCCTGTCTGCGGTTAAATGGTGCATGCCTCGCCTGAAGGTGGCGAACCGAGTACCACTGCAGTAACTGCTGTCGGGGATTAAGTGTTGAAGGAGTTATTTACTAGCACCGAAATATGGTGACCAGCTCTCTTCATCTCAGTCTATATTTCCGTAACAGTAAGACATGTACCGTTTTCAACTAGAGTGTGGATATAGAGGGTCAAACCTGGAGCATTTGCCGCGGGAATAGAACGCTACTCAGCCACCCATAATCCAATAACATAGGGTAGCTGTCCGTCCGACAGTCCGGTCACGTCACTGTGGTTTCCTGAGAGTGTTGTTACTTGTTCTTGTGAGGTGCTAGTTAGCGATGGGGAGGTGCTAGTTAGCGTTGGGGAGGTGCTAGTTAGCGTTAAGAGGTGCTAGTTAGCGTTGGGGATGTTAGTTAAAGCTGGGAGATGCTAGTAAGCGCTGAGAGATGATAGTGAGCGATGGAAGATGCTAGTTAGCGTTGGGAGATGTTAGTTAGCGTTGGGAGATGTTAATTAGCGCTTGGAGATGTTAGTTAGCGCTTGGAGATGTTAGTTAGCGCTGGGAGATGTTAGCGCTGGGAGATGTTAGTTAGCGCTGGGAGATGTTAGTTAGCGTTGGGAGATGTTAGTTAGCGTTGGGAGATGTTAGTTAGCGTTGGGAGATGTTAATTAGCGTTGGGAGATGTTAGTTAGCGATGGGAGATGTTAGTTAGCGTTGGGAGATGTTAGTTAGCGTTGGGAGATGTTAGTTAGCGTTGGGAGATGTTAGTTAGCGTTGGGAGATGTTAGTTAGCGTTGGGAGATGTTAGTTAGCGTTGGGAGATGTTAGTTAGCATTGGGAGATGTTAGTTAGCGTTGGGAGATGTTAGTTAGCGCTGCTATAAGGGAGTTCAGTAGTCATGCCCGCAACAACATACTGACCAAGGACCCGACGACAACTTCGCCGAAAATCATAGCCGTCTGCCCAATACTCGGGCTGGAGCGAACAACGGCAAGAGGTGAGCGAACATGGATCCATATTAACCTCTATATGCACTGAAACGTGACTGAGACGTGACCTCACCGAGACGTGACCTGACCGAGACATCACAGAGACGTGACCTGACAGAGACGTGACCTGACCGAGACGTGACATCACGGAGACGTGACCTGACCGAGACGTGACATCGCGGAGACGTGACCTGACCGAGACGTGACCGAGACGTGACCTGACCGAGACATCACGGAGACGTGACATCACGGTTTTCCCCCCGCCGAGTTCTGATTGCCCATTGCTAGCGAGTGCTCCTCCTCCCACACAAACAGACAACGAAAGACACGACCAGAACTGGATACCAGGAAAACGTGTATGTATGTTTTATATATGGTATATATATTATATGGTGGGGCACTGAGACGCTAGTTCAATCAGCACAACATACTGACCAGGACGTCGCGTCAGGGTCTGGCACAACACACAAACCAGGACGTCGCGTCAGGGTCTGGCACATCACACTGACCAGGACGTCGCCTCAGGGTCTGGAACAACACACTGACCAGGACGTCGCGTCAGGGTCTGGCACAACACACTGGCCAGGACGTCGCGTCAGGGTCTGGCACAATTAACTGACCAGGACGTCGCGTCAGGGTCTGGCACAACACACTGACCAGGACGTTGCGTCAGGGTCTGGCACAACACACTGACCAGGACGTCGCGTCAGGGTCTGGCACAACACACTGACCAGGACGTCGCGTCAGGGTCTGGCACAACACACTGACCAAGACCACCATTTCTCTTCCATGAAGCGCTCCCTGGAAACAGGATGTTTTCAAGGCAGGCTGGCTGACGAGATGTGATGCCCGTAGCAGTGAGTGCCATGCAGATGATGCCACGCATAGCGCAACCGCCTGGAAGACCCCAGTCCACCTTCATCAGCATGCTCGTGATGTGAGGAAAGCTACTACAACCTGACATTTAACATCCTTTTCAGAGCGCACAAACGGGTAAACTTACTCGCTGTGGGCATTAAACAGCAACAATATTGTAAGGTCACTTTATGACGACGTCCCTCGTGTGTATAAATACATATACGACCACCCACTCTATACCCCCACCCAGCCATCCACATACACACACAACAACAAACACACACAGAGGATGAGAAAAGATAATCAAAGAGCGAGAGAGAGATATATATAAAGAGAGACACACAGAGAGAGAGAGAGATAAGAGGGTTGAACACCCTAAAAGAAAACAAAACTGCAATATAAAATATACTATGTTCGTGAAGTCCAAAGTTGACAAAAACAAGCAGATATGTCCAAAGTTTAAACAAACAGGCTTGTTCTTGCTAATCATCAAATGGGTACACATGTCACTTGTTGTCACTGCACTTATTGTACCGGCTTCCTTATCTCATCCTGGCTGAATATTGTTGTCTTTGTGCTTGCGGTACATGTTTCTAGCCTCGTTCAGTGTTAGGGTACAAGTGGCCGTTCTTATCCCCGACCACTGGCTCAGTCTCTGTGCTCGTCGCCTCGCTTAAGTGCCGCTGATATCTATGACCGACCGAACTGTGTTAAGTGCGACACCACTTGACAAGACAACACACCTTCAGTTTAGACAAAATGTCTCTGGAGCGCAAGCAGGTCCCAGTTGTTGGCCGTTCAAATGTCTTCGTTTGGGGACAGAGATGCAGAAGCTGACAGCATAAATGGCTGATTGCATCAGGGTCAGTGACCTACAACTGACAAAGACCCTATTCCGTTTCCAAGTGGCGATACCGAAAACATACTGTAACCGTTAAGAAGTGCATGAGATGCAGCGGTCAGCGAACCAGAGCTGACTGCTAGCGTCAGGGTCAGCGAACCAGAGCTGACTGCTAGCGTCAGGGTCAGCGAACCAGAGCTGTCTGCTAGCGTCAGGGTCAGCGAACCAGAGCTGACTGCTAGCGTCAGGGTCAGCAAACCAGAGCTGACTCCTAGCGTCAGGGTCAGCGAACCAGAGCTGACTCCTAGCGTCAGGGTCAGCGAACCAGAGCTGACTCCTAGCGTCAGGGTCAGCGAACCAGAGCTGACTGCTAGCGTCAGGGTCAGCAAACCAGAGCTGACTCCTAGCGTCAGGGTCAGCGAACCAGAGCTGACTGCTAGCGTCATGGTCAGCGAACCAGAGCTGACTGCTAGCGTCAGGGTCAGCAAACCAGAGCTGACTGCTAGCGTCATGGTCAGCGAACCAGAGCTGACTGCTAGCGTTAGGGTCAGCGAACCAGAGCTGTCTGCTAGCGTCAGGGTCAGCGAACCAGAGCTGTCTGCTAGCGTCAGGGTCAGCGAACCAGAGCTGACTGCTAGCGTCAGGGTCAGCGAACCAGAGCTAACTGCTAGCGTCAGGGTCAGCGAACCAGAGCTGACTGCTAGTGTCAGGGTCAGCGAACCAGAGCTGTCAAGACCCTTCTACACCTCCACGCGGTGATCCTGGACAACAAACTGCAACAGAGCAGACTGACTAAGGAGAAGGGATCGAATAGGGAAGGCTAACACGGTACCAACACAATTCCTGCTGAAGTAGGATGTGTTGGACCGAAAGGTGCAAATATCACAGTCAAGCTGTAAACTACGGCACAACGCATTCTGTTTTCCGGACAATATCCTGCTACTTGGAAAATCCTTGTCATGGTTGGCTTGGTAGTGGGAGATTGAGAGCGAACATCGATGAGAACAGAGAAGATCTGGGATAAAAGAGCGAATGTCGATGAAAACAGAGAAGTTCTGGGATAAAAGAGCGAATGTCGATGAAAACAGAGAAGTTCTGGGATAAAAGAGCGAACATCGATGAGAACAGAGAAGATCTGAGATAAAAGAGCGAACACAAACCGGGTTCCAGAAGTGCCGTTCTGAAACCGGAAGTGTTGGGCCGAAGGGGGCAGATCTCGCTGTAAACTACGAGCCAACATCTAAATGTCCTCAGAATGCCCGCCGAATAAGAAGAAATGGCTTCGCTGTGATGACCTGATCTCAATACGCTACATTCTTCTTGGTGTTCCCTTCTCACTCCATTCGGAGCATAAGGTCACACCTTCAGTTGGTCTCCTTTAGAAAGACTGCGTCTGAAGCACTTTGCGTGCGTCTACAGTGGTGGTTTCTATAACAATTTGTTTTAATACACGAGGCTGCTATCACCATGCACAACTCTCATGGGTCGCCTTCTACGACATACATGTATTTGTTCTTGTCTTTCATCCCTAATAAGAGTCTCGGGATCCACTCATTGAACGATACAGACTACCCAGCTATAAATTGGTTGTTGGCCTATTACAGTTAGAGTTGATGCGATAGCTGAAAGGGGGAACTGGTCAACTGGTCTGGTGACAAAATACGTGTAGTTTCGATTCCCAACCTCATGACGAGTTGACATCTAGTACAATAAAGTCTGATTCACTTCATCCCTGACGACAAGTGTAGGCTCATTGTCCAAACACGGCTCAATTTAGAAATGAACACATGAGACTCAGGTCTCATTCAACTTCATGAGTAACTTGTGTATGGGGCTAGCACCGCCCTTATGTTAAACCACTACAACTCAGCCCGCTGTTGGAGACTCAAGATGCAGCAGCGACTGATCTAACATCACTCAGCCTCCAAGTGGTGACCCTGGAACCAGGCTGCTCTTGTGTAGTCTGACTAAGAGAATTAGGATCGCAGAGTGAAGACAACCCAGACTCTAAAAAAAAATGACGTGATGTAAGAAGAGCCACTGTAACCGGCTGCCAGAGAAACGCATTGCACGCCCCACGTCATGGACACAGGCTGCCCCCACACCCCACCCCCCAACGTCATGCACGCCGGCTGAGTCTGCAGTAACCTAATTGGAAGTTTGAACAACAACAACATCCAGGTTCACCAGGTTAGAAAGTGTACGTAACCCATTGTGCCGAGGATCAAAAGCAGAGAAGGATGAGCAAATGTGAACTGGCTGTGCGGGCATGGATCGTGTTTGCGCTTGACTCACACAGCGTGCACAGATTACGAGAGATGGCGTCATCAGTCCGACGATTAAGTGTGGAGCACCAAGTGCACACCAGCAAGTCGCACACTTGACCGAATCGACGGTAAACTAACCGGCCATTCATAGTTACATCAACACTAACTTCTATGTGGTGGATATGCAGCTTTGAGTTCACGGACATTAGACAAAACAAGCCAACACATGCCACCCTATAATACACATGACCCAACACATATGTCCCGTCACACATGTCCCGACACACATCGTCGAACCCGACGCAGTTGGACAATCAAGCCCCCCCCCCCCCCCCCCCCAAAAAAAAAAAGTCGCAAGTGATGTTGATCCATCCTGTTCCCTGTTCTTGGGTTTCCCCCATGTCATGGTGTTACGTCGTCTCGTAGGGGTGAACGAGGGGTCAACTTTGGTGCACGCTGAAAGTAATGAGGGGAAAGGGGGGGGGGGGGGTACGTGAGCTCTCTGGGTACACGTGAGGTCTTGTGGGGGTGGGGGTTTAAACGTGTGTGTGGGGTGGGGGTGGGGCGAAAACGAAGTTTTGTGCAGGGAGGGGATACACGAGGTCGTGTGGAGGGGTGGAGGACGGTGTAAAGGTATTAGAAATCTTGAAGAGGTACACATAGAGCCCTGCGGAGAAAGGGGGGGGGGGGGGGGGTCGGTCGAATGTAAAGAGTTTTATGGAGGTCCGCGAAGATAAAATCTTATGGGCGATCCACAAACCGATTTCGAATGTCTTGATTAGTTCTCTGTCTTGATTAGTTCTCTGTCTTGATTAGCCCTGTCTTGATTATCTCTGTCTTGATTAGTTCTCTGTCTTGATTAGTTCTCTGTCTTGATTAGCTCTCTGTCTTGATTAGTTCTCTGTCTTGATTAGTTCTCTGTCTTGATTAGCTCCCTGTCTTGATTAGCTCCCTGTCTTGATTAGCTCTCTGTCTTGATTAGTTCTCTGTCTTGATTATCTCTGTCTTGATTAGCTCTCTGTCTTGATTAGCTCTCTGTCTTGATTAGCTCTCTGTCTTGATTAGCTCTCTGTCTTGATTAGCTCTCTGTCTTGATTAGCTCTCTGTCTTGATTAGCTCTCTGTCTTGATTAGCTCTCTGTCTTGATTATCTCTGTCTTGATTAGTTCTCTGTCTTGATTATCTCTGTCTTGATTAGCTCTCTGTCTTGATTAGCTCTCTGTCTTGATTATCTCTGTCTTGATTAGTTCTCTGTCTTGATTATCTCTGTCTTGATTAGCTCTCTGTCTTGATTAGCTCTCTGTCTTGATTAGTTCTCTGTCCTGATTAGCTCCCTGTCTTGATTAGCTCCCTGTCTTGATTAGCCCTGTCTTGATTAGCTCTCCGAGTGTAGGTTTTGTTGTTAACTTGTGGCGGGTGAGATCAAGAAGGGCCGCGTCCAATGATTACTGGACTCCAGGAGTCTGTGAAACAAAGTAATGGTGGGGTCCACCTGTATGGCACTATGCTTCTCTGACATCATATTAGTGTTAGCCCGTAAGTTTCCAGTGCACTCTAACCATTCACACAACACACCTTTCCTTTCTTCAGAAGAAAAAAGGAGTTCCTTTTAAAAAAAAAAATCAGGCGCGTGTAATAAAGTCAATAGTACAAGAGGGCTTACCTAAGCTCTGAAACCGCCACCCACACACCACATAAAAAAAAACAACCTCTTGTTTGATCTGTGTCACAAAATGCCTATTCATAGCCAACTCCCCTGACACGTACGTTGTCTAATCCCACATGAATCACCTGGTACTTGAATGTCCTTATTCGGTTCAGTGTTGTCTGATGTTCGTCAAGATCTGACACCATCAGAGTAAGACATTTAACACTTACCCCGCTTCGTCGCTCTATCTAATTTGTGAAAACGTAGCGACGTTGTGTCGCATTTTTGATAATTGGACTATGATATCCGAGTCTTTCGGCAAGTCTATCTATGATATCCGAGTCTTTCGGCAAGTCTATCTATGATATCCGAGTCTTTTGTAAGTCTAACTTTGATATCAGAGTCTTTTGGCAAGTCTAACTTTGATATCCGAGTCTTTTGCAAGTCTAACTATGATAGCCGAGTCTTTTGCAAGTCTAACTTTGATATCCGAGTCTTTTGCAAGTCTATCTATGATATCCGAGTCTTTCGGCAAGTCTATGATATCCGAGTCTTTCGGCAAGTCCATATATGATATCAGAGTCTTTTGGCAAGTCTAACTTTGATATCCGAGTCTTTCGGCAAGTCTATCTATGATATTCGAGGCTTTCGGCAATTCTATCTATGATATCCGAGTCTTTCCGCAAATCTATATATGATATCCGAGTCTTTCTGCAATTCTAACTATGATATCCGAGTGTTTCGGCAAGTCTAACTATGATATCTGAGTCTTTCCGCAAGTCTATATATGATATCCGAGTCTTTCCGCAAGTCTATATATGATATCCGAGTGTTTCGGCAAGTCTATCTATCTACTCGGGTTAATTCGCCCCAATCTTCGGCTGGCCCCATCAATGGAATGCTGCAGGTAGGTCGAAGTCAGGCGTTCTCTTCTCCTTGATGAATCACCATGTACGAGGTCCGGGTTTCATCTACTGGGTAGATTTGATCGGGAGCATTGTTTCAGGGCCTCAAGAGAATAGAACCACTCCCTTTTCTACGCTAATTTAACTCGTGACGTTTCTTTCGTGGTGGATTACATAGGCTTCTCTTACGTCCCGATGTGTCCTTAAGGCGCACCGGGTTCCTCCTGGCTGTAGTGCAATGTGAGGTTTTTCAGTAAGCTCACAACAACGGGGATTACAGTGCCGTTCTCCACCACAATGACCAGACCAGCCTTTTCCGGGGAGCCATAAGTACACGTGGAGTGAAGGTTAGAGCCGGACATCCGTCATGGAGCCCTAGCCTGGCAATAAGTTGAGGCCCTTTTTTTGTCAACATTTTCTTTAAAAAATAAACATTGCAGCGCCCACTAAATGGGGCCATACATACTTGAACCTTAGGCTGCATTCTATTGTCAAAACTAGCACTGGGTGGGGGCGCCCCAGTCAGGTCACAGGAAGACCAGGAGTTACGGATCTTGGAGAGAGAGAGAGAGAGAGAGAGAGAGAGAGAGAGAGAGAGAGAGAGAGAGAGAGAGAGAAAAAGTAAGGGATTGCGGCGGGAGGTGGTGGGAGGAAATAATATAATTATAATGGAAAGATTAGCCTATGACATCACTAGAGATGGTTGCTCTTAGTGAGTGGCTTGTAATGCCAGACCTGGCCAGTGAGTTCAGATCTGAAGCAGAGGCTATTCGGGCGCAACCTTGACCTTGTCATTGCGACAAAGGGCCAATCAAGACGCTGGGCAGCTTATGAACTGCAGCGGTCATCCGCCCACAGCTGACTGCTAGCGTCAGTGGATCAGAGCTGCGAAGACTCTTGTACACCTCTAGGCTGTGATCCTGGATAACCGGCAGCAACAGAGCAAACTGGCTAAGAAGAAGGTATTGAAGAGGGAAGGCTAACCCAGTACGCACAAATGTCCGCTGAAGTCAGATGTGTCGGACCGAAAGGTGCAACTATCGCAGTCAAGCTGTAATCTGTGACACATTGCACTCCGTTCTCTGGACAAGATTCAGCCCCTTGCAAAGCTCCTTTTAGGGCTTGATAGCGGGAGATTGGAACGAAGAAGGAGAAGTATATCTAGCATTACCAATGAGCCTCAGCGGATACAACAGACTGACAGCAACTGATAGCTATATTTAGTCAGTGCCTTGTTTTAACCAATCCGCACACACACACACACACACACACACACAGAAGCACTGGTTAATACGTCCTAAAAGGCTGCGGGCTGGGTTGGAAAGGGGCGTGCCTCCGTTAGTAGAATAAAGCGAGGCAAACACTTTACAACAACAAAACAAATTCCTTTTGCATAACTTCGCTCTTACAACATACAACCTATTTGGATCTATATATAGATATGGGTATGTGTATACATGAATAGGCATGTACACATGTTGACATGTGCATTATTTATTCTTTCACAAATACATTTATCTCACTATCCACCTCACAAAGCCTAACTCCCACCAGCTCAGGTTTCACCTCTTCGGAAATTTTCTCCTCACATCACACAAAGATTTGATTAAAATTGTGCAATAAAGCAACACACCCCCCCCCCCCCCCCAAAAAACAGCCTATTTGACTGTTATAAGTTTCTTGGCAGTGTACAGTACGGCACGTTGCCATTGCTATGTACTAAGAGAAATACATTGAAGAAAAATATGTTTTTACCTCCGTTATTTATATTTGTGACTGTATCATGCTGTGCTCATGAAATCAGGGCATGGGAACCAGAGCTGAGCAGCGCATGAGCTGCAGCGGTCAGCGACCCATAGCTGACTGCTACCGGCAGGGCCAACGACCCAAAGCTGACTGAAAGCGTCAAGGCCAGCTCTGTTAAGACACTTCTACACCTCCACGCGGTGATCCTGGATAAAAGGCTGCAACAGAGCAGACTGGCTAAGGGGAAGGGATCGAAGAGGGAAGGCTAACCCAGTCCTAAAAAAAAAATGCCTGCTGAAGTCGGATGTGTTGGGCCGAAAGATGCAAATATCGCACTCAAGCTGTAAACTACGACACAACGCGTTCCGTTCTGCTACTTGCAAAGCCATTTTCAGGGTTTGGTAGCGTGATATTGAGAACGAACGAAGCAAAGCCAAATCATTCTTTAAAATCACTCGGTAGTTCATTACTGTCTGTCTATATATTATGGTGCATAACATAAAAATAATAAATATATATATATATAGAGAGAGAGACGTCAACACCCACCCCACACTATCACTATATGATTATTGAAACGATCACAAAATGAAGTATAAGGAACGAAATACAAAAACAGATATGATGAAGTATATATATATATCTATCACTGAATATTTGTATCACATTTGTTGGCAACAACACGTGAATAAACCAATAACAATCGTGTGTGATGTGTCAATATTATTCTCGTCCGCCATGTTTTAAAAAAAATGATTGACTACAGGTGAAGTCAAGGTCTATGTACTTAGGCTGCTGTGGTGGAGGGTGGTTGGGTCTGTCGTTCGGCTTGATTCCCATTGCTGGGGTAGTCGAGGGCTTTTTAGGCTGGGAACTTTAGGCAGCTTAGCCACAGCTGTCGCCTGGTCGTGTGTTGGTTATGGTTCTTTATTTCACCCCCAACTGAAAAAATTCGATCAGCCATCCTCTTTGTCAGCAGGCAGGCATCAAACCATCTGGACCCGAGCTTCTCAAGGCCCTCACGCAGCTGTGTGTGGAGGTTCGTCTCCATGGGTCAGAGCTAAGTCCGCAGCTGCCTTAGCATATACCAGTTGTGTAGGATATGTTGGACTGTCCCTGCTGCTTGTCCGCACGTACACATGGACGTTAGGGCGGGAAACTCCAGCCTGTGTAAGTGGCTATTCAATCTGCCAAGTCCGGTTCTCCAGCGAAACAGGATCACTTGCCTCGCTCGATCAAGGTAGTGACAGTCCCTCGTTTGGTCGAATTCACTTGTGGCCTGGAAAAGTGTCTTCTGTTCTTGGAAGGTGATTGTTTGTTCTCCCTGTTTTCGATGTGCTCCCTACTTTGTTAAGTTGTCTGCTCTGGGTTCTTGGTATCCCACAGCGTGATGGTATCCACTGCAGCACCAGGCTTCTCTGGGTTCTTGGTATCCACTGTAGCACCACCCATCTCTGGGTTCTTGGTATCCACTGTAGCACCACCCATCTCTGGGTTCTTGGTATCCACTGTAGCACCACCCTTCTCTGGGTTCTTGGTATCCAATGTAGCACCACCCTTCTCTGGGTTCTTGGTATCCAATGTAGCACCACCCTTCTCTGGGTTCTTGGTATCCAATGTAGCACCACCCTTCTCTGGGTTCTTGGTATCCCACAGCGTGATGGTATCCACTGCAGCACCACCCTTCTCTGGGTGCTTGGTATCCACTGTAGCACCACCCTTCTCTGGGTTCTTGGTATCCACTGTAGCACCACCCTTCTCTGGGTTCTTGGTATCCACTGTAGCACCACCCTTCTCTGGGTTCTTGGTATCCACTGTAGCACCACCCTTCTCTGGGTTCTTGGTATCCCACAGCGTGATGGTATAAACTGTAGCACCATCCTTCACTGGGTGCTTGGTATCCACTGTAGCACCATCCTTCTCTGGGTGCTTGGTATCCACTGTAGCACCATCCTTCTCTGGGTGCTTGGTATCCACTGTAGCACCACCCATCTCTGGGTTCTTGGTATCCACTGTAGCACCACCCATCTCTGGGTTCTTGGTATTTACTGTAGCACCACCCATCTCTGGGTTCTTGGTATCCACTGTAGTACCATCCTTCTCTTGGCTTTTAATATTTGTTCATGCATTGCGGTTTCCAAGCATCTGTAAGTTTATGGTACGTGAAGCTTAGATTAAGCAAGTTCTGTCATCACTTTGAGAAGTGTACATACATCACTTTGACAAGTGTACACACGACACCATCGGATCAAAAACAGAAATCAAACATATGTGACGATCAAAGGCATTCGTCAGTGACAGACCAACACAACTGACACATAGCAAGAACGAGGAACGAAGATAGATTTAGGCTGAGATCTCTAGCCTAGACTATAGAGTGCTAGTATGAGGAGATGATAACAGTTACCACGATTTATCAAGCCGTTCCGACAGGCGTAAAGAAACACGGACATCTTCTGTACTAGGAAAGACAAATTGGAGAACTTATATATCTCTACTATATTTCTCAAAGTTTGTTTATTTGTCTGACGACGTGATAACTCGCGCGAACGGAAAGACATCTTGAGCTGATATTTTCATTGAACATTCTATAGCCATTTGTTGATCAGCGCACATTATCTCCAGTTGCTATGTCTTGTCCTACACGAGTAATGGGCAATTAAACCATAATTTAAACTTACATTGAAACATGTTCTTCGTCTAGCAAGGGACACAACCAAATAAATTATAAAAATTCGAGCGTTATATCCTAAAAGAAATTATGCATCAGGGATTCGAATTTGGGGACGCATATTTCTGCTCTTCCCTTCACGAGTTACGGACATATGATGATGATGTAGTTTGCCTAAGCTAACAAAGTTAGAAACGCTATTTTTCTTTGTTTAGAAGAGGATGCCTACGGTGATTTTTGTGCATTGCTGGTGCTCAGAGAATTCAGAGACGGACGCCTACGGTTTGGAGGGAAATAGATGTAATTTAAAAAAAACAAAAGTTAATATATATCATGTATGATAGATACAACGTCTGAGATCTCTTCCCGTCATGTATGACAGATACAACGTCTGAGATCCCTCCCCACCATGTATGATAGATACAACGTCTGAGATCTCTTCCCGCCATGTATGATAGATACAACGTCTGAGATCTCTTCCCGCCATGTATGATAGACACAACGTCTGAGATCTCTTCCCGCCATGTATGATAGATACAACGTCTGAGATCCCTCCCAGCCATGTATGATAGATTCAACGTCTGAGATCTCTTCCCGCCATGTATGACAGATACAACGTCTGAGATCCCTCCCAGCCATGTATGATAGAAACAACGTCTGAGATCCCTCCCCACCATGTATGACAGATACAACAGGCAATAAAAGTGTGCAGAACCCTTTTCCTAGAAATGGAGAGAAGCATTAAACTGTTCAATATAATCTTTCTATACCGACTTCTGTCCTTCTGTTCAGTAAGTTTCCATGCTGTCACAGTATCAGACAAAACACTGACCTGACATGTTAGTCAAGGTAAAGCAAAACACTGACCTGACATGTTAGTCAAGGTAAAGCAAAACACTGACCTGACATGTTAGTCAAGGTAAAGCAAAACACTGACCTGACATGTTAGTCAAGGTAAAGCAAAACACTGACCAGACATGTTAGTCAAGGTCAGGCAAAACACTAAGAAACATTGACAGGTATGGTCCGATACCGGCAAAGAATCACAACAGAAACGAAAAATACATGGCCACGTAGAAGCTTTCATCAAGGACACGAAACAACAAAAATTAAGTGAACAAATCAGAACGGAAAGAATGGATATATAAAATGGATGTATGAACAGATATATAAGTATGAAAACTGAGCTGGATACCTCATGGGTCAATAGGCAATGACATAAGCGAGAGTAGACCACTGCCGCCACAAAAGCAAGGTTAATCATCAATATCACCCTCAACAACAACAACAACAACATATTATATACTCAAAAACTGAGAACCAAACATTTCCTCAATACAAAAATAACTGTACCAATGAACGCGCTCTGCTAAGCGATATCTCCAGTGCACATGGAAGCCCCCATTCCACAGCCCAGGTATTGTGCTCTCTGCAGGTGGTCGTTCACGAACAGGTGAGGACAGTGAACTCAATGTAGAGTACATTAGGCTGTTTACGTCTCTGACCTTGTACGACTGTGCATGTCGCTAATGTTTCAAATGGCCAACCCTGTCCATGCGTCCACCCAGCCATTCATATATCAATCCATAATACATCCATCTGATGATCAACCAATCAACCCACCCATCCAGTCAGTCAGTCATCCAGTCAGTCATCCAGACAGTCAGTCAGTCATCCAGTCAGTCAGTCATCCAGTCAGGCAGTCATCCAGTCAGACAGTCAGTCATCCAGGCAGTCAGCCAGTCATCCAGTCAGTCATCCAAGCAGTCAGCCAGTCAGTCATCCAGTCAGTCCTCCAGGCAGTCAGCCAGTCATTCATCCAGTCAGTCATCCAGGCAGTCAGCCATCCAGGCAGTCAGTCATCCAGACAGTCAGTCAGTTATTAAGGCAGTCAGCCAGTCAGTCATCCAGGCAGTCAGCCATTCATCCAGGCAGTCAGGCAGTCCTCCAGTCAGTCATCTAGGCAGTCAGTGAGTCTGTCTAACTAAAATACAAACACAGCAACCCCCATCCCGACTTAGATCCCAGCGTTTATCTCAGATCTGATAAACATGTGAAAGGCTTTATTTATGGTGGCCACTTCTGATCTGTTCTGTCACCTCCTCTCTTTGATGTCACCAAGTAACAGGTGTGCAGGCGCGTTTACTATTTATGCCCGGGGGAGACGGGGGAAGGAGAGTGACAGCCAGGGAGGGAAGGCCATCTGTTTTCTTACACAGAAAAAAAACTCACAATAAACAAACAAACCAGCGAACCAAAATTTCCTTAACAGAAATTGACTACAACAAATACTAGTTGCACGCACATCAGCTGCTCCTGCGGTTTGCTGTTAGCCCACTTGGGAGACAGGTATCGGAGAACCGACACCGCCCATGCCCAATAGTAATGTGACACAGTCCATGCCCAAGATTAAAGCGACACAGTCCATGACCAAGATTAAAGTGACACAGTCCATGCCCAAGATTAAAGCGACACAGTCCATGCCCAAGATTAAAGCGACACAGTCCATGCCCAAGATTTAAGTGACACAGTCCATGACCAAGATTAAAGTGACACAGTACATGACCAAGATTAAAGTGACACAATCCATGACCAAGATTAAAGCGACACCGTCCATGACCAAGATTAAAGCGACACCGTCCATGACCAAGATGAAAGTGACACAGTCCATGCCCAAGATTAAAGCGACACCGTCCATGCCCAAGATGAAAGTGACACAGTCCATGACCAAGATTAAAGTGACACAGTCCATGCCCAAGATTAAAGTGGCACAGTCCATGACCAAGATTAAAGCGACACCGTCCATGCCCAAGATTAAAGTGACACAGTCCATGACCAAGATTAAAGTGACACAGTCCATGCCCAAGATTAAAGTGACACAGTCCATGACCAAGATTAAAGTGACACAGTCCATGCCCAAGATTAAAGTGACACAGTCCATGCCCAAGATTAAAGCGACACAGTCCATGCCCAAGATTAAAGTGACACAGTCCATGACCAAGATTAAAGTGACACAGTCCATGCCCAAGATTAAAGTGACACAGTCCATGACCAAGATTAAAGTGACACAGTCCATGCCCAAGATTAAAGTGACACAGTCCATGCCCAAGATTAAAGTGACACAGTCCATGCCCAAGATTAAAGCGACACAGTCCATGCCCAAGACGAGTGACCGAGAACGAGGATGCATGCAGTGAGCCTTACATCAACAAATAAAACTATTAGAACTGTCCTTACATCAGGATACTCTTCTACTTCTTCGTTCGTTCGTTTTCAAACTCCCACCACTAAGCCCAGAAAAGGGCTTTGCAGGTAGCATGATGTTGCCCGGAGAACGGAATGCGTTGTGTCGTAGTTTACAGTTTGATTGCGATATTTGCACATTTCCGTTCACCACGTCCGACTTCAACGGGCATTTTTGGGTGCCGTGTTAGCCTTCCCTCTTCGATCCCTTCTACTTAGCCAGTCTGCTCTGTTGTCCGCGTAGAGGTGTAGCTCTGGGTCTTGGTAGGTCTGGGTCTTGGTAGGTCTGGGTATTGGTAGGTCTGGGTATTGGTAGGTCTGGGTCTTGGTAGCTCTGGGTCTTGGTAGCTCTGGTCCTTGGTAGCTCTGGGTCTTGGTAGCTCTGGTCCTGATACCGCTAGCAGTCAGCTTAGAGTCGCTAACTGCTGCAGCTCATGCGCTGCTCGGCATCTTGATCTTCATCAGCATACACAACTATTAAACAAATACACATATGTACGGATCTTAACAAAACTGCAGATGAATGATTTCCACCAACACCAACCAATATGCCACAGTTACAAGCCACCAATCCCAACAACGTATCGTGTCTCTTCTCTAACCTGCTGGTCCAGCACAGACAGACAGGCAGATATGTGACCTCCCAGGGTGGTGCTAAGCAGACCTGGACGCACATTCCACACCCTAAGAGTACTACGTACATCTCCAAATAATAACATGCATCTAGTATCTCTCGTTAACCCTGGGGCCGTATATATATATGTACGGGCACTTTATAATACGTGGATAATTTAGCAAACTCTAATGTTATGTGTAGATTGTCAATGTTTTTATATTACATACTAGAAACACCTGTGGGTTTGGTAGGGAGAACGAAAGAATGATGGATAAATAGGCACACAGTTAGACATTCCGAGTGACACAACAGCAGGCACGAGTAACATTGTATGTGACAGCGCTGTGGTTAGTGCTATGGCTGCCCAGCCGAGGAATCTAGGGTCAATACACACATGATAAAGGTTATTTTTTTAAATTGCAAGCGTCTCTGGGGTCGACCCAGCCTAAATAAAGTGTGTGGTGGTCGAGTAAATATGGATGTAACACCACATTCCCAACATGTCACACAGCGCGTGCGCACACGGAATCTAGACTGAGTATATACATTTGATCAAGAATAGTAACTGGCAGACACGGGATCTAGACTGAGTATATACATTTGATCAAGTATCGTAACTGGCAGACACGGGATCTAGACTGAGTATATACATTTGATCAAGTATAGTAACTGGCAGACACGGGATCTAGACTGAGTATATACATTTGATCAAGTATAGTAACTGGCAGACACGGGATCTAGACTGAGTATATACATTTGATCAAGTATAGTAACTGGCAGACACGGGTCATTTGTCTCGGTGCGATCGCTCGTCCAAGTCCGGAAAGTAATACAAACTTACTTTACTGCACACATGCCTAGTAACTTATAACAACCAAAATAAGATGGCGGTTGTAAGAGCGACAAATGAAATGTTACTGATTTTTTCTTGTTAAATAATAACTATTTGAAAATGAACAGCATATATGCCTGACACTTTGTGCTGGAATGAGCAAGTATATGCTGTTATAACGAATTGGCTCCGAGTTATTTTCACCATTTTGCTCCTCTGAAAGAGCATCTCGGAGGACACAAGTTTCACACGGATGGTGAAGTACGCCAGGAAGTTCTCTCCAACAGCTCAGGGACCAGCCAACAGAATCCTACACTGCCGGAATATAGAAGCCAGTAGGCAGGTGGGACCAATGTGTTGTAGTGACAGGTGACTACATCGAAAAATAGACAGGTAATTTACATTCATCTCTCTCAGTTGTTGAGGAATGACATCCGTCCGGATACTTACTGAACGACCCTTGTATATGTCAGTGTGTTTATATATATATATATATATATATATATATATATATATATATATATATATATATATATATATATATATATATATATATATATATATATATATGACAAGTTTGCATTTATAATGCGAGAGTGGTTCTATTTAAGGTAACGTCCGTAATGTCAACACAGCTACTAAATTTACTGAGATATTTTGGATACATAAATATACATTTTGATGGCGAATGCCGGGCGTTGACGTTGTTTGTTTTTGTGGTCATTGGGTTGATGAAGTTCGACATCCTCAAGCGACGTTTTTGTTTTAAAACACAAAATGATTTACACAGAAATCAACAAGAGTAGAACCACATGAGTTTAGACAATCCCATAAGTGCACATATAGTTCGACAATACCATAAGAGCACCCATAGTTCGACAATACCACAAGTGCACCAATAGCTCGACAATACCACAAGAGCATATGGGTTCGACAATATCACAAGAGCACCCAGTGTCGGACAATCCCAAAAAAGATACAAGTGTTAGACAATCCCACAAGAGCATCCAGTGTTAGACAATCCCAAAAGAGCATCCAGAGTTTGGACAAGCCCACTAGAGCATCCAGAGTTTGGACAAGCCCACAAGAGCATCCAGAGTTTGGACAATCCCACAAGAGCATCCAGAGTTTGAACATTCCCACAAGAGCATCCAGAGTTTGGACATTCCCACAAGAGCATCCAGAGTTTGGACAATCCCACAAGAGCATCCGGAGTTTGGACAATCCCACAAGAGCATCCAGAGTTTGGACAAGCCCACAAGAGAATCCAGAGTTTGGACAAGCCCACGAGAGCACCACCACTACCAGAGTTTAGACAACCCCACAAGAGCACCCATAGTCTGGACAATCCCACAAGAGCACTACCACTACCAGAGTTTGGACAACCCCACAAGAGCACACAGAGTTTGGACAACCCCACAAGAGCACCCAGAGTTTGGACAACCCCACAAGAGCACCCATTGTTTGGACAACCCCACAAGAGCACCACCACTACCAGAGATTGGACAACCCCACGAGAGCACCCAGAGTTTGGACAACCACACAAGAGCACCACCCCTACCAGAGTTTGGGCAACCACACAAGAGCACCACCACTACCAGAGATTGGACAACCCCACAAGAGCACACATAGTTTGGACAACCCCACAAGAGCACCCAGAGTTTGGACAACCCCACAAGAGCACCCATAGTTTGGACAACCCCACAAGAGCACCACCACTACCAGAGATTGGACAACCCCACGAGAGCACCCAGAGTTTGGACAACCACACAAGAGCACCACCCCTACCAGAGTTTGGGCAACCACACAAGAGCACCACCACTACCAGAGATTGGACAACCCCACGAGAGCATCCAGAGTTTAGACAACCCCACAAGAGCACCTATAGTTTGGACAACCCCACAAGAGCACCACCACTACCAGAGTTTAGACAACCCCACAAGAGCACCCATAGTCTGGACAATCCCACAAGAGCACCACCACTACCAGAGTTTAGACAACCCCACAAGAGCACCTATAGTTTGGACAACCCCCCAAGAGCATCATCACTACCAGAGATTGGACAACCCCACGAGAGCACCCAGAGTTTGGACAACCACACAAGAGCACCACCCCTACCAGAGTTTGGGCAACCACACAAGAGCACCACCACTACCAGAGATTGGACAACCCCACGAGAGCATCCAGAGTTTGGACAATCCCACAAGAGCACCCAGAGTTTGGACGACCCCACGAGAGCACCCAGAGTTTGGACAACCCCACGAGAGCACCCAGAGTTTGGACAACCCCACGAGAGCACCCAGAGTTTGGACAACCCCACGAGAGCACCCAGAGTTTGGACAGCCCCACGAGAGCATCCAGAGTTTGGACAATCCCACAAGAGCACCCATAGTTTGGACAAACCCACAAGAGCACCCAGAGTTTGGACAACCCCACATGAGCACCACCACTACCAGAGTTTGGGCAACCACACAAACGCCAAACTACTCCAGCTCACCTTTGGTATGTGGTGTGCTCGTGACGTCAGGAGTCACAGTAGAAGATGTAGCCAGGGGAGGGGAATTACAGAGCGATGATATCAGGTCTTGGATGGAGAGATACGCAATACGAGTGGAGAACACACCTGTTCTATGATGATCTTAGTATAAAGGTGATATGCTTCTGCTGATTCCGGGTTGTCGTCGTTGTTGTTGTTGTTTAATGCCCACAATTAGTACGCTTACTCGTTTCTGGGCCATGAAACGGACGTTAAGTGGCAGGTTGTGGTATCTTTCCTGACATCATGAGGGTGAACCGCGGTCCTCCAGGCGGTTGTGCTATGCAAGCTTCATCTCGCTCCGTGACGCTCACTATTACGGGGATCACTTTGATCCACATCTCGTCAGACAGACTGCCTTGAAATGCAAGTTATTCACTAACCCTGAATCATATACGGGTGATTGTGTTCACAGCTTTTTGTCAAACCTAGAAGACTATATAACAATCAGCAGATCTGTCAACTGCGTACTCGCCAATGTATTGAGTTGGAAACCTGTATTCTACAACTGGAGAGATCAATCACCAGAGGCAGTGATATACACATTTCTTGTATGTGTGCGATTGATACAGAGAAGGCATCATATGATGATGGTCAGTGATACAACAATTTCTTGTATGTGTGCGGTTGATACAGAGAAGGCATCATATGATGATGGTCAGTGATACAACAATTTCTTGTATGTGTGCGGTTGATACAGAGAAGGCATCATATGATGGTCAGTGATACAACAATTTCTTGTACGTGTGCGGTTGATGGGGCGAACACACATACATTATGTGATGGCCAGCTTATAAAGGTGTAGTGTAGACAAAAGTACATGTATATGATGTGATGATTATCAATCGAACAGACAGAAGCAGGTTCTGAGATTTGGTTCACACTGTGTGACATTCTTACCTTAGACAAAGGTGTGAAATGCGGGTGTCTGACACCAACAGGCGAGGAGACAATGAAGGGCGTAACTGAACGGATAAGGAAAGAGTGAAGGGTGTAGTTCGGTAAGGAATGAGTGAAGGACCAAACACAGAATGATGAAAAAGCGAGCGTTTAGAAAATGAAATGTTATAGAACACATTCACACACACGCAGAAAAACACACACGCAGACAGTCCGGCACACAGACAACCAAACGCGTAGACGATCAAACAATGAAGACAGTTAGACACGCAGACAAACAAACAAGCAGACAGCCAGACACGCACGTAGAATCCCAAACAAGCAGACAGCCAGATACGCACGTAGAATCCCAAACAAGCAGACAGCCAGACATGCACGTAGAATCCCAAACAAGCAGACAGCCAGACATGCACGTAGAATCCCAAACAAGCAGACAGCCAGACACGCACGTAGAATACCAAACAAGCCGACAGCCAGACACGCACGTAGAATCCCAAACAAGCAGACAGCCAGACACGCACGTAGAATCCCAAACAAGCAGACAGCCAGACACGCACGCAGAATCCCAAACAAGCAGACAGCCAGACACGCACACAGAATCCCAAACAAGCAGACAGCCAGACACGCACGCAGAATCCCAAACAAGCAGACAGCCAGACACGCACGCAGAATCCCAAACAAGCAGACAGCCAGACACGCACACAAACAACTAAACACGCAGACAGCCAGACACGCACACAGACACACACGCACACAGACAGCCAGACACGCACACAGACACACGCAAACAGCTAGACACGCACACAGACACACGCACACAGACAGCCAGACACGCACACAGACAGTCAGACACGCACACAGACACACGCAGACAGTCAGACACACGCAGACAGCCAGACACGCACACAGACACACGCACACAAACAGCCATACACGCACACAGACAGCCATACACGCACAGACAGCCAGACACGCACACAGACAGCCAGACACGCACACAGACAGCCAGACACGCACACAGACAGCCAGACACGCACACAGACACACGCAGACAGCCAGACACGCACACAGACAGCCAGACACGCACACAGACAGCCAGACACGCACACAGACACACTCAGACAGCCAGACACGCACACAGACACACGCAGACAACCAGACACGCACACAGACAGCCAGACACGCACACAGACAGCCAGACACGCACACAGACAACTAAACACGCAGACAGCCAGACACGCACGCAGAATTCCAAACACGCAGACAGCCAGACACGCACACAAACAACTAAACACGCAGACAGCCAGACACGCACACAGACACACACGCACACAGACAGCCAGACACGCACACAGACACACGCAAACAGCTAGACACGCACACAGACAGCCAGACACGCACACAGACACACGCAGACAGTCAGACACACGCAGACAGCCAGACACGCACACAGACACACGCACACAAACAGCCATACACGCACACAGACAGCCAGACACGCACACAGACAGCCAGACACGCACACAGACAGCCAGACACGCACACAGACACACGCAGACAGCCAGACACGCAAACAGACAGCCAGACACGCACACAGACAGCCAGACACGCACACAGACACACTCAGACAGCCAGACACGCACACAGACACACGCAGACAACCAGACACGCACACAGACAGCCAGACACGCACACAGACAGCCAGACACGCACACAGACACACGCAGACAGCCAGACACGCACACAGACGGCCAGACACGCACACAGGCACACGCAGACAGCCAGACACGCACACATACACACGCAGACAGCCAGACACGCACACAGACACACGCAGACAGCCAGACACGCACACAGACACAAGCAGACAGCCAGACACGCACACAGAACCCCAAACAATAAGACAGCCAGACACGCACACAGACACAAGCAGACAGCCAGACACGCACACAGAACCCCAAACAAGCAGACAGCCAGACACGCACACAGACAGCCAGACACGCACACAGACAGCCAAACACGCACACGGACAGCCATGCACGCACACAGAACCCCAAACAAGCTGACAGCCAGACACGCACACAGACAGCCAGACACGCACACAGACACACGCAGACAGCCAGACACGCACACAGACAGCCAGACACGCACACAGACAGCCAGACACGCACACAGACACACGCAGACAGCCAGACACGCACACAGACACACGCAGACAGCCAGACACGCACACAGACACACGCACACAGACACAAGCAGACAGCCAGACACGCACACAGATAACCAGACACGCACACAGACAGCCAGACATGCACACAGACAGCCAGACACGCACACAGACACAAGCAGACAGCCAGACACGCACACAGATAACCAGACACGCACACAGACAGCCAGACACGCACACAGACACACGCACAGACAGCCAGATACGCACACAGAAACACGCAGACAGCCAGACACGCACACAGACACACGCAGACAGCCAGACACGCACACAGACACACGCAGACAGCCAGACACGCACACAGACAGCCAGACACGCACACAGACAGCCAGACACGCACGCAGACAGCCAGACACGCACACAGACACACGCAGACAGCCAGACACGCACACAGACAGCCAGACACGCACACAGACAGCCAGACACGCACACAGACACACACAGACACGCACACAGACAAACGTATAGTATCAGGGACACAAGAAGGGGTGGTCCACTCACCATTGCTTGCTCAATCTTGTTGTCAATGGCGACTGTGCTGCCTCCACTGTGGACAGAGAAAGAGCAGTGTTAGGACAATCTGGCAGGAACAGGTGCTTATGTCAGACATGCAATCAATAGAACCAGGATTGTCATCCTGTGTTGTGGCACGTTCGTGTGCGGCCAAACTCAGAAAGTCTGCTCTATGAGTTTGATTAACAAACTAACAATTTGAGCATTTGCAGTGGTGGATATAATAACAATGATTTCTACAGAGGTTTCAAGTCACAAGCACAACCCTCTTTAGTAACACTACTTTGAGATGATGAATGGACAACATTGTGTAACATCTCATCTAAGATGGAAGTGTATATTTGGGTCTCACATGTGATCATTAGTACCCCAACCTCCCTCTCACAGCAATGCTAACTATACTTAAAACATTGTATACTACTTTTGAGTTGTGTACAAATGGAAATATATGAATGCTGACTTACTTAAAGTTGCTAGCTTTTTTTCTGTGGAGTCTTCTTTTTCATGTAGGTTCCAGTTGGTACAGAACAGGGTAGGTAGGCACGCGCCCAGATATCCTTAGTTACCCATTTCATGGCTGCAGATCTGTGTGGTTCTTAACTTAACTTAATCCTCTTGTTCTTGTGGGTGGTTGTATTTTGAAAAAAACACTTGATATAGTATAATTTATCCGTTCCTCTGATCATATGTTTGTTCCCATCTCGGACCCCGATGATAGAAGGGCTGAATATATTTTCATACGTGTGTCAATATATTGTACAAAATAATATACGTATAATTTATTAATTCCCTCAAACTGTAAAATATACCCCATAAGTACGTAGTACCACACTACACACGTATAAGCGATTGGAAGAGAGAAACAAGCCAACGACCGAAGGGACAGGCACACGACCCAAGGAACAGGCAAACGACCCAAGGGACAGGCACACGACACAAGGAACAGGCAAATGACCCAAGGGACAGGCAAAACGACCCAAGGGACAGGCAAAACGACCCAAGGGACAGGCAAAACGACCCTATTGCTGAACACCAATTGCTATGCAGAAGACTTAATTCTAGACGAAGTTTCTTAGTCAACACAGCCCCTGCAGATTAATCCTGGAAAACGCCGCAAAACAAATTAAATGAACTGGCACAAATCCCCAAAACAGACATGTTCGCATGTGGGGAGAACAAACAAACAGTGGAACATGTTCTGCAAGTCTGCCAGTTCCACGAGAGGAGCAGAGTGACTACATGGCCCTGCACAAGCCAATAGCGAGATAAACTGTATGGCCACGAGACAAGCCTGCGAAGAACCGTCGGATTTATGAGGCAGATAGATGCGATTATATAAGAGCCAACAAAGAAGGAGAAGACGAAGAAGATACCACAAATCGTGCTGTTGGAAGAACCTTCGCGTGGACACCACGTGACTTACACAACATGGACGTCACTAAACAGACTCCGAACTGGCGTATCACGATGCAGGAAGAACTTACAGAGAAGGGGGATACAGGGATGATGAGACAAGCGATTGTAGAGCGAGACATGACCCAGACCACCTAATGATCTGCCCAAACCTTCTGGAAACACGCGTGGCGAGGGAGGGATGACAAGGTAATTGACGTAACTGAACATTGGAAACATGATGTCTGAAGTGGCGCCCCGTATTTATGTATTACTAAGCAGTTGCTGTATATTTATGATATGTTTAGACTTTTGCATAAATTGGGCAGTTTGTACTGATGTGACCCGAAACAGGAGCGTCAAAGAATTGCGTGACCTGGTGAACAGAGTGGGTCGGAGTTAACGTTATTTAGGGTCAGGTCAAACATACTGTTCCCATCAACGTGCGTGTTGTCACAGCAGTTCGGCCAGTGAGATGGGGATCGACGTTATCATCGCCTAAGTAGTGAGACATCTGAGGAAGAAGGGCAAGAAAAAGAAGAGAGGAGAAACAAGAAGAAAAAGAAAACGGAGAAGAAGAAAAAGGGGGATAAGAAGAAGCAGAGGAACAACAACAACTAGAGCATCAAAATGTAACGATTATATCTCAAGGTGAATCATCTCAAAGTCACCCGCCAGTTATAATGCTTATCCGAGATAAAACTAAAGAGTACACAAAGGGAAGCAACCAATAACATATTTGTTAGCTTAGGCACACCATAGTTGTTCCTCCTTATATTTGACGAGAAAATCCCATACAAGTTTCCAACAAGCTAACTTATTTATAATAAAGATATTTCATAGCGAAATTTAACTAATGTTAGTGAATATATAAATAAAAAACAACTGTTAAACAATGCATATTGAAATGCCAATCTTTACCTTTTATTTAATCACATGGCGGAACGGGGTGTTCTAAAACAACGATTCAGTGGGTTCGCAACCACGCATAGGATTGGAACCAACGCCACACTAGATAATGACACGGGGTGGAAGGGTTGGTAGAGTAGTTGCCTTCCTCTCTGCTTGACTTTCTCTAAATGATAGTAATATACTCACATGACAACCTCGGTAGATCACGGGAAAAGTGAAGTTAAGACTAGATGTGCGGCTACCAAGGCGTGAACCTATTCCCTTTGCTGTGACAGAACCTCTCTCTCTCTCTCTCTCTCTCTCTCTCTTTCATTAACATATATTATTCTGGTACCATATCTCGGTTACCGTTTCTAAGTTTTCCTTCCGAACACAGAAGGCTACTGTACATTCAGCAGACTTTTGACGTGTGTGAACAAAGGTGGCTTAAAGGCACAGAAGACTAGCAGAGCTCTGTGTCTGGTAGAGGAGAGCTCTGTGTGTGATAGAGGAGAGTTCTGTGTGTGATAGAGGAGAGTTCTGTGTGTGATAGAGGAGAGCTGTGTGTGATAGAGGAGAGTTCTGTGTGTGATAGAGGAGAGTTCTGTGTGTGACAGAGGAGAGTTCTGTGTGTGATAGAGGAGAGTTCTGTGTGTGATAGAGGCGAGTTCTGTGTGTGATAGAGGCGAGCTCTGTGTATGATAGAGGAGAGTTCTGTGTGTGATAGAGGAGAGCTGTGTGTGATAGAGGAGAGTTCTGTGTGTGATAGAGGAGAGCTGTGTGTGATATAGGAGAGCTCTGTGTGTGTGATAGAGGAGAGCTCTGTGTGTGTGATAGAGGAGAGCTCTGTGTGAGATAGAGGAGAGCTCTGTGTGTGTGATAGAGGAGAGTTCTGTGTGTGATAGAGGAGAGCTGTGTGTGAGATAGAGGAGAGCTCTGTGTGTGTGATAGAGGAGAGCTCTGTGTGTGTGATAGAGGAGAGCTCTGTGTGTGAGATAGAGGAGAGCTCTGTGTGTGATAGAGGAGAGCTCTGTGTGTGATAGAGGCGAGCTCTGTGTGTGATAGAGGAGAGCTCTGTGTGTGATAGAGGAGAGCTCTGTGTGTGATAGAGGAGAGCTGTGTGTGATAGAGGAGAGCTCTGTGTGTGATAGAGGAGAGCTGTGTGTGATAGAGGAGAGCTCTGTGTGTGATAGAGGAGAGCTCTGTGTGTGTTAGAGGAGAGAAATGCGCACTGCCACACAGACAATAATATGCGATAAATGTGTTGTCAATCTCTCCAAACGGCTCCAAGTCATGACTTTGCAAAGACCGCCATTGACACAAACCAAAGACCTGTTGAGCACGGAGATGCCTTCAGTGTAAGCCCGTCCTTATACAGGACACAACAATACAAGAGCGAGAAACGTATATTTAACTTGATATGACCATTGTGGTCGGTTTGTGTGGACTTCTATTTCTCCTATTTTAACCAACTTCCCAATAACTAGAGAGCTGACATGTTGTACACAACCTCTACTAGTGCGATATGTTCAACGCATTTTGACGGATTCACAATTATTAAAAATAAAAACAAATAGAAAAATAAATATACCAACCACACACATCAACAACCATGTTTCAGTACAGTATAATATAAATACAAGATTTACTGAAAATCACTGTTTATTTGACTTGTTTTTATTTGGGCACCAGGAGCGGAAGAAGAGATACGCCCAGAGCGAACCCTGACTGCTAATGTCGGTCAATATAATCTGATGGTGAAACCGGGGTGAGGAGGAAACCCAGCTGACGTCACTGCATGTCAACACTGGAGGACAGCCATCACATTTGATATCGACCGACTACAGACAGGCTGGCTAGAAGCGGTCCAGTCGAAACAGTTCTGGAATGGAATTAAGATTTTCCTGAAGAACCAGTCTACGGGTGGAAAACGAGAAGAGAACATAAGAGAATTTGCTACGCCTGTCAACTAGAAACAGGGGTGGGGAGGAGGGGCAGAGATATGATGTTATGTCATGAACTATTGTGTGTACATGGAGGAGCTAGCTTGTGCTACCAGACTCGTCAGCTAGGTGGGGGGTAACTGAATGACCTCTATAATGGAGGCAGCCCCTCCGCCATGGAAATTAATACGTTTTGGACTATTAGAAGCATCAACGGAAAGTAGGACAATCTTGGCAAAGAAACAAAGAACAATTATTAGGAAATCTTAACTCTCGAAGAGGGGGGGGGGGGGGGGGGCCCGCATAGATCGTTAGGGTAACACTCCACAGCGGAGTTCCCACTATCGACATAATGAAATTGGAGGTGGGCTAGGAGTAAAAGACTACACCCCAGTGTAGAAGAGGAGCTACTAAGTAAGGTAGATGACTCTACACCCCAGTGTAGAAGAGGAGCTACTAAGTAAGGTAGAGGACTCTACACCCCAGTGTAGAAGAGGAGCTACTAAGTAAGGTAGAGGACTCTACACCCCAGTGTAGAAGAGGAGCTACTAAGTAAGGTAGAGGACTCTACACCCTAGTGTAGAAGAGGAGCTACTAAGTAAGGTAGAGGACTCTACACCCCAGTGTAGAAGAGGAGCTACTAAGTAAGGTAGAGGACTCTACACCCCAGTGTAGGGGAGCTACTAAGTAAGATAGAGGACTCTACACCCCAGTGTAGAAGAGGAGCTACTAAGTAAGGTAGAGGACTCTACACCCCAGTGTAGAAGAGGAGCTACTAAGTAAGGTAGATGACTCTACACCCCAGTGTAGAAGGGGAGCTACTAAGTAAGGTAGATGACTCTACACCCCAGTGTAGAAGAGGAGCTACTAAGTAAGGTAGAGGACTCTACACCCCAGTGTAGAAGAGGAGCTACTAAGTAAGGTAGAGGACTCTACACCCCAGTGTAGGAGAGGAGCTACTAAGTAAGGTAGATGACTACACCCCAGTGTAGAAGGGGAGCTACTAAGTAAGGTAGAAGTATCAGTCAGCCTGAGAGAAACCAATCTGACTTGGCAACACACAGGAAAGCTATTACATAATCCAGAGCACAACACACAGGAAAGCTATTACATAATCCAGCTGAGTGAGTGCCAGCCCAATCTTCTAGGTCAACGACCGCCACTCCAAACAAACCAGAACCTGATGAGAGATTCCTTCACCGGCAGTGATTCTCAGTATTTGGGGCACGCTTGGCCGAGTAGAACCCTTCACCGGCAGTGATTCTCAGCATGTGGGGCACGCTTGGCCGAGTAGATTTCTTCAGCGGCGCATTGATTAATTAGTGCCACATTTCGGCTAAATGTGTTCACGCTGATGTAGTCAGACAGGGATGAGGAATGGAGGTCGCTTGTCATGCAGCCCAGATACTACGTTGTCATATTACCCCACAATAAACAAATCTCGGTCTTTTCGAAGCTTCTAACACGAGCCACTTCCACCAAAAGACTGTGTGACGGAAAGTAAGTTATGTGACAGGGATGTGTGACGGAAAGTAAGTTATGTGACAGGGATGTGTGACGGAATGTAAGTAATGTGACAGAGATGTGTGACGGAATATAAGTAATGTGACAGATATGTGTGACGGAATATAAGTAATGTGACAGATATGTGTGACGGAATGTAAGTAATGTGTCAGAGATGTGTGACGGAATGTAAGTAATGTGACTGAGATATGTGACAGGATGTAAGTAATGTGTCAGAGATATGTAACATGATGTAAGTAATGTGTCAGAGATGTGTGACGGAATGTAAGTAATGTGACAGAGATATGTGACAGGATGTAAGTAATGTGTCAGAGATATGTAACATGATGTAAGTAATGTGTCAGAGATATGTAACATGATGTAAGTAATGTGTCAGAGATATGTAACATGATGTAAGTAATGTGTAAGAGATATGTAACATGATGTAAGTAATGTGTCAGAGATATGTAACATGATGTAAGTAATGTGTCAGAGATATGTAACATGATGTAAGTAATGTGTCAGAGATATGTAACATGATGTAAGTAATGTGTCAGAGATATGTAACATGATGTAAGTAATGTGTCAGAGATATGTAACATGATGTAAGTAATGTGTCAGAGATATGTAACATGATGTAAGTAATGTGTCAGAGATATGTAACATGATGTAAGTAATGTGTCAGAGATATGTAACATGATGTAAGTAATGTGTCAGAGATATGTAACATGATGTAAGTAATGTATCAGAGATATGTAACATGATGTAAGTAATGTGTCAGAGATATGTAACATGATGTAAGTAATGTGTCAGAGATATGTAACATGATGTAAGTAATGTGTCAGAGATATGTAACATGATGTAAGTAATGTGTCAGAGATATGTAACATGATGTAAGTAATGTGTCAGAGATATGTACCATGATGTAAGTAATGTGTCAGGGATATGTAACATGATGTAAGTAATGTGTCAGAGATATGTAACATGATGTAAGTAATGTGTCAGAGATATGTAACATGATGTAAGTAATGTGTCAGAGATATGTAACATGATGTAAGTAATGTATCAGAGATATGTAACATGATGTAAGTAATGTGTCAGAGATATGTAACATGATGTAAGTAATGTGTCAGAGATATGTAACATGATGTAAGTAATGTGTCAGAGATATGTAACATGATGTAAGTAATGTGTCAGAGATATGTAACATGATGTAAGTAATGTGTCAGAGATATGTACCATGATGTAAGTAATGTGTCAGGGATATGTAACATGATGTAAGTAATGTGTCAGAGATATGTAACATGATGTAAGTAATGTGTCAGAGATATGTAACATGATGTAAGTAATGTGTCAGAGATATGTAACATGATGTAAGTAATGTGTAAGAGATATGTAACATGATGTAAGTAATGTGTCAGAGATATGTAACATGATGTAAGTAATGTGTCAGAGATATGTAACATGATGTAAGTAATGTGTCAGAGATATGTAACATGATGTAAGTAATGTGTCAGAGATATGTAACATGATGTAAGTAATGTGTCAGAGATATGTAACATGATGTAAGTAATGTGTCAGAGATATGTACCATGATGTAAGTAATGTGTCAGGGATATGTAACATGATGTAAGTAATGTGTCAGAGATATGTAACATGATGTAAGTAATGTGTCAGAGATATGTAACATGATGTAAGTAATGTGTCAGAGATATGTAACATGATGTAAGTAATGTGTCAGAGATATGTAACATGATGTAAGTAATGTGTCAGAGATATGTAACATGATGTAAGTAATGTGTCAGAGATATGTAACATGATGTAAGTAATGTGTCAGAGATATGTACCATGATGTAAGTAATGTGTCAGGGATATGTAACATGATGTAAGTAATGTGTCAGAGATATGTAACATGATGTAAGTAATGTGTCAGAGATATGTAACATGATGTAAGTAATGTGTCAGAGATATGTAACATGATGTAAGTAATGTGAACTGTATTTCTGACAGGATGGTCTTAGCATTGTATACATTTCTCAAGCACCCATCATCCCTCCTAACAGAAAGAATGTATCAGAACACTCGGCCCAGCGATGGCTTCTATAGCTATTCGTGTTACCAAAAAGACCATTAAAAAATGACGGAAGGGACCAAGATGCAACAGAGCATGGGCTGACAACATCCAGCGACTCGTAGCTGGCTACCTGCATCAGGGTCAGCTGACCAAGAAACTGTTCCGTTCCCAAATGGCAGCCCTGGAAACAGGCTGCACTAGTCATCAGTGTGCCTGACCAAGGGATAGGGATCGATGTGGGAAGGCACATCCGGTACTTAAAAAAATGCCAACTGAAAACTGAAGCGTAGGTCCGAAAGGTGCAGATATTGCAGCCTGGCTGTAAACTAAGACACACCGTCACAACATACTTTTCTACACCAACAACGAAGAGGAAGAAATGGAGGAAAAAATGATATTCTGAGTAAAATGTATGTAATGTGCATTCTTCTTCTGAATGATCAGTCTCTCTGGAGCACTAGCTCCGGACACGACAGGGTTTGCAATTAAAGAGATGGCAATCTTGGTTGACCCGTAGAAGGGGAGTGACGGGAAAAGGGGGGGGGGGAATAAAGAGACAATACAGAGAGGGGGGGGGGGGCATATACGGATAAGTGTTCTCAAGGGTGAATCGATGACGATTTTCAGAGAAGCAAGAAACTAGGCATGTGATACTAACCTCAGTCTTACCCCGGTGTCAGAGAAGCAAGAAACTAGGCATGTGACACTAACATCAGTCTTGCCCCGGTGTCAGAGAAGCAAGAAACTAGGCATGTGACACTAACCTCAGTCTTACCCCGGTGTCAGAGAAGCAAGAAACTAGGCATGTGACACTATCATCAGTCTTACCCCGGTGTCAGAGAAGCAAGAAACTAGGCATGTGACACTAACCTCAGTCTTACCCCGGTGTCAGAGAAGCAAGAAACTAGGCATGTGACACTATCATCAGTCTTACCCCGGTGTCAGAGAAGGAAGAAACTAGGCATGTGACACTAACATCAGTCTTACCCGATGCCCTGGACCATTGAAGTGGCTGGCAATTGGGGAACCCATGCTGTTAGGGATATCATTGAGGTGTTGTCGGAAACGCTCACGCAGTTCCAGACTAGTCTCCCCCAATGTATGTCATACCACACTGGCGGTAGATGATAGAGTAGATGAGGTTACGGGAGTTGGAATGTGAATCCCTCTTTGATGAAGAACTCTGCTTCTTGGGCGATCGTATTGAAAAAAGACATTGTGTCAAAGTTTACAGCGAGGCTCCGACATCTTCTACTTTTGGCACGACACATCCGATATCCGATTTCAGCTGCTCCATTTGGGTACAGGGTTTGCCTTCTCACTGCGACCCCTATTGCGTTAGCCAGACAACAGCTTGTTTCCAGGACCGCCATTTGTAGGCGGAATAGGGTCTTAGTCAGTTGTGGTTCACTGACCTTGATGCAACCAGCCAGCCTTGAGTCGCTGGCTGGTATCAGCTAATTCAGTGGTGCATTTTCAGCCTCTGAATCTCGCGCGATAACATGGCAACAACTACAAGTTATCGTCTCGTCGTGTCGGTGACTCGTTGCCCTGATAATAAAAAGGTCTGGTGGGCCCGGCGGAACAGTTTGAGCATGGCAGTGCAGATGGTTTCTAGAGGTCATGCAGAAGGGGGGTGGCTGGTTTTAACCGGTTAAACAATGCAGACAATTCAAGCCGTGGACGTTTATGATTTCCTGCACGAGTCCGCAGGATGCTTCAAGGGTAGAATACTAAGTCACGGTTTTGCCAAGGTCACGTGATAAGACAGAACCAGACGGACAAGCTCCCGCCCACTCAAGCTTGACTGGCAGGCAGTCATAAAGCATATACGTCTGCCCCACATATTCTACACAGCTGTAAACGGGAACTTGCCTCACAGGTAGGCCATTATTCTGGCAAGGTTATGAGATAAGACAACCAGGTAGACAGGGACCTGAGTGCTGCCAAGGATAAAGAGAATAGGACCAATGTCACCTTCTAAACATGCCGTAAAATACAACTAAAAAGGGTTGTTCTTAGGGCTGACAACCTCATCATGTAGACCAGGGCTCGTCAACATTTTCATACCTGGCCCCAACTTTTATAACTTTCGTGAGGGGACATTTTCTTTAATACCAACTAACATCTAAATTGAAGACAATTTCGCGATCGCCCACTGAGTGAATATTTTGAATAAATCATCATTAAGTGCCCTTTGCAGAAAGTCGCTCCCATCTGAAAGAAACTCGATATCTTGCTAAATCTCCAGCCTGCTCTAGAGTCTTAACCAAAAATTCCTTTACATCTTGGCACCATCGCCTTTTTGGCCTGCCGCTCTTGCCCGGCACCAAACCTGCCATTACCGTTTTCTCAAGACCGTTGTGTCTTTTCATGTGGCCAAAGTAAATCAATTTTGTTTAATGATGGAATTTATGAACCATTTCTCATCTATGCCCAAGTCTTGTAGAAGGAATGTCAGCACTTTTCTTTTTTTCGGTCCACGGTATTCTTAGAACCTTTTTATAACATTTCAACTCAAATGGCTCGATTCTCTTCCTTGAGGTTTGGCTAACTGTCCATGTTTCCCAGTCGTATGCTACCACGGTAAAAACACATGTTTCCTCAATCTGCCTAGAAAATGGACTGCTCTGTCCCAACACAAACCAGACACACTGTAATAACGTGTTTGAAACTGCACGTATAGCCAATTAGACGATTCTTTGAGCATTTAATGGTAGCAGGTAGAAACGTCGTTATCTAACACTTTTTGAAGAATTCAATAGTTATTTCAACAATGGCAATCGGTTATAATAAAGGCGAATATAGAACAAGTCTAGAGACCGCATAGAAGATGATAGAGTGTTACATTGGAAGCAGCGAGCAAACGGCTCTCTGGTCAGCAGATACACATCTCCCTTCAGTGTGTCGGCTTCAGAAGTTACAATTGTTTTATTTAAAAATGAATGATGCCACTCATACTTCATGAAGGTGTCTTGGCGACATTCCTTAGTGACGGGTGACTGGGTCCTTCTGACATCTCGAGATATAGTTGTGACGGGTGACTGGGTCCTTCTGACATCTCGAGATATAGTTGTGACGGGTGACTGGGTCCTTCTGACATCTCGAGATATAGTTGTGACGGGTGACTGGGTCCTTCTGACATCTCGAGATATAGTTGTGACGGGTGACTGGGTCCTTCTGACATCTCGAGATATAGTTGTGAAGGTGAACTTGGGTCTTCTGACATCTCGAGATATAGTTGTGAAGGTGAACCTGGCTCTTCTGACATCTCGAGATATTGTTGTGAAGGTAAACCTGGGTAGTCTGACATCTCGAGATATAGTTGTGAAGGTGAACTTGGGTCTTCTGACATCTCGAAATATAGTTGTGAAGGTGAACTTGGGTCTTCTGACATCTCGAGATATAGTTGTGAAGGTGAACTTGGGTCTTCTGACATCTCGAGATATAGTTGTGAAGGTGAACTTGGGTCTTCTGACATCTCGAGATATAGTTGTTAAGGTGAACTTGGGTCTTCTGATATCTCGAGATATAGTTGTGAAGGTAAACCTGGGTCTTCTGACATCTCGAGATATAGTTGTGAAGGTGAACCTGGGTCTTCTGACATCTCGAGATATAGTTGTGAAAGTGAACCTGGGTCCTTCTGGGTGTGCAGTACGGGGCTCCTCGATAAGCTCCCCACCTCGTTAACCTGACAGACTGCCATCGAGCAGCTTGTTTCCAGGGATACAAGTGACAGTAGTGACATGGCTGACAGTGCAGTCCGGGATGACGTTTTAGACTATTGGATGACAATGCGGTATAGAATGACGTTTTAGACTACTGGATGACAATGTGGTACAGAATGACGTTTTAAACTATTGGATGACAATGTGGTACAGAATGACGTTTTAGACTACTGTATGAAATGCTGTCCTGAATGACGTTTTAGACTAGTGGCGGACAATGCGGTCAAGAATGACGTTTTAGACTAGTGGCTGACAGTACAGTCCAGAATGACGTTTTAGACTACCTATGGGAAGTAGGTGTCAGCTTTTCTGTGAGAAGACCAGTTCCCTTCCGCACTACCTTACCTAACTTACATTGTGTAGACTGGAGCGAGTCCAGTCAAATTTGTTGCTAATGTCAACTCGCACTTGAGTTAGGTACTTTGTCGACTTTCTTTGGTGTCGAATTACAGTGCGTCTCCTAACATCCCGAGGCGTAACTGAGAAGGTCGACCGAGGTCCTCCAGGCTGTAGTGCAATGCGATTCTCCACAGTTAGCTCACCACTATAGGGAATACAGCGTCGATCCCTGCATCGCTTGCCTGACTGCAATTAAAACAGTCTGTATCCATGGACAACAGCAAGGGAGTCAGGTGATATCTTCATCAGTATGTTTCACTTGACCAGACGTTAGCCTCCTCTCCCCTTCAGACGGAGATATAAGCCTAAACCAGTGCATCTTAAAGAGAGAAGAAAGCATTCAAACTGGTCTCTGTTGCTAACAAATGTTGAACAAAATAATGCATTATAATTTTTTCTGTACCCCCCAAATCGTAAATAGGAAACGAACCAGTAACCACGCCATGACATCATTAAAATTAAACCAAATTGATGACAAACAGGACTTCCTTAGGGATAAAGAACAAGCGAAAACAACTAACACATGCCAACAATAACCAAGAAACGATATCTTCCTCTTCTTCTTGGTACACTTTCAAACGTCATATATTCATCTAACGTTTCAAACGTCATATCTAACGTTTCAAACGTCATATCTAACATTTCAAAAGTCATATATTCATCTAACGAAAGCAATAGAGTTAGCGAGAGCGAGAGACTGTTGGTATCTCCAGAGGGCTTATCTAGAAATTGTTTTGGTGATGGCCACACGCGCTTTCTCTCTCCTCGTATGTGAGAGCCGACGCTGAGCTGACACAATGAGCTGTATGTTCTATTCTTAGTTTGTTGAACAGATGGTATCAGAGTCTATTGTGGCTTGTACAAAGTCTGTTCACCTCTGCTGAGCTGGGAACATGCGTCATTTGGTTGATGGTCTGTGTGCTCTGCTTACCACCTGTTCCTGCATCGACACATGGTAAACCTCTTGGCCTCTTCATAAGTTATACCTATATCAGAGCGCATAAGCTGCAGTGGTCAACGACAGCGAACCAGAGCTGCAAAGACCCTTCTACACCTCCACGTGGTGATCCTCGATGACAGGCTGCAGCAGGGCAGACTGGCTAAGGAGAAGGGATTGAAGAGGGAATGCTTACCAGGTACTCAAAAAATGCTTGCTGAAGTCGGATGTGTTGGACCGAAAGGTGCAAATATCGCAGTCCAGCTGTAAACCACGACACAACGCATTCCGTTCTCTGGACTACATTCTGTTATTTAAGCCCTTTCAGGGTTTGGTAGCAGGAGATTGAGAACGAACGAAGTCAAGCCAAGCCATACCTATATCAAGGTTGAAGTAACTTTCAACCTTCACCTGACAGTCCATCAGCCTCTTCATTATCAAAATATTACAAGAGATGGAATTAGCTGTATCACAACTCTCTTGAATCAGTACAGTGATTTAGTACCACTATTCATTCCGTTAGGCATGTATTATTCTGGCCCCGCAGTACCGCAACCCCGTGTACCAGACATGATATATTGCGACACAACGCGTTCGAATTTAGGTGTCAGCCATCACCAGAATTAACTTCAATATTGATTTTGTCTGGTGCAGTCACTGAGCCATTACGTATGTGTGTATATATATAGATTTACCGAGTGGTTCGCCGGGGTTTTTGTCTATGACAAGGACAGGAAAAGCCCCACTGCCCCACAGAGAGCATGTCGAAAGAGGCGACTAATTGTGTGATATGGCCTAACACCAGCAATGGTTAGGCAGTTTGTTAAGAGCAGCGTAGATGACGCCTAACAGGCTGTGGGTCTACTTCGCTCAAGTATTTTGAGTCTAATAAGATGGACTCGCACATCGGTTAATCACCACCCGCATCACTTGCCCGACGCAGCGGAATAATAAGCTGCTCGAGCCTAGCCAGCTAAGCAGTCAATCCTCCTCCCGACTACATCCATCTCACGCCAGAGCTGGGAACTACACATGTGCATCCACCTGTGTTTAAAAATAAATAGCTGTTGACCTTAGCTACCACCGCATCTTGATTTTTTTCATTTCCACATAAGCCCTCTATATCAGGGTTATTAAATTCGCGGTCCGCAAACCAGTTTTCTGTGTCCACGTTGTCGTTATTTGATTGTGTGAAGGGGATTATAGAGATTAGACGTCGTGTCTTATATAGTAGCACTGAAGTAGAGTTTATTTGAAGAGGACACATAGAATTAATGTGAGTTTATTGCCAAGACATGTATATTAAAACAAGTAAACCTTTAAAATAGAAGGCGTGATGAAGAAATGAGAGAAGGAACATGGCTACACAAAGTGGCAAGCCGAAGGTTCCAGAGGAAGAAACAAATACACACAATTCTGCACATTTTACTGGACACACGAAAAACAAACAGCCCATCAAAGAAACGAGAAAGACTCTTCGCGTCAAACTAACATTCACTTCGATCTGGAGCGGTTTTCGTCACATTGACACAGCTCTTTCATCATTGACCCATCTAACCCACCCACGGTTTTCGTCACATTGACACAGCTCTTTCATAATTGACCCATCTATCCCACCCACGGTTTTCGTCACATTGACACAGCTCTTTCATCATTGACCCATCTAACCCACCCACGGTTTTCATCACATTGACACAGCTCTTTCATCATTGACCCATCTATCCCACCCACGGTTTTCGTCATATTGAAACAGCTCTTTCATCATTGACCCATCTAACCCACCCACGGTTTTCGTCACATTGACACAGCTCTTTCATCATTGACCCATCTAACCCACCCACGGTTTTCGTCACATTGACACAGCTCTTTCATCATTGACCCATCTAACCCACTCACGGTTTTCGTCACATTGACACAGCTCTTTCATCATTGACCCATCTAACCCACCCACGGTTTTCGTCACATTGACACAGCTCTTTCATCATTGACCCATCTAACCCACCCACGGTTTTCGTCACATTGACACAGCTCTTTCATCATTGACCCATCTAAACCACCCACGGTTTTCGTCCCATTGACACAGCTTTTTCATCATTGACCCATCTAACCCACTCACGGTTTTCGTTACATTGACACAGCTCTTTCATCATTGGCCCATCTAACTCACCCACGGTTTTCGTCACAGTGACACAGCTCTTTCATCATTGATCCATCTAACCCACCCACGGTTTTCGTCACATTGACACAGCTCTTTCATCATTGACCTATCTAACCCACCCACGGTTTTCGTCACATTGACACAGCTCTTTCATCATTGACCCGTCTAACCCACCCACGGTTTTCGTCACATTGACACAGCTCTTTCATCATTGACCCATCTAACCCACCCACGGTTTTCGTCACATTGACACAGCTCTTTCATCATTGACCCATCTAACCCACCCACGGTTTTCGTCACATTTACACAGCTCTTTCATCATTGACCCATCTAACCCACCCACGGTTTTCGTCACATTGACACAGCTCTTTCATCATTGGCCCATCTAACCCACCCACGGTTTTCGTCACTTTGACACAGCTCTTTCATCATTGACCCATCTAACCCATCCATGGTTTTCGTCACATTGACACAGCTCTTTCATCATTGACCCATCTAACCCACTCACGGTTTTCGTCACATTGACACATCTCTTTCATCATTGACCCATCTAACCCACCCACGGTTTTCGTCACATTGACACAGCTTTCATCATTGACCCATCTAACCCACCCACGGTTTTCGTCACATTGACACAGCTCTTTCATCATTGACCCATCTAACCCACTCACGGTTTTCATCACATTGACACAGCTCTTTCATCATTGACCCATCTAACCCACCCACGGTTTTCGTCACATTGACACAGCTCTTTCATCATTGACCCATCTAACCCACCCACGGTTTTCGTCACATTGACACAGCTCTTTCATCATTGGCCCATCTAACCCACCCACGGTTTTCGTCACATTGACACAGCTCTTTCATCATTGACCCATCTAATCCATCCACGGTTTTTACGAAAGGATCAAAGTAATTACATATTAAATCCCTGCTTTCTTTTATTTGGTTACAAACTAACACACTGTAATGTTCTATTCTTGCAGGGGAAAATTCATTTTATATTTACTCAAATGATAAATACATTAAAAGACAGGATATGTCCTCTCGATATGTCCTCGTACCAAGCGAGTTTCCTTCTTTTGACAGTTGCCAAGAGTTCTTCAAAAGGCCCTATTGCTGTTGTAATTATTTCTGGTATTTCCTCATTTGTAACTCGGTCTTTGTATGTGACGTTTAGAAGTCGCCGAAAACATCTCATCTGCAAGGCCTGCATCCTCCGCTGGACGTCAGCCGTAAATGTCCATGTCTCACAATCATAGCTGCTGTTTTTATTTTGGTGTTTCTTTGGTGAACTGGTGTAAAAGTCAAGTAGAGCGTAAATTCAGCAGAATTAACCGCCGGTTGGAAATGAAGTTTTTTGAAGACTTCATTGTACTAAGCCGCAGCATGTAAGAGGTGGGGTGGCCAGTGCCCTTCCTCGCTGTTTTTACTTTCCCTAACTCACGCGTCAGGTACCCATTTGCAGCTGGGTTGACTGGAGAAGCGATTCCCGATTGAAATCACGATCCGGATTTTTGTTAGTCTCAAGACGGGATTCGAAACACACTTACCACAGAAAATTGCAAATTACTCGCTATGAACTGAGCTAACGTGCCACGGTTGGCGTACTGGTGTTTTATGTATTGTTTTGTGTTTGCATACAAGGATCCGTCACAATTTGATAGATTAACAACACTCACTAGTGCAGCTTGTGTACTCAATTCCACCTCTCTAGGTTGTGGGGAAGTTGGTTAAATTAGGTGAAATAAAAGTTGGTTAAAATGGGTGAAATAAAAGTTGGCTAAAATAGGTGAAATAGAGGTTGGCTAAAATGGGTGAATTAGATGAGTGAAATAGAAGTTGGCTAAAATGGGTGAATTAGATGAGTGAAATAGAAGTTGGCTAAAATGGGTGAATAAGATGAGTGAAATAGAAGTTGGCTAAAATGGGTGAATTAGATGAGTGAAATAGAAGTTGGTTAACCCTTTACACCCTAAGCCTTAAAACAGGAAATACAAAATCATAAGGGCATGGAGATACTTCTTTGCCTTATCCATATACTATTTGTTTACTTATGCGATGTAAATGCTATCCCAGAACAGAACAAGCCATGAACAGTTGCATTGAACATAGTAGTAGTGTTTCCGGTTTCCATAGAACATACAATGGGCAGGTTAGGGTGTAAAGGATTAAAATGGGTGAATTAAAAGTCCACATAAAAAGACAATGGTCATGATAAAACGTTGGTGGAAAATATTTTCATGAATAAATGGAAGAATGTGTAATTTGAGACAGAATTGAAAATTGGAGATCAATACTTGATTTGCCATCTAACAATAGGTGCTGCGCTAAAAGAATATAATGTGCAGTGGCGTAGCGTAAGTAGATAGATACACAGGGGCCTTTTTTTTTAAGACGCAAATTTTCAAAAAAGAAAAAGAAAAAAGAAAGTAATAATAAATAATTAACAAAAATAATATTCTCCTACTCACACATTCAATCTCTCAATATTAGAACATTCTAGACAGTTTTTCAACATGACGGGGCAAATAAACGATGCAACTTAACATTTAACGTGCACAGAGAAGTGAAAACTGCATGGGTTTGACTAACTATGTTGTGACATAGGAATCACTGGTTGAACTGCAAGTTGTGAAAGAAGTTTCTCAAAACTTAAATTGATCAAAACGTTTCAGACAATGAGCCAAGAAAGACTGAGTAACCCGGCAACACTGTTCTTTGAGATATATTTCAATGAAGAGATTGGTTTTTGTTTGCCTTATTTATTTAAATTTCAATGTAGAGATTGGTTTTTGTTTGCCTTATTTATCTAAATTTCAATGTAGAGATTGGTTTTTGTTTGCCTTATTTATCTAGATTTCAATGTAGAGATTGGTTTTTGTTTGCCTTATTTATCTAGATTTCAATGTAGAGATTGGTTTTTGTTTGCGTTTGCCTTATTTATCTATTCCTACAAGGCGGTGTGCGTTGCACTATGGTTTTTATTTTGCGACTGTCGGCCCAGTGCATCCGACTTCAGCACACATTTTATGTAAGGGTCTGCATCTTCCTGCAATTCTTAAGGGTTTGCTTGCCCGGGGTAACGGCCGGTGCTGTGAAGGGGATCGAACCCAGCACATAATGGTTGTTAGCCGTGACCATTAACCACTAGCCCACGCCGTCCCCTAATGATTTGCAGAATGAAATGATAGCTTTTAGGGATCAAGATGCCGAGCTGCAGTGGTCAGCGACCTATAGCTGACGGCTAACGTCAATGCCAGCAAACCAGATCAGACTGGCTAAGGAGGTGGGATCGAAGAGGGAAGGCTAACCTGGTACTCTAAAATGCTTGCTGAAGACTGATGTTTGGAACTGAAAGATGCCAATATCGCAGTCCTGTTGTAGATTTCAATACTGTTATTTCAGAGATATTTCAATACTGTCATGTGAGAGAAATATAAATATATATTTCAAAACTGTTATTGAAAAATGTGCACAAATTAAAACCAGGCGATTTAAAACTACCATTATATTAATGTGCCATCAGTATTTGATTAAACAATAATAAATATGCTTTGGGCGGCTCCATGTGAGACTGGCGGAAGGGCCTCGGGGAGTGATAACTAACTGTCCACAGATTTTGGGACGTAATACTTGCCTTCCCCCGGGAGCTGGCAACCAAGGCTAACCATTGATGTAGTCAGCACTACCACAAAATGCATGATGAGACTTGATGCTAACACTTGGACAGGTGGAAAGAGACAGTTCCAATGCTAACACTTGGACGGGAGGGAAGAGACAGTTCCAATGCTAACACTTGGACGGGAGGGAAGAGACAGTTCCAATGCTAACACTTGGACAGGCGGGAAGAGACAGTTCCAATGCTAACACTTGGACGGGAGGGAAGAGACAGTTCCAATGCTAACACTTGGACAGGTGGAAAGAGACAGTTCCAATGCTAACACTTGGACGGGAGGGAAGAGACAGTTCCAATGCTAACACTTGGACGGGAGGGAAGAGACAGTTCCAATGCTAACACTTGGACAGGCGGGAAGAGACAGTTCCAATGCTAACACTTGGACAGGAGGGAAGAGACAGTTCCAATGCTAACACTTCGACAGGAGGGAAGAGACAGTTTCGTAGCTAACACTTGGACAGGAGGGAAGAGACAGTTTCGTAGCTAACACTTGGACAGGAGGGAAGAGACAGTTTCGTAGCTAACACTTGGACAGGAGGGAAGAGACAGTTTCGTAGCTAACACAAGTCATGTGTCAGTCAAAAAAATCATTTAACCAACTACAGGCAATTCATAATACCCTGAAATGTGTTGACATAATGGTTAAACCCAGGGAGGGAGATTAACGTCTGGTCAGGCACAATATACTGATCAGACATGTTAGTCAGGGTCAGGCACAACATACTGATCAGAGATGTTAGTCAGGGTCAGGCACAACATACTGATCAGAGATGTTAGTCAAGGTCAGGCACAAAATACTGATCAGACATGTTAGTCAGGGTCAGGCACAACATACTGATCAGACATGTTAGTCAAGGTCAGGCACAAAATACTGATCAGACATGTTAGTCAGGGTCAGGCACAACATACTGATAAGACATGTTAGTTAGGGCCAGGCACACCATACTGATCAGACATGCTAGTCAAGGTCAGGCAAAATATACTGGTCAGACATGTTAGTCAGGGTCAGGCAAAACATACTGACCAAGACCCTCACCTCGGCTTTCTGGTAGCCCTCCATAGAAACAAGGCTGTTTTCATGACAGCCTGGCTGACGAAAGGAGTGATCGACGTGATCCCGTAGTAGTGAGTGACACGCAGACGAAGCCAGGGATATCACAACCGCCTGGAGGACACCGGTCCACCTTCATCAGCACGCTCGGGATGTTAGAAAAGCTACGACAACCCGCTACTGAACGTCCAATTCAGGGCGCACAAAAGAGTAAAACTACTCATTGTGGGTATTGTCTTTATACTGGTTTAGCAGACTCTGTTGTGTGTGTTTACAACCAATTACATTTACCTGCTCTAAAAGCTTTGCGTAACCAATCTATCCTTGAATGCGTTAATTGTCCCCGCAGACATACGCGTATAAAAGTGTTGAAAACGACCGAGAAAACCCCCAACACAGCGTCATGTCCTGTTTTTGAGCGACAATTCGAAGCTTTATATAGCTCGCCCTGAGGTTCGAATTAAGCACAATTCAGTGAACAGCTAGATAAATAGCACACGCATACACACAGCAACAATCGATAACCTGTCATGATGTTGTTATTGTGGAAGGCTCACGACCAGTATGTTTACTCTATTGTGTGTCCTGAACAGGATGTTAAGTGGTGGGTTGCATAGTTCTTCCTCACATCCTGAGTGTGCTGAAGAAGATGGACTTCCAGGCTGTTGTGCTACGATTGCCTTCATCTGCGTGGCACTCACGACTACGGGGATCACATCGACCCACATCTCGTTAGACAGGGTGCTTTGAAAACAGTACGATTGCAGGAAACGCTACACAGAAAGATGGTGTGGTCCTGGTCAGTACATTGTGCCTGATACAGACGAGACGTCCTGGTCAGTAGATTGTGCCTGATCCAGACGAGACGTCATGGTCAGTACATTATGCCTGATCCAGAGGCGACGTCCTGGTCAGTACATTGTGCCTGATCCAGACGAGACGTCCTGGTCAGTATGTTGTTCCTGATCTAGACGCGACATGCAGGTCAGTATGTTGTTCCTGATCCAGACGCGACATACAGGTCAGTTTGTTGTTCCTGATCCAGACGCGACATACAGGTCAGTTTGTTGTTCCTGATCCAGACGCGACATACAGGTCAGTTTGTTGTTCCTGATCCAGACGCGACATACAGGTCAGTTTGTTGTTCCTGATCCAGACGAGACGTCCTAGTCAGTATGTTGTTCCTGATACAGACGCGACATACAGGTCAGTACATTGTTCCTGATCCAGACGCGACATACAGGTCAGTTTGTTGTTCCTGATCCAGACGAGACGTCCTGGTCAGTATGTTGTTCCTGATCCAGACGCGACATGCAGGTCAGTATGTTGTTCCTGATCCAGACGCGACATACAGGTCAGTTTGTTGTTCCTGATCCAGACGAGACGTTCTAGTCAGTATGTTGTTCCTGATACAGACGCGACATACAGGTCAGTACATTGTTCCTGATCCAGACCAGACGTCCTAGTCAATATGCTGTAACTGACCAGACTATCGTCTCAGTTTCCCATAACATGTTAGAAATACTATACACACACATATATATACAATAACATGAACACCACAAATAAATAACACACTAATATATGTACTTACAAGACAGAAAGGCACGTGCCATCTTTTTCTCATCCTTCGCAACACCAAACAACTCGCTTCAAAAACAAGAATTTCCTTGGGCAATGTTTCTAGGGCTCTGTCAAGCCGAGATGTAAGGTGTTCGCCTATCAAGAAACGAACAAACGAACGCGTTAAAAGGTATATGTTCGAATCCGGCAATTTTCGTATTACCACCGGTCTCAAGGAATTGAGATCAGACGTCTAGTCCTATCGTGGACGGACAATAAAAGTGGAGGTTCAGTGTACGTGATGTGTACGTGAAAGAACAATTGGCAGCTGAAAATGGTACAGAACAGGCTGCTAGTCGCAGCTCGGGCACAAATGGTAAAGGTGGCCTGCACGAAGAACGACCTCTCAAGGATCAAGATGCTGGACAGCGCAAGAGCTGCAGTGGTCAGCGACCCATAGCTGACTGCTAGCGTCAGGGTCAGCGAACTAGAGCTGAGCAGCGCAAGAGCTGCAGTGGTCAGCGACCCATAGCTGACTGCTAGCGTCAGGGTCAGCGAACCAGAGCTGAGCAGCGCAAGAGCTGCAGTGGTCAGCGACCCATAGCTGACTGCTAGCGTCAGGGCCAGCGACCCAGAGCTGAGCAGCGCAAGAGCTGTAGCGGTCAGCGACCCATAGCTGACTGCTAGCGTCAGGGCCAGCGAACCAGAGCTGCCAAGACCCTTCTACACCTCCACGCGGTGATCCTGGATTACAGGCTGCATCAGGGCAGACTGGCTAAGAAGAAGGGGTCGAAGAGGGAATGTTAACCCGGTACTCAAAAGTCGGATGTGTTGGAACGAAAGGTACAAATATCGCAGCCAAGCTGTAAACTACGACACAACGCATTTCGTTCTCTGGACTACATTCTGCTACTTAAGCCCTTTCAGTGTTTGGTAGTGGGACATTGATAACGAACAAAGACAAAGAAGAAGAAGAAGAAGAAGAAGAAGAAGAAGAAGAAGAAGAAGAAGAAGAAGAAGAAGAAGAAGAAGAAGGACCTCTCCCATTATAGAACGACACAACCACCTGTTTCTCTGCACACCCGATCGAATGTATATTGGAAAAAAAGGTCCCACACCCTTCCCACAATAAGGGGCACAAGAGTAAGGACTAAGAGAACCCTTTCTTCACAACCCTGAAGGATCTATCTATCTGTATTCATTCCACTTGTGTCTCTAGACGTCGTTTGTTTCTCCTTTGTTTCTGAACTTTCTGGCAAGCGAAAATCCGCTGGTGACTTGCCATGTCAATCCCAGTATCTGTTAGGCCATCTAATACACGATCGCCTATTATTGGGACTGGGGGTGGTGGAGGAGTAAACTGGAGCAAGGTAAACCCGTGGCCTGTCAGACGCCATCTATGTCACTCTGCTAACCACATAACTAAGACCTAATGTCATAGCCACACAATCCCCTTTTTGCCACATATTCTCTGTGGGGCAAGAATCCCGGTCTCCGTTGTGATTTGAACCAGCGACCTCCAGCACCCGAGACAAACCCCTTACGTCGAGACCACTGCCCCCTCCCCCCCCCCCCCCCAATGAAGGATACTACTCTATTTTGAGGAACGTGTAAACGGGCAAGTTGAGTAACACGATGGGCTGCATTATTTCCCCTCTATGGGGTTAGACAGCAGTGATAGTGGCTTTTTCTAACATGCTCGTGGGGCGGTAGTTGTGCTTTTCTGGTCTCTGTCACACAGCACGCTCACAGGCCACTTGGGGGGGGGGGGGGAGAAACAGACCATAATCGACTCACATTACTACAGACTGACTACACCCAGACAATAATCTACTTACATTACTACGGACTACAAACAAGACCATAATCTATTACTACTACAGACTACATAAACACCACACCCTACTCAAATTTACTACTACAAACACAGATCACACGTTACGCACATTACAAACACGGATCACACCCTTACTCATATTACAAACACGGATCACACCCTTACTCATATTACAAACACCTTTACCCACATTACAAACACGGATCACACCCTTATTCATATTACAAACACGGATCACACCCTTACTCGCATTACAAACACCCTTATTCACATTACTACTACAACCATTGACCCTATCCTACTCACATTCCTACTACAAACATCTACTCAACCATACTTACATTACATACTACAAACACGGATCACACCCTACTCGCATTACTGCTACAAACACAGACCACCTTATTCACATTACTACTACAAACACAGACCACCCTACTCACATTACTACTACAAACAGAGACCACCTTATTCATATTACTACTACAAACACAGACTACCCTACTCACATTGCTACTACAAACAGAGACCACCTTATTCACAGTACTACTACAAACACAGACCACCCTACTCACATTACTACTACAAACAGAGACCACCTTATTCACATTACTACTACAAACACAGACCACCTTATTCACATTACTACTACAAACACAGACCACAATCTACTACAACACAATAGACACATCAAATGAGAAAATCTACTTACGCTATGGACTCGTAGCACTGAAAACTCGAGAAAAAAAATGCCTCCATGGGCATGAGAAATTCTTGAACGCCCAAGGGTAATTGTATATTAGCCATATCCTCAGTAGACATGGACATGGCCATGGGCATATTAGCCATTTCCTCAGAAGACATCGACATGGGCATATGGGCCATTTCCCCAGTAGACATGGACATGGACATGTTGGCTATATCCTTAGAGGATAAGGAGATTGGTAGAGAAGGTAGTTTACCAAACGAGATAATGTCAGGCCCAAATCCGTTGTTATTGTCGATCCTGGTGGACGCTGCTACTCGGAGAGGCTCCACGTTTGTTATCTTCTCGGTGGCCCTGAAGACTGTGTTGTTGTTGTTGCCGCTATTACAGTTGTCGTTGTTGCTGGCGATGACCACCGTATCCTTGCCGATGTTGTGGTTCTGGTCCAGCTGGACATGCTGGGTCCTGAGAGACATGTATTAGCAGAGGCAGACTTCTGCCGGTTACGTTTGCTCACCGTGTTCAGACAAACTTCAGTGAAAGCTCCAATAAAATGGCACAATTATCACGGAACAGGTCGGCTTGTACCACAAAAAGAATACAAATAGAACCTAGATATGTGATATCCAGCGGATGTTCAGCTGAATCAGCGAAACAGTTCCAAAATAACTATGTAGATAACTCGGCAGAACAGGGCAGATAACTTGGTACAACAGGGGACCCAACTCGAAGTGTGTAAACCGTCACAGCTGACAAGGTCAGTCTCACGATATTCTTAAACAGTATTCTAAAAAACATGCAAACACACACGTCATGCTGGAGAAGAATTTTGTTTCATGAATAAGAATGTAGCCTCAAACCTTGAGCGGAGATAAATTGACCGAATTTCTGCCAGACAAAACACGGCTATTTCCGTCAACGTTCTGGTTTACATGAGAAACACGAGAGCGATGCAGGACGTTATTCTAGCGTTACGTTACGGCTGGTTTGGTGTCCCCGACCGGCGGGATAGTCAACACTGGCTCTGGTAAAACTAGAAAGGTAACTAATACTGGGGCCCTATGAAACGGGGTAGTAAACAGCAGATGGCGTTTATGTCCTGGGACTTAAACAGAGATTGTTTGTGACCAATACTGGGGCATAAACAGAGGTTGTTTGTGATCAGTCCTGGGGCATAAACAGAGGTTGTTTGTGATCAGTATTGGGGCATAAACAGAGGTTGTTTGTGATCAGTACTGGGGCATAAACAGAGGTTGTTTGTGATCAGTACTGGCGCATAAACAGAGGCTGTGTCTTGTTCTGGGGTGATCAGTCCTGGGGCATAAACAGAGATTGTCTTGTTATTTGTAATCAATACTGGGGCATAAACATAGGTTGTCTTGTTCTGGGGTGATCAGTACTTGCGTGGATATCGGATAGACACTTTGATGATATCAAGAGAGGTTAGACTAGATACCCCTACCAGCCACACACACTCCTACCATCCACACAGACCACTACCAGCCACACCAACCCCTACCAGCCACACCGACCCCTACCAGACACACAGACCCCTACAACCCAGACAAGACCCCCTACCACCCACACAGACCCCCTACCACCCACACAGACCCCCCAGCCACACAGACCCCCACCAGCCACACAGACCCCCAACAGCCACACAGACCCCCACCAGCCACAGAGACCCCCACCAGCCACAGAGACCCCCACCATCCACACAGACCCCCACCACCCCCACAGACCCCTACCACCCACACAGACCACTATCAGCCACACAAACCCCTACCAGCCACACCGAACCCTACCACCCACACCAATCCCTACCACCCACACCAACCCCTACCAGCCACACAGACCCCTACCAGCCCCACCAACCCCTACCAGCCACACAGACCACTACCACCCACACAGACCCCTACCACCCACACAGACCCCCACCAGCCACACAGACCCCCACCAGCCACACAGACCCCACCACCCACACATACCCCCACCACCCAGACAAGATCCCCTACCACCCACCTACCACCTACCACCCACACAGACTCCTACCAGACACACAGACCCCCACCACCCAGACAAGACCGCCTACCACGCACACAGACCACTACCAGCCACACAGACCCCCACCAGCCACACATACCCCCACCAGCCACAGAGACCCCCACCAGCCACAGAGACCCCCAGCAGCCACACAGACCCCTACCAGACACACATACCCCTACCACCCACACAGACCCCTACCACCCACACAGACCCCTACCAGACACACAAACCCCTACTACCCAGAGAAGACCCCCTACCACCCACACAGACCCCTACCAGCCACACAGACCCCTACCAGCCACACAGACCCCTACCAGCCACACATAACTCGCATCAAGTGCCAAGAAAAGTTTAGTTTCCATGATAACAATTCAGGCATAAGTCACACGATTAGTGTTCGATGAATTATCCGAAAGACGCATCAAAGAAAATCGCATGCTTCTAAGCTAAGGAGAGTTCCACAGAGACTGCGGTCAGGGATGAGGTGTTGGAGACTTTTATTGAACGAGATTACATCTTGTTTATAAGACAAAAAGAGGTGTGGGGGAGGGGGAATGAGGGAGACGAATGAGGGAGATTCCTTCCTCTCTGGCGTTTCTTACCTAACAGCATCTTTGTATTTACAGCTGGATCAACAGGAGCGTGTGGGTAACGGAAGTTGAACCCCGTTCCTATGCCGTGAAAAAACAGTGCCCTACCACTACGTTGATCAAATATTGATTCCAACATGCGGGAATGTAAACTCTCGAATTGTTGCACATTAACAATTTTAAACATTTCCACCAACTGACAAATTCATGACATCACAGGTCCGACATTTCCATCAACTGACAAATTAATGACACATCAACGGTCCGACATTTTCATCAACTGACAAATTAATGACACATCAAAGCTCCGACATTTCCATCAACTGACAAATTAATGACACGCCAAAGCTCCGACATTTCCACTATCAAATTAATGCAAACATCAAAGCACCGACATTTCCACTATCAAATTAATGCACACATCAAAGCACCGACATTTCCACTATCAAATTAATGGAAACATCTATGCTCCAATATTTTTTATCAAAAGTTTAATGTAAGCCAACAACAAGCCCAACAAAAACGTTTGAATGAATGCACCTTAAAAATGTCTCGAATATATTTTCACCAATCAACGAATTTATACGCCCGCACATTTCAAGAGTCTCCAACAAACGTCGAACGAATGCACACCGAAAGATGTCACCTTCCCTCCAACCCAAAATCTGAATTGATACACACCCCAGCGCTCTAAACTAACCGTCTATCGTCGAAGAATGCACACACAAATAAGTGTTAACGTTCTCAACAAATGTCGAACGTAAAAAAACCCCACACAAGCTTCTACAAATACACCTAAACTTTGAATGTGATGTACCAAGCGTCATACATTTCCATGAGCCGTCTACTTGTGACGCGCCTGCCACAATTCTAAAATCCGTAGCTCCCATTGAAATGTCGGAAGTCGAGCTGAAATTAATTGCAAGTAAACGCAGAAGAGTCTGTCAACGTGCTGCGTCATTGTGGTCATCAAAGCAGCAAGGCATTCGTTACGGCAGCAAACACAAGGTCAATTCGCTACATCAGCAAACACAAGGTCAATTTGCTACAGCAGCAAACACAAGGTCAATTTGCTACAGCAGCAAACACAAGGTCAATTCGCTAAAGCAGCAAATACAAGGTCAATTTGCTACAGTAGCAAACACAAGGTAAATTTTCTACAGCAGTAAATGCAAGGTCAATTCGCTACACAAACACACACAAGGTCAATTCGCTAAACCAACACACACACAAGGTCAATTCGCAACACCAACACACACACAAGGTCAATTCGCTACACAAACACACACAAGGTCAATTCGCTACACCAACACACACAAGTTCAATTCGCTACACCAACACACACAAGGTCAATTCGTTACACCAACAAACACACAAGGTCAATTCGCTACATCAACACACACAAGGTCAATTCGCTACACCAACACACATAAGGTCAATTCGCTACACCAACACACATAAGGTCAATTCGTTACACCAACACACACAATGTCAATTCGCTACACCAACACACACACACAAAATCAATTCGCTACACCAACACACACAAGGCCAAATCGGTACACCAACACACACACAAGGTCAATTCGCTACACCAACACACACAAGGTCAGTTGGCTACACCAACACATACAATGTCAATTCGCTACACCAACACACACAAGGTCAATTTGCTGCACCAACACACACACACACAAGGTCAATTTGCTTCACCAACACACACAAGGTCAATTCGCTACACCAACACACACACAAGGCCAATTCGCTACACCAACACACACAAGGTAAATTTAGGCAACAGATGCAGATTGGAATGACCCAGACATTAAAAAATGTCATTATTTCACCTTGCCGCTCCAGTGGAGCATACAGTAACCACTACAGCTGCGCCTATAGTGAGTTTGTATCTGAGCGTTTGAAACGACGGTTTTATAAGAATTGTATTCAACGATGAAGTTTGCCAACCACATTCACAACACTTTTTAGTAGCTATTTAGGACAAGATTGGCAGGTTACAGCAGTGCTATTCTTGTCATTCCATAGACCATCCGGGACATCATTGAATATAAATACAAGCAATCCTAAAACAGACACTGCCGTCGCGGATGAAGTGTTTGTTATTTCTTTGTACTAGATTAACTAGAACACAGTTTCTTCATGAGGTGGGTTGGCCAGTTACCTGCCTCACTACTTTTCCTTCTCTAGCAGAAAGTCACTTATTAACATATGGGTAGACTGGAGCATGGTTGCAGCGGAAAGAACCGGGTACCTTGTCACGAGCAGCAAGTGCTGTACGAGCTATACAAGCTTATTCATTTGTAAGTCCCACGGCAGAAACTGTCGTCGGGGATTACGTGCTGGAGACTTCATTGTACAAAGCCATCGCTTGTGCGAGATGGGTCGAGCAGTTCCCTTCCTCGCTGCCTTTCTGTCCCTAACCGTAGTTCAGGTAGTCATTTATATATGAAACAGCTGATAAGATCAGCAAACAAAGAAACGGGTTGAACAGATGGGTCATTGGAAACACGGGGAGGGAGGTTTACATACATATGGCAAGCCCCAGTCCAAATGCTGGTATAAATCAACTCACAAGGAAAGATCAGAGCACCATTGTCCAATTGAGAACCCAACACATCACACTAAAAAAACACTTTAGCAGAATCCAAATCACAATACGCTCTTGAGTGTCAGCTGTGTACACACCCATTTGATACCGTTGATCATCATCCCTTTGTATGCTCAGGAAAATGCTTCTTCCTCAGAGGCCAGATAAATGGGACACTTTTTATGGCACTAGACAACAGCTGATGAACATGTGAAGATACCATTACATGGCATTGGGCCGGAGGGCGAGAGCCCAGATGCTGCTGTAGACGTAGCAACAACAAATGAACGTTCCGATGTAGAGGCAGGCTGCAAGGTCAAGGTTACCTGTTCGCCTCTCCTGCTCGGTCCAAGTCTTGCTAGTACCAGCCATCAGGTGAGCATGTCCCTGATATCTGGGATCAACCGATCGTAACACGTGCACAGGTCTGACGTAACAAGAGTTACCTGTGCGAGATATAATTACCACCTGCGGGCTTCTGACGTAACAAGAGTTACATGAGCGAGATATAATTACCACCTGAGAGCTTGTTCAGCGTAGTGGAAGAGAACTACTTGTTTACGTAAAGGTACGGAGCTCAACTCTCATTACCAGCACGAGTCAGTCGACCCAGTTGTAAATGTGTACTTGGTTTACTATTATGGACGGGACAGGACACTATCGTTTGGTCAGGGTCAGGTGAACATTCTGACCAAGACACCACCTTACGTCCATGATGTTCTCCACGGAACCATGCAGTTTCATGACAGTCTGGCTAGCGTTGTAGTGGACACCACCTTACTTCCATGCTGTTCTCCACGGAACCAGGCAGTTTCATGACAGTCTGGCTAGCGTTGTAGTGGACACCACCTTACTTACACGCTGTTCTCCACGGAACCAGGCAGTTTCATGACAGTCTGGCTAGCGTTGTAGTGGACACCACCTTACTTACACGCTGTTCTCCACGGAACCAGGCAGTTTCATGACAGTCTGGCTAGCGTTGTAGTGAGAATCGCGCAGATGAAGTCAAGCATAAAAACAGCATGAGAACCCCGGTCCACCTTCATCAGCGAGCTCGGGATGTGAGGAAAGCGACTGCCACCGGCCGCCTAACGTTTTCAGAGAACAGAAAAGCGTTAACTAACTCATCGGGTGCATTCGTCAACAATAACGACCGCTTGGGAAGGTGTGACGCGAACAAGGTGTGACCTCACACAATGAAGCCTATTCTACTAGCTGTGTTTCCGTGGGGACTACCTTTACATTGACCGCACGATGTAGCTAGATAAAGGTACATTTGGCTCTAAGGTGATAGGTTGAACAGGTACACAACCACGACGCTCGTGTACACAAACACACACACGGTACCAAACATGGGCCATCGATCGTATTGCAACCGGGTTTGAGTGATCTATATTGTGTGTCCAATTTGGTATGAAATATGGTTTCTGTGTGATTCATTTATACGCTCCTTATGACTTGGCTTGGCTTCGTTCATTCCCAGTCTCCCACTATCAAACCCTGAAAGGGCTTAAGTAGCAGAATATAGTCCCAAAAACGGAATGCGTTGTGTCGTAGTTTACAGCTTGACTGCGATATTTGCACCTTTCGGTCCAACACATCCAACTTCAGCAAGCATTTTTTGAGTACCGGGTTAGCATTCCCTCTTCGATCCCTTCTCCTTAGCCAGTCTGCCCTGCTGCATCATGTTATGCAGGATCGCCGCGTGGAGGTGTAGAAGGGTCTTGGCAGCTCTGGTTCGCTGGCCCTGACGCTAGTAGTCAGCTATGGGTTGCTGACCACTGCAGCACATGCGCTGCTCAGTATCTTGATCCCATACGCCCCTTATGAAGCATAAGGGCTGGTATGGTACAGTCATGGTAGGGAGAAAACAATTAGAAACATTCTGGTATGTGAGAGTTGCTTATCCACCATGCGACACAAGAACAAGTTTACACTTTACACTCGAAGACCAACGACTAGGGCAAGACAGACTAAGAAGGGTGGGGCATGGGACTGGCTATCCGGTAGAAGACCATACACTTTAAATGGTAGAAGACAAGCCGCTGGGACAAGACAAGACTAAGGAAAGTTAGGCATATACGATGGGCTTTATCCTATGACGTATGAAATATAAGTTGCAGTCACCATGAACTTCAGAGCTTGATAGATCGCTTCTTCCAGGTGTACAAAGATATTGATTTCACAATAAGGCTCAGCAAAACGTGTACTAAGACTGGAAGTAGATGTCCCACCAACAGTTACCATCGATAATTATGAATTGGCAGCTGTGTAGCCCTTCACGTACCTGGCTCCCTCATCCACAAGCTCTCTCTACACCCAACGACAGCTGTGTAGCCCTTCACGTACCTGGCTCCCTCATCAACGACAAGCTCTCTAGATCCAGAAACTGAAAGTCGCATTGGCAAAGTTGCTGTTACAAGAAACTGATATTAAAACCAAAGCCATGGTTTACAAGATACAAATCGTCACCACGCTCCGATAAGGTGGTGACATTGAGCAACGTATGCCAAACAGGAGACACGGCTCAACACCTTCCACCACAGCGTCTGCGATCCGTCCTTGACATTAATTACATAGAGGGACAGAAGCGAAAAATGCAGAGCAGCAATCTAGCACAGTTATCACAATCATGTACACTCTCCTTAGACAGCGAAAACGGCCTGGTCATGTTCGTCGCATGGACGATATCCCCTGGGAACAGTTAACGGTTGGCAAGAGAACATTCGGTCAAACACAGCCGAGGTTTAAAGATGTGTGTAAGAGGTACATAAAGTCACTGACCATGAGTCTAACATCATAGAAAGACGAAGATGCAGACCGATCCAGGTAGAGACGAGCCCTGAATGCCGCCCCCCCCACCCCCTCCCGGCTGGATGAACAGAAGATCTTGCAATATGGAGAAGTAAATCGATAACGCCCAGGGAGAGAGAAACAAAAACAGTTGGTAGTCACAACTCAAAAGTCACATCATCCTATAGTCAGTCATGACTGAAAGTGGATAAAATAGTCTGTCATGACTGAAAGTGGCTACTATAGTCTGTCATGACTGAAAGTGGATAAAATAGTCTGTCATGACTGAAATTGGCTACTAAGTCTGTCATGACAAATTGGCTGCTATAGTCAGACATGCCTGAACAAGGTTACTATAGTCAGACATGACTGAACAAGGTTACTATAGTCAGATATGACTGAACAAGGTTACTATAGTCAGACATGACTGAACAAGGTTACTATAGTCAGATATGACTGAACAAGGTTACTATAGTCAGACATGACTGAACAAGGTTACTATAGTCAGATATGACTGAACAAGGTTACTATAGTCAGACATGACTGAACAAGGTTACTATAGTCAGAAATGACTGAACAAGGTTACTATAGTCAGACATGACTGAACAAGGTTACTATAGTCAGACATGACTGAACAAGGTTACTATAGTCAGACATGACTGAACAAGGTTACTATAGTCAGACATGCCTGAACAAGGTTACTATAGTCAGACATGACTGAACAAGGTTACTATAGTCAGACATGACTGAACAAGGTTACTATAGTCAGACATGCCTGAACAAGGTTACTATAGTCAGACATGACTGAACAAGGTTACTATAGTCAGACATGACTGAACAAGGTTACTATAGTCAGACATGACTGAACAAGGTTACTATAGTCAGACATGACTGAACAAGGTTACTATAGTCAGACATGACTGAACAAGGTTACTATAGTCAGACATGACTGAACAAGGTTACTATAGTCAGACATGACTGAACAAGGTTACTATAGTCAGACATGACTGAACAAGGTTACTATAGTCAGACATGACTGAACAAGGTTACTATAGTCAGACATGACTGAACAAGGTTACTATAGTCAGACATGACTGAACAAGGTTACTATAGTCAGACATGACTGAACAAGGTTACTATAGTCAGACATGACTGAACAAGGTTACTATAGTCAGACATGACTGAACAAGGTTACTATAGTCAGACATGACTGAACAAGGTTACTATAGTCAGACATGACTGAACAAGGTTACTATAGTCAGACATGACTGAACAAGGTTACTATAGTCAGACATGACTGAACAAGGTTACTATAGTCAGACATGACTGAACAAGGTTACTATAGTCAGACATGACTGAACAAGGTTACTATAGTCAGACATGACTGAACAAGGTTACTATAGTCAGACATGACTGAACAAGGTTACTATAGTCAGACATGACTGAACAAGGTTACTATAGTCAGACATGACTGAACAAGGTTACTATAGTCAGACATGACTGAACAAGGTTACTATAGTCAGACATGACTGAACAAGGTTACTATAGTCAGACATGACTGAACAAGGTTACTATAGTCAGACATGACTGAACAAGGTTACTATAGTCAGACATGACTGAGCAAGGTTACTATAGTCAGACATGACTGAACAAGGTTACTATAGTCAGACATGACTGAGCAAGGTTACTATAGTCAGACATGACTGAACAAGGTTACTATAGTCAGACATGACTGAGCAAGGTTACTATAGTCAGACATGACTGAACAAGGTTACTATAGTCAGACATGACTGAACAAGGTTACTATAGTCAGACATGACTGAACAAGGTTACTATAGTCAGACATGACTGAACAAGGTTACTATAGTCAGACATGACTGAACAAGGTTACTATAGTCAGACATGACTGAACAAGGTTACTATAGTCAGACATGACTGAACAAGGTTACTATAGTCAGACATGACTGAACAAGGTTACTATAGTCAGACATGACTGAACAAGGTTACTATAGTCAGACATGACTGAACAAGGTTACTATAGTCAGACATGACTGAACAAGGTTACTATAGTCAGACATGACTGAACAAGGTTACTATAGTCAGACATGACTGAACAAGGTTACTATAGTCAGACATGACTGAACAAGGTTACTATAGTCAGACATGACTGAACAAGGTTACTATAGTCAGACATGACTGAGCAAGGTTACTATAGTCAGACATGACTGAACAAGGTTACTATAGTCAGACATGACTGAGCAAGGTTACTATAGTCAGACATGACTGAACAAGGTTACTATAGTCAGACATGACTGAGCAAGGTTACTATAGTCAGACATGACTGAACAAGGTTACTATAGTCAGACATGACTGAACAAGGTTACTATAGTCAGACATGACTGAACAAGGTTACTATAGTCAGACATGACTGAACAAGGTTACTATAGTCAGACATGACTGAACAAGGTTACTATAGTCAGACATGACTGAACAAGGTTACCATAAGTCAGAAGAGCAAGAAAAGAACACCCCTAAACACCAGGGTAGAAGAGAAGTCGCCATGAAGCACATGCCCCACCACTGTAACCATCCCCTCGCATGAACCCTGCGTCATAGCACTTAGAATGTTCGTGCTGCGGGCGTTTCACTAACAATTAGTTTACTGCAGTTAAGCTGAACAGACCTAGATAGGCTGCAGTCAGACTTAGATAGACTGAACGACCTAGAAAGAGAAGTCAGACCTACATAGACTGAAGTCAGAACTAGATAGACTGAAGTCAGACCTAGATAGACTGAAGTGACACCTAGATAGACTGAAGTCAGATCTAAGATAGACTGAAGTCAGACTAAAATAGAATGAAGTCAAACCTAGATAGACTGAAGTCAGACCTAGATAGACTGAAGTCAGACCAAGATAGACTGAAGTCACACCTAGATAGACTGAAGTCACACCTAGATAGACTGAAGTCACACCTAGATAGACTGAAGTCACACCTAGATAGATTGAAGTCACACCTAGATAGACTGAAGTCACACCTAGACTGAAGTCAGACCTAGATAGACTGAAGTCACACCTAGATAGATTGAAGTCACACCTAGATAAACTGAAGTCACACCTAGACTGAAGTCAGACCTAGATAGACTGAAGTCAGATCTAGATAGACTGAAGAGAGTGACAGGCTAGTTTAATGAGCAGACAACCTATTTGTGGATACATGTTTGCCGAATCCCCTAAGTCATGTGTTTCTAGCAGCACGGCGTATACATCACACAGAGTCCATGTTTTCCATCAGGCAACCCTTGTTATTTCACCTCCTTTTCTCTTTTCTGCGGTGTATCATTTCCGAGAGACGATCATATTGAATGCCCAAATAGTAAGACTACTCTTTTGTGCGCACTGGGAAAGTAGTTGCGGTGGTTTGCAGTAGCTTTCCTCACACCCCGAGCGTGCTGACGAAGGTGGGACGGGGTCCTCCAGGCGATTATGCTATGCTTGACTTCATCTGCGCGTCGCTAACTACCACAGGATCACGCCCCCCCCCCCCACCTCGTCAGCCAGGTTGCCATAAAAACAGCGCATTTCCAGGGAGAGTTAAGTGGAAGTGAGGTATAGGTCTTGGCCAGTATATTGTTACCTGACCCTGTTTTGTCGATCTTAATTAAGAACGCTAACTCAACGATGCGCTATTCGTACACATCTCGCATTTCACGAGGTGCTATCATGTGGGACTGTCCCGTGTCCCAGCTCTCCGTCACATCAAACTTACCGCCAGAAACAAAGGGTTGGCCCTCTCAGGAAGGTTGTTGTGCATGGAATGCCCACAATGGGACGTTAAGTGGCGATCTGTTGTAGCTTTCCTCACATACCGAGCGTGCTGATGAAGGTGGGCTGGGGTCCTCCATGGGGTTATACTATGCTTGTCTTCATCTGCGTGTTTCTCACTACTACGGGGATCACGTCGATCCCTCACCTTATTAGCCAGGCTGCCGTGAAAACAGCCGTTACTAGAAAGTAATAAGGGTCTTGGCCAGTATATTTCGCCTAACCGTGACCAACATATCCGATTAGTATGTTTTGCCTTACCAGACGCTAGCCAGCCCCCCCCCCCCCCCCCCCCCCCCCAGGAAGGAAAGATCAGAATGACCGCTATTTGCCATCGGTAACCAAGCGACGCAGGCATCAACAACTGCACATAACTTTATTACCAGGAAACGGACTAGCGCACTTTACACAAGGAAACGGACTAACGCACTTTACACCAGGAAACGGACTAGCGCACTTTACACCAGGAAACGGACTAGCGCACTTTACACCAGGAAACGGACTAGCGCACTTTACACCAGTAAACAATCGCACGCCGCGCTCCGTTCTCCTAGACTATCTATACACGCAAACAACAACCGAGTCAAATGAATGCCTGCCTGGTTCATATACAATACAAGTACATCATTCACCTAACATAATTCTTAACACATAATCTAATTCTTCTTCTTTTTCTTCTTCTTCTCGGTCACCAAGTCCCCCCCCCCCCTTTCTAGTTACGCCCAAACTTGATGCCAATTTCTCGTAATAAAGGTTGCTGTAGTGGAGTTCTTCAAGTGGCTTTTTGTGGAGGTTTGTCTCCGTGGGGCAGTTACAAATCTAAAAGTCAATCCCATGACAACAACTGCCGTTGGGGATGAAATAACTGTGCTAAGCCACAGCCTGTGAGAGGTGGGTTGGTCAGTTCCCTTTCATGCTGTTTTTACCTTCCCCAACTTATACGTCAGGTACCAATTTACACCTGGGTCGATTGGAGGAGCGGTCGTTCCAGGCACGAAGAACGGTCAGGATTTGTGTTATGTCCGTCAGTGAATTGAAACTCTAGCACACTGTAATCCCATTCAAGCAAGCCAGCTCACTGCCGACTAGACTACACGATCCAACGCGGGCCAGTGCTCAGTACACAATTGGCAAAGCATCTAACAGTCTTGCAGGATGTGTTCGTCTGTGCTGCATTTCAGTGCCGACGCTAATATGATGAAGCCAATTTTAGCCTGTGGAAGTGGCCATTCAATCTATTATGTTCCGTCCCCATGCAGGACATGGTCACGTGTTTCGTTCGATCAAGGCAGTGATTGTTGTCTTTCCTCTGGTCAACTTTCCTTGGATGGTGATTGTCTTATTTTGTTCTCGTGTTGCTCCATTCTTAGTTCACCTGTCTCATTTCCTGGTATGCCGCAGTGTGATGGTATCCACTGTAGCACTTCCATTCTCCTGACTTTTAGTTTACCCAAGACTGTTTTAAGCTCCCAGTTTATCATTCTTGAGATCTTGCAGAACTGAAATTGCACTTAAAAAACAAAACACCAAACCAAAACGTAATTATTGTGACTTAAATTGCAGTTGATGCCCGATTTGTTGCTCTTAGTCGGGGTGCACTCGGCCTAAGCTAAGCCTGATAACATCCACCATTAGGCAGCCGCTTCTGACGTAATCAATTCAGGCCACCACACACGGTCAATATACTTCATTATTCCACAATAACGCTTGGCAGCGGATATGCCACACAACGACATAAATTGGCCTGGTAATAACCTGAATACAACACAGCAGCTGGTCCTTGTATACATCTGAACACCGAATTCACTAGAATGACAACCAGGCTTTGTCTTCCCACAAGAAGGCGGCCCCCTCTGGTGACGCCACGTGCCCGTACAAACACAAAACCAATCAATGGTGAGGACTGGCTGATTCTCACAGCGATGGGTTGTGCAATAAATCGATGTGATCGACTCAACTGCTTAGCTCGGTTCCAAATGCTGTCATAGACGGGGGTCGTATTGACGAAAAGGTCTCTGATCTAACTAAATGTTCACAAGACATGCGCAGCACAGCCGTTGACAGCATTAAAACCAGCTCATGGCCTTCTCACGTGGGTACTGTTCCTGCTAACAGAAGAACTGGGCGAGCTGCCCTAATACTGGAACACTCTTCGGGGCCGAAGTGTATAAGCTGACAGCAGCCAGTGACCCATAGTTGGCTGTTTGCACCAGGATCAGTGACCCATAGCTGGCTGTTTGCATCAGTCAGTGGCCCATAGTTGGCTGTTTGCATCAGAGTCAGTGACCCATAGTTGGATGTTTGCACCAGGGTCAGTGACCCATAGTTGGATGTTTGCATCAGGGTCAGTGACCCATAGTTGGATGTTTGCATCACGGTCAGTGACCCATAGTTGGATGTTTGCATCAGGGTCAGTGAGCCATAGTTGGATGTTTGCATCAGGGTCAGCGACCCATAGTTGGATGTTTGCATCAGGGTCAGTGACCCATAGTTGTATGTTTGCATCAGGGTCAGTGACCCATAGTTGGCTGTTTGCATCAGGGTCGGTGACACAGAGTCAACCAAGACCCTATTCAACCTCCAAGTGTCGGACGTGAAAATAGACTGCAGCTATTGAGTCTGGCTAAGAGAATAGGGATCGAACAGGGAAGTCAAACCAGGTTCCCAAAAATACTGTGCTGAAATCGGATGTATCGACTGAAAAGCGTAGATATCGCAATCTGGCTGTAAACTGCAGTACAAAGCCACGAACGACCTATTCAAAATGGACGCAGAGGAGGACGAATATCCTTCAACCAGCTGAAGCATGAAATCCATTTGTGCTAATACTTCCACCAGAAGACAAAACTCTGACTACAACCCACCAACTGCTTTGTAGGAAGTCTGGTAACAGCTTCTTCTTCTTCAACTGGTGCAGTGCTTCAAGTCCGGTGAGGTTGACGAAGGAGACTCTACGTTTCAGCTCTTCGCCGGTCCCCCACAGCTTTTCGAGCATGGTCGCTTCCCCGGACCAGCATGGCTCTCTCTCTCTGGCCTGCATATTGGGCAGTCCTGTAGGATATACTCTGATGTTTGCTTGGGTGATCAACGTGGCTGTGTCTCTAAGACGCATTCTGTGGAGGTTGGTAAGTCTGCACGTCTGGTCACAGCAAAAAGCTAGGGAGAGTTGACCAGTACAATACGACTTCCGAAAGGCCTTAATGACAAAATATTACAGTTCCTTTTCGCACGCTTTCATACAATTCAACTAAAGAAAGCGATGGTCATCTCGAAAGAGCTTGTACGGGAATGGTACTATGTGCTTTCTCTGCTCCTGGTATGTTGGATGTCCTTTGTATCAGATGTTGAGCAGTCATGTTATCAGTGGTGCAGTCATATTGACAGGGTTGTTACTATCTTTAGTTTGTTCTATAAATATTATCTAAATCTGTCACGTGAGGTCGAAGTTGGAGCAAAGTGAATGAGCCGACAGCAGTCAGCGACTCATATCTGGCTGCTTACAACCGACTCACAGCTGGCTGCTTACAACCGACTCACAGCTGGCTGCTTACAACCGACTCACAGCTGGCTGCTTACAACCGACTCACAGCTGGCTGCTTACAACCGACTCACAACTGGCTGCTTACAACCGACTCACAGCTGGCTGCTTACAACCGACTCACAGCTGGCTGCTTACAACCGACTCACAGCTGGCTGCTTACAACCGACTCACAGCTGGCTGCTTACAACCGACTCACAGCTGGCTGCTTGCAACAGGGTCAGTAAACCAGAGATGACCAGGACCCTATTCCGGCTTCAGCGAGACGTGCTGCACTGGTGTAGCCTGGCTACGAGAATTAGCGATTGATAAGGGAAAGCAAAGATAGTCCTAAACAAATTTCCAATTGAAACCGAATGTGTCCGGCCAAAAGGCGCAGAAATCGCAGCTTCCACTGAAACTACGACAAGCGCTGCGTTCTTTTCCGGAAGAAGAATTAGATACATTTATATACGTGAAAAATGTCAAAAGTAAATATAAAAAAAATGGAAAATGGCTTACAGAACCGACTTCACTGCATCTGTCCGCCTCCAACACGCGCTTAGACCCTCTCAGTGCTAATAATACCGACGATAGAACTAGCCACCTCGTGCGCTCTGAAATGTTGCCTCAACCTCGACAGATACCCATTTACAGCACGATGAACAGTGGTGATATCAATAGGAAACTCGGTCTATCAAACTGAGCGCGACGTGATTTGAACCTGGAACGTTAAAACTGTAAAGAAAACTCATAATCTCTAGACCACACGCTCAAAGGATACATAAACACGCTGTTCAGTGACATGTAGGTACATCATAGAAATATGTCGGTATATTATACTGCATCTAATGGGTCATAAACATGAACTCGATGCAACACTTGGTCCAATAACATGACCTGATGTGACCGTAAGAGTGCCCTGAGTTTGACACCTGTACGGTACCACGGACAAAGGACATCCTCGAACAAACATACATATCCTAGAATTGTTGTACCAATTTGCTAATAACTCAATAAATGTTGCACTCTATCCACCAGAACAAGTCGCTCGAGTGTGAACAGAATACTCGTCTCCAGCGAGCCATTAACCAGATACACGAATTGCGAGCTGGAAACCTCGTCTCTGTCCTCCTCGCTCCAGGCCCACGGTTGAAATGACACAAAAATTGGAGCGAACAGGTCCATCGATCAATCTTGCCGGCGCGCCTACCCACGTCACGGGACGATAGAAGCGTCTCCAATAACAACAACACACTTTATTATTTACATTTTTAAAACCTGTCCAAATGGCATAGGGCAGGGCATCTACATAAACTGTAACCTTGAACATTCAACCCCAGAGTTAATAATGCAGAAATACACTTTACCAGCTCCAACAACGTTTGGAAGTCTTACTATTACAGCGCAGACATCGACTTAAGAATGTACAAGAGTTGCGTACAGTGTACCAGGTAAGCAGCGTTAGGCCAGATGGTGGAACAGACACGGACATGGAGACATCAGATCTAACAAGAGGTGCGCACTTCATGTGCTTCACTATGGTGCGCACTTCATGTGCTTCACTATGGTGCGCACTTCATGTGCTTCACTATGGTGCGCACTTCATGTGCTTCTCTACGGTGAGCACTTCATGTGCTTCACTATGGTGCGCACTTCATGTGCTTCACTATGGTGCGCACTTCATGTGCTTCACTATGGTGCGCACTTCATGTACTTCTCTATGGTGCGAAAGTCATCGAGTGTTACAGACAAGACATTTCCAAATTGCCATATTTTCCCACATCTTGTCTAAGAAACGTGAATTGAGTAGAATGATCGAACACCATCACCAGCCGAGAACTGCTAGCACAGAAACACCACGGACGTAGTATGCACACTACCATAACAGATCTATACTGGAATGGGTTGGTTGTCGAGCTATGCAATGAGCCCCGGAGGGAAGGTGTAAGAGAGGCCAACCTTCAACACCTTGGTAAAGGATCACATAAAGAAATAATGAGCTAGAGCTGGGGGTAACGTATGAAGGATTGCCGCATGCCCGGTAAGGTGGAGGGAGTTTGTTGCTGTTCTGAAGATGAGACAATCACTGACTTTATTTTACTGTCACTGGACAAAAAAACCTTAGTAGAAGAACTTCCAGCATTGACATATCCTGTATGATTGCATCTATAGAAATACCGTATACTCGCACATGTAGAAATACCGTATACTGGCACATGTAGAAATACCGTATGCTGGCACATCTACATTCACTTCAACCTTCAATTTCTACAAAAACTATAGGTTGATATATCTAAAAAAAACAATATAGTTCGAAATATCAAACAAACACTGTAGGTTGAAATATCTACAAACACTATGTTTACATTTCTACAAACACTATAGGTTGATACATCTACAAAAACTGTCTGTTTACATATCTACAAACACTGTCTGCTTACATATCTACAAACATTGTAGGTTTATCTACAAACACTGCAGGTTGAAATATCTACAAACACTGTAGCTTGATATATCTACAAACACTGTATGTTGATATTTCTACAAAAAAAAACTATGTTGATATATCTACAAACACTAGGTTGATATATCAGCAAACACTATAGGTTGATAAGTCTACAAACACTTTATATTCACATATCTACAAACACTATCTACAAACTATATATGTTAAAGCATACACAAACGCAGTAGGCAAGCGTGTGAGTACACATATCCCGATGCACATTCAACTGACATAACGCAGCAGGTAAATGAATCAAATCCGACCGCTCAAACACTTGGAGCCACCGAATTATTCCCCTGATAATCCGCCAACGACTCGAGCGTATCTCACAGCGTAACGCACGATGGATCAAGAGTTCGATCAGCTTCTTCGATCAAGAAGACAAACGTTGGCATGTTGAAGAAGTAGTACACGGCAAAGAGTAACAGAAGTAAACGGTACCACAGATAAGCAAGGTCTGTTACAAGATCGCCCTGTGGTATTGAATAATAATATATGAGAAGTGTCAACATAGAAAAGTGCTGTCAGTGAGTTACCCCACTGCGCAGGTCTGAACGTCAAAGCCAGCTGATTCCGGCCGTGCTAGTTAGCTAGCTCTCTTAAGTCAGCCTGGTAAGCCGGTGGTTTGGAGACAGAGAATAGTGAGCCAGTATTGAGCAGGACACCTGCTATTTGCATGTCCTGGTAGAGTCGCCAGATAAGTACTCGTTTATCTTCTATCTCTCTATGAACTCTGATATACTAACAGACTCAGATAGCAGATAAAGACAGACAAAACTATTGTGGGTAGGAGACACAAACCTCTCACCTTCAGCGAGGGTTTGTGTGAATCAATCGTCCCTGACAAGCACGGGTTCATCTCAATGGCAGCGCTGGTATATTGGCCCCCAAATGTAGCAGTAGTGGGGACATAATACAAGGGAAAACATGGAGTGGGTGGGGCTCGGGGAAGAGTGTGAAGATATTTGACATGGAAAATGACATGTTATGATGATTGCAGTCAATCAATGACCACCTGTTAGATGATGATGATGTGATTGATGAATGATCAATTTACAGGCTGCTGGTGCCTGAGATCAAGTGAGGGTTGAGCAAGTAGGAGAGTATCGGGATGGCGTAGGAGTGTGTACAACCAGTGGACAACAGGCTGCTAGAATTTGAGATCAGGTGAGGGATGAGCAAGTAATCACAAATGAGGTACCTAAGGAAGGTGGTCCAAGTAGCAAGAAGGGAGAAGGTCTGCAATAAGAAAATACAAGACCTCAAAGCCCTGTCCTTGCAGACTCGAGTGGATCAATCTCAAAAATGGTGGTCTAGTCAGGTCTGCAGAATGAAAGGAGATTGACTAATGAGGACGGTCATGAGAATCAAAGAAATAAGGAATCATAATCAAAGCGATAAGCCTCCAGACCCCGAGGATGACCTAACGTCCGCTTGGATGACAACTTAAAACAGTCTAAAATTGACAGGTAGGAGAGGAGCGACTGAGTAAGTAAGGTAGAAGACTCTATACACCATGGTCGAAGAGGAGCGAATAAGTATAAATAACAAGTTTGTTATATAACAGGTTCCAATTTTAGGTCGCGGCATCAGACCTTTGTTAATCGCGAGTGCATTAAACGTAGCGTTATCTCTGTACAATTTCATTCGAAAATGTATTACCGCGAAACACATCGTGGCTCTCACACACAGCAAAACCAATTCTAGTGACAGCAGCCCGAAGAGGCAAAGGAGAAGTATACATTTGGAATCGAAACAAAGGTAATTAAATAGTACTTAGGTGGATGCCAGTGAATGCTATAGTTCTTGATTTAAACATGTATATGGTAACGTGTTCACGCAACGTATAAATCACATAGACGTGATATTTCACGAAACGTATATTGACGCTATGCAACGCATGAACTGTACTTTTATTCTTGGTCACGGGGAACTGAGACGCTAGTCCAGCCAAGCAAAACATACTGACCAGGATGTTACAGAACGTATCGCTGACGCTGTACCTTTATCCTTGGGCACTATTGACGCTAAGCGACGCATAAGCTGTACCTTTATCCTTGGGCCCTATTGACGCTAAGCGACGCATAAACTGTACCTTTATCCTTCGGCACTAATGACGCTAAGCGACGCATAAACTGTACCTTTATCCTTGGGCAATACTGACGCTAAGCGACGCATAAACCGTACCTTTATCCTTGGGCACTACTGACGCTAAGCGACGCATAAACTGTACCTTTATCCTTGGGCGTTGACAACTCGGTCACAACGATAGACGACCAGAAATAACAACTAGGAAGGTAAGGTCTACAGACACATCCAGTTATGAACCCCCTGAAGAGAGAGGCAAACGAAACTATGACGCAGGAGTCTGAACACTGCCTCACAGACCTGGCCTGGAGCGTGGCCGCCAGAAGACGCAGGAGTCTGAACACTGCCTCGCAGACCTGGCCTGGATCGCTGCCGTCAGAAGACGCAAGAATCTGGCATTAACGTGAGAGACAATTTTGCATTGAATAATACAGCCAGAATCATGGTAAGATGTAAAACTGGCGCAGACATGTTTATTGCGAGGGGAAGGGGGGAAGAAGATGAGAAGAGGAGGATTGAAACATAAGATGTGTACGTTAAACCAGTGCTAGCAAATTGGTTGTCCAGGGAACCTGGTTAGCCCACGGCGGGCCCACAAAATTCAAATGAAATTAAATATGATATAGTTATCGCTACATGTTCTTTCTTCACTTGATGATCAATTTCTGAGAGGTAAGGGGAAAAAAAAGGTCAATACGCTGACAGAAGAAACTTCATTGCAACCTGGGGTGGCCATATCTCATTAGTCCCTTTCATAGCTGAGAGGTCTGGTCAGACAAACGATACCGATCTGTCTCATACGACTTTTCCCTATTGTTGGAGTAGTCGAGGGGTTTTGGGCTGAGGACTACAGGCCGCTCAGCCCCTGCTGTCGCCACGTCGTGTGATGGGTAGTCGATGGGTTTTGGGCCGAGGACTACAGGCCACTCAGCCACTGCTATCGCCACGTCGTGTGATGGGTAGTCGGTGGGTTTTGAGCCGAGGACTACAGGCCGCTCAGCCTCTGCTGTCGCCACGTCGTGTGCTGGCAACATATGCCATACTGGGGATTCGAGGCCCTGTCCTCCTTGTTGGCAGGCAGGCATCGAAACCATTCGGCCATCCGCTTCTCACACGGGTTAATCTGGGTCTGGTGATAAATGTTGACTAAGATACTGCCGACACACACACTTCCACGACGATCTTAGTGGAAACAGACTGTTTCAAGGCATTATGGCTAATGATCGGCGTTATCTCCGTAGTAATGAGCGTCAAGCAGATGAAGCAAAACATAGCACAGCAGCCGCTTGGAGAACATCAACCCACTTTTATGAGAACGCGTGGGATTTGAGGAAAGCTACTACAACCCGCCACTCAACACCCTCACCAGGGCACACAACAAACTCATTATGGGCATTAACAAACACATTGCTGAAAGTGGCAACTACAGTCCAAACTCCGTAGCTTCGTCAGGCACCCATTTACAGCTGAGTAAACTGGGAGAAGCGGTCACACCATGAGAAAACCAACGGCTGTCAAACTGAGCAGGACGAGATTAGAACCTATAACGTTGGGATTGTGAAGCAAGCTCACAACTCCTAGAACACCGGATCCTGATTGAAACGACCAGAAACTGATTTGTTGAATAGTCTTACAAGACGTAGCTGTCAAACACAGGTGTTGAAACGGCATTTCAAATGTTTCAGATACAGGCTTCCTGTAAACTTGCGACCTGTAGAAGTGGCTCTATTATGAATTTTTAGTTAACAGGTCAATCATACAATCAATCAATATGGATAACTTTCTAGTTCTTAATGATTGTATTGTTTCATAATTTCAAAATGCTAAGGCCATAATATACGTTTCCAAAAAGCACATGTTGACATGCTCCAACCTGGCCTCATCATCCAACCTGGCCCCATCCACCTTATCCAACCCGACCCCATGCTCCAACTTGCCCCCGTCGACCTTCTCTGACCTGGCCCCATCGACCTTCTCTAGCATGGCCCCATCGACCTTCTCTAACCTGGCCCCATCATCCAACCTGGCCCCGTCGACCTTCTCCAACCCGGCCCCGTCGACCTCTAACCTGACCCCATCGACCTCTAGCCTGGCCCCATCGACCTTCTCCAACCTGGCCCCATCCTCCAGCCTGGTCCCGTCGACCTTCTCTAGCCTGCCCCCGTCGACCTTCTCTAGCCTGGCCCCGTCGACCTTCTCTAACCTGGCCCCGTCGACCTTCTCTAACCTGGCCCCGTCGACCTTCTCCAACCCGGCCCCATCCTCCAACCTGGCCCCGTCGACCTTCTCTAACCTGGCCCCGTCGACCTTCTCTAACCTGGCCCCGTCAACCTTCTCCAACCCGGCCCCGTCGACCTCTAACCTGGCCCCGTCGACCTTCTCTAACCTGGCCCCGTCGACCTTCTCTAACCTGGCCCCATCCTCCAACCTTTCCCCGTCGACCTCTAGCCTGGTCCCGTCGACCTTCTCTAACCTGACCCCGTCGACCTTCTCCAACCCGGCCCCGTCGACCTTCTCTAACCTGGCCTCATCGACATCTAGCCTGGTCCCGTTGACCTTCTCTAGCCTGGCCCGGTCGACCTTCTCTAACCTGGCCCCGTCGACCTTCTCTAACCTGGCCCCGTCAACCTTCTCCAACCAGGCCCCGTCAACCTCTAACCTGACCCCATCGACCTTTAACCTGGCCACATCGACCTTCTCTAGCCTGGCCCCATCGACCTTCTCCAACCTGGCCCCGTCGACCTCTAACCTGGACCCGTCGACCTTCTCTAACCTGGCCCCGTCGACCTTCTCTAACCTGGCCCCATCCTCCAACCTGGCCCCGTCGACCTCTAGCCTGGTCCCGTCGACCTTCTCTAACCTGGCCTCATCGACATCTAGCCTGGTCCCGTTGACCTTCTCTAGCCTGGCCCCGTCGACCTTCTCTAACCTGGCCCCGTCGACCTTCTCCAACCCGGCCATATCCTTCAACCCGGCCCCGTCGACCTTCTCTAACCTGGCCCCGTCGATCTTCTCCAACCCGGCCCAGTCGACCTTCTCTAACCTGGCCCCGTCGATCTTCTCCAAACCGGCCCCGTTGACCTTCTCTAGCCTGGCCCCGTCGATCTTCTCCAACCCGGCCCCGTCGACCTTCTCTAGCCTGGCCCCATCCTCCAACCCGGCCCCGTCGACCTTCTCTAACCCGGCCCCGTCGACCTTCTCTAGCCTGGAAATGTCGACCTTCTCCAACCCGGCCCCGTCGACCTCTAGCCTGACCCCATCCTCCAACCCGGCACCGTCGACCTTCTCTAACCTGGCCCCTCGACATGAACCCTTCTAGCTCGATGATGTTGACGTACGAGGCTACGTTTCTGGTCTACGACGGTCTCCCACAGCATTTCCAACATGGTCGCTCCCCCGGGCCAGACTGCCTCTCTTTGGTCTGTATAAGTAGAGCAGTCCTGCGGGATATGTTCTGTGTTTGATTGGATGCTCAGCAAGTTCGGGTTCAAGCATTGATACTTTTTTTGGACTAGATCTCTTGACGTCATGAAACTTGACCATATCGGCTCTTCGTTGCTTTCCTTCTTATCTGTAGTAAGGTACAAATTTACAGCTAAGTAGACTGTGGGTTGAAACCGGTCCATTTGCGACGAGGTACGAGCGTTTTTGTTTGGCAGAATGAAAAAGTTGAGTGTAGCTTTTTGCTGCGATAGATCTCTGCAAAATTATCAGCGAGGTACAGTCGGGCGTGTCGGTGAAAACTGAAAAACGCATTTCTCAGTGGCTAGTTCTGAGGCACTGAAGGTGTTTGGAAGTAGGTTATCAGAGAGGGATGGGAAAAGGAAGGATGGAGGGAGGAGATGTGATGTATGAAAAGGTTATAATGCAGGCAATATGAAAAATGCAGCATCTACCGAGAGGGAATGCTATAATTAAATGCATAAAGAGTCTCTCTCTAGGTGCGTGGGAAGGATAGCGCTCTGGCCTTGAACACCATTTTGATCAAGCATTTCCCGCACGCACATGCCGTACACTCGGAAAGGTGTTAAAGCAGCCTGTGGTACTTGCGTTCTAATTCACCCCAAATGAAAATATATATATTTTTAGCATCCGATATATATATATATATATATATATATTTAAAACATGATTTGAGGGGTAGTGACGTCACAGAATAGTCCCCTTTTTAATTGTGGGAGGAGGGGGGGGGGGTGTCATACATCGCTCCTATAAAGGAATTGCCAATAAACCTAGCTTTAATCATCAAACAGTAAATGATCCGGTCAACACAGCTGCACACACTCGCAGTATCGAATGTTTCTTGGAAAAAGGCAAAGGAGAGAAACAAGCGCATCAATAGAACACACAGGTAAATGCTTGATTCGTACAGGTGCGAGTTCGTGTGGAGTCCACGCATCATTTGGTTTGGACGTTTTCAGCGCCATTCTTGCATGGAGACATTGTGGTGCTTAGCCCTCCGATTATTTCAATCGGGAAATGCTAGTTCCTACATTCTTCCAAAAGATTGGTCGCAGAACTGAATATGACCATCTTTTCTACACTTCTATCTTTATCTACGTTTTTTACATACCTATTTAAAATACAATTATATCGACCTTTCCTACCCTTAACCCGAGATGGAATGTTCCTCTACAGTCATCAGCTGTCAAATACGTATGATGGGAACACAGGGAACTCTGTTTGGGGTGAATTAAGACGCATTGACCAGTATGTTTCACCTGTGCCTGGTTGCTCTCGCATTATAAGATGTGACAGAGAGGAACACCGACGAATAAGACATACAGGAAAAGAAATCAGACAGAGAGAAGAGTACCGGTGTTGACAAAAGAGACAGACAGAATAAGACAGGAGAAAAGACATAAAAAAGAGAAATAACAGAAAAAGACACAGAGAAACAAATACAAACAATGAAAAGCATAAAGAAAAGACAGACACAAACAGAAGAAATTGGTCAGACAGAGAAAGGCCTGAAAAAGAAAAAAATGAGGCAAACAAAAGAAAAAATGTCAGAGAATAGGTAAGAGAACAGAGAAAAAGTAAAAGAACAGAGGAAACGTAAAAGGTCAGAGAAAATAGAAAAAGGAAAAAGAACAGAAAATTTCAGAGAATATAGAAAAGAAGACAACAGAGAAAAGGTAAGACAACAGAGAAAAAGTAAGAAAACAGAGAAAAGGTAAGAAAACAGAGAAAAGGTAAGACAACAGAGAAAAGGTAAGACAACAGAGAAAAGGTAAGACAACAGAGACAAGGTAAGACAACAGAGAAAAGGTCGGACAGAGGACAGAGAAAAGGTCAGACAGAGAACAGAGAAAAGGTCAGAGAACAGAGAAAAGGTAAGACAACAGAGAAAAGGTCAGACAGACAACAGAGAAAAGGTCAGACAGAAAACAGAGAAAAGGTCAGACAGAAAACAGAGAAAAGGTCAGACAGAGAGGTTAGAAATGAGAAAAAGCCAGACAGAAAAAAAGCCAAAGATAGACAATAAAACAGACGAGGCAAGTAGATATGCCAGATAAAGAGATCAGACAACAACAACAACAACAACAAGAAGAAAATGGGAAAAAAAAGAAAATAAACAATCATAGAAAGATAGTAGATATACAGACAGACGGATTTAAAGACAGAAAAAAGATACAAGTAGAAGCAGATAATAAGACAAATATAACAAGGACAAAGAACAAGACAAATATGACAAGGACAAAGAACAAGACAAATACAGATAAAAAGGTAAACACAGGGAAAATGACAGACAGATAGAAAGCGCACACACACTGGAATTCCTTGGCGAAACAAAACTATCAAACTTGCGCAATAGTGGCAGGCTGCCAAATGTTTATAGGTATTTCAAATGTTAGATAAAAAAAACTAGTCCTTGACCCGCGTTGGAGGGGAGGTGGGGAGAAGAAAGATGGTGGCAGTAAGCCAACAACAGTGTTTAGACGACCGGTAAAAATGTCAACACGATTAGTCAATAGTACTAAGGACGATGATTTGGAAAATACTCGAACATTTTCGGGGATCTGATACATGCGTGAGAGATGTACACAATTTCTATGACGATACAAAGACACTCTAAAAGTTTCTTTGAAAAGTTTCTCCGTTGATGTTGCTGACTGGGAGCTTCTTGCTCCGAACAGCTCAGCCTAGCGCACTGTCATCACACACGGTGCTTGCATCGCTGAGCAGAGGGCTATTACGGAGGCGCAGGAAAAGCTAGCTGCACGAAAGGAATGGATTAAAAACTGCCTAATTACACATACTGTTCATGTGTGCCCTACGTGCGGTAGAGTTTGTCACGCTCAGCTCGGACTGTACAGTCACATGCAGTCACATAAACATGTCTGACGCTGTCGCCATCTTCGCTTGGGATGGACAACTCACTAACTATCTCCAACAATCATCCTCACGTCATTGATTAGCTTTTGCGGCAAACATCAGAGGGCAGACAAACAATACACTGGACAGTTGATAAGCACCCGGAAGGCCTCGGCTTTGCAGATGACTATGTCACATAAGAAACAGGGCATACAAGGAAAGATAGGCAGACTAGCATAAGAAACAGGGCATAAAAGGAAAGATAGACAGACTAGCATAAGAAACAGGGCATACAAAAAAAGATAGACAGACTAGCATAAGAAACAGGGCATTCAATGAAAGACATAAGAAACAGGGCAAACAATGAAAGATAGACAGACTAAACATAAGAAACAGGGCAAACAATGAAAGATAGACAGACTAAACATAAGAAACAGGGCATACAATGAAAGATAGACAGACTAAACATAAGAAACAGGGCAAACAATGAAAGATAGACAGACTAAACATAAGAAACAGGGCATACAATGAAAGATAGACAGACTAAACATAGCAAACAGGGCATAAAATAAAAGATAGACAGACTAGCATAAGAAACATGGCATACAATGAAAGATAGACAGACTAGCAAAAGAAACATGGCATACAATGAAAGATAGACAGATTTACATAAGAAACAGGGCAAACAATGAAAGATGCACAGACTAACATAAGAAACGTGGGATACAATGAAAGGTTGACTGACTAACATCTGAAGCAGGAAAAACGGTGTTTCAGATCAGTGCGAATAAAACACAGGAAATGAGAATACATACTGAACAAAGAGACACTCGGGAATGTTAATGATCAGATAATCGAGGAAGGGCAAAAAAGCGCCTTTCTGGGAAATGATCTTCACAAAGACGGAGGAACAGACCAAGATGTGAACGCCAAGATTAACAAGGCCCGATGTGCTTTAAACTCTATTTGCCAATGTGGAACTCGGCGGCATCTTCAATATAAACTAGGATCCGGCTGTTTAATGTAAAGTCGGTCATGATATCTGGCTCAGAGACATGGGAAGTGTCTGCGAGTTTCACATCCAGACTGCAGACCTTTAACAAGTGTCTGCGAGTATCACATCCAGACTGCAGACCTTCAACAAGTGTCTGCGAGTTTCACATCCAGACTCCAGACCTTCAACAAGTGTCTGCGAGTTTCACATCCAGACTGCAGACCTTTAACAAGTGTCTGCGAGTATCACATCCAGACTGCAGACCTTCAACAAGTGTCTGCGAGTTTCACATCCAGACTCCAGACCTTCAACAAGTGTCTGCGAGTTTCACATCCAGACTCCAGACCTTCAACAAGTGTCTGCGAGTTTCACATCCAGACTGCAGACCTTCAACAAGTGTCTGCGAGTATCACATCCAGACTACAGACCTTCAACAAGTGTCTGCGATTATCACATCCAGACTGCAGACCTTCAACAAGTGTCTGCGAGTTTCACATCCAGACTGCAGACCTTCAACAAGTGTCTGCGATTATCACATCCAGACTGCAGACCTTCAACAAGTGTCTGCGAGTATCACATCCAGACTGCAGACCACCAACACGTCTCTTCGATTTATACTTGGTGTTAGATGGCCAGAATTAATGACAAACACAGATCTCTGGGGGAGAACACGGCTATAACCAATAGAGCAAGAACTTGGGGAAGAACGTGGAGTTGGACAGGACACAACCTCAGACATGTGCCATAAACAGACATGTGCTAAATTGGTATCCACAGCAGGGAAAGTTCAAGCGTGCGTGGTGATGCCGAGAAACAGCCGATGCGAAAGATGGAAGAAGAGGCTAGATCAGTCAGTCTTATGGGCAGAGGTCAAGAGCATTTTCTGCGACCATATATTCCAACGAGAGTCAGACAGATAAATGATAATCAACGTAAGTAACATGCCCTTTGCAGAATGTCGCTTCTTATAACTGCCAACCTATTTGGGCTGTTATAAGTTTCTTGGCCAAAGTATGCAGTAGAGTTATGTTGCCATTACTTTCCCTATGCGAAGGAGAGAAATTAAAGCCATGTCTTCCAAATTAGACATGAGCGTGATTCGAACCAGGTGCGTTGAGATTGTGAAACGGACGCTTCATTCTAGGCCACACAACCTCCAAATGATGATTGTGAATATTATCAGCTCACCAACATACAATATCTTTTACAAGACAGTCTCTAATCTGGAGTCCACGCGATAGGAGAAATAGGGGGAAGAAAGACCAAATACATACGTGGAAAAAAGAGCTTGAAACATAGCAAACAGAGAAGACAGATCTCAGGACAGGAATGCTTGATGTTAGTAGTTGAAAGCCTGTGCTCCTGGTATTTTTAATTGATTGAGCAGCATACCACCCCAGGCGCTAGACTGGCAACAATAACAGCGACACTTTTCTAGCCGGCCCAGTGTACCCCGAATGGTGTTTCTTTGGGAGTGGATTAAGTCAACATAATTAAACTAGAATATGCATGCACGCACGCAGACACACACACACACACACAACATACACACACACACACACAACATACATACACACAGACAGCACACACACACAAACAGGGAGAATGGTGCCCGTGAACAAGCAGCCATTATAAGTGAGTGAGGAGAGAAGGGGAATGACAAGAAGGACGCAACTAAGATGGGAGAGTGTCATGAATGTGCGCCTATCAAAGTCAACAAAACCAAACCGCCATGAGGACCTCATGAATAAAACTTACTAGACCATGTACTGCAGGACGTCAAGTTACTAGAACAAGTACTGCAGGACGTCAAGTTACTAGAACAAGTACTGCAGGACGTCAAGTTACTAGAACAAGTACTGCAGGACGTCAAGTTACTAGAACAAGTACTGCAGGACGTCAAGTTACTAGAACAAGTACTGCAGGACGTCAAGTTACTAGACCAAGTACTGCAGGGCGTCAAGTTACTAAACCAAGTACTGCAGGGCGTCAAGTTACTAGACCAAGTACTGCAGGGCGTCAAGTTACTAGACCAAGTACTGCAGGGCGTCAAGTTACTAGACCAAGTATTGCAGGGCGTCAAGTTACTAGACCAAGTACTGCAGGACGTCAAGTTACTAGACCAAGTACTGCAGGACGTCAAGTTACTAGACCAAGTACTGCAGGACGTCAAGTTACTAGACCAAGTACTGCAGGACGTCAAGTTACTAGAGCAAGTACTGCAGGACGTCAAGTTACTAGACCAAGTACTGCAAGACGTCAAGTTACTAGACCAAGTACTGCAGGACGTCAAGTTACTAGACCAAGTACTGCAGGACGTCAAGTTACTAGACCAAGTACTGCAGGACGTCAAGTTACTAGACCAAGTACTGCAGGGCGTCAAGTTACTAAACTAAGTACTGCAGGGCGTCAAGTTACTAAACCAAGTACTGCAGGACGTCAAGTTACTAGAACAAGTACTGCAGGACGTCAAGTTACTAGACCAAGTACTGCAGGACGTCAAGTTACTAGACCAAGTACTGCAGGACGTCAAGTTACTAAACCAAGTACTGCAGGGCGTCAAGTTACTAAACCAAGTACTGCAGGACGTCAAGTTACTAGACCAAGTACTGCAGGACGTCAAGTTACTAGACCAAGTACTGCAGGACGTCAAGTCTATGTACCAAGAAGTCAAGTCTATGAACCAAGAAGTCATGTCTATGCACCAATAAGTCAAGTCTATGTACCAAGAGCACCAAGAAGTCGTCCACGTACAAAGAGCACCAAGAAGTCAAGTAATGTATGAAGAGCACCAAGAAGTTAAGTCATGTACAAAGAGCACCAAGAAGTCAAGTCATGTACCAAGAGCACCAAGAAGTCACGTATATGTACAAAGAGCACCTAGAAGTCAAGTCATGTACAAAGAGCACCAAGAAGTCACGTCTATGTACAAAGAGCACCAAGAAGTCACGTCTATGTACAAAGAGCACCAAGAAGTCACGTCTATGTACAAAGAGCACCAAGAAGTCATGTAATGTACAAAGAGCGCCAAGAAGTCACGTCTATGTACAAAGAGCACCAAGAAGTCACGTCTATGTACAAAGAGCACCAAGAAGTCAAGTCATGTACCAAGAGCACAAAGAAGTCTCGTCCATGTTCCGACGGCTGCATGAATTATGTCGATGACCAACGAGGCATATGAAGTCAATGTACCAAGAACAACACGCAGTCAAGTTAGTGAACCAAGAACATCATGGATCAACTATCCCATTTAGCAAAGTCAATGGACCAATGGTCGCATATAGTAAGTCTGCGGAGCGATAGTGGAATACAGTTAAGTCAATGAACTAATTGTCGTAGACAGCCAAGTCAGTAGACCAAGAGCTGGGTATAAGCCATCTTAAACACGCAAGGGCGGCACCACAATCAAATCTAGATTATGGGGTTGACCGAAGCGTTGCAGTGAATGAGCAGACAACAGTCAACGACTCGTAGATGACAACGATCCTGTTCCGCCACCATGTGGTCGCCCTGGAAAAAGCCTGCATCCGTGCAGCTTGATTGAGAAAATGGACATCAAAGACGGATGGTAAATCGGGTTAAAAAAATATCGTGCTGATAGCGAATGTGTTCGGCCTAAAGGCGCAGTTATCGCAGCCTCTTTGTAAATATGACGTTTAAAAAACGTCCTTGAACGTCGAGACGAAGAGGAGAAGAACACGAAAATGCTGGTTGACTAAAATAATTGCTAATCAACATGTGGGCCATCTGAAATAACTGCTGGGCAACATGAGAACGGTCTAAAATAAATGCTAGTCAAAATGTGGGCCGTCTAAAATATCTGCTATACAAAATGTGGACCGTCTAAAATTACTGCTATACAAAATGTGGACCGTCTAAAATAACTGCTAGCCAATATGTGGACTGTCTAAAATAACTGCTATACAAAATGTGGACCGTCTAAAATAACTGCTAGCCAATATGTGGACCGTCTAAAATAACTGATAGCCAACATGTGGACCGTCTAAAATAACTGCTAGCCAACATGTGGACCGTCTAAAATAACTGCTAGCCAACATGTGGACCGTCTAAAATAACTGCTAGCCAATATGTAGGCTGCCTGTGACATGACTTGTGTAAAACTCTTCGACAAGATCAGAGGAATCGATAAATTAGACTATAACAAGTTTTTTAAAATACAGCCACCTACAATAACACGAGGGCGTAGCTACAAGCTGACTAAAGAGAGGTCCAGGTTAGATATTAGGAAATATTTTTTTAGTCAGAGAGTGGTGTTTGCTTGGAATGCATTGCCAGTGGAGGTAGTGGAGGCAGGGACAGTTAATGCATTTAAGAATAAACTGGATGCGCATAGCTTTTAGAGCAAGGTGATGTAAATGTAACTGGTTGTATACAGACTCTGCCGGGTCTTCTAAACCAGTATAAAGACGTTAAGTTAAGTTAACTCAAATGATTACCGTTCACTGTTTGAACATTCCGATAGTCCTACCTCAAACTGAATAGGTTTCCTCTCCTGTACTATTTGTAAACACGCCCATATAACTTCATTCACTATGCCTTTCGCACACACATTCATCCACTCGCTCGCTCCCCCCACTTGCTCGACCGCTATAATCACTCAACCCAAACAGAACACTAAACCTCTCATATTTTTATTATCACGAACCAAACTTGTCAGCGACTGAGTAACAGAGGAGATAGAATGATTGTATACCCAGCTACTAAGAGTACTTGGAGTACAATTAGGGAAGGTAAGTCGACGAGGAAGGGAACTGGAGGGCAAGAGTGTATGGAGTGATGCTTGAGTGTGTGGAGGGGATGAGTAAGTGGGGGGATGAGGGAGTGGAGGGGATGAGTCAGTGGAGGGATGAGTGAGTGAGTGGAGGGGATGAGTGAGTGAGTGGAGGGGATGAGTGAGTGAGTGGAGGGAATGAGTGAGTGAGTGGAGGGGATGAGTGAGTGAGTGGAGGGGATGAGTGAGTGAGTGGACGGGATGAGTGAGTGAGTGGAGGGGATGAGTGAGTGAGTGGAGGGGATGAGTGAGTGAGTGGAGGGGATGAGTGAGTGAGTGGAGGGGATGAGTGAGTGGAGGGGATGAGTGAGTGGAGGGGATGAGTGAGTGAGTGGAGGGGATGAGTGAGTGAGTGGAGGGGATGAGTGAGTGAGTGGAGGGGATGAGTGAGTGAATGGATTAGTGAGTCAGTGGAGGGATGAGTGAGTCGAGAGACGCTTGAGTAAGTGCGGGGGGGGGGGATGATGGAATCGAGATATGCTTGAGTGAGTGGAGGGTCTATGAGTAAGTGGAGGGAGGCTATTAGTAAGTCGAGAGATGAATAAGTTAGTGGATAAGTTAAACAGAAATGCGTGGGATTGATGGAGGTACAATCTGCGGATATGTTGGGCCGAGTGGTTAAGGTAGAGGAGAACTAGTGGCCAGTGACGCAGCTACAGCTAAGAGTGAAGCAGGCTGATCACTCTCCGGCAAGCTCAATCAGCGGGTATTGATTTCAGGCGGAGACGACAGAAACGTGCTGTGCCGATAATGTGGGACCCGGTCTTCCATGAATCGATTGAACGGCAATTTCCGAGACAACTTTTCAGTCCAGATCAGCGGAAGCACGAGCTGGGTTTACATGCACTGGGCATGCTGTACATGCATATTGTGTCATTGGGCAGGAAGACAAATAAACAGAACAAAAAGTTACACAAACAAGAAAGAGAGAGAGAGAGAGGGAGGGAGGGAGGGAGGGAGGGAGGGAGAGAGAGAGACACACACACACATACAGAAAGACATGCAGAACAGCAAATAAAGATAGATAGATAGATAGATAGATAGATAGATAGATAGATAGATATTGATATCGACGACGGATGTGTCGGGCCGAAAGGTGCAAATATCGCAATTAAGCTGTAAACTAGCGACACAGCGCATTCCGTTCTCGGGACTACATCCTGAAGCTTGCAAAGCCCTGTTCATGGATTGGTAGCGATTGAGAACGAACGTATAAGAAGAAGATATATATTAACTTGCCAATGGATCTATAACGTACACAGGGGGCGTCCTTGTGCTCATCGTCTATCTTCGATAGGACTAGCATAAGGGACCGATTGAAACTTCCTGGATTTGAGACTCTCACCGTTTCGCGCTATCGTTTGCTCTGGCACCTTCATTTGTTCGTTTAGTGAGAGACAAACGTCACACCTCCAGACCGTCTAGACAGACAGGAGGCAGGCAGGCAGGCAGGCAGACAGACAGGAGGCAGGCAGGCAGACAGACAGACAATTAATTGTATTCAGGACAGAACAGACCAGAGCAACATAGACCAAGGGCGTATACATACTTGCCTTGTTATGAAAACGATATTTCCTTCTATTTGTGACTGACATACATGTGGAGAGAGCTAACAAGATTAATCCGGTCCTGACCAGTTGCGTCACGATTTCTCAAGTGGCCATTAACGTCAATCATCGTAGCGACCAGAATTGGCTGTGTCCTTAAGACGAGCGCTTTCCTCGCCCAACCGGGCTCAACAGAGCAAACAGATGTTGCGTACAATTTGGATAGTTTTCATCGGCGTTTCTACCACACATCCTTTGTCTTTGTGTTGTTTAATCCAAATATATGCAACTTCAAATGATCCAAAATACGTGCGTACTCGATTTAGCAGGTAAAGATAAAGAGTGTTGTGTAGCAGACACTGCTGTCAGGGATGAAGTGTTATAGACTTCGTTGTACTAGGTATGACTTCGTTTTTTTAAATGTAGTGGTTAGCGGGGTGGTTAGTTAGTAAAATCAGCGAAGAAAAAAAGCTAACAGTAAGTCAGGTAACTTCTTCGATCATCTGATGCTATGCTTCTAGTCCAGTGAGGCTCACGATCATCTGATGCTATGCTTCAGTCCAGTGAGGCTCACGGTCATCAGATGCTATGCTTCTAGTCCAGAGAGGTTCACGTTCATCTGATGCTATACTTCTAGTCCGGTGAGGTTCACGTTCATCTGATGCTAGACTTCTAGTCCGGTGAGGTTCACGTTCATCTGATGCTATACTTCTAGTCCAAGAATCCCGAAGTTTGTTGGAATCCACTGAAGGACGATATATATATTTTTGAGACAGCAATACAATGTATTTTATTTCGTGTGAGTATCTTATTTGGAGCTTGAGATAAGCCTGGTAATGATTTACAGCTTTGTCAACGAGGAAGGGAACTGGCCATACTACCGTCTAAAAAGCAGAGGTATAGAACAATGAAGTCTTTTGCACTTTATCTCAACTATCGTGTAACATTAATGGCTTTAAACAAATGAATTAACTAATGAAGTAAAGACAATGCCCGCTAAGAAGCGCACTGTTCTACAAGTGGTGACCAGGTTGAGTTTAGCAGGTAGGAGAGAGGGAAGACACACAACAAATGCTTTAAGAAGGATAACATGCACAAAACCCACAAAGAAGCTTTTTTTGTAAATGGGGATAGCCAGCTCTCCAGTTTCCTTCCTCGCTTCATTTACGTCATTGAAGGATAACCAGATAGCTATTTACAACAAGGTCGACCGGTGCGTGTTGATATCGTGGATCGAATCTAGCAACATTGAGGTTACAAACGAGCGGTCCATCACTGTGATGGTCAGACGGCCCCGTCGAAGGTAGCTGCTTAGTCTCAATACAGCAACGATATCTCGCGAGATACCAGTTGTTGTTACTGTCATCCGGGTATTCAATCAGCCATATTTTGTGTCTGATAGCCAAGAATACACAATCTGTTTTCGTTTATTCTGGCCTTTGACCCCTCAATAGCATGCTCGATCGAGAATTAAAGCCCTCGGTCAAACATCATTTGTTCCAGGTTGTCACAATAAATGGTTTTTGTACACATTCATCTGCGCTGAATGACGAATACACGGAATCTCTACAATAAATGGTTTTTGTACACATTCATCTGAGCTGAATGACGAATACACGGAATCTCTACAATGTTGGCCTATTGGGACACCCCTTCCCCCACTCCCATGTGCGTAGTGTATGCATTACTTAACTTAACAGATGGTGGGAACATAATAGTATAAGTCAGTAGGAGATATCAAGTAGTTGCATACAGAGACAGAGAGAGAGAGAGTAACAGAAGGAGAGAGGCGTACACACACACACACCATAACATTGCATACATTCCATAATATATTATGCATTATATAACATATAACGTTCATAACATACATTACATAACATTCAATAAATTCACACATAACATACACACACTCACATGATCTCTCCCACTCACACACAATTTTAGAAAAAAAAGCAAGACAGGTGATTTTTAGCAGAACAGACACTTACAGACATATAGTGAAAGATTATGTACATATGTCTGTGTGTGTATTTATATTTGTATATATATATATATATATATATATATATATATATATATATATATATATATATATATATATATATATATATGCATGTATGTATAAGAAATATATATTTATTTATACATATCGAAAAGGTGTTTCTTCATCTTATCCTTTTCCACTCCAGCCGGAGCATAGAGCTACCACTACAAGTTGACCTCCAACAAGAAACACGTGTCAAAGCCAGCCATGCGGTCTTCAAGTGATGGTTTCTGCAACAATTTGTTTTACATGATGAGGTGGCAAGTCCCATACATAGCTCTGTTTATTCATCTTTTACGACATGTGATGAAGTAAAGTTTCCCTATTCCTTCCTCCCGAATAAAAGGCTCCTGGAACTATCAGATCGAAAACTTGGCGACATTATAAACGTCAAAACGACATCAGTTAAGGGGAAATAACTGAACAAATCCTGACATGTCATTCAGGGAAGAGTTCTCTACATTGATGCACACTTAGTAATCCTCTGCTACACATCCAGAATGCAAACAAACAGTTAATTATCCTATTGTGGTTTGGCATGATGGAGAGGATGCCTCGTTTTAGTCCTCATGCGTGTCACTATTGTTTAGTAATCTCGTTACCTTTAGAATTCTGCCCATGCAACGGCTAACAGACTACTCTTCTTGATTTTCATCTGCCAATGGTTCTTTTATGTACACACGGGACATCTTGAGACCGTCTCATGGGGAACTGAGTTCAGTTAGGCACAACATACTGACCAGGACGTCGCGTCAGGATCAGACACAACATACTGACCAAGACCACAATCGCTCTTCCATGTAGCGTACCCTGGAAACAGGCTGTTTTCAATGTAGTCTGGCTGACGAGATGTGGATCGACGTGATCCCCGTAGTAGTGAGCATCACGTAGATACAACCAGTATTGAACACCGATTGGATGACCGCGGTCCCGCTTCAGCACGCCCGGAAAGCTACTACAACCCGCGACTTTAACACTTGTCAGTACGCATTAAATAGCAAACGTACTCATTGTCGCTATTTAGCAACAACAACTGTAGTCCATTGCAGGTGAAGTGCTTTGTAGCGCTACACAAGAGTTCATGAAACTTATTTTGTCGATGGCTCATACGGTCTGGTATAACCCACACTCTTAACGTTTCCCGAGTGGTCCGCCGAGGTCTTTGTGTAGGACAAGAATAGCACCACTGTCCCATATAGAACATATAAGAGGCCACTAACTGTGTGCCATGGCATAATTCCGGCCATGGTTAGGCGCCATGTTGTTCTTAATAAACCCCCTAACAGGCTGCAGGTCCACTTTGCTGTAGTGTTTGAGTCTATTAAAGATGAACTCGCACATCAGTTAACCACCATCCGTAAGCGATTGTCCCAACGCAGAAGAGTACTAAGCCGCTCGAGCCTAGCCCGCTAAGCAGGAAACCATTCTCCCTGCTACATCCAGCTCACACCAGAGTTGGGACCTTGCACAGGAGCATCTGTCCCTGTAGAAGTACAGGTCGACTAAGAACCTAACAAGTCACTTATGCAGGTAACACAAAAACCTGGATGTTTCTGGATGTGTAAATACAAGATGTGACCCTACCTAACAAGTGAAATCTAAAGAGGTTAGAAAAAAGTAGTCCAGTTATGGTGACATAATGGTATATTTGAATACATAAAGTGGTGTGGTGTTGGTAAAGGTTTAACGCCTTGGCCATGTACATAATCGTGATCAAAAACCCATATCACGCGCACACATATGGAGATGGCGTGGGCTAGTGGTTAAGTGACACACTATCCGAAGGTGCTGGGTTCGCACCGACCGTTACCCCGGAGTAGCAAACCCTTAGAAAATGCATGATGAACCAGATCCTTACAAAAAATGCATGCCGAGGTCGGATCCACTGGGCAGACAGGCACAAAATAAAAACCGTAGTGCAACGCCTGACGCATTGGGGAATAGAGAAATAAGGCGAGCGCAAACAACATCGCTCACGTCATGCAACTGGAGGAAATGATGCGCTAAAGCAGCCTGTTAACAAGGTGGGGATCGACACTGTGATCCTCATAGTGGCAGATCTGAAGTAAAGCCTTGCATTGCACTACAGTGAGATAGACACAGATATCCCTAATTAACGAAGAAGAGGAGACAAATCTACTACGAAAGAGAATTAATCAGAATGAAAAGTTCGGGTAACTGTAAGGGCGTCTTCAAAAACACACGAGAAATACACATCTGATGGTAAACATACAGCAAGAGTGAGAAAGGAAAAATACACTGTGACATAAATATGAGTGAGTGAGAGAGTGTGAGAGAGAGACAGAGAGTATGCGAGAGAGAGAGGGGGGAGAGAAAGAGAGAGAAAGCAAGAAAGAGAAAGTGCGAGAGAGAGAGCGAGAGAGTGAAAGTGAGAGAGAGAGAAAGAGTGTGAGAGAGCGAAAGAGTGCGAGAAAGAGAAAGTGAGAAAGAGAAAGTGCGAGAGAGAGAAAGTGAGAGAGAGAGCGAGAGAGTGAAAGTGAGAGAGAGAGAAAGAGTGTGAGAGAGCGAAAGAGTGCGAGAGAGAGAAAGCGAGAAAGAGAAAGTGAGAAAGAGAAAGTGCGAGAGAGAGCGAGAGAGAGAGAGAGAGAGAAAGTGAGAGAGAGAGAAAGTGAGAGAGAGAGAAAGTGAGAGAGAGAGAGAGAGAAAGAGAAAATGCAAAACAGAGAAGGTGCGAGAGAGAGCAAGTGAGAGAGAGAGAGAGAAAGAAAGTGAGAGAGAGAGAGAGAAAGAAAGTGAGAGAGAGCGAGGGAGAGAGAGCGAGAGAGAAAAAGTGAGAGAGAGAGAGTATGCGAGAGAGAGACAGCGAGAGCGAGAGAGCGATAAAGAGAAAGTGAGAGAGAGAGGGAATATGCGAGAGAGAGAGAGAGGGGGGAGAGAGTGCAAGAGAGAAAGCGAGAAAGAGAAAGTGCGAGAAAGAGAAAGTGCGAGAGAGAGAAAGTGAGAGAGAGAGAAAGTGAGAGAGAGAGAGAGAGAGTATGCGAGAGAGAGAAATTGCGAGAGAGAGAGAAAGTTAGAGAGAGAGAGAGCGCGCATTTGCTATTTATCCAAACACGAGGGTGGCCTGGAATGCTGTTATGGCCAAAAGTCGGACAGTGCGGGTGGGTATTCCCAACGAATAAAACAAATACATTTGATGCGTTGTTCATCTCTCGTGCTGTCATGTGGGTGATCCAGGCTAACAACTGTCGCTGACAGTGATGGCTAACAAACTGCTGTTGGCTTCCTTCCAAGTCATGGTGTCAAACTATTCAGGATCTAAGGTACTTGTTGGGCTAAAAGTCGGTGCCTGGTTGCCATAGCAGCAGATATGACATTTAACTGTAATTTCTCCCACTGATGTAGTTGCTAGAAAGATTTATAGAGCTGAGAAAAAAGATAACTTTTTCCGTCGTCGCCGCGTAGTGATTTATTGTTATTGTGCTCCTTATAGAAAAGTAGCCAACTATATCGTGCATACGCTTCGTATCCGCGTCTCTTCTGCCAAGAGCCTGCTATTCTAACCACTCGACCACCGGCTAGGCCAGCTTCCTTGAAAAAGTCTAGGTGTACTGTTTGTTGTATAGCTAGATTTGAGAGGTGGTTTCTCGCATCGCATCAACGTAGAGTATTTTCGATATTCCACTTTTCTGATGTCATATCATGCCAGATCAGCAGAGCCGTAGAGATTCTGCTTCAGGGAACACAATGGAATGAGCTGTTTTGCTTCAGGGAACACAGTGGAATGAGCTGTTTTGCTTCAGGCAACACAGTGGAATGAGCTGTTTTGCTTCAGGGAACACAGTGGAGTGAGCTGTTTTGCTTCAGGGAACACAGTGGAATGAGTTGTTTTGCTTCAGGGAACACAATGGAATGAGTTGTTTTGCTTCAGTGAACACAATGGAATGAGCTGTTTTGCTTCAGGGAACACAATGGAATGAGCTGTTTTGCTTCAGGGAACACAATGGAATGAGCTGTTTTGCTTTAGGTAACACAACGAATGAGTGACAGTAGTGAGCGACTCATAGCTTGGCTGTTTGCATCCGAGTTAACGAACTACAGCTGGCCAAGACCGTATTCCCCTCTAAGCGGCGGCCCTGGAAACATGCTGCACCAGTGTAATCTGGCTAAGAGAACAGGGATCGAAGTGGGAAGATAAGTTAAGTAGCCAAATAATGCCAGCTCAAAATGTGTGTATGGGGCTGAAAGGTGCAGTTATCGCAGCCGCCAAGTAGACATCGTCCATTTCAGGACCAACGAAGAAGTAAACAAGAAGAACGACAAAAATAAGGAAGATGATCATGATTGATGATGTTGTTGAATACCCACGAGTTTGTTTACTCTTTTGTGGGATCTGAAAAGATTGTATGGACCAAGCTAACACTCTTTGTGGGACAGGTTGAATCGACCGAGCTAACACTTTGTGGGACAGGTTGAATCGATCGAGCTAACACTCTTTGTGGGACAGGTTGAATCGATCGAGCTAACACTCTTTGTGGGACAGGTTGAATGGGCCGAGCTAACACTCTTTGTGGGACAGGTTGAATCGGCCGAGCTAACACTCTATGTTGGGAAGGTTGAATGGACCGAGCTAACACTCTATGTGGGGCAGGTTGAATGAAAAAGTCAGACATCTGTGGGACAAGTTGAATGGACCGAGCTAACACTTTGTGGGACAGGTTGAATCGGTCGAGCTAACACTCTATGTTGGGAAGGTTGAATGGACCGAGCTAACACTCTATGTGGGGCAGGTTGAATGAAAGAGTCAGACATCTGTGGGACAGGTTGAATGGATCGAGCTAACACTCTTTGTGGGACAGGTTGAATCGATCGAGCCAACACTCTATGTGGGACAGGTTGAATCGATCGAGCCAACACTCTATGTGGGACAGGTTGAAAGAACAGAAACTATTACTAAACAAACACCTAAACAAACACCTAAACAGAACCCAACACATCCCACTAAAGAAACACCTGAACAGAACCGAACACATCCCACTAAAGAAACACCTGAACAGAACCCAACCACAATTACTAAGTACCAGCTGTGTACACATCCATACAAAACCGTTGATCATCATCTCTTTAAGTGTTCAGCTTCTTCCTCCGAGGCCAGATGAATGGAACATTTTGTATGGCACTAGGCAACAGCTGATAAACACGTGCATATACCATGACGTTGTGCCGAAGGGCGAGAGTACGAATGCTGCTGGTTCCCTAATAACAACAAATGTTCTTGAATATTGTTTGTGTGTGTGTGTGTGCGCGCGCATGCATGTTTGTTTATGTATTCTGTTAGCGCACTTGTATTTCAACTGTCCGTTCTGAGTTCTTCTTCAACATCTGGTTAGGTAGATGGTTGTTTGGTCAGCGTGCCCATGTGTTTCTGTTTCTAAGAATCGACCAATAATAAAACAACAGGACCCGACCGTCTGAGGGATAGAGTGGCGGCGTCTTAACAGCAAAGGCGCCGAGTTGCATCACGTTGATCGGCTATTTACGTTCGGCCTCGCTGTTCTGTTCAATCGAGTGCACTGCACTTCCAGCATACCCATAGCCTCTCTCATCACCTGATGACAAGTGTGGACACTTATTTATGGTACCTGTAGCTCGTTGGTTGAACACACTTCTACTCCATTCTCTCATAAGCCCACACACCTGCTCCCATGATTTCAAAGTTCTGCAGAGTGTATTGCTGATTAATCCATTGCAATGTCTCCATTTCAGATGCTGTTATTGACTTCAAAATCAGTTAAACAGGTAAAGTTGGGTCCCACGCCAACAACTGCCGTCAGGGATGAGGATAACATCTTCACGGACTAAGCCGCAGCCTATGTAAGGTGGGATGGGCAGTTGCCTTCCTTGCTGTTTATACCTTCCCCAGCTCATACGTCAGGTACCCATTCACAGCAGGGTCAACTGACGGAGCGGTCGTACCAGGAACGAACTACGCCCGAATTTTGTTCTGTCCGCACGTGGTTTCGAACCCTGGAGCGCTGTAATCTAAGTCTTAGCAAGCCAGCTCACTGTCGACTAGGCTACGCGCTAAAAAATCAGTTACCCAGATGCAAATTGATACCTGACAATGCTAGGAAGGGCAGACAAAAAGGACAGGAACCTATAAAAGACTATGAAGTATTTAACACCTCATCCCCGACAGAGGTATCTGCTATGGAATTGCCTTTACTGTAACCCTCAAAAGCAGCGATGAGTAACACCTAGGTCTGACGAAACACGTCGTGTTCATGGAAACAGGATGTGTACAGCAATCTGGTCAACTAGGTGGGAGATCCATAATGGTGAGCTTTTATTGAGGAGCCTCACATTGTACTACAGCCACGAGGATCCATGTCCACCTTCTTCCTCAATCCCGAATCTGGATGTAAAAAGAGCCACAGTAACCATCCACTCAAGAAAGGTCGCCAGGAGTTGAAATGAAATCAGTAGTTCTAGATGCAAGTGTGACCTACGAAGAGCCCAAAAAGTTTATCAGTGTCAGATACATGGACGAATGGGAAACAAGAGCATGCTGGCTACACAGAAATGTAACAATTCCCGCCGGAGCAAGGAGAGTTTAGGATGCCTGAACATGTTAAAGCTTAAAGCTACCTGAATGCATGTCAAGGTCACTCACCGTCTCAGCAAAGGAGAACAGAGTTGAGTTAAGGAATGTGGACAGGTAGTAACTGACCACTGGCCTTCCGATTTTGGTAGGGGGAGATTGATTGACAGACGAAATTGGCAGCGGGGCTTGCTGCGAGAGAATGAGTGACAGGTGTGCAAAGTGTTTCGTTCCAATTGGGATTGAAGATGACCATCACCTGAGATTGATTGGTCAAGCTCTGGCCTTGCTTGAGGATATATAACTCGAGACAAAGTTTAGCTCGAGAGGCTGGAGAGAAAGAGGCTAGAGAGAGAGACTGAATGTAGATAGTATGTTTAACTCACCGACTTAGGTAGAGGAGCGATTGATAGACTGCTGGACGAATGTTTAGTGATAGAACAGGATCGCTCAAATAGGTGTGTGAGTTTCGCATTAATAGATAATCTGAACGTGTGTTTGTAAGCAAGGACACATTGTGAATGAGTTATGTCGAGATCGCCCGCCTGATGGGATTTCAGTGAGGAAGAGTATTTGATAAGGTGTGTTGAAGACGCAGTTAAGGCGATGTGTGTGTGATGTAATTGCAAGACAATAGAACTGGGTTTTTAGATAGTTGGGAATTCCATCAATAGCTAATGCTTACAATTCCCGTTTTAGTAGAATGTTTAGTTAAGATATGTATTATATTGTGTTTGTAATTTCTCTACTGATTGTATGATATGAGTATGATATAATAAATATGCCACCTGCTGTTTGATATGTCATTTACTGAGTATGGTCATGGTGATGTGGATGAGTTTTAAAAAGGGCAAACAGTGTGGTCTGTGGGGTCTGCTACAGAAATGATGCTTGCTACCAGTTAAACAGAGAGAATGTGGTGGTCTTCAGACTCCGCTCAGGCCATAACAGACTGAGGTACCGTACCATCTATTCAATAAACTGAAGATAGGTGCTACTGACGAATACACCCGCGGTACTCGGAAATGACACCTAAACATCTGCTGCAAAATTGCCCAACATACGAAGACCAGAGAAAGCATATGTGGCCATCACCAGTGCCGACTCTGTGGCAGTGTTGACAACCTCAGGATACACGGCTGTTTTCTTTGAACAAATTCAATTCGACATTTTGACATCGTGTGAAGATGCAGAAGAAGAAGAAGAAGAAATAAGAAGAAGATGAAGAAAGCAAGAGTGACTTTCACCAACATAACAACCTTAGCTCACACAATAGCAGTCACATCGGGTAGAATTGTGGCACAGTTATTTCACCTTGACCCGACGTGGCAACAAAACTAACAAAGAGACGGAAATAACTAAGGGGCGGGATTACTAACAAAAGCAGAAAGGAACAAGCTGCCTATTCCTGGTAGACCTTACACAGAACACGCCATGTCTGATCTACCATCCGTGGCTGGTGGTGTACGGGTGGGTGGATCAGGCGAGGTAGCTTGCTCCCTACAGATTGCAGGAACCACCACTGCCTGCCTGCGTGTTCTTACCTGATTAACTCTGACACTGATCTGGTGACAAGCTAATCCTTCAATTCGCTTTCGTTTGTGACGACCTTGTATTTGAGGCACAGAGCATGTGGGAAGGGGAGTGGAGATGAAATGTCACAGCGGTAACCACAGCGAACCAATTTAATTATTATAATTGGAATATTCTTCTTCATATTTCTCTGCTTCTTCGTCGTCCTCTTCGTCTTTTCCCCCATTTTCTTCCGATCACCAGAAAAGAAAATCATTCTTATATCACTGTATCATAAATATAATTTCTTTCTAGCGCTCTCTTTCAAACCTAGAAGGCTACTCCATAGGTAGCAGTGTATGTAACATGAGTTTGAGATTCTTCTCCCCTAGAGGTGTTAGAAAGCACTGTTAGTCACCTCTTATAACATGATCTCAGTGTAGCAGTGTTTCTATTCTAATCTTGGCTTCTGTATAAATATGTATTTCTTAGTCGACTTGTACTTCTAAAGGGGGATATGCCATTGTGCATTCCCCCCAGCTCTGGTATGTGCTGGATGTAGTCGGGAGAAGGGTTTCCTGTTTAGCGGGCTAGGCTCGAGCAGCTTAATACTGCGCTGCGTTGGGACAAGCGCTTTCGGAGGGTAATAAATAATTAGACTTAATAGACTCAAACACTATAGCAAAGTAGACCCGCAGCCCGTTAGACGCAGCTATGCTGCTCTAAACAAACCACCTACCCATGGCTGGTGTTATGCCATGTCACACAGTTAGTCGCCTCTTACGACAGGCTCTGTGAAGCAGTGGTACTTTGTTGACCTTATCATACACAAAGACCCAGCAGACCACTCGAACATTATTAATAAAGTATTAATATGTTACCATCTATATTTGTACCCTCTACTCTGTCTATATTGCTACCAAGATACACGAACGATTCCACTTCGAGTAGCAGTATGCGTCGTAACACAAACTGAATGTAGTCAGTTGTATATGTTATCATTACCTCCGTGTGTTACTGTGCTGTCTCCCTGTGTGTTACTGTGCTGTCTTTCCGTGTGTTACTGTGCTGTCTTTCCGTGTGTTACTGTGCTGTCTTTCCGTGTGTTACTGTGCTGTCTCCCTGTGTGTTACTGTGCTGTCTCCGTGTGTTACTGTACTGTCTCCGTTTGTTACTGTGCTGTCTCCGTGTTACTGTGCTGTCTCCGTGTTACTGTGCTGTCTCCCTGTGTGTTACTGTGCTGTCTCCGTGTGTAACTGTGCTGTCTCCGTGTTACTGTGCTGTCTCCCTGTGTGTTACTGTGCTGTCTTTCTGTGTGTTACTGTGCTGTATTTCTGTGTGTTACTGTGCTGTCTCCCTGTGTGTTACTGTGCTGTCTCCCTGTGTGTTACTGTGCTGTCTTTCTGTGTGTTACTGTGCTGTCTCCGTGTGTTACTGTGCTGTCTCCGTGTGTTACTGTGCTGTCTCCCTGTGTGTTACTGTGCTGTCTTTCTGTGTGTTACTGTGCTGTCTCCGTGTGTTACTGTGCTGTCTGCCTGTGTGTTACTGTGCTGTCTCCGTGTGTTACTGTGCTGTCTCCGTGTGTTACTGTGCTGTCTCCGTGTGTAACTGTGCTGTCTCCGTGTTACTGTGCTGTCTTTCTGTGTGTTTCTGTGCTGTCTCCCTGTGTGTTACTGTGCTGTCTCCGTGTGTTTCTGTGCTGTCTCCCTGTGTGTTACTGTGCTGTCTCCGTGTGCTACTGTGCTGTCTCCCTGTGTGTTACCGTGCTGTCTCCGTGTGTTACCGTGCTGTCTCCGTGTGTTACCGTGCTGTCTCCGTGTGTTACCGTGCTGTCTCCGTGTGTTACCGTGCTGTCTCCGTGTGTTACCGTGCTGTCTCCGTGTGTTACCGTGCTGTCTCCGTGTGTTACTATGCTGTCTCCGTGTGTTACCGTGCTGTCTCCGTGTGTTACCGTGCTGTCTCCGTGTGTTACCGTGCTGTCTCCGTGTGTTACCGTGCTGTCTCCGTGTGTTACCGTGCTGTCTCCGTGTGTTACCGTGCTGTCTCCGTGTGTTACCGTGCTGTCTCCGTGTGTTACCGTGCTGTCTCCGTGTGTTACTATGCTGTCTCCGTGTGTTACTATGCTGTCTCCGTGTGTTACCGTGCTGTCTCCGTGTGTTACTGTGCTGTCTCCGTGTGTTACCGTGCTGTCTCCGTGTGTTACCGTGCTGTCTCCGTGTGTTACCGTGCTGTCTCCGTGTATACACAACCCCAATTGATGTGGCCTCTATCACGTGTACTTATTTTATTTTCCATCTGATTACGACTATGGGCCAGGAGAGCTGAGTCATCGACACAAATTCAGATCATCAAGTTGTTTATCGAATTTATTCCTGTTGGTTGGCGTTCGTGTCTTTATCACCCAGCCAATAGCCAGCAGAAAGAGAAATTGTGATAAAAGACAGCCTGTCGAACACTGGTGTTTTTCACACATGACACGGAATGTTGACATTCATGTAAAACTGGACATTTCATATCTTCACATACTTTCTATGCCAGTGGACTAGGGGAGACTCCATAGTGCCGGGCCGATACGACTTTCAGAGTGATTCTCTGTCTCAACTGTCAAACGTATTTCCATAGTCCACGAATCTGATATAAAATTGTCAGTTCTATTTAAGACATTGTTGAACTATTTTTCTTATCGTAGTTGTCTGGTCTGACAGAGACACGGATAGTGAGCGTAAAAGTACATTTTTAAATTGAAAATAGACACGTGACTTTAATATACCGGATGTTTGATAGGAAGTTGAAGGTCAACGGGTGAGGCGAAAACAAAGATAATTGAGGAAGGGAAACATCACGTGGTGGGCCCGATCAGGCATGATCTCACAGTGTCTAAGACAAGAAGGGAACACTCACAGAGTGTACCATCAAAACAAGAAGAGAATAACAAGTCTCACAGAGTGTACCATCAAGACAAGAAGAGAATAACAAGTCTCACAGAGTGTACCATCAAAACAAGAAGAGAACAACAAGTCTCACAGAGTGTACCATCAAAACAAGAAGAGAACAACAAGTCTCACAGAGTGTACCATCAAAACAAGAAGAGAACAACAAGTCTCACAGAGTGTACCATCAAAACAAGAGGAGAACAACAAGTCTCACAGAGTGTACCATCAAAACAAGAAGAGAACAACAAGTCTCACAGAGTGTACCATCAAAACAAGAGGAGAACAACAAGTCTCACAGATTGTACCACCAAGACGAGAAAGGACCAACTAGTCTCCCAGATTGTAACAAAAAAACAAAAGGAAGACATCTATAAACACAGACCATCAGGTCAAGAAGCACAGACACACACAACAGCTATTGATAGCTGAACCTGACCCTTCACTGATTAGATGGCAGCATTCAGCAGATTGTTACCAGGTCATATAAAAGACTTTCCCCGCCTCTTCACGTGTCATGCCCTCTGGCTCAGCCCTCCACCGATCTGAATAACGTCCTACCCTAACTGTTTATTTGAATTATGTTGTAGACTTATCAATGCGGAGATGGTATACTTGCTAGTACCGGGTGACCGTAATCAAATCATTACGTACGTTCTACCCTCGGGTAACCTATCGTTAACCTTGACATTAACGCCATTATATTCAAGGTTATGGCAGTGGGACATCTAAAGACACAAAATATCACCATCTTCTTCTTCAAGGGGGCTCGTCTTGAAAACGACGTTCGTGGCGTGTGTCGAAGTTTGCTGCGATTTCTGCGCTTTTCAGCCTGACACATCCGATTTCAGCATGCCATTTTTGGGTTAGTGCTTGTCTTCCCTCTTTGATCCCGAATATCTTAGTCAGGCTGCAGTCTGTGTTCAGGGCCGACACTTGGAGGCAGGGGATCAAGATGCTGAGCAGCGAATGAGCTGCAGTGGTCAGCGACTTATAGCTGACTGCTAGCGTCAGGGCCAGCGAACCAAAGCTGCCAATACCCTTCTACAGCTCCACGCGGTGACCCTTCACTGATTAGATGGCAGCATTCAGCAGATTGTTACCAGGTCATATAAAAGACTTTCCCCGCCTCTTCACGTGTCATGCCCTCTGGCTCAGCCCTCCACCGATCTGAATAACGTCCTACCCTAACTGTTTATTTGAATTATGTTGTAGACTTATCAATGCGGAGATGGTATACTTGCTAGTACCGGGTGACCGTAATCAAATCATTACGTACGTTCTACCCTCGGGTAACCTATCGTTAACCTTGACATTAACGCCATTATATTCAAGGTTATGGCAGTGGGACATCTAAAGACACAAAATATCACCATCTTCTTCTTCAAGGGGGCTCGTCTTGAAAACGACGTTCGTGGCGTGTGTCGAAGTTTGCTGCGATTTCTGCGCTTTTCAGCCTGACACATCCGATTTCAGCATGCCATTTTTGGGATAGTGCTTGTCTTCCCTCTTTGATCCCGAATATCTTAGTCAGGCTGCAGTCTGTGTTCAGGGCCGACACTTGGAGGCAGGGGATCAAGATGCTGAGCAGCGCATGAGCTGCAGTGGTCAGCGACTTATAGCTGACTGCTAGCGTCAGGGCCAGCGAACCAAAGCTGCCAATACCCTTCTACAGCTCCACGCGGTGATCCTGGATAACAGGCTGCAGCAGGGCAGACTGGCTAAGGAGAAGGGATAGAAGAGGGAATGCTAACCCGGTACTCAAGAAATGCTTGCTGAAGTCGGATGTGTCGGACCGAAAGGTGCAAATATCGCAGTCAAGCTGTAAACTACGACACACCGCATTCCGGACTACATTCTCCTACTTAAGCCGTTTCAGTGTTTGGTAGTGGGAGATTGAGAATGAACGAAGCCATGCCAAGCCAAGATAAATGCAGAATATGGTTATAATAAGCTATAGGTAGCTGACTGCTGTTAGCTCATTCACTGTTGCATCTTCTGTCTTCTGTGGTGGCCTTTCAAAGCGATGAACGGAAACGCAGTGGGTTTGAAGCCCTGCAGGTTTCATACGAACCCTGGTCTCAAAAGAGGTACCAGAGAGTGAGGTTGATGACCAACGTAGTTTCTTCCTCACTGTAATTCAAATACAGAGCAAGTTACATTATGACTTACCCGTTTGATGGTGCCGCCTTCTTCGCTTCCGGTGGGCAACAAACTTTTCAACCTCGGCCTCAAACCCAATCTGATATGCCAGTACAGAATATTTCTTGTTCAACATGATTTCCGACATGGCTCATATGAAGGGGTCCTATAGCTGTCTCAACCAGGAGTATGAGAGAAAAAGTATCCAGCTAACCCCTGATCAGTGCATGTATTGTTGAACTAACCTCTTACATCCAGTTAACCCTTGATCTGTGCATGTATTGTTGAACTAACCTCTTACGTCCAGTTAACCCTTGATCTGTGCATGTATTGTTGAACTAACCTCTTACGTCCAGTTAACCCTTGATCTGTGCATGTGTTGTTGAACTAACGTCTTACGTCCAGTTAACCCTTGATCAGTTCATGTGTTGTTGAATTAAGATCTTCCGAGACATTGGCTAACTTCAATGCAAAATCAGATACGTTTATCAGAAAAATTATAAGAGGCGTCTGTGCAATGGAATGAACACTTTTCGTACAGTGTACAGAGTTGAACAAATGTAATTAGATATATGTAGGGCAGCTTTGAAGTAATAGATGACTGGTTCATATTTATTGCCATGTTAAATTATCCTTGATCAAGTTGGTAAGCAGGACATAAGCTGCAGCGATCAGAGACCCATTGCTGATCGCTAGCGTCAGGACTAGCGAACCAGAGCTGCCAAGACCGTTATACACCTTCACGCGGTGAACCTCGATAACAGGCTGCAGCAGTGGAGACTGTCTAAGGAGAAGCTAACCCGGTACTCAAAAATGCCTGCTGAAATTGAATGTGTCCGACCGAAAGGTGCAAATATCGCAGTCAAGCTGTAAAGTACGACACAACACATTTCGTTCTCTGAAAGACATCCTGCTCCTAGCAAACCCATTTTCAGGGCTTGGTAGCGGGAGATTGAGAACGAAGGAAGCAGATTATCCATATTTGCTCAAGATTTCCAAAGTTACACAGCTTTTCCAGAATAAACTCATTGTTATATTTGTCTGTTACTTTGAGAATAGTTTTCTTGTAAGGTCACCCTGTGGTTTTTTCTTATTGTTTACATGTCTGTTTTATTGAACAATGTCAATAACCATTGTCTGGCCGCTATCATACGTATTATAGATTTAGTTTGATTTGATGTACTTGTGCTTCTTTTATTCGCAGACTAAGACCTTATGGACGTAACGTAGTTTGCCGTTATTGTAGCTGTGCTAATATAAAAAAAGTAGTAACTGTCATTGCTTTACATTCACTGAGGGAGCGATGGGTTCTCAAAGCGAGGTGGAACGTACTGATCTCTCCCCCCCCCCCCCCCCACTTCCTCACGGTGCCCATAGAAACAGGCTGTCTGACCAACTATAGGTGGGGTTCAATAACGTAATCCCCATAATGGTGAACCTACTGAAGAGCATCGTGTTGCACCACAGCCAGGTAGACCTGGTCCCCTTAGGATGTAAGAAGAGTCACTGTAAACTCAACATGCAGCACAGTGAGTGGCCTGACAGCAGCAAGCAGCTCACAGCTGGCTGCTTCATCAGGATCATCGAACCAGATCTGACCAAGACCCTATTCAACTTCCAACTGGATACAGGCTGCGCTAGTGCAGTCTGGTTAATATCATAGAGATCGTTGGGGGAAGGCAAACTCGGTACCCCAAAAGGCAGTTGGATCCGGACTGACATCAAGGAGAAGGATATAATAACGCGAGAAGCAAATACCTGGACACACGAGATTACACCGTTATTAAGACATACATGTATTCCAATAAGAACAACACAACAACATGAATCAGTACCCGCTCAAATTATCTATACAACATTTATGCAGAATGTTGCTGAAGTCGGATGTGTTGGACCGAAAGGTGTAAATATCGCAGTCGAGCTGTAAACTACAACACAACGCATTCCGTTCTCTGGACTACATTCTGCTTCTTACGCCCTATCATGGTTTGGTAGCGGGAGATTGAGAACGAATGAAGCCAAGCGAAATATATATGCGAAATATATAAAGAGAAATGTTCGAGAAGACGATAACATTGAAAGTTTCGATCAATTTACGATTGACGGCTACGAGATTCCAAAAGTTATGATACGCAGACGACACAGTGATACTATAAAGAAGTGCAGAAGGGTTAGAGCAGCTAATTTCATCCGTAAATGGACACAGAAAAGATCACAACCTGTTTATAAATATAGATAAAACAAAGATAATGACCACCGACAAAACACAATGTCAACATAAATTTACAGTGGGTGGTGAGGGAATAGATCAGGTCACACATTTTGAATATCTGGGCTCCAGAACTGACAAAAATGGCGACTGCTCGAAAGAAATCAGAAGACTAGCCATAACAATGTAGAGACTGAGCAGCCTGAAGAGATTATGGCAGGGCACCAACAAAATGATAAAAGTAAAAGTCTTGAGAGCATGTGTTTTTCCTGTGGCAGATTATGGCTGCGAATCATGGACGATTACCAAAACTTCTAGACAAAGAATCGAATTCTTCGAGTCAAAATGTTACAGAAAGATCCTAAGAAACAAGACAAATTTAAACATTCGGCAAGAGTTGAGCATAGAGGAGAACTGGTTTATCAATTCCACTTTGGCTAGAAAATTCAAATACTTTGGTCACATCAAGAGACACAACGGTCTTGAGAGAACGGTGATAGAAAGTATGGTGTCAGGCAGAGAGGAAGGGATAGACCAAGAAGACGATGACACCAAGATATCAAGGAATGCCTGTGTATGCCTGGCGGAGGCTGGAGTTTTGGCAAGGGAACGAGTTTCTTTCAGACTGACTGTGATGGAAGCGACGTGCTATAAAGGACATGATACATAATGGTGATGGTACGGACTTTCAGCAAGAAACAAAGACCTTGAACAAGACACATGGACCTTAATCAAGACACATGCACCTTGAGCAAGACACAGAGACCTTAGTCAAGACACATAAACCTAGGGCAAGACACATGGACCTTGAGCAAGACACATGGACCTTAATCAAGACACATGAGCCTTGAGCAAGACACATAAAGCTTGAGCAAGACACATTGACGTAAGATAAGAATAGCACGTGAAAAGCGACGTTCGAGCAAAATGGCCAGGACCATTAAAAGAGAGGAGAAAATGAGAAATCTGATAGAAAGTGGGAACCACCCTAACGATGGATGTGGAGACAGGTAGGAATTTAAATGGTCTGTACAGCAAATGTACACCCCCCAGACAGATTAGCAAGAAAACAATCACAAAAATGGATTGACTATTAAATAAACACTACAGATGAATGGATCCAAAGAAGCAACATCCATACGGATGGTACAAAAAAGAAGATGGTATCTACCGACATGGTTAATCCGCTGATTTTTTTTAGCTGGATCTAAAATCTATGCTTTGAGATCCTGCCACAATGCCTGATTGCAGACCGTGTCTCTCTTGTTACTCGGGTCACCTTTCCTAGATACCGCGTTGCAGGTGTTTGGAGCTGGCTTTTTGTGTTGCGGGCATAGCCCATTATTCACATCCGTAAGTTAAAATCGTTACTTAGACGGAGCGATATACAGACATCTTAGTTTTCTGACCTATTTTACTCGTACTGAGGAATCCACTTTTCTAGCACCAAAAAAACCCAGCTTAACAGCCTTTCGATTGCAGCACCGCATTTCTGGAACTGGAGTTCCGTCCCTCTTTGATCTATATTCTCTTAGACTGCATGGTTGGTATTACTAGGGTCACTACATTAAGGCAGAATAGGGTCGTGGATGGCTATAGGTTCCTGATCCTGATACAAGCAGTCTGATACGAGTTATTCACTGCTGCATCTTAGACCCACTTTCTAGCTTTGAAAGTTGGTCTGCAGGTGTGCCTCTGATTGGGTAATCACGTACACACCAGTAACAAACGCCAGATCCGATATACAGACAGGTGACATCTTCAAGTTCACACTGAGAACTTGTTGGTGCTCTCTATCATTATCAGCAGGCTAGTCAGTCACTTGGTCACTGGTCTTGAAACAGTTAGGTCTTTTCACGACGATGTCTCGTGATCTCTTCAGCTGGGTATAAGAATGCACTCCTAATGTTTTTGCATGCCTGTGTGATGTAACTATATCTTGGACGTCCTTTTCAGCTGGGTATAAGAATGCCCCCCCTAATGTTTTTGCATGCCTGTGTGATGTAACTATATCTTGGACGTTCTCTTCAGCTGGGTATAAGAATGCCCCCCTAATGTTTTTGCATGCCTGTGTGATGTAACTATATCTTGGACGTCCTCTTCAGCTGAGTATAAGAATGCACCCCTAATGTTTTTGCATGCCTGTGTGATGTAACTATATCTTGGACGTTCTCTTCAGCTGGGTATAAGAATGCCCCCCTAATGTTTTTGCATGCCTGTGTGATGTAACTATATCTTGGACGTCCTCTTCAGCTGAGTATAAGAATGCCCCCCTAATGTTTTTGCATGCCTGTGTGATGTAACTATATCTTGGACGTCCTCTTCAGCTGGGTATAAGAATGCACCCCTAATATTTTTGCATGCCTGTGTGATGTAACTATATCTTGGACGTCCTCTTCAGCTGGGTATAAGAATGCCCCCCCTAATGTTTTTGCATGCCTGTGTGATGTAACTATATCTTGGACGTCCTCTTCAGCTGGGTATAAGAATGCCCCCCCCCCTAATGTTTTTGCATGCCTGTGTGATGTAACTATATCTTGGACGTCGTCTTCAGCTGTGTATAAGAATGCCCCCCCCCCTAATGTTTTTGCAGTGTGATGTAACTATATCTTGGACGTCCTCTTCAGCTGGGTATAAGAATGCCCCCCCCCCCCTAATGTTTTTGCATGCCTGTGTGATGTAACTATCTTGGACGTCCTCTTCAGCTGGGTATAAGAATGCCCCCCCCCCCTAATGTTTTTGCATGCCTGTGTGATGTAACTATATCTTGGACGTCCTCTTCTTCTCTTCACCCCTAAATTGGTTTTGTCTTGATGATGTAACATGCGCTGTATTTTGATTATAGTGAGGAAGTAGCTGCGCTGGTTATCAACCTCACTCTCTGATCCAGAACTACATTGGGCCAGTGACAAGACTCAAGTCAAGACGACTGGAGGTCATTCACGATGCAGGCACCCTGATCCCACCTCATTTGAGACATACACACGCGAGAAAATAGGCCCACACTGAGAAATGATAGATGTATTTTAATTTAACTTTTATTTGTGAATAAGTTATGTATCTTTAATTATTTAAGTATAACGTATTTTTAAAACTATAACTTTAGACAAACAAATAAAATTATTTTGAGAGAAATTGGTGTACATATTTGTAAGGGGATTACAGGGAATAAAATACTATTGTTTTATTGTAATGAAGCATTTTTCTAACTGAAACCCTAGGAGCGAACTTACCCGTGTAAGTATTTCGCCGTTTTGGTATTATTTCGTGAGAGTATTGCTTTGTGTGGGTATTATTTCATGTGAACTCAGTAAGCATTTCATTTTTTTCAGTGTCGATATGGTTTCCGGTGAGCTATTTCACGTGAGCATATTTCAGCGTAGACAGTATTTCAGGGTTCAGTTTTTCCGTGTGGATATTATTTTGTGTGAGCTTTTTTTTCCGTGTGAGCTTTTTTTCCGTGCGAGCTTGTATTTCGTGTGAGCTTGTATTTTGTGTGAGCTTGTGTTTCGTGTTGGTATTATTTCTTGTGAGCTTGTATTTCGTGTGAGCTTGTATTTCGTGTTGGTATTATTTTGTGTGAGCAGTTTTCTGTGTTGTTTTTCCCCCCACCAGAACACACGCTAGTGAAGCTTTTATCTGTGTGGAATTTTCGCGAGCGCTTTTTTTTCATATTCATTAGTCATATGTGGGCCTCTACCAGGAGCATTTATTCAAGAATTTGTAACAGCTGTTAGATAGAAATTGTTTTACATAAGGTTGCTAGCTCCACGCACGACACTCTGTATTCACCTTTGACGACATAACTCAAAGGTTACAGTGCTCAGTGTTTCTATTCTTTTCAACCTGGCTACCACGGAAGAGGTGGAGGGGGCGTTGGCAACAGTGTGAACAGGTACATCATAGTGGGTCTTGACAGACATGCAAGGGGCGTGCAGAGAAAGAAACACAATGAGCACTTGAGACAGTTAATCCAGGAAGAGGCGGCCCACGGATCTCGCTGGGACATTCAAAACACTGGCTAAAAGAGGAAAAGGGGGACAACACGCAGGGGGCATACAGGATTGGTCCTCATCACGTGGAACTGTTTACTCAGATTTGCATAACGCCCTCTTTGAAAGCGCGGCACCAGGAGGCATGCACCCAGCCCCGGTATCAGAACCAAGGCCTAAGTGCACTTACATGAATTGATCAAAGGTTGAGAGAGAACACGCGGGCGCAAGCAGGGGAGTAGCCAGCCTTAACGTGCTAATGTCTTCACCTTGAATAGTGGAGTTGTAGACGTGTGTAGGGCATTGGTAATGTTAGTCAATACACAATTAGCGTTCGGGTGTGTGTCCCTCCGACGCTGGGATCTGGACTATGGGGTTAAATGATTAATGGTTGAAATAAAGGCAAAGTTATTGATTTTGATGATTTTCTTCGTCTTGCTCCTGTAGTTCTTCATTCTGCTTCTTATCCCCTTCTTGCTCTTTATTTCTCCTCCTCCACTTTTTATTTTTATTCTTCCTCTTCTATCTCCTCCATTTCTTTTCATCTTCTTTGCCTTCTTCAACGTTCGTCCTGAAAAGAACGTCACATCAACGTTGTGGCAGTTTACAGCTAGGCTGCGATATCTGCTTCTTTCGGACCGACATATCTGGTTTCAGCTCGGCGTTTTTGGGACCGGACTCTTCGATCGCTATTCGTTCAACCAGGGTCACCACTTTGGACCCGGACTCTTCAATCGTTCAACCAAGGCCACCACTTGGGGACCGGACTCTTCAATCGTTCAACCAGGGCCACCACTTGGGGACCGGACTCTGTAATCGTTCAACTAGGACCACCACTTGGGGATCAGACTCTTCAATCGTTCAACAAGTGCCGCCACTTGAATGCGGAATATGGTCTTGGTCAGCTATGATTGGCAGTCCCTGATGTAAGCAGTCAGTTATGAGACGACGCCGAAAACAAGATGACAGCGTCATTACTGTACGGCTGCCGAGCTCGGATACACCTATGTGGAGTAGCATTTTGAGTTCTTCTGCGGCTGCTAGACTTGATACCTCTCAACTCACTGCAAGTGCTTGGATAGTTGGACGGTGACAAATGTCGGTGTCTATCTGTACAGTGAGTCCCGCTGGCGCACATCTACACGAGGTAAATGCATGCATATTACCACGCATATACAAACGTATAGCTACAAGAACGTTAACGTGTCGTCACAAGAATGAAAATGTATACACAACAAAAATGTATTCATGCAAATATGCAAAAGAAATACATACAAGAAGAAAAACGTATATAAAGCAAAATGATTATACACACAAGAAAAGAAAAAAGCAAACAAGAAAACAAATTTGCCCACACAAGAAAAAAACGTATAGAATGGAATGAAAAAATGATATGCACAATGATAAAAAAAAAGTATACACACGGAAAAAAAAGATACATATACGGGCAAAAATGTATACACACGCAAACGTAAGTGTGGGCCTTGCACACAAACTGATTTATATATATAAATGCATACACATGTGATAGATCCACCCACTGGCCTCCCCCAATCATAATACCCAGTAGTTTGGGAACAATGAAATAATTGGGAGGGCTTGTTTTAGGATATTTCAGTTTTAGAACCCATTTAATCAGAGCCTTTTGTTAAGACGCAACAGTTTAAGCCCCACCAGGTGATGTCATGCACAAAACAGGCTTGCATTCCAAGAATTAGCGACTAACGCGTCTCAAATCGTGCTGACCATTGGTCGATAGAAAGTGATTTGGTGCGGAAATCGCAGGCCAAGTGACTCATGCCTGGTTAAAAAAAGTAATTTAGTGCAGACTGGGAAGGAAAATAGCAATAACGAGTCTACAATGAGCGCTGACCTTTGGTCAAGGGAGACAAAATTAGAGATGGAGATGATTTTCTCGCGGAAATCACGACGTGCCAGATGGCGGGAGCGGGTGCCAATATTTACGCCAGCCACACATCGAACAAGGGCGTAGACGTAGATATATATATATATATATATGAAAGGGTGAAATAGCCAAGAGGTTGAGAGGAGTTGAGAGAGAAGGAGTTGAGGAGTTGAGAGAGAAGAAGTTGAGAGAGGAGTTGAGGAGTTGAGAGAGAAGAAGGTGAGAGAGAAGGAGTTGAGGAGTTGAGAGAGAAGAAGGTGAGAGAGGAGTTGAGGAGTTGAGAGAGAAGAAGGTGAGAGAGAAGGAGTTGAGGAGTTGAGAGAGAAGAAGGTGAGAGAGAAGGAGTTGAGGAGTTGAGAGAGAAGAAGGTGAGAGAGAAGGAGTTGAGGAGTTGAGAGAGAAGAAGGTGAGAGAGGAGTTGAGGAGTTGAGAGAGAGGAAGGTGAGAGAGAAGGAGTTGAGGAGTTGAGAGAGAAGAAGGTGAGAGAGAAGGAGTTGAGGAGTTGAGAGAGAAGAAGGTGAGAGAGGAGTTGAGGAGTTGAGAGAGAAGAAGGTGAGAGAGGAGTTGAGGAGTTGAGAGAGAAGAAGGTGAGAGAGGAGTTGAGGAGTTGAGAGAGAAGAAGGTGAGAGAGGAGTTGAGGAGTTGAGAGAGAAGAAGGTGAGAGAGAAGGAGTTGAGGAGTTGAGAGAGAAGAAGGTGAGAGAGGAGTTGAGGAGTTGAGAGAGAGGAAGGTGAGAGAGAAGGAGTTGAGGAGTTGAGAGAGAAGAAGGTGAGAGAGAAGGAGTTGAGGAGTTGAGAGAGAAGAAGGTGAGAGAGGAGTTGAGGAGTTGAGAGAGAAGAAGGTGAGAGAGGAGTTGAGGAGTTGAGAGAGAAGAAGGTGAGAGAGGAGTTGAGGAGTTGAGAGAGAAGAAGGTGAGAGAGGAGTTGAGGAGTTGAGAGAGAAGAAGGTGAGAGAGGAGTTGAGGAGTTGAGAGAGAAGAAGGTGAGAGAGAAGGAGTTGAGAGAGAAGAAGGTGAGAGAGAAGAAGTTGAGAGAGAAGAAGGTGAGAGAGAAGGAGTTGAGAGAGAAGAAGGTGAGAGAGAAGGAGTTGAGAGAGAAGGAGTTGAGGAGTTGAGAGAGAAGGTGAGAGAGAAGGAGTTGAGAGAGAAGGTGAGAGAGAAGGAGTTGAGGAGAGAGAGAAGGAGTTGAGAGAGAAGAAGGTGAGAGAGAAGGATTTGAGGAGTTGAGAGAGAAGGAGTTGAGAGAAAAGAAGTTGAGAGAGGAGGGTGAGGAAGGTGTGAGACAGAAGTGGAGTGAGTACTCGGTCGTTGGAGAAACACGTCTGGGAAAGAAGTCCTGAAGCGTACAACGATTTGAAAGGCAGACGCAGCAATCATTGGTAAATATCATTCGTTCACTTTACCAGTTGCTGTGTTAGCGTACAATTCATTTATTCAGTCAGGAGTCAACGCAAACCAACTGGTAACTTGTACCAGAATAGTTAGCTCAAACAAGAAAGATAGGACGTAGCTTGGAAGGGGTAGACAACCTGGTTGTACAAGTGTTCCATGCCAACGAGACCTGGCAACTTTGTACCGACCTTCCAACTGTGTGACATACACGTACGGTCGGATCGAGCAGTAGGTAGTTTTAGAGAGTAGAAGTAGAAGGATTGATATCCCTAGTGTGCCTGTTGTCGCTCTGCTGTAAACATGCTGAAAATGTATGACGATGTTGCGTGCGATTCGTATCGGGTAGTTTACTGGTCGACACATTGTGAGATTTGATACAACAGTGTAGTGGTGGTAATGTGCAAGAAGATATAATAGAAGAAGTGTAGACTGGAACTGGTACACGTTGGAAGGGTGGTGGCCTAGACATAGGATCAACATAGAGCAGAAGTGACAAAGGTATCTGATAGTGAGTAGCTCTACCACATGTTCATAAAGTGTTCCCAGTGATCCGGGTGCGATAGTGAAGTGAATAATCAACGCTGATAGGTAACAGTGCAGCGAAAGTAACAGTGCAAATGTTGTCTAGTGTGGCTCTGCCATACACGTATATATGTATGCATATACACACACACACGCGCGTGTGCGATCGCCTGCATAAAGTTGATCATTTCTCCCAGCAAGTGTTCAATCCAGTCTGGGCACGGCAAAGTCTAGCAAGCTTTAAATGGGTTTATTAATCACTATTAGGGCAGTAAAGGTTGCGAGGACGAATTGGTCCGTATATATATATTGAGAAACGAAACGCCAGTCTGGTCAGGCACGACGTACTGACAAAGTCGTCCCGCCTGCGTCAGGCACGACGTACTGACCAAGTCGTCCCGCCTGCGTCAGGCACGACGTACTGACCAAGTCGTCCCGCCTGCGTCAGGCACAATATACTGACCAAGTCGTCCCGCCTGCGTCAGGCACAATATACTGACCAAGTCGTCCCGCCTGCGTCAGGCACGACGTACTGACCAAGTCGTCCCGCCTGCGTCAGGCACAATATACTGACCAAGTAGTCCCGCCTGCGTCAGGCATGACGTACTGACCAAGTCGTCCCGCCTGCGTCAGGCACAATATACTGACCTGACCAAGTCCACTATTTCACTTCCATGTAGCGATCTCTGGAAACATACTGTTTTCAATGCAGCCTGGCTGATGAGATATGGATCAACGTGATCCCCGTAGTACTGAGTGCCAGGAAGATGAAGCAAAGCACAGCACAACCGCCTGGAGGTCGACCTTCATCAGGACGCTCGGAATGTGCGGAACGCTACCACAACCTGCCACTTAACGCACTTCTCTGCGCATACAGAAGAGTAAGCTTACTCATTGTGGGCACTAAACAACATACACACGTGTGGGTGTGTTTGTGCGTGTGTGTAGCACGTAAGAATGTGCACACAGCTCAGTCAATAGGCCAAGCAGCTGGCGTGGCGGGACAACACCAGCCGATGTTATTCGCAAGCAGATTTCTCCTTCCTGGCTGTTGAAGCTTGTTCTATGTAACATCACGTTCTAGTTAAATCACAATCACAGCTGTTGTACAAAGCAATTCCGTCTACAACACACGAATAGTGAGGGAAATTAAGTATCGGTTAAGTCACTTGCAAGAAAAATCAATCCACTATTTGGGAGATATAACGACACAAGGGGACTAAGTGCGTATCGATTACATCGCGTATCGATTAGGTTTTTACGGTTGATACACATTACAGCACGCAATTCAACCATGTCTATCCAATGATGTTGTATTACGTTCAGCGAGCGTGTACATTTATGTACGTGTATATGCACTTGGCTGCCTACAGCTGTCTATAAACACCCATGATATTTGATTCGCCCGAAGTTCAGCATAGGGCCACCAGGGCCATTTCACAGACAGACTGTATCCGAGCTTATGCAGTGAGGATTTTAGCAGCACTGGATTCAAATGATGAGGTTGCTAGCCCAATGTACAGCCCTCATTAGATTTGATGATTCTGTTCAGGTGCTTGTTTAGTTGGATGTGTTGGGTTCTCTTCAGGTGTTTGTTTAGTTGGATGTGTTGGGTTCTCTTCAGGTGTTTGTTTAGTTGGATGTGTTGGGTTCTGTTCAGGTGTTTAGTTGGATGTGTTGGGTTCTGTTCAGGTGTTTGTTTAGTTGGATGTGTTGGGTTCTGTTCAGGTGTTTAGTTGGATGTGTTGGGTTCTGTTCAGGTGTTTGTTTAGTTGGATGTGTTGGGTTCTGTTCAGGTGTTTGTTTAGTTGGACGTGTTGGGTTTTGTTCAGGTGTTTAGTTGGATGTGTTGGGTTCTGTTCAGGTGTTTAGTTGGATGTGTTGGGTTCTGTTCAGGTGTTTAGTTGGATGTGTTGGGTTCTGTTCAGGTGTTTAGTTGGATGTGTTGGGTTCTGTTCAGTTGTTTAGTTGGATATGTTGGGTTCTGTTCAGGTGTTTGTTTAGTTGGATGTGTTGGGTTCTGTTCAGGTGTTTGTTTAGTTGGATGTGTTGGGTTTTGTTCAGGTGTTTAGTTGGATGTGTTGGGTTCTCTTCAGGTGTTTGTTTAGTTGGATGTGTTGGGTTCTCTTCAGGTGTTTAGTTGGATGTGTTGGGTTCTCTTCAGGTGTTTAGTTGGATGTGTTGGGTTCTCTTCAGGTGTTTAGTTGGATGTGTTGGGTTCTGTTCAGGTGTTTGTTTAGTTGGATGTGTTGGGTTCTCTTCAGGTGTTTGTTTAGTTGGATGTGTTGGGTTCTCTTCGGGTGTTTGTTTAGTTGGATGTGTGGGGTTCTCTTCGGATGTTTGTTTAGTTAGATGTGTTGGGTTCTCTTCAGGTGTTTGTTTAGTTGGATGTGTTGGGTTCTCTTCAGGTGTTTGTTTAGTTGGATGTGTTGGGTTCTCTTCAGGTGTTTGTTTAGTGGGAATGGGTTGGGTTCTGTTTAAGTGGTTGTTTAGTTGGATGTGTTGGGTTCTGTTCAGGTGTTTAGTTGGATGTGTTGGGTTCTGTTCAGGTGTTTAGTTGGATGTGTTGGGTTCTGTTCAGGTGTTTAGTTGGATGTGTTGGGTTCTCAGTCGGAAAATGGTGCTCTCATCCTTCTTTGTGATGGCGTGTTCAACAGTTGTGTGCGTGTGTGTGGGCAGTATTTTTCCAGTTCCTTAAGGTGAAGCATGTTCTATGGAACATGAGAGCAGAATTTAGACGTGGAAAATGAAGTGTTTCTGCAGCGTTCGTACTGAAGATGCCGTTGTGTCATAGTTTACAGCGAGGCTGTGGTATACATGCATTTCAAAAAGACAAATCCGATTTCAGTTGGCCTTTTTAAAAACCAACCGGGTTTGTTTTTCCTCTATGACCCCTTTCCCTTGGCCACATTACCCTAGTGAATAGTGCAGCCAGGTTTCCAGGGAGGCCATGTTGAGGTGGAAGAGGGTATTGGTCAGCTATGGTTCGCTGACCCGGATGCAAGCAGCCAGCTTCTGTTAGCTCATGCAATGCTGCATGCTAGCCAACAAATAAAGTGTTTGGGGATGGCCATCGGTGTTACCAGAAGCTACAGATTATGAAACTATGACATTGGAAGTATGATCTTCACCGCATCTTTCAAGGCAGAAATAGGCTGGTTCGGCCATCTCACGGGAATGCACACTATTCACAAATTCAACTGATGGCTTACTACGCTGGTAGATCTTGCTATAGGGCAAGAGAGTTGCCGCACGACAGGTGAATAGATGACAATACGATTGTACAACGACACGGACTAAAAACAACCGATGCAAAGTACTTGGGGCACGACAAAATTCTTATGCTGCTCAACGGCAGATGTGAGCAGAAAACTAACATTGTGTGTTTGCGTGCATACGGACTATAGGGCTAGACATGAATATTTTTAAGAACAAAGTCACACGAAACTGTTTCGTCCTATGTGACCCAGCCATCCAGGATGGAAGGAAACCTGGAAGACGTCGAAGAGCAGCGCTATCATCGACGCCTACTCAATATGCAGAAAAATTTAGAATCAGAACGAACAAGGCGTCGCCGCGCGGGCTGGTCGGCCTTCTCGTCCATCCAGACAGTTCTGGAAGGTTGCCGGGATCAGACCCTACGCGCTTCTCTATTCAAATACACAGTGTTCCCTGCAATGTGCCAAGCTGCTGAAACATGGACACTTACAAAAGCAATGGAGAGCAAACTGCGAGCGACTCATGCCTCTCCTGATGGAACGCATGCTTGGTTTTACTCTCCGCAACCGGCGCATGCAGAACATACACAACTTCGACCTACGTCAGTTATTGTTGGCAAACGATGCAATCAAAGCATCAGATCGGTAGAAGGATCGTCGGAGCACGTCGACAGACGTTTGGTACTCTCGAGCCGGAAAAACGGTCGATAAGCTGGCCAGACTCCCCTGCCCTCCCATACAACACGCAGGATAAGTTAAAAGGCAATATTATTACCAACTGGACCTCCATAACTCGGGATAGAGATCGCTGGAGTCCAAGTTGGTACCCGCAGTGGTACAACCAGCCGCCGAGGTACGGTTCATCAAATAATCAATGTGTGTATGTATGTGTGTATACATGTGTGTATGTATGAATGTGTGTATATGTACATGTATGTGTGTATGCATGAATGTGTGTATGTATACATGTGTGTATGTATGAATGTGTGTATGCATGCAAGTAAGTAGCGTGTTTGATGCAGAGCCCCGCTTCTGACAACCGCCAAGCTAATTGGCTGTTATAAGTTTCCTGTGCAGTCCGGTAGCTTGATATAACTTTGCTTACGTGGAGGAACGATGGCATCGAGAGAAAAAAAAACCGGTATTTGCCAAACTTGACATGGCGGGATTCAAACCCGGTGCGTTGGTATTGTGAAACGGTTACACTGCTTCATACACCGAAAGTCTATATTGTGTGTGTATATTTTTAATCAATTGTTTGTGTGTGCGTGTGTGTGTGTGTGTTATGTGTAAGATCCGTGATCGCTATCTTGAAAGCTTCCCCGGACACTTGTACACAAGATGGTTTGGTATATTCTATTATAGCGGTAAGTATGGGCCAGGGCCAAGTCAGGATTGGACCGTGATTTTCAATGTGCCTGCTTAAGGTCTGACTGGGAATACCCTAGGCGTTACACACGGACCGTACCGAACCATATGTTCGACGTACAGTTGGTGCAACTGTGGCGCATTCCAAGAAAGCGAAATCCAATAAATTGATATGTATACAGTAATCCTGGATTTCAATTAGGAACAGCACGAGTCCTATGCCAGGTAGTAAATGGCGTCTTGACTCATCTGTCTTATTCCTTGGAGTATTTGTTTTTCCGTTAAAGGATTGCCTCGCTGTATTCTACTGGTAGAGCCCCGCCTCTTTCCACCCAGGACCGTAGTCTTGTATGCGATATCAGGACGTATTAACCTTTGATGAGTATGTACGTCTGTATGTACCTATGCTAGCTAGGGCGATCTCAGAGGTCAGCCCAACATAAGTGCAATGGACGAGCCTCACACTGAGGGCGAGTGTGTGCGCGTCTGTATGTGTACCTATGCTAGCTAGGCCGATCTCAGAGGTCAACCCAACAGAAGTGCAATGGAAACGCCTCACCCCGAGGGCGAGTGTGTATGAAAGGTTATAAACCCTATGATGTGTTGAAATGAACGTATAGCCTTGGAGTACCATACCTGAACAAGGTTTTGTCACATACCATCCCCCCATCTTATTAGTGGACGTTCAGGTGCACGATGATTCAAAGTGAAGGGCCACCATGACGTCATTTTATGTGTCCATCTATTGTCAGATAACAGTCAAAAGTGGCAACTGTACTTTCTTAGCATCGCCCATAGTACGATAGTTTAGTTTAATCGAAGAATCAACCACATTGCACACGGTTTAACCCATAAGTTCTTCTACATGCACGAACCTCATAGCACTGGGGAGGATACCGTAATGGATTGGATAGATTTTTAACATAATTTTGAATTTTGCCCGGGCAGCGGCCATTAAGCCTACTCTTGAGATATTCCAACTGTCGAGGAATTTTTAACGTGCGCGACACTGGACACGGGTGTCCGATCTCTACTACTCAGAGATTAGGTGAAATACCAGAAATTACATGTGAATAAACCCCAGTCTCCATCGTGATTTGAACCCGGGACCTCCAGCACCCGAGGTTTTACCTCGAGATCATTCAGTCCCCTAGAGGAAACACGATAAGTATAGCCGTTTCGCGGATGTGGTCTTATAGTGAGATTGGCCGTAGTCTACTCCATGGCCTGTTGAGTAGCTTGAAGCCGCGCAATCTCAATGTTATCATTGGTTCTACACATACCTCGCATTGTTGTTGTTACTGAGATGTTTGCCTCACTAGTTTCTACTGTCGGAGGCGCGCCCATTCCACCCCAGATCGTAGTCCATTAGACGATATCAGGAAGCATAAACCAGTGCTTGTATGTATGTACCTATGTTAGGGTTGTGCGCCCTCAGAAGCCAGCCCAACCAAAGTGCAAATGGAAGGGCCTCACCATGAGGGCGCGTGTGGAAGTTGTGCAAGAGTGTGACTGTAGGACAGAGTCAAATGAAACAAGAGTGTGTGGAAAGAAGTTACCTGGCAGAACTTTTTAAATAAATTAAGAATGGGATGAACATTTACCGGCCGAACTATTTCGCACATATAGAGAAAGAACACGGCTTTTGAAAACGACTTTACAGGTAAACGCTTAAGGCTAACAAGCTACACGAAGGCAGTACAGTTAGTCCTCCATTTGCGATGCCTTATAACACGTCGCCACGTATTAAAGCCCTATGAAAATACGATGTGAAAATAATAAATAAGCATATATATATATATATATAAAACACAGACATATACAAACAAAATTAGTGGCTACAGAAAACAGACAGTGTGTTCCTGTATGGGTACAGACGTAGTTACAATCTGTGCTTCATGTTGGAACGAAAAGGGGAATGAATGCAGATGCTTGGAAACAGGCATCTATTAAAAGGGACCCGCTGAAGAGGTGGCCTATGCTTGACAATGGAGCGCAAAGGGGAGTGAATAAAGAACAGGAAGTTTGTCGACCTCAATACGCAACACATCTGTTCAGGAATATAAATTATAGTGGAGCATGTAGTGTGATTAGAGAGTTCGTTCTATCTATCTATCTATCTATCTATCTATCTATCTATCTATCTATCTATCTATCTATCTATCTATCTATCTATCTATCTATCTATCTATCTATCTATCTATCTATCTATCTATCTATCTATCTATCTATCTATCTATCTATCTATCTATCTATCTATCTATCTATCTATCTATCTATCTATCTATCTATCTATCTATCTATCTATCTATCTATCTATCTATCTATCTATCTATCTATCTATCTATCTATCTATCTATCTATCTATCTATCTATCTATCTATCTATCTATCTATCTATCTATCTATCTATCTATCTATCTATCTATCTATCTATCTATCTATCTATCTATCTATCTATCTATCTATCTATCTATCTATCTATCTATCTATCTATCTATCTATCTATCTATCTATCTATCTATCTATCTATCTATCTATCTATCTATCTATCTATCTATCTATCTATCTATCTATCTATCTATAGAAAGAGATTTGGGAAATGGGTGAAATAGAGAGTGGGTTTACGACATACCCCAAACATGTCTGCCTCTATGGCCGAGATACTTGGAGTCAAATTGTAATCTTAATATTTCTGTCAAATTATGCCTTATTTTTGTTTTGCTTCTGCTCTTACTAAGTGACATATTTTATTGTTATATTTTACCTACAGGTATGTAGAACTGAGATGCTAGTCCAGTTTGACTGGACATGTCCGTTTGACTGGCCATGTCCGTTTGACTGGCCATGTCGGTTTGACTGGACATGTCGGTTTGACTGGACATGTGGGTTTGACTGGGCACGTCGGTTTGACCGGGCAAGTCGGTTGGACTGGACAAGTGGGTTTGACTAGGCACGTCGGTTTGACTGGGCATGTTGGTTTGACTGGACATGTCGGTTTGACTGGACATGTCGGTTTGACTGGACATGTCGTGGATTTATCTCGGTAAGACCACTTCTCGACGTACATACACGATTGGCAAGACTACTGTACTCATAACTGCCATAGTGGAACACATTACAGATACATCACACATACCCATACAATGGATGTGTCGGACAGAAAGGTGCGAATATCGCAATCAACCTGTAAACTACGACAACGCATTCCGTTCTCCGGACTTCATCCTGCTACTTGCAAAGCTCTTTTCAGGGCTTGGTAGCGGGAGATTGAGGACAAAGAAGAACTCACTGAAGAAATTTCTTGAGCAGATTGGTGACGAAAAAGAACTAGCTAATACGTCTTGATATAATCTTATCGCAAATGGTCTGGGGTTGAAACGGACGTGCCTCAGTCAGTAGAATCAAGAAAGGCAAATATACAGTAACAAAGATTGTCCTGTTCAGATTACAACAAAAATTGCCACTTGGGCGCATGGGAAGAGGGAGCCGGATGGGAAGAAGGGATGGATGGGAAGAGGGAGCCGGATAGGAAGAAGGGGTGGATGGGAAGAGGGGGCCGGATGGGAAGAAGGGGCGGATGGGAAGAAGGGGCGGATGGGAAGAAGGGGCGGATGGGAAGAAGGGGCCGGATGGGAAGAGGGAGCTGGATGGGAAGAGGGAGCCGGATTGGAAGATTCGAGATGACCGACGAGTAACTATAGACAGTGTAGCAACTACAAAAGGGTGTTCGCGTGGTTTAGCCTTGGCATTAGACGTTTAGCGAATGACGAAGACGTGTAAGTCAAAAATGGCCCGAGACAGCATACCAAAGACTTCCATGCTGCAGGTTTAGCTGCATCGATAAAGCGATGGATAAGTGTATCAATATTGGTGGAGATTATGTATAGAATTAAGGGACAACGCAAGTAAAATAATAAATGGTTTTCAAGTTCATATCTTATTTAGTTTAAAAAAAAACCCAAAGCCATTAGTGACCTATTTACTGACTTGCACTCGTAAAATGAACATTTCAGCTAAAAAGCTCACGTGTTACCTATTACGATCCAATCCTCCATTTGACGCTGCTTCAGCTAACCATCACGAGGGGTGGGGGGGGGGGGGGGGTGTGTAAACGTAAACAAACACACACACACAAACACACACACACAAGACGTACATTTGGGATTTGCTTGCGTTAAACATACACCACTTGGTTCAACTGATTCTCAAAGTGTCACCCACCAAACACAAAATGAGCATTCGTTACAGTCGACCATCGAAGCAAAAGCGGCCATGTTCTGAACCTAGTGAATCGTCCGCGGGGTAGGGGGGGGGGGGGGCACCTTATCAATAGTCATGGCGCAGGCAAATGATGAGAAATGTAATGCAGACGATGAAGACAAATGACGCTTTGAAAAGCCTCCACAGGGTCCAGCATTCAGTTGATTCAAACACAGCATGGTCGCGGGCTACTAGTATCTTCTTCTTCGTTATGGGTACTACCACTACTTTTAACAAAGCACGCTGCTTCAACCCAGTTTTTGCGTCGTTACTTTCTTGATTGTGAGATATCCTGTCTTCTGATTGAAAAAGGGTTGATTTTGCTCCATAATAATACAATGGAAGTTGATCACTCCCCCGAAACTCAAGTCACGGACCTGGAGAACATATGGGTCTCATCGTGGATGGCAAGGTTTGGAGAATCATCCACGCTGGAGAGTCAGACAAACAAGGAGCATCTATAGTTGAGTTTGTCAAATAAATAGTCCGAGTAAAATTACTGGAGAGTCAGACAAACAAGGAGCATCTATAGTAGAGTTTGTCAAATAAATAGTCCGAGTAAAATTACCGGAGAGTCAATCAAATTAATAGTACGAGTACCTATACCGGAAAGTCAGTCAAATTAATAGTACGAGTAACTACACTGGAGAGTCAGTCAAATAAATAGTACGAGTAACTAATACTAGAGAGTCAATCAAATAAAAAGTAGGAGTAGATCAAAAGTACGAGTAACTATACTGGAGAGCCAGCCAAATAAAATGTAGGAGTAGCTACACTGGAAAGCCAGTCAAATAAAATGTCGGAGTAGATCAAAAGTACGAGTAACTATACTGGAAAGTCTGTCACAATAAACAGTCAGAGTAACTATACTGAAAAGTCTGTCACAATAAGTCCGAGTAACCATACTGGAGAGTAAATCAAATAGAAAGTGGAATACGAACAGGCAATAAGATGTCGGTAAAAACAGAGATATCAGACAGAAACGGTTTGGGGAGATATGGTTGGTGGTCGATGCTCTACAGGGAGCTGACCGGAGAAAGAAAGACAAAACTAGCTAATATAAATACACACAAGTGGGAACAAACACTCCATTCATTGCAGCCAACTGTGTCATTTATACCTCATCGCCCCAAGACAAAGTACTGCTGTCAGCTACGTGCCAACCTGTATAAACACTTCCACACTACCGACTACCGAAACTTGACATTCTATGATCATTAGCTAAATGTCAGGGCTGCAATCAAGCACTGGAATTAGCTAACCCTTGCCAGATTGAGATTGCCAGTACAGAATGCCGATATGTGGTGTGTAATGGATGAGCTATTACAGAACTCAACCTGGTTGTTACAGACAGGGATTTTGAATGTTTTCCAGTGCTTCCTGGCTAAAAACAAACAGAAAGGCATGAAAGGATAAAACCATAAACCTTCCTTCCAGTGCTGCCTGGCTTAGAACGAACAGAAAGGCAAGAACGGATAAAACCATAAACCTTCCTTTCAGTGATTTTCGCTTAGAACGAACAGAAAGGCAAGAACGGATAAAACCATAAACCTTCCTTTCAGTGATTTTCGCTTAGAACGAACAGAAAGGCAAGAACGGATAAAACCATAAACGTTCCTTTCAGTGATTTTCGCTTAGAACGAACAGAAAGGCAAGAACGGATAAAACCATAAACCTTCCTTTCAGTGATTTTCGCTTAGAACGAACAGAAAGGCAAGAACGGATAAAACCATAAACCTTCCTTTCAGTGATTTTCGCTTAGAACGAACAGAAAGGTATGAACGGATACAACCATAAACCTTCCAGTGCTGCCTGGCTTATATTTATCAGAAAGACATTAATTTCACACCTTTCAATGACTTTTAACGAACAAATGCATGAAAGGATAGAATCTTACCACTTTTTGCTGTTCGAGCTAACATCCTCATTTGTCTCTGATATGGATTTCAGCACCATCTGCATCAAGGCGTCGTTTTCCTTCATAAACTTTTCATCGTCTTCGGTATCTGTTCTTACGGTAGTGCGTTTGCCGGGGGAAGCTGGCTTTTCTGACAAATCAATGCTTGCTACGCTCTCGATGAGCTGTGCTGTTAGTTCAGAGAGGCTGGTGGAAGCTGCAGGCTCAGCCGTCTCGTTGTGTGCGGCGGGACCTGGTTCGGGAGAGCACATGTCAGGACAGTTGGATTGGTGGTCGGCTGGTTGTGTGTCTTCATAGTGAACCTGATCAACATGAGTGCTAGTTGTAGAAGGAGGCACCGTTTTAGCCACATGGACCTGACTGCTAGTTGGAGAAAGAGGCACCGTTTTAGCCACATGGACCTGACTGCTAGTTGGAGAAAGAGGCACCGTTTTAGCCACATGGACCTGCCTGCTAGTTGGAGAAGGAGGCACAGTTTTAGCCACATGGACCTGACTGCTAGTTGGAGAAAGAGGCCCAGTTTTAGCCACATGGACCTGACTGCTATTTACTGAAGGCACTGATTTAGCCACATCGACATGACTGCTAGTTGTATGAGAAGGCACAGCTTCACGCTTGTCAAATTCCGGACTGGCAGAATCATCTTGTTCTGATGGTGAAGATAACTGCCATCCTGAATCTATTTTCTCTTCTGCTTTTTCTAAAGGCTTGTCCAAAACCTCCTTCACGACAAAATCCCACGTGGACTGCCTGGGATGAGAGTTGATGCAAATGGTAGTTGACATACTACTTATATCCGATAATTGACTACTGCATAGTTGATGAGAAACATTCTCTACAATAAATCTCCGTTTTGATGATGTAGGAGATGAAGACAACATGAGCTGGGCGCAAAGGTCGTGTAAGTTTAACTGATCACATTGAACGTTCTCAACATCAAATCTCCGTTTGGGCTTCCTAAGAAGTGTCCCATTTGTATGTGGTTGAACAGAACGGTCCGTTTCCCTGCCGTTTAACTGATCATCAGCAGCTGTGACAGTTAGGATTTTGTTTCTGGACCTTCTGGCTGACGACGTTAGGCTCCCGACAGATGACAAGTCTGAAGTGCCTAGAATAGGCCGTCGAGTGACCCCAGTTTTTTCTACATATTTTCTTCGAAGCTTCTTAGGGCTTAATGTTGATTGTACACATGGTGCTACATCTGGATTGGTGGGGGGCGACGTGGTGGCTGCATGGCATAACGCTGGCTGTCGATCAACGGATGTCACTGAAGGCAACGGGTTGCTCTTCTCGGAAGCTGTTGACGGTTCTTTCAGAACTTCTATTGGAGCCACCCACTGAGCGCTAGAAATAATAAGTCCGGAAGAATAACTGACCTTCTGAAACTGTAAAGGTTTATTTCCAGGAGAGGTGGGTACAGAAACAGTCTCGACACGGATTGCTCTTGCGTTATCTAGGTTGATGGGGATAGTTCCTTCTACACAGCGGGGAGATATCCAGTGAGCGCTTCTAATGCTCGTGTGGGAGTCAGGTGAGCGAGAACTGCTGACGTACACATTGGCATTACCAATCTTGGTAGAGGTCATTACCCATGGCATTTCACTAGGGGTAGGTGGTCTGGGTACATCAGTCCCAGATACACTTACATGTGAAGGATCGGGTGCAAGGCTTAGTTCAGGATTCATTACGGCCGAACCTGACACGCGCTCGTATGTGACGGTGTCATGCACCCCTTGCTCGGCGTTAGACGAGTGAGCTGTTTTCAGTTCCGATGCCGTTTCTGTTGTACTAGGAGTCACGAATGGCTGTGCTCGTGTGGACATTAATCGTGAGGTGTCAGCCACTAAAGTTGGCTGTGCTACTGTGCTTACAGACATCGAATCTGTAATTGATTTCACTGCTGACAGTGGTGCTGTTGTGGACGCTGTAACTGAAGGTGCTGCAGTAGTTGCCAGTGTTTGTTGTGATGGTCCACGTGTCACGCATGTTTGTGATTCAGCAGGGGCCATACCTGTTTGTGCTGTTGTTTGCAGAAAGGTTGATTGTGCAGCGATAGAAACCACACCTGGTTGTGCCGTAGAGGGCGTCACGACTGGTTGTAGGATAGTTGACAAGGTAGAGAGTTGAGCTGAGGCAGAGGCTAAGACAAGGTGAGGTGCTGAAGGCATCACTTGTAGTTCTGTTCCAGCAGACACCACGCCAGAGTCAGACATTATTGGCAGCATGAATGGTGGAGTTGTAGCTGGAAGCATGGCTTGCTGAACTACACCTGGCGTTGTCGGTGATACTGACGGCGTCTGATGGCCAGGTTCCATGTCGGTGGGGCTACTCGGAGACACCAGCGTGGCTTTCTGCTGCTGCAAGTTCTCAAGAGCCATGCGCCTCAGGTCGAAGTGCTTCAGAACGTTCTTCTTCTGGGTAGACGCTGACCCTTGACCGGCTAGACTTTTGAATGAAGCGGAAGAGCTGTTGGAAACGGCACCAGAAGTTGGTTCGCTAACGGTCAGCTCTGAATGCATTCTTTTCTGTTCATTGTCTTCTTCCTCATCCTCTGTTTCCTCCTCAGTCAAATCGTCTTCATCATCTTCGTCTATCAATGAAAACTGTAAATGGTCATCATCTTCTGCGCTACTATGCCTACTTCCATCGGAGGACAGGAAAAAGCTGACATCTTCGGATGACGAAGCTGGTGAACTGCTAGAGGAGCTAGAGTCATCGTTGTCCGAGCTCAAGGTCAGCTTGCTGGGCACCCTATCTCGGATGACCAGGCACTTCCCGTTAGGAGCCCAGTTCCGGCCAGGTCCAGAGACGGGTATGAGGTCACCAGCTGAGAATCGTCTCCCCATGGGGTCAGGAGGTTCAGCACTGGTCATGAAGATGGGCACTCGCTGACGAATAATGTGTGTCCCGCTGATGTACTCGCGAGATTCCGCCTCGTCATCTTCTATGCCAGCTGCTGCTGGCAGGTTATCTGTGCTGCAGGTACGTGGTAACGGCTGAAGCTTGGATGGTTTACCCACTCGCTTCCACTTGACCTCTCTATAGGTCCTCACAAAGGTTGGAGGACGGCTTCGGCCAATGTTGGAGTCCACGCTGTGACGTCTACCCATCATGCTTGGACTGACACCCCTCAGCAATTGCGGTTGTAGCATATCTTCAGGAAGATCAGAGGACGAGACGGTAAGTTCTTCGTCCTCATCTAACGTCAGCATCATGGAGGCGTCATGGCCGATGCTTCCGTGGGGAATAGATCGAGATTGACGTGCTGATGCGTGGAATTTATATTTATGATTTCGCCACTGTGAGCTTCTCTCCATGGTTGGGAATGTTACTTCAGATACTTCACTTACAGAACTTCCAGGCAGTGTTAAGCCCACCACTTCAGTTGGTGGACCTGAACCCACGCCGTCTGTGTTGAGAGTAATGGTAGAATTGACTACGTGACTCTTGTCTGGCGTAGAAGCCAACATTTCTGCAGTTGAGCCCAGATCCACATAACTAGACGGCCCTTGACCACAAGAAAGTAAGTCACTTTCACCATCTGAGCCAGTGTTGTTACGAAGTGCTTTTCTGTTGGTGTCCGACAGAACTCCAACGTTCTGCTCGATAGGGCTAGGATCAGTTCCGGTACTGTCCACCAGTGGCTTATCAAGCCCGCTATTCTCAGACGATGACAGCTTTAACAAAGAAGGAGTTTGTCTCATATTGTGTATCACAATAATTTAGGACAATCCATCACAACGATATTCACGGTTTTCACGAAAGTGGATAGTTACCCAGGTGAAGCCGCGATCCCTGGAGGACAGGCAAAACACTGGTACACATCAACTTACCATGTGCAGAATGTGGATGTTGGTCGAGCAGAGCGTGACGCATAGCCCAAGCTTTCAATCCTACTCATTGTCTATACACGTCAACTATATTTCTCAGGGATTCGCACAATGTACTAACAGCATTGTCTATACACGTCAACTATATTTCTTAGGGATTCGCACAATGTACTAACATCATTGTCCCGCCACCCCTCGACTACCAAAGCACACTATCTATACTGTCACTATTTATTGGATATCCATCTTGATGTCCGTGACTGCTGATACCAATATTCGTTTCATTTCCTTCACTGTTTCCACTTGTCTTCACGTTTCTAGAGTCCCTACTTTCAGACTTATTTAGGTCGGTAAGCCAGTACATTTAACACAATACTTAACCCCGATCGTGATTCAACCACAATCGGAATTACTTGAAGTGAAGATTTTCCCTTTGTACCACTAATTGAGTAGATTAGCCAATGAAAATATCACATCCAACTGAATGCCGTAATCATTCCTTGATCACCTGTAAATATTCCCAGTAGAAAACGCTATTTTCAATATGTCTAAACATTTCCTTGATCACATTATATATTCCCAGCAGAAAACGCTATATTCAAGATGTCGTAATATCTCCTTAATCACCTGTACAATATTGCCAGTAGAAATAATACTATTAATATCTATTTGATCGTGGACACATTTCAATAGGAACGCACACTGTCACAAATACATTAGAATGAAGATGAAAACAAACCCAGCATAGTCTAACGGCGTAGGTGACGATCGCTGGTGCAATGGAATACCCCGCACACACACACACAATCTGTACGTATATCAGTGAGGCCGCACTTCGCTGAGCAGGTGAGGCCTGCTATGCCTCGCTCGTAGTTTATGCCTCTATCGCGTCAACACATTTCTCGCCTGCTCTACAAGAGCACTCAAAGGTGTATATATTTATATATCCCGCTAAGTTTCAAATCGTCTATAGCTTTTAATGCGTTTTTTTTTTAAACGTTGCGTTTTTGGGGGACAAGTGCTTTTGAATTGAGCACTGTTTAAGAGTTACCGGAGTTAACACGCCGATTGTGTCCCCTAGGTCCACATGCCATAATATGACCACCAAGAGTAGCCCATTGTTGTTGTTCGTACTTATCATAGAAGATCATTTACCATTCCACACAATGGTTAGAATGAAGTCAAGAGAAAGTGACTGAGACCATTACGACAACCCACAGTTTACTGACATGACAACATAAGACAATGGAGGTACGTATGAGGTCGTGGAGTAGTGACACCGCGCATTGTCTAAACATCCATATGTTCGGATTTAGCAAGGTCGTCTATGGAATGTAAGCATATTTTTGAATACGTGCTGAAGTTGGATGTACTGAATGGTAAGGCCCAAAACATAGTGCAACGGACTCTACCTTCAGAAGCAAGGTCGGGATCAAGATGCTGATCAGCGCATGAGCTGCAGTGGTCAGCGACTCATAGCTGACTGCTAGCGTCAGGGCCAGCGAACCAAAGCTGCCAAGACCCTTCTACACCTCCACGTGGTGATCCTGGATAACAGGCTGCAGCAAGGCAGACTGCCTAAGGAGAAGGGGTTGAAGAATGAATGCTAACCCGGTACTCAAAAAATGATTGCTGAAGTCGGACCGAAAGATGCAAATATCGCAGTCCAGCTGTAAACTACAACACAACGCATTCCGTTCTCTTGACTAAATTCTGCTACTTAAGCCCTTTCAGGGTTTGGTAGTGGGAGAATGAGAATGAACGAAGCCAAGAAGCAAGGCGAATGAGAAAGAAAAGAGAAAGAAGGAAGAAAGGATACAACCTAACTGACAGTAGACTACCTCAGACAAGGAACGACTTGGAAAGCCTTGAACCCTATACGAGCTATAAGAAAGTGCAAGTAAAGATACCAATAACACGCCTTCGTGGCATTTTGGGAACATGGTGCTAGGTCCATATCATGTTTCTTAACCAACGGCACTCTAGGGGCGGTCAACATCACGTCGGCCGTCTTTATTTCCCCAGATTATTCCTGTACTCAATTTATGAGACTGTGACGACCACATGAGCTGTTTTACGGGCGGAAAAATGGGAAACTCCGATCACTCGGATGGGAAGCAGGTGCACTAACCACTGTGCTACCTGGACTCACTAGGAGCTAAAGGTACACGGAGAACTCTCTTGCCAAAAACAAAAACGAAATGTAAAGATAGTAGCAGTTTCCAGGGCTAGTTCGCTGTAGAATTGACACAGGTCTGCGACCATGAACGGAATACACAAACAAGCAAGTAAAGTACACAGAGTCTTGGAAGGAAATCTGGTCGTGTTCGTAAATATAATCAAAGATAGGATGACTCCCTCGGCTGTCTCATAGCATCAGTACTGTAAGTATTAAGAAAGATCGTTTCTCTCTTTCTTTTCTGTGCTGGACAAAATCGACGATAGGCAGACGACTTCTACATACTATCTGCTCGGTGAGTCTAGTATCTATAAACTCTGCTCAAGTCGGATGTGTCGGACCGAAAGGTGCAAATATCGCTGTTAACTACGACACAACGTATTTCGTTCTCCGGACAACATCCTGCTACTTACAAAGCCATTTTCGGGGCTTGGTAGCGGGAGTGAGAGAACGGACGAAAGAAGATGAAGAAGTATCTACAGCCACAGTGACAAGTATTTGTTAGTTCGGCGTGGGCGCAAATACCGGTGACTTAAATTACGACTAAAAAGTCTTCAACGTCAACTTAAGGAAAATATAAATCAGATTAACTTATAAAAACGACACCGGTGAATATAAATGAATGGCCAATTTGACCCGCAAGGTCAGGATGCGAAACGTTAATCAGCATTTGATTTTCAGCTTGGATGTAATCCCTTCGCTTTATATCTTCAGTGTCTGGCAGGAGTGTCAGAAGTTAAAGGTCTGTGTTTGAAACGTCCGCTGGTCATAAACAAACAATCTCTGACGCGAGACCCCGTAGCTTCTAGATGCAATAAATAATGTACGGGAAGCAACAATAAACGGAGCTAAACAGACACTGGTCGATAGGCCTGGCCGCTATGATAGATTCTTCTTCTTGTATGTCCCCAATGAGAAGGTTACTCTTTTTGTGCGCCATAAAAAGGACGTTAGGTGGCGGGTTGCTGTAGCTTTACGCACATCCCGAGCGTGCTAATGAAGGTGGACCGGGGTCCTCCAGATGGTTGTGCTATGCTTGGCTTTATCTATATGTTGCTCACTATTACGGGGATCACGACGATTCCTGGAAGAGCTGCGTGGATTGCCGAGGTGAGGGTCTTTGCCAGTATGTTTTGCCTGACCGGAACATGTCTGCTCAGTATGTTGTGCATGACCGGAACATGTCTGCTCAGTATGTTGTGCCTTACCGGAACATGTCTGCCCAGTATGTTGTGCCTTACCGGTACATGTCTGCCCAGTATGTTGTGCCTTACCGGAACATGTCTGATGAGTATGTTGTCCCGGACATTAGTCTCCATTCCCCGTGATGATAGGTAAGACTAAAGGAAGAGACCACATGGCAGACCAGGTTGTCTGTGATGGAGAGTTGTTAGACTGTGTACTGCGCCTCATTTATTTATGAGGTGGAGGTTTCCAGTTCCATTCCCACTGCATTTGATATCCATAATAGTACGTCGGGTGCCCATTTACAGCTCGGTAGAATGGAAGGTGTCGATCGCTATCAAAGAGCGTGCCGGGTAATTTTGTCGTGCATAATAAACGGTAAGAAGTTATGTCACACGTGGACATTGTGTGAGGTAAATACTTAACGACCCGTACCAGTCTACCCAGATGTAAATGAATACCCTAGTTACCAGTGGTAGGGCAAGCTCTATGAAGACAGGATCTAGCTCAAGGTGCCATTTGATCTCTTCTGATATTTCCAAGTTTCAGTTTGAAAGTATGCGAGGCTGAGCGCTAGTTGCTCGTTCGTCGAACGATCCCGACTGATGGAGTGAGCATGTAGGCGGGGACAAACCTGTGACATTCAAACTGGTTACATCATCTCTGACAAGCCTCCATCATTATCAAATCACCGCTGTAGGCCCTCAAAAACTACACACATCAATTATGTTGTTCGTCCATCGTATTCGATGAGGACCACTTTGTCAGCATTCACTGTAAACTGCTCTCATGGGTTCGAAGATGGCTAAATAAGCCAATCTGAGCCGTGAATTGTCTGCTGCACTTTGTACAGGGAAATAAGACACCTCCTTCCACCCGGGTTGATGTGAGCTGACTTGCGGAGCGATCGTCTCTGGATGGCCTCATCTATTCCTGAAGCCTCATGTCTCTGAAATCCCTCATCAATAGTGCTGCGCCAATCTGTGCCGATTGTTTCCCAGTCGTCGTGGTTAATACCACACTGGATCAGTGATAACTTTAGTATGTCCTTGTACCTTTTCCGCTGCCAACCCCTTGCTCTCTTGCCATTTTGGAGTTCACCATACAGGAGCTCTTTTAATAAACGTTTATCCGACATGCGTACTACATGGCCAGCCCATGTCAACCGTGCTGCACATATCATGCCATGCATACTGGACATGCCTGACCACGCTAACACATCTGTATTTGGCACCATGTCCTGCCACCTAATCCTCAGCAGTTTCCGCAGGCAGTGCATGCGGAAGTGATTGACATATTTACAACTGATGCGATTTAAATCACATCAGTTAAAGACTATGCTGAGCCTACGGACTGGTCCGGGTCTTGTGTTTTTACTCAATGTGGTTTAGAAGACTCCGTGCTGCCGATGACGGATGTGTCGGATCAAAGGTGCAACTATCGCAGGCAGGCTGTAAACTAGCGACAACGCATTCCGTTCTCCAGACTACATCTAGCTACTTGCAAAGCCCTGTTCAGGGCTTAGTAGTTGGAGATTGAAAACGAACGCAGATGAAGAAGAAGAAGAAGAAGAAGAAGAAGAAGAAGAAGAAGAAGAAGAAGACTCAGCAGAGTGCACACAGCCAGTTTCTTTATATCTAAAAATAACTATGAGCATCAAATCTATTCTTGAATGCATTAATTGACACTGCCTCCCATATTTTCTGCAGCAATGCATTCCAAGCATTCACCACCCTCTGACTAAACAAAATATGTCCTGCTATTTATGTAGTATGTTCTTGGTCAATGACTACTTGGTTATATTTGGAGCGTGGTTGCCGTTTCTCGAGTAGTAGCCAGGTCCCTGTAAACAGTTTGCAGTAGTGCCCCGTGTCTTTTTATCCTTTAAATTGTGTGAACATTTGTTCCTTTAAAGCATTAACGTGGACCGGGCTGTTGTTCTCGGCAAGACCTCATTGATAACTTCGAAGGTGCTCGTCTCAATGGTGTGATTTTAGTGTTTATTTCTTTCGCCTTATTTATCTATTCACCAAGGCGGTGTGCGTTGCACTGCGGTTTTTATTTTTGCGACTGTCGGCCCAGTGCATCAGACTTCGGCATGCATTTTATGTAAGGGTTGGTTTCCTCCTGGATTTTCTAAGGGTTTGCTTCCCCGAGGTAACGGCTGGTGCTGTGATGGGGGATCGAACTCAGCACCTGCAGATTGTGAACCGTGTCACTTAACCACTAGCCCACACCATCCCGTGTGTAATTTCAGTATTTGTTGGTGGTGAACTCAGGAGAACGGAATGGCTTGGGCACATTCAAGTGGGTTCAAGTGAAATCATCTCGGGTTTGAACCACTTGGACGGACAGTTGGCCAAGATAATTCATTACCTGTGACCTTTACAAACAAAATGGTCCCTACAATGTAAACTGGTTAATAATAGTTTAAAAATAAATGCATTATAATGGAGTTGGCCTTATTGTTTCAGAATGTAGACACACTGTACTACAAGAGATTGATTCATTAATATATCTTAGTGTATATATAGAAAATGTCGCAGGTACTGATTGAGATATCAAATTAAGAATATACCAGGCGAGAAAGGCTTTTATTGCTTTAGGGAATTTGTGGAAATCGAATGAAATTAAGCTGTCCCAAAAATACAGATTAACTTCAATGTCAACTCCACCCTACTGTATGGCTCTGTAACGTAGGAACAACTCCGATGTCAAGTCCACCCTACTGTATGGCTTTGTGACGTAGGAAACAACTCCGATGTCAAGTCCACCCTACTGTATGGCTCTGTGACGTAGGGAACAACTCCGATGTCAAGTCCACCCTACTGTATGGCTTTGTGACGTGGGAACAACTCCGATGTCAAGTCCACCCTACTGTATGGCTCTGTGACGTGGGAACAACTCCGATGTCAAGTCCACTCTACTGTATGGCTCTGTGACGTGGGGAACAACTCCGATGTCAAGTCCACCCTACTGTATGGCTTTGTGACGCAGGAAACAACTCCGATGTCAAGTCCACCCTACTGTATGGCTTTGTGACGTAGGAAACAACTCCGATGTCAAGTCCACCCTACTGTATGGCTTTGTGACGTAGGAAACAACTCCAATGTCAAGTCCACCCTACTGTATGGCTCTGTGACGTAGGGAACAACTCCGATGTCAAGTCCACCCTACTGTATGGCTCTGTGACGTGGGAGACAAAGAAAAGTACAACTAAAAAGGTCCACACCTTCATTGAAGGCTGCCTGTGTCAAGCTGAGAGAACAACATGGTATGACAAAGCCATTAATATAGACTCGGACAGACGTTAGTGGGACTAGGCTTACACAGAAGATGCTTGGGATTGATATGCCACACATTTCGGAAACCAGCTGATACAACTACTAGGCAGACACTGATCTGGAATCCTCAAGACAAGAGAAGTAGGGGAAGACCCAAGACTCATAGGGAGTGAAGTCGAGACACAAATAAAACGGCAGGAGAGACGTGGCAGGGGCAAATGATAGCGCATGACAGAACACTTGTCAGAGTATTTGTCAAGGACCTATGCTCCACAGAAGTTGAAAGATATTGATTGACTGATTGATTGTTTTTGTAATATTTGTATAAGATGTCATTCTACTTCAACAACTAAAACGCTTCTCATAAAACACTTCTCATAAAACGTGAACATGTGAACAAAAATTCGGATCACTGTATTTTTACTGCTCTGTGCATATCTATAACTTTTGTCACATCAAGAGAGACAACGGCATTGAGAGAACGTTGATGGAAGGTATGGTGCCAGGCAAAAGATGCAAGTGTTCACCGAGAAGACGATGGCACCATAATATCCAGGAATGCCTGGCGGAGGCTGGAGTTCCTTGCAGCCAGACTGTGATGGGAGCGAATTTCTATACCGGACTACATGATGATAATGTATATCTCTACGCCAATATTATTAAATAGACTAGAATAATCGCCTCTGCGTTGTGGTGTCAGATGAATTGCCACACTTTAACCTGCCCCGCATATATAAATAGTGACTAAGGAGTGTTAGGCATGGCTATCTCATCTTGTAGTACTCTTAAGCCATACAACTAAAATATGTGAAGGTTATTAGCAAGGAGCCATATAACTCAGACTTCACAAACAGACGAAGAATGGAAGCTACAGGACAGAAGGCATTTGCTGGATAGGAAGTTGACATGTCTTAAGGGATTGTCAATGTACACAAGCCTGCAGCCGTACCAAATCCTGGAGCCGTACCAAAGCATCGAGCCCTACTAAAGCCTGAAGCTGTACCAAAGCCTGAAGCCGTACCAAAGCATGAAGTCTGTTACTGTACCCAAGTCTTTAGCTGTACCCAAGTCTGTTTTTGTACCCAAGCCTGGAGCCGTACCATAGCCTGAAACCTTACCAAACCATGGAGCCGATATAAAGTATAGGGAGCCGTAGCAAAGCATGAAGCTGTACCAAAGCCTGGAGCCGTACCGAAGCCTGGAGCCGTACCGAAGCCTGTTTCTATACCCAAGTCTGGAGTCATATACAAGTCTTTTCGGCACCCAAGCCTGGAGCCGTAACAGACAATGGCGCCGTAACAAAGGATGGAGCCACACCAAAGCCTGGAACCATACGAAAGCCTGGAGCTGTACCAAAGCCTGGAACCGTACCAAAGCCTGGAGCCGTACCAAAACCTAGAGTCGTACTAAAGTCTGTTTCTGTACTCAAGTCCGGAGTCATTGCAAAGTCTGTTTCTGTAACCAAGCCTGGAGTCATAACAAAGGATGGAGCCGTACCAAAGCCTGGAGCCGTGCCAAAGCCTGGAGCCGATCCAAAGCCTGGAGCCGATCCAAAGCCTGGAGCTATACCAAAGCCTGGAGCCGATCCAAAGTCTGGAGCCGTACCAAAGCCTGGAGCCGTACCAAAGCCTGAAGCCATACCAAAGCCTGGAGCCATACCAAAGCCTAGAGGCGTGCCAAAGCCTGTTTCTGTACCCAAGTCTAGAACTGTACCAAAGTCTGTATGTGTACCCAAGTCTTGAGCAGTACCAAAGTCTGCATCTGTACCAAAGCCTGGAGCCGTACTAAAGTCTGGAGTCATACCAAAGTTTGTTTCTGTACCCAAGTCTGGAGCCGTTACAAAGCCTGGAGCCGTAATAAAGAATGGAGCCATACCAAGCCTAAACCCGTACCAAAGCCTTGAGCCATACCAAAGCCTGGAGCCGAACCAGAGTCTGTTTCTGTACCCAAGTCTAGAGCTGTACCAAAGTCTGCATATGTACCCAAGTCAGGAGTCATATCAAACCTGAAGCCGTACCAAAGTCTGTTTCTGTACCCAAGTCTAGAGCCGTACCAAAGTCTGTTTCTGTACCCAAGTCTGGAGCCATACGCCAGTCTGTTTCTGTTCCAAAGTTTGGAGTCGTACCAAAGTCTATTTTTGTACCAAAGTCTGGAGCCGTACAAAAGTCTTTCTGTACCCAAGTCTGGAGCCATACAACAGTCTGTTTCTTTACCCAAGTCTGGAGCCATAGCAAAGCCTTGGAGCCGTACCCAAACCTGGAGCCGTACCAACTATCTTCTTCTGACTGTTTAACAACCAGTTCATACAGACTCCGTGAATACAGGATATATAACAAAGCGCACAGTGACATGTAAACATGCACATTAAATTGATTATACGTCGACAGACAGTGGATAATATTCTAAAGAAGCAACGACACCCAATTTAAAGAGGAACAATGATAGTTCTGTAGGAGACACGCATAGTCAGAGCACAAAGACTCATACAGACAGAGACAATGGGATAAAGAGACAGACACAATGGGAGAAAGTATCATTGACATGTCTTTGTTTTTGGTGCAATTATTTTCTGATTCAATTTAACAGATTCTACCGCACAATTGGTAGTTCAGAACTTGGCTTGTGATACTGATTCTAGATAATGGGGGGCCATCTTTGGGACTGGTTGTCAAACTGATTCTAGATAATGGGGGGCCATCTTTGGGACTGGCTTGTCAAACTGATTCTAGATAATGGGGCCATCTGTGGGACTGGCTTGTCAAACTGATTCTAGATAATGGGGCCATCTGTGGGACTGGCTTGTCAAACTGATTCTAGATAATGGGGCCATCTGTGGGACTGGCTTGTCAAACTGATTCTAGATAATGGGGCCATCTGTGGGACTGGCTTGTCAAACTGATTCTAGATAATGGGGCCATCTGTGGGACTGGCTTGTCAAACTGATTCTAGATAATGGGGCCATCTGTGGGACTGGCTTGTCAAACTGATTCTAGATAATGGGGCCATCTTTGGGACTGATTTGTGAAACTAATCATAGCCCGTCGGACAATTCTTGGAATGTGGTAGATACCTATCAGAACACACGTAACCCAGGTGGGAGTAGCTCACGCTTAAGGGCAGGATTATAATCTGAATGTCTCGTGATAGTGTGGCCTGTGATTAGAAGGGATGGGGTGGGGTGGGGCTTGGGGGAGTAGAGTGGAATGTCGTCTTTGAGGTAGGGAGGAAGTGTGGTCTGAGATGGGCAAGTGTGTTCTGGGATGTTGGCAGAAACTGACCAGAATCTGGTGGTTGATTGTGATCTGTGAGTTGGGGGAAAGTGTGTAGTCTGGCGAAGAAGGGAGGGGGGAGGTGGCTTTTTTTCTGGGGGAGAAGGCAGAAGAAGTGTGTTTGTGAACTGTGAAGGGGTGGGTGGGTGAGAATGTGGCCTGAGCCTGGGGGTTAAGTGCGATCTGTGAATTGGGGGGGGGGGGGGGGGAGAATTAGAGATAAAGGAAAGGTGGCCTCTGAGCTTGCGGAAGGGAGATTTGTGGTCTATGAGACTGCGGGGGTGCAGGTAAAGGGTATATTGTGTGATTCTGGTTTGGGGTGGGAGAGTGTTTTCGTGAGGGTGGAAATGTGGTATGTTCGTCGATGGAGGTGGGATGAGATTCTATTTTGTTAAATAGATTAACTGCGGTCACATGTACAGGTGAACGACATGTTATTGTTGTTACCACAGAATGGGTAGACCCGTCAGCAAGGCTTTTTTTGTCAGGTGATGTCACTGTCTCCACGATATGTAATGACAATTGGACATGTGTTGATGCCTTCTGCAGATCAGCGGTATTAACATTACAGCACACAACACACTTTGTGCGTAGAAAACAGACACCAGACGGTGATGTAGCCTCAATGGTCTAATAGAAACATACAGAAACAATACCCCCTACACTACTCCACAAGGCTTCCCACGACTGGATGGGGGCGTAGAAGGGGGCCGTCCCCCGTACGGTATGGCTCTAGCTGATATCAACCTCCAACTCCGCGCTAGACCAGGCCTGGACCCAGGCCTGGACCCATGCCGTAGCAATGTGGTCTAAGCGACCATTATCTTTATTACTACTACACAGCTTCTCTTCTACCTTAGACGCCGAGGTATTTTCCATGTTTTTAATGTGGCATCTAGCCAACCTTGCTGTCTCAGTCACCCGCATTCCAAAGACGTAATCGCAGCTGGCGACGTGTCCGACAGGTGTTACAAATATTTTCTCAGGTTTCATGTCTCGCCCCCCCCCCCCCCCCCCGCAATTGTATATTGCAGGAATGTGATGAACCGTGTCATGCTTATGGAGACAATGTTCTCAAACGATCTCACTGAAATCACCGCCCCTGAAACGACATTGTACCGCCCGAGGATGGTATTAGCTGCCTGCCCATCAAAGCCCTCACAACTGTGTTATTTCTGCAAATTGTACACCTGCTTTCATCCCAGTCAGACACGGACATTGACCCCGTTACCACAGTCCACGTCATCAACATATGCAATGCATTCTTCCACGTCTTGATATTGAGACCCTTTACTGGGGAGGAAATAGTACCACTTCGCCTAGGTAGGTACTCCGCTAAGGGGACAAGAACCTGTCGCACCAACCGTTAATGAGAAACCAACCGTTAATGAGAATCCAACCGTTAATGAGAAACCACCCGTTAATGAGAAACCACCCGTTAATGAGAAACCATCCGTTAATGAGAAACCAACCGTTAATGAGAAACCACCCGTTAATGCGAAACCAACCGTTAATGAGAACCCATCCGTTAATGAGAAACCCTCCGTTAATGAGAAACCAACCGTTAATGAGAAACCATCCGTTAATAAGAAACCATCCGTTAATGAGAAACCAACCGTTAATGAGAAACCAACCGTTAATGAGAAACCAACCGTTAATGAGAAACCAACCGTTAATGAGCACAATGAGTGGTTGCTGAGTCACAGGCTGCATGCAATGAGGATGACGTCTTTCCGATTAGACTTAACCGGTTGGTGTTTTGTCGGGTGTGGGAGGCGGGACCATAATGGAGAAGGTCGTTCTCCATTCCTGCTAGGGACGCGGGACCATAACGGAGAAGGTCGTTTTCCATTCTTGCTAGGGAGGCGGGACCATAATGGAGAAGGTCGTTCTCCATTCTTGCTAGGGAGGCGGGACCATAATGGCGAAGGTCGTTCTCCATTCTTGCTAGGGACGCGGGACCATAATGGAGAAGGTCGTTTTCCATTCTTGCTAGGGAGGCGGGACCATAATGGAGAAGGTCGTTCTCCATTCTTGCTAGGTAGGCGGGACCATAATGGAGAAGGTCGTTCTCCATTCTTGCTAGGGAGGCGGGGCCATAATGGAGAAGGTCGTTCTCCATTCTTGCTAGGGAGGCGGGACCATAATGGAGAAGGTCGTTCTCCATTCTTGCTAGGGAGGCGGGACCATAATGGAGAAGGTCGTTCTCCATTCTTAGTAGGGAGGCGGGACCATAATGGAGAAGGTCGTTCTCCATTCTTGCTAGGGAGGCGGGACAATAATGGAGAAGGTCGTTCTCCATTCTTGCTAGGGAGGCGGGACCATGATGGAGAAGGTCGTTTTCCATTCTTGCTGGGGAGGCGGGACCATGATGGAGAAGGTCATTTTCCATTCTAGCTGCCCATGGCTGCTTCTGGATGTCCTCGGCAAGGAGGGTCACGTGTCCCTCCCTATAGGGCAGAGCGGCGACGGTTTAGCATTGTGAATGTACTTTCGATGCCTGTCCTTTCAAGCATGTCGCACATGACGAATAAATAGGGATGCGTATAGGACTAGCAACGTCATCATGTAAAAAAATAAGCCACATAGATCACCACTGAATGAATGCACAAAGTGGTTTGAAGCAGAAAATGGGTTCACCTCAGAGCGACAATGGGACCAGAACTACAATGCACTTGGTTTAGTCTAGGCAGCGTCTGATGCTGGTTAGCCTCGAGAAAGACTAACTGTATACCCTTCTTACTTATATTGACCGACAAACAACCACTCTTTGCTTAACTGAGTTGAAAAGTTACTCATCACAAAAACCTTCCACACCCCACTTCCAGTGTACGGCCATTCTTCACAAATTTTGATCGCAAATCGTAACCACATTCCTCATCATTGGCAAGTGCACGAACTCTAATTCTCACATGTAACATTCCTAGCTGTCTTCTGGACATGTGTCTGAAGCTTGCGTGTACACTTTGTGCCTTGTATACAGCTCTCTCTCTGGAACACGTGTGAATCTTACCACCAGCTCTCTCTCTCTGGAACACGTGTGAATCTTACCACCAGCTCTCTCTGGAACATGTGTGAATCTTACCACCAGCTCTCTCTCTCTCTCTTTGGAACACGTGTGCAGCTCTCTCTCTCTGGAACACGTGTGCAGCTTACCACCAGCTCTCTTTCTGGAACATGTGTAAAGCTTACCACCAGCTCTCTCTCTCTGGAACACGTGTGAATCTTACCACCAGCTCTCTCTCTCTTTGGAACATGTGTGAATCTTACCACCAGCTCTCTCTGGAACATGTGTGAATCTTACCACCAGCTCTCTCTCTGGAACATGTGTGAAGCTTACCACCAGCTCTCTCTCTGGAACATGTGTGAAGCTTACCACCAGCTCTCTCTGGAACATGTGTGAAGCTTACCACCAGCTCTCTCTCTCTCTCTGGAACATGTGTGAAGCTTACCACCAGCTCTCTCTCTGGAACATGTGTGAAGCTTACCACCAGCTCTCTCTCTGGAACATGTGTGAAGCTTACCACCAGATCTCTCTGGAACACTTGTGAAGCTTTACCCCAGTTCTCTCTGGAAGACGTGTGAAGCTTACCACCAGCTCTCTCTCTGGAACACGTGTAAAGCTTTCCACCATCCTCTTTGCTTGTGTCTGTCACTATACCCACAGATCTCAGCGAGGCCCATTCCAAACAACCTATTTGATTGTGCCTGCCCTTCTGTAACAGTTCCCGCCGGAGCAAGGGGAGTTTAGGATGCCTGAACATGTTAAAGCTTAAAGCTACCTGAATGCATGTCAAGGTCACTCACCGTCTCAGCAAAGGAGAACAGAGTTGGGTTAAGGAATGTGGACAGGTAGAAACTGCCCACTGGCCTTCCGATTTTGGTAGGGGGAGATTGATTGACAGACGAAATTGGCAGTGGGGCTTGGTGCGAGAGAATGAGTGACAGGTGTGCAAAGTGTTTCGTTCCAATTGGGATTGAAGATCACCATCACTTGAGATCGATTGGTCAAGCTCTGGCCTTGCTTGAGGATATATAACTCGAGACAAAGTTTAGCTCGAGAGGCTGGATAGAGAGAGGCTGTATAGGAGAGTGAGAGAGAGAGAGAGGCTGTATAGGAGAGTGAGAGAGAGAGAGAGACTGAATGTGGATAGTATGTTTAACTCACCGACTTAGATAGAGGAGCGATTGATAGACGGTTGGACGAATGTTTGGTGATAGAACAGGAGCGCTGAAATAGGTGTGTGAGTTTTGCATTAATAGATCATCTGAACGTGTGTTTGTAAGCAAGGACACATTGTGAACGAGTATGTCGAGATCGCCCGCCTGAGGGGATTTCAGTGAGGAAGAGTATTTGACAAGGTGTGTTGAAGACGCAGTTAAGGCGATGTGTGTGTGATGTAATTGCAAGGCAATAGAACTGGGTTTTTAGATAGTTGGGAATTCCATCAATAGCTAATGCTTACAATTCCCGTTTTAGTAGAATGTTTAGTTAAGATATGTATTATATTGTGTTTGTAATTTCTCTACTCATTCTATGATATGAGTATGATTTAATAAATATGCCACCTGCTGTGTGATATGTCATTTACTGAGTATGGTCATGATGATGTGGATGAGTGTGAGAATGTTCTAAGTTAGATCACGGCCAGGGCAAAGAAATAGGGGGTCTGCTAAACTTCCAGTACCACATGTCTCTACGACTCGTATCAAACGTGTATACAACATATGTGCCTTGCTTGCGTCTGTTACGTTACTCTGAGATCTCTAAGGGACGTGTACCTAGCTATACTATTTCTGGGCCGCTGCGTCTATTACGGTCACAGAGTAAAGCTAAATGGAATGGGATGCTTGAAACAGATAAACGGAACCAGGATGCTGAGCAGTGAATGCACTGCGGTGGTTTGCGACTGTTAGAGCGAGGGCCAGCGAATCAGCGCTGCCAAGAGACTTCTACACCTCCACGCGGTGATCCTGGATAACAGGCTGCAACAAGGCAGAATGGTTAAGAAGAAGGGATCGAAGTAGAAAGACTAACTCGGTTCTCAAAATGTCTGCTGAAGTCGGATGTGTTGAATTGAAAGGTGCAAATATCACAGTCAAGCTGTAAACAACGCATTTCGTTCTCCGGACAACACCTTGAAAAGCCCTTTTCAGGGCTCGGTAGCGGGGGATTTGAGAACAAACAAAGAAGAAGTAGTCAAGTATGTCATCTCCAAAATAGGATAATTGAATGCGATTTCCTCCACAACCCAATTTGGGGATAACTGTACGTCGACAAGAAAAGCCCGAGTCAGACCAGCAAGTTGACGAGGGGCATAACTGTAGTTACTTGGTAGATTAAACTGGACGGGGTCGTGGTAGCGCATTCACTGGCTTCCGAGTCAAGCGAATCAGCTCGTGATCATCCAGCCACAGAAAATGGGTATTAGAAAAAAATATGGGAAGTAAAAGGGGATCGGCGTGATACAGATCAGCCTAATGTACCGTCGGTCACCAAATATTATGGGCCAAACAGCATATTTCCCTTCACGCCGCATAGCGTGGAATAGAATCTTAACTTTCTATGTAGACGAGAGAAGACAGGCAGGCTGCAAGTTTATAAAAAGAATGGATGTGACCATCAAAAAAAGACGAGAACATAATGACAAATACCATCTGTGATTAAGGCAGAGCTGTCTGCATCTATTCAAAGCTCCAGCTTGTAATGTTATAACGCGTTGCCAACGCCGCCACCGTCAGTGTTTACATACACTCGTTCTATTCCCTACATTTGGTATCGCCCGTGGAATGTGAGTGCGGCAGGAGCTGGTTGGTGTTGCTTGCGTCAATATTAGAGCCCCAGGTTACTCATATGTCCGTCGTTCGAGCTGGCCTATGCTGAGAAACTAATTTCAGATTCAGAGGTTTTTGTGACAGTTTCTGGGATCAAATAACACACCTGGGCGACTCTTAATACTAATCTATGAAGCTCAGAGTATTTACTAAGAGCCGTAACCGCAAAGAATATCCAGACAACTGAATAATTGACACGTTTTGAGTTCAGTGTTTTTCTTGTCTACCAAATATCTAGACAGTGTTCTTCACGACTACACCGGAAAATCTAGTTAGCTAATGTACAGGCCGTGGCGAGAGTAGAAGCTGCCATAACACATGGATAACCTGTCACACTATAAGCTCTGATTGGATCAAACATGCAGCAGCGAGTGAGCTTACAGTAGACAGCGACCTATAGCTGGCTGTTTGCATCAGAGACGTATAGTTGACCAAGATCATATTCCCGCCCATAGTGGCGACCCTGGAAACAGACTGCAACCACGCAGGATCGAAGAGGGAAGGTTAATCCGGATGTCACAGAAATGTCATTCTGAAACAGGATGTGTCGGACCGAAAGGCCCCAGATATCGCAGTAAACTATGAAACAACGTTAAAACGTATTTTTTTAGGGCGAACATAGAAGAAGAATAAAAAAAGAATAAAAAACGAAGAATAAGAGTGTATACACCAATAGAGAGAACACATGAATAATGAACATAAGCAGTAGACAGGACCCAATTCACTAACTCAAAAGAAACCAACAAACTACCTTATTTCGCCCGATAACTGGACACTGCAGACTACTAGAACGTCTGTACCGACTGAAGATCTCACACACCGATGAATGCATATGTGGAACAGAGGACCAGAATCCTGAAAACATTCTACAGGAATGCCCACTCTATAGGGACATGAGATACCGGACCTGGCCAGAGGGTGCGGAGCTGAGACAAAAGCTATGGGGCAACCGCTCTGACCTGGTGAAGACTACAGACTTCATCAAGGCGACTGGCCTGCAGATATAGCATGACCAAATATCCTGAACGCAAAGTAAAAGAAGAAGAAGAAGAAGAAGAAGAAGAAGAAGAAGAAGAAGAAGAAGAAGAAAAAGAAGAAGAAGCAGCAACAGCATACTTTGACAACACAAATGGAAGCGGTCCTTCCAGCATGGCGTTATTGTGACGCCACATTCGGTGGTGCATTTTTACTTGTACATTTTAAGAGAAAAAACATGTGCTAGAGGAAGAAAAAGAAGGAGAAACACTGAGTAATGGGAAGTATTGATACTCACAGTGTGTGATAAATGGTTATGACGACGTCAAAGGGTTGCAGTGATGTATTGTGGGTACTCGACATGTTTATGTCTATGTAACGGTAACTCAAAGCTGCTGCCATACTTACTTGTCACGCGCTTTTGGAAACGAGGACCAAGGTCGTGTTTTACGATGCATGCGTCACCAGCACGATCCTGCATGGCAGCGAAACTTGAGGAGCCTGTGATAAACAGAACGAAGGCGTAGCACCTTCCATCCTCGGCGCCTTCTATCCATCCTTGGCCTTTCATGGAGGGACAGAATGGCGAAAGCGCATGTGCATTCCCGTTCGGATCTTTCAAGCATACACACTCTCATTAGGTGGCTTGGTCATGTTCGTCGCATGGAAGATGGTCGCTTTCCCAAAGTAATTCTCCATGGTTGATGGATGTCTAATGTCGGTCCGACCAAGGCTGAGATTCAAAGATGGGTGTGAGTGGGACATGAAGACACTGTATCTGGGTCTGATATCCTGGAAGAACGAAGTTGCAGACCGATTCAAGTGGACGTGTCCCACGAAGAGTGCGAAATAAAGAGGAGAAAAGACATCGTCGCAAGAAAAAAGAAAAGAAAAACACAGGAGTTACCACTCCAAAGTCGCATCATCCTGTAGTCAGTGTTGACCGATTGGGGATGGGATACTATACTATACTCTACTTTACTATACTATATTCTTGGATGAAGTGCTAAGAGATTTAAGTTAAGAGTACCGTTTCTCCCGAAACAGTAAGTGAGGCACATATACACATCTGTGTAGACTGGAGCGTGCCGAGAACAGGGATGGAACCATGCACCTTTGCAGCACTCTACCCCTTAAACACCACCTATATTAGTGCATCAAATTATTCCATCTGTGTAGACTGGAGCGTGCCGAGAACAAGGATGGAACCATGCACCTTTGCAGCACTCTACCCCTCAAACACCACCTATATTAGTGCATCAAATTATTCCATCTGTGTAGACTGGAGCGTGTCGAGAACAAGGATGGAACCATGCACCTTTGCAGCACTCTACCCCTCAAACACCACCTATATTAGTGCATCAAATTATTCCATCTGTGTAGACTGGAGCGTGCCGAGAACAAGGATGGAACCATGCACCTTTGCAGCACTCTACCCCTCAAACGCCACTTATATTAGTGCATCCAATTATCCCAAATAAAAGTACATATCGACACACACACATACGCTAATGTGTAGAAGAGGCAGTTTTCTACTCTGAATCACACAGGAGGTTAAGAGAGCATTTCTAGGCTAATCGTGGTTGACCTGAATTGAAGAGATGTTTGTGTGCACACCCCAACCTGGTGGCCTCTTCCAGGCGAAAGTGTGTATGTCAAATCTCAACGGGAGAGAATCTGGCTGCTCGTAAGCGTGTTACGTTGGTTAAACTTGATAAAGCTCGGGAGTTATTGAACGCTGCACCTTACTAACCGTGTGCCTGGATTCAGTAAGCGGGAGTTATTTAAACATCGAATCTTTTCTCAGCATATATACATACTGTCATACTATCTGGGTAGATAAGGCTCGAAAGCATAGACGACAGCTCATATAGGAGAAGGGCGGCTCTGACTTTAAACCGTCTGCTCTGTCTTGCAGGTGGGGGTATTGGATTACTACATGCGAGAGGCAAAGGGAAATCACCGCCGTATTGAATATCCCTAGTTTTATCATGGACCAATACAATCTACAATTTATCACAGCTGATGTTAATGGAAATATTAGGAGACAAGTAGGTACACCACCAGTGCTAGACCTCATCAAGAGACACTACACAAAATGGTTCCGTCACGTGACACGACACACACCAGATAGTATTCTTCAGAAAGCAATGCTGTACATATACAATTGATACATAGCCAAAGACCGACCACGCGAAAGATGGATAGCAGAAATAACACAAGCAGTAAAGCTCCCCATGTACAAAGGACATACTAGGGCCCGGTCAAGAAACCTCTTCATAACCTGACGCTGAAAGGCACAATCACATACTAGTCCTACGCCAAGAACCCATTTGCAGATGGGTCGATTGGGGGGGGGCGTACCGATTGCGGGATTCGTACTCCGTACCCATACCACGAGTGCCTCTACCAATGCGCTATTGTAATTTGTTAATATCGCCGTGGGGAAGGAGACTATCTTCTTCTTCGTTCGTTCTCAATCTCCCACTATCAAACCATGAAAGAGCTTAAGTAGCAGAATGTAGCCTAGAGAACAGAATGCGCTGTGTCGTAGTTTACAGCTTGACTGCGATATTTGCACCTTTCGGTCCAATACATCCGACTTCAGCAAGCATTTTTTTGGAACCGGGTTAGCATTCCCTCTTCGATCCCTTCTCCTTCGCCAGTCTGCCCTGCTGCCCTGATTCGCTGGCCCTGACGCTAGCAGTCATCTATGGGTCACTGACCACTGCAGCTCATGCGCTGCTCAGCATCTTGATCCCAAGGTGACTGTAAAACAACAAGCTAAGGATATATACTTCTCGGTCTTTGTTCCACATGAGTCCCACCTGGCAGCCTCATCAAATACGTCACCAACATGTTGTTTTGTTAAGAACCGACATCACTGCACTCCGGGCAGGCACATAGATGCTCAGTCTGTCAGACAATTGCGAATGGTGTTGTTAGTGACGGTTCCTGTAGTCTGCTCTGGGCTATCTGGCTGTTCTAGTCTTTCTGCTTAACCTACGTCTCATTTATAAATGTGTCAATCTGCGGACTTCCGGTTCATCGTTTGCAGAGCCCCCATCCAAGAGGAGGTCATCGATAAGCAGTTACAGCAAACCAGCTCCAAACCAGCTCCGTACCTCTCAATCTGTGATAATCTATTTATGAAAATCTGATTAGCTCCCTGTATAGCAACAGTCTTAAGACAGATCAGATGGGACGTTATGGATTTCATGTCTCTCACAAACTAGTCACTGTATGGGGAAATAACTGAAGTTACAACACACACAATGTTTTCTATATGTGAATCTGTTATCAACATCCTCGTTCTAGATTTAACAAATTTAATTCTATAAAAAAATTGCTCGCAGTTGTAAGTGCTTCCAAATGGCGCTGTGCTCTGCCGAGTATATGTTGTGGGTTTTTGGATACATGTGATAAATATTTTTATATGAAAGTCAGTTAGTGAAATATCCTTGATTGTTGTTTTCAGATCTGAGGTCATTTGCAGTTCCATTAGTTCCATTGGCAAAGAAAGTAGAGCTTGAAATTGAGAAAAGAAAATTTTTAATTTGTTCTTGTGCTGGAAACCCTGGTACCTGAAGTTGGATTATTTTTCAAGACTTCAACCTGTTTACAAACGAGACAGACAGACAGACGGACACACACAAAACACCATTCGTGTAGTTCGCAAGAGTAGAAAAATGATATGTATTGTCTATCCTTAGCTGACTTTTCCAGAGCTGAAGTTTATTGTGAAATGATGTAATGTGTCCATACAGTTGACGAACCAACTGCCCTTGAGTTTGTAACTTAGCAGTTAACTGCCCTTGAGTTTGTAACTTTGCAGTTAATTCTGCACTTGAATTTATAACGTAGCAGTTAACTCTGTGCTTGACTTTACAGCTTAGTCATAAAATGAACTGCAACGACAACACAGACAACTTTTAATTTCGAACATCAACAGAGGTTTTCATTTCAATGTCCACGAAACAGAGACCCTATGTTTCAAATCATCAAAGCACCTCAACATTTATTCTTTCTCAGCCAACGCACGTCACAGTAAAAGGTGACGTCTTCGTGATCGGATTGAACGTCTTCCAGAAATTCTTGAAACTGGCAGTGGTTTAAGGGCTCTCGACTTTAGGAAAGTTATGAAAGGAAATGTGGTCATGACATGCGCAAAGTTGATTGCGTTTGCACACAATTTGTGGTGGTGTAAAATGCAGATAGGCACAAGCAAAACTGATTTTTGTAATATTCATAACAGATAACTCCGATCTGATTTTCGTGCAATAACGTGTTTAAAAACAATGTTGGACCTCGTCGGTCGATTTCTATTTCCGGGACAATGTCTTCTCCCCATATAATATCATTCACTGCACTTCGCCGTCCAATTATGCAAGCTGAGCGGGATCGGTGTTATCTGTGCTCTCGTCTATAGCAATTTAAAACGATTCATATTGTGACGGGAGTTCTGTGGAGTTTTAATTTGATATCCATATATTTCGTCAGTCTAATGTGAAGCTTATTTTGTCAATTTTCTGCTTTGTATCAGGATACAGCACTTTAATGACAGCGCTGATCCATCCTTTGACATAGTCTCTCGAATGCTTTGTAATTTCTTTACTGACAACAAAGCGAGTCAGAATGTTGCCAGCTTCCCTAATCCATTTGTGGAAAAAAATATATGTTAAAAAGCAGATATACTGTTTCCTAAATCGTGTATGTTAACTTCTTTCAGCTGACCTTTGATATCGCTGTGTCATTATTGTTGTGTTAGCGTTAGCCTTATTTCTCGATTCTCCAAGGCGGTGTGCGTTGCACAACGGCTTTTATTTTGCACTTGTCTCAGTGCATCCGACTTCGGCATGCATTTTATGTAAAGGTCTGCTTCCTCCTAAGGGTTTGCTTCCCCGGGGTAACGGTCAGTGCTGTGATGGGGATGGGGAACGAACCCAGCACCTTCGGGTTGTGAGCCGTGTCACTTAACCACTAGCGCCCCCCCCCCCCCCCCCCCCCCCAATCGTAGTATTATAACAACCTTGGTTGGTTGTATTCTGTCGTAACAGAAATAGTCTTCAAACGAATCAAACAAAAATGAATTTGTTACCGCAGGACAAGTCCTCGTCAGTCCAATGCCTCTTCCTCAATGACGTCATAGTCATCATCGAAAACGCCGATACAATGATAAACTATCTGGCAGAAGATGCAGCACACTGAATGAGCTGACAGCAGCCAGCGACTTGCTGCTTGCATCGGGGCCAGCTAACCAGATCTGATTAAGACAATTTTTGCACTCCAGGCGGCGACCCTGGAAACAGGCTGCACTAGTGTGATTTGGCTAAAAGAATTGGTATTCTGACAGCAAACAAGAAATTATCTTTCAAAACATGGAGACTAATAACCAAAGGCAAAGGCCGCCGTCCATCGTAGACCTTGATGGGGTCAGGCACAACATACTGACCAGGACGTCGTGTCAGGAACAACACACTGACCAGGACGTCATGTCAGGGTCAGGCACAAAACACTGACCAGGACGTCGTGTAAAGGTCAGGCACAACATACTGACCAGGACGTCGTGTCAGGGTCAGGCACAACACACTGACCAGGACGTCGTGTCAGGGTCAAGCACAACACACTGACCAGGACGTCGTGTCAGGGTCAGGCACAACACACTGACCAGGACGTCGTGTCAGGGTCAGGCACAACATACTGACCAGGACGTCGTGTCAGAGTCAGGCACAACACACTGACCAGGACGTCGTCTCAGGGTCAAGCACAACATACTGACCAGGACGTCGTGTCAGGGTCAAGCCCAATATACTGACCAGGACGTCGTGTAAGGATCAAGCACAACATACTGACCAGAACGTCGTGTCAGGGTCAAGCACAACACACTGACCAGGACGTCGTGTCAGGGTCAAGCACAACATACTGACAAGGACGTTGTGTCAGGGTAAGGCACAACATACTGACCAGGACGTCGTGTCAGGGTCAAGCACAACACACTGACCAGGACGTCGTGTCAGGGTCAAGCACAACACACTGACCAGGACGTCGTGTCAGGGTCAAGCACAACACACTGACCAGGACGTCGTGTCAGGGTCAGGCACAACATACTGACCAGGACGTCGGGTCAGGGTCAGGCACAACATACTGACCAGGACGTCGTGTCAGGCACAACATACTGACCAGGACGTCGTGTCAGGGTAAGGCACAACATACTGACCAGGACGTCGTGTCATGGTCAGGCACAACATACTGACCAAGACCACAATTTCTCTTCCATGTAGTTTTCCCTGGAAACAAGTATTCAAGACAGCCTGGCTGACGATATGTGGATCGATGTGATCACCGTAGTAGTGAGCGCCACGCAGATAAAGCCAAGCATAGCATAACCGCCTGGAGGACCACGGTCCACCTTCACCAGCACGCTCGTGATGTGAGCAAAGCTACTACAAACCGCCACTAACGTCCTTCTCAGAGCACACAAAAGAGTAAACTTACCCATTGTGGACATACAACAGCAACAATACGAACACCGAAAATGAACTTAATAAAACATACGAAATCACAACGTGTCACAAGATATCAATATAGTTCAATATAATCATGAGCGTTTACCGCTGTGTGCGACGGTCCGGTCTCCGTGCACTTATACATTTTTATTGATGGTGCTGATTGGCCGTTTCTTGCTGCATCAACTTGTACAGTTGACATGTTTACACCACACAGACGTCAGAAGTGAGGTCAAAGCCCAGACACACTAGTGGTCCATGAAACCATTTAGATAAGTTATTATTTGCTATTAATGTAATTCTCAATTGATTGAGCAGGATTTCGCTTATCTTTGCTTATGTTAGATCTTCATATATTGCTGGCGGTCAGATTCAATACAAATCTGGATAAGTCCTCGCGGACGGAATAATATCAAGGCGAGGCCTGGATCCGGAGGTACAATGTTAGAGCCTGAATTGCAATTTGTAGCATGTATACGAAACAGTATGATATGAGCCCCCCAAGCATACACTTAGGCTGGTGAGTTTGGCAACATCTTCAATAGGATGGCGAGTTAAGCAACATCTGCCATAGGCTGGCGAGTTTGGCAACATCTTCCATAGGCGGCCAGTTTGGCTACATCTTCCATAGGCTGGCCAGTTTGGCTACATCTTCCTTGCGGCCCTGATCTCCAGCCAGCTGAGATCCAATAGACCAATCACTAATGGGGAGAGAAGACCAACGTCTGATCAGGCACAACATGCTGATCAAGACACTACCTTACTTCCAAGCAGTTCTCTCTGGAAACAGGCTGTAACGTGGCAGTCTGGCTAACGAGGTGGGGCTCGGCACTGTGCCCCCCCCCCCCCCACGGTTAGTGGTGAGCTTACTGGGGCACCTCGCGTCAAATGTATCGGGTTTGATCCGTCTCAACACAGTCTACGCAGATGTAAGTTAGGGAAGAATGCAAACACCTAGTACAATAGCTTGCCTACAACTTCACAACGGACTGCAGTGTCATTCATGTCAATACTGCCACTTTTATCCTTTGAAAAATAGTAACCAGGTGAGGATTGCCGCCGTGATTACCCTAGTGTTGAACCTACTGAAGAATCTCGCATTGCACTACAGACAGAAGGACCCTGTTCTCAAGCATTCCTCGTGGTGTGAGAAGAGCAACTGTAACCCGACCCCTCTATATTAGGGAAAGTAGTTAAGAGTGCCTAAATCTGTACGAGGGGCATTAACAACACCAGCAGCACTAATGCAGGGTTTGGTTATCAGTTTCGGCACTCAGGGCTCTGTTGACTAGCTGTTTACAAAGGGACCTTCACTTCAACTAAAGAACAACTAAGCTCTATCTACATACAAGATAGGAAAAGTCGGTTAGACTGGAATATAGGTCACCAGAAAAAGATTCGCACGTCACCACTACAGGTACAGGTTTTTGTAGAAATGGTTTCACATGGTGAGGTTTGCTAGCTCCATGCACAACACTCTTTAGTCACATATTACAATATGCTTGGAAAGTTACAGTGGCACTTTTCTTCTCATCCTGGGTATCAGACAAGATGACTCGACTATTCTGCTCATGTCCAACAATGCACACTGACCAGCTTCCGGTAGAAGCTTGCTTCCGGTCAGCTGGTGCAGTTTCACAGCAATGATTGTTACACGATGAACATGCCAACCGCATGCACAACCCCCTTCAGTTTCCCCTTACGACAAACAAGGAAACAATGTTTGAATTCAGTTTTTCCCGGGCATCGACAGGATATCGCTGTACGCCTGTTCCAGCCTGTAGCCACCATTATGATTATTCGAGTGATTCTTGGCCTGTCTTCGTCACTGCATGCGAGGCTAAATATAAATACAGTATTTGTTGTTGTTTAATGTCTACAGTGAGCCGACTTACTCTTTTGTGCGTCCTGAAAAGTGAGTTAAGTGGTGGGATGTAGTAGCTTTCCTCACATCCCGAGCGTGCTGATGCAGATAGCCCGCGGTTCTCTTATGCTTGGCATCATTTACGTGACGCTCAATACTGTTAGTTCACTTCGATCCACATCTGGTCAGCCAGACTGCCTTGAAAACAACATGTTTCCCGGGAACTCTACATGGAAGACAGAATATGGTCTTTCTCAGTATGTTGTGTCTGACCCAGATGGAACGTCCTGGTCAATATGTTGTGTCTGACCCAGATACAAAGTCGTAATCAATATGTTGTGTCTGACCCAGATACAAAGTCCTGGTCAGTATGTTGTGCCTGACCCATATGGAACGTCCTGGTCAGTATGTTGTGCCTGACCAATATGCAACGTCCTGTCAGTATGTTGTGCCTGACCAATATGCAACGTCCTGTCAGTATGTTGTGCCTGACCCACATGGAACGTCCTGTTAGTATGTTGTGCCTGACCCTTATGCAACGTCCTGTCAGTATGTCGTGCCTGACCCATATGCAACATCCTGTCAGTATGTTGTGTCTGACCCATATGCAACGTCCTGTCAGTATGTTGTGCCTGACCCAGACGCGATGTCCTGGTCAGTATGTTGTGCCTGACCCATATGGAACGTCCTAGTTAGTATGTTGTGCCTGACCCATAGGGAACGTCTGTTAGTATGTTGTGCCTGACCCATATGCAACGTCCTGTCAGTATGCTGTGCCTGACCCATATGCAACGTCCTGTCAGTATGTTGTGCCTGACCCATATACAACGTCCTGTCAGTATGTTGTGCCTGACCCAGACGCGATGTCCTGGTCAGTATGTTGTGCCTGACCCATATGCAACGTCCTGTCAGTATGTTGTGCCTGACCGAGACGCGATGTCCTGGTCAGTATGTTGTGCCTGACCCATATGCAACGTCCTGTCAGTATGTTGTGCCTGACCCAGACGCGATGTCCTGGTCAGTATGTTGTGCCTGACCCATATGGAACGTCCTAGTTAGTATGTTGTGCCTGACCCATATGGAACGTCCTAGTTAGTATGTTGTGCCTGAACCAGACGCGATGCCCTGGTCATTATGTTGTGCCTGACCCTATGTCGAAATAGAAAGCATTAAAAATTCTGATCCGCACTATTAATAAAATTACTGCAGCTCAATGACCGTCCCTCGTACATATACAAATATTCTTTACGTTAGATTGCATAGACACATTATTATACAAGTTGTGTTACGTATTTAAAAATGTATATTTGATTTCATAGATTATATAGACTAATAATATTACACTAATAAAATGTTCTTATTGTCTGTCAACCATTTAGCTGAACGTTCGGACATTTCAGTTGAGTAAAACCTTTTCTAGCAGACAATCCAAAGTTGAGTTGGTAACACTGGCTCGCAGAAGACGATTTCCACGAGAAGATAAGCCGCTAGGATACCGCGTCAATATGTGATGTGATTCTATGCAGTGGTTACCAGGTGACGGACACATCAAGATATTGTATGCCTTAATCATTGTGGTATGGTAAATACAATTAAATCGTTTGTGAAAACACAAGACCCGCCTTTCTCAAACTTTTCTACTATGGAGGAACAGTGGAGATAATATTTAAGCGTCGGGAAACTATTACATAAACATTACTATATCTACATACATACATTATATATATATATATATATATATATATATATATATATATATATATAAACATTACAGACATACATATAGATAGATAGATAGATAGATAGATAGATGCTGGATGTCCGCAATGAGCAAGTCTACTCTTTTGAGAGCCCCTGAAAAGGGCGTTAAAGTGGCGTGTTGGAGCAGCTTTCCTCACATCCCGAGCGAGTTGAGGAAGGTGGGCCGGGGTCGTCCAGGCTTTTGTGCTATGAATGGTTTCATCTGCGTGTCGCTCACTACTACCTGGATCACGTCGATCCTCCGCCCCATTAGCCATACTGCCATGAAAACTGCCCGTTTCTATAGACAACTGCGAGGAAGTAGAGGTGAGGGTCTTGGCGAGTATATTTTGCCTGTCCCTGACTAACACGTCCGATCAGTATGTTGTAGCTGACCAGAGAGTCCACTCTCCCTCCAAAAATGAATAGAAATAAATAGATAGATATATAGAGATAGATATATAGATAGAGATAAAGAGATATAGATATATAGACAGACAGACAGACAGACATAGATAAATAGATAGATAGGTAGATAGATAGATAGTTAGATAGAGATAAATAGTTATAGATATATAGATAGACAGACAGATAGATAGATAGATAGATAGATAGATAGATAGATAGATAGAACTCTACCGCCATGAGAATCCCTCCACAAAGATGACACTAGACCGTTACACAATTCAACAGTCTATGCTCAAATCCTATAGAACATCTCAAGGGCAGCAACTACTGTTGAACCCTCGATTTGAGCAAACACTTCCTGAGGTCCACCCCCACTGCCAATGATATTTGAAGGACATTTCCGATGTTGATACAATCCGTCTTTTTGTGATAAAAAGAATGTATTCAAAGTACAGGCTCTTATAAGCCCGAACGTATGCCAGCAATTTGAACAGTTTGACAGGAAATACGAAAACTGCTTCCATTAAAACTAGCGAGGCATGTCCGTGGAGGGTCTGTGTTATTGTGCATTTAAACATTTTTTATTGCATTATATAAAACAATATAATTTTAAAAAATAAAACATATCTGAGTTGTTTATCCCATTGCTGGGGCGAGTCAGATGAATAAAGACCACATGACCTGACAGGTGCTACGTAGTGTGTTGGTTAAATCAATGTTACCTCATATTTTATTTTAATACACCTTTCTAGTATTTTGAATCCAAGTGAGGCCAGATGCAGCAGTGCATGAGCTGACAGCAGCCAGAGACTTATAGCCTGCTGCTTGCATCAGGGTCTGCGAAGGATAACTGAACAAGACACCGTTCCACCCCCCACATGGCGGTCCTGGTAACAGGCTGCACTAGTTTCTAATGTAGGCTGGACAACGGATAGCGATCGCAGCGGGAAGGCAAGCACGTACTCAAAAATAAACTAGCTGCAATCGGATGTGTCAGTCTGAAAGACAGGCGCATATATCGCAACCTCGCTGTAATCTATGACAGGACGAACGCCGAAAAAGAAGAATTCATGTAATTTGATAGGAGGGCATGTATAACAAGGCTTAAACACTCGCTAATTGGTTTAATACAAAAGTTATACAAATGTTGATTTATTTCACAGAACGAGTCCGCTGGCAACATATGGTTAGTATGTTCAATGTGGCTGGGTGTCTATGTTTTCTGTTTTCTCTGTGTCTGTGTTTTCTTGTTCTCTGTGTCTATGTATTCTGTTTTCTCTGTGTCTATGTTTTCTTGTTCTCTGTGTCTATGTATTCTATTTTCTCTGTGTCTATGTTTTCTTGTTCTCTGTGTCTATGTATTCTGTTTTCTCTGTGTCTATGTATTCTGTTGCCGGCGTCCATGTTTTCTTGTTCTCTGTGTCTATGTATTCTGTTGCCGGTGTCCATGTTTTCTTGTTCTCTGTGTCTATGTATTCTGTTGCCGGGGCCCAGGTTTTCTTGCTGTGTCTATGTTTTCATGTTCTCTGTGTCTATGTTTTCTGTTGCTTGTGTCTATGTTTTCTGTTGCTTGTGTCTGTTTTCTGTTGCTTGTGTCTATGTATTCTGTTGTCAGTGTCCAAGTTTTCTTGTTCTCTGTGTCTGTTTTCATGTTATCTATGTCTATGTTTTCTGTTGCTCAGTTTGTCTTCTGTAGCGCGTCTCAAGTATCCCGACCCCCCTTACATCTCCCACTGCACCAGCTGTCCCGCCGATGGTTCACTCTAGGCAAGCGAAGCTCTCTAACTCACCCAACCTCTCAACTTTATATCAGTCATGTTACTGGCTGCATTTAATTATACATCTTGTGTCTATTCTATGTGTAGATTTAGACCCTCCTCGCTGTATAGTAAGTCTTTTAAGCCTGGTTACTGACTATATTTATATGGATTTTCGCAGAGATATATAAAAAATACAACACAAAAATACACACACACACACAAAAAGAGCCGTTTGCGCTCGAAAGGGCTGTACCTATGCAAAAATAAGGTTAAAACTGTAACGCACAGCAATTGAACGTTTGTATACATTCAGTTTGTATGTAATGACACCCACCGTCCATGAACGTATACTAAAACTGTTTTTGACAGAGTGATTGTGCATAAAACCGAAGTCTAGAGATTTATCAGATGTTTACAGTCAATTATAAAAGAACGTTTTGACACTTAACGTGTTTATGCTGTGTACACTGACATAAGAGGGTATAAACCGGTCTAAAAGTAATCGGTACGTGTTTGAAGAACATGTTTTACAGTCTAGGTTAAGCGTGCTTATGTAGGGTAGGTAGGTAGGTATATAACATGCCCCGGGTAGAGCCCTATATTTGAGAAAGGTATGCGTGGATGGGAGAGACATAGATTACCGTGTGATTTGCAAGCCTGGTGTATGTGAACGTTTATCTACAGCAGTGCTCTTCAACACGGGCACTATAGTCCACTAGTCGGCTTGTAGTTGTGCAGTAGCAGAATAATGACATGCTGCATTCATTAAACACAAATGATTATTATTATCACAAACTGAGGAAACTATGGCTGGCAGAGTACGAGGAGATCAACAAAAGTGAACATTTTGATAACCTGTGTTTTTTTGTCATGATACCATACAGCTCCGAAACATGGATAGTTACAAAAGCTCAAGGAAGAGAATCAAGTCCTTCGAATCGAAATGTTATTTAAGGGTTCTCTGAACACCATGAACCGAAAAAAGGAGAATGCAGACATTCGACAAGAGTTGGACATATTCCATCACGAATTAAAAATTGAAATACTTTGACAACATCCAAAGCGACAACGGCTTTGAGCGAACGGTAATGGGCGGTATGGTGCCAGACAAGAGAGACAGAGGCAGACTACGAAGGAGATGGCACCTTGAGCGAACGGTAATGGGGAGGTATGGTGCCAGACAAGAGAGACAGACCACGAAGGAGATGGCACCTTGAGCGAACGGTAATGGGCGGTATGGTGCCAGACAAGAGAGACAGAGGCAGACCACGAAGGAGATGGAACCTTGAGCGAACGGTAATGGGCGGTATGGTGCCAGACAAGAGAGAGAGACCACGAAGGAGATGGCACCTATATGTTAAGGGATTCTTGGGCATGACTCTGAAGCAGGTTGGAGATCTGTCAAGAGATGAATTTCTTTCAGACAGGCTGTAATGGAAGCGACATTCTGGAAAGAACATGCTACATGATGATGATGTATACATCCAAAACATACAGACTCAGTGGACGATCGCGAAATGGTCTTCGTATGAGATTTGAATGGGCGGTAGGGAAATATACCCTCACGCATCCGAAGACGGATGTGTCAGACCGAAACGTGCAAATATCGCAGTCAAGCTGTAAACTAGCGACACAACGCATTCCGTTCTCCAGACTGCATCCTGCTACTTGTAATGCCTTGTTCAGGGCTTGGTAGCGGGAGATTGAGAACACACACAGAAAAATACCCTCACGAAAATGATAAAAGTAGGCGCCAGGTTTGAAAAGGTTGAGGGGCAATGATCTACACTTTATCCTGTCCGAGTTTTTCAAATAAACATTCTGACGCTGATCGACTTTCGTATCACAATGCTAAATATCTCATAATTGTTTCTCTTTGTCGCCCCTCGTTCGTTTTCCCCAAAGCTTTAGCTAGTTGTGACATCCCAGTTGTGACATCGTGTTGAACAAGTCTCTTCATATAGGATGACATATGAAATATGAATCTTTGTCCTGACCCGTGTTGCCTTTACGCGCGAATTTCCGACATCTGTGTTCGCTTTGTAATTGTGTAACTCTCTTCTGTGAAACAAAATCATTGTGGCTTTCAGTGACACGCATGTCGGCTTGGGGATTGTCCCTGACTGACTTCCGCTTGCACGTAGGAACTGCCGTTGACAATAAATATATATATATATTTAAATATAACATTCCTGCTGGAGTTCAAGGGGGCACACACTGCTCATTCTAAAATGACACACCCTCGCTGCTATTGCCCGTGGATGGGCGTGAACATGCCTACTAATATGGAATCATGATTTGTCAGAGAACAAAAACCACAATGGGAAAGCAAAACCCCTTTGTAAAAGTATAAAAACCCCATCTGAAACCGGCTGTTTCGTGCCGAAACGCGTAGATAGCGTAGCCTCGCTGTAAACTACGACTATTTTTAGAAAGAACGCCAAAAAACGAATTGTAATAACTGGTCATCGTGGCCCACGAGGACTGCTAACATCATCTTGTGGCATGCCACATCCTTGAGATCCGGAGACTGCATTGCTTGATTAGACCAATGCGAGAACGAAAATCTATATGCTCGACAACGAAAATCTATATGCTCGACAACGAAAATCTATATGCTCGACAACGAAAATCTATATGCTCGACAACGAAAATCTATATGCTCGACTGGCAAAAATGGTATGCTGCCGGTTACTGTCATTCCTTATGCCCTAGGCTTTATTATCGACAATCTATTTTGGGCTGTCTGAAAAAGGAAGTCATCGCTGACTACAACGCAATTCTTGACCGCGTCTTTCTTGGCATAGCGGCATTGAGATGTTTTCCTAGATGGCAGTGTCTGACAGCACTTAAGTTACTCCTACGGGCTGTCCTTGAATCGCCTCCCAGTGACTATCTTCCCTCACTCGTCCCCGTGACCACCTTCCCTCTCTCGTCCCCGTGACCGCCTTCCCTCTCTCGTCCCCGTGATCGTCTTCCCTCTCTCGTCTCAGTGACCGCCTTCCCTCTCTCGTCCCCGTGATCGTCTTCCCTCTCTCGTCTCCGTGACCACCTTCCCTCTCTCGTCCCCGTGATCGTCTTCCCTCACTCTGCTCCCCGTACCGAAGAATCCGTTCCCTGAACATTCAAGCAAGTCTCGATCGTACCTGTAAAACTACAATAATCCTGGTCCTGCCAGCAAGTACGGAATGCATGCCTTAGACAAGTCGTGTGAATGTGTTACCCCCCAATTGCGTCTCCAGAGTAGACAGTCCAGCTGTCACTCGCGCACAGCAGGGCGGTGAGAATAGCGGCACGTTAGACCTTCAGTGTATTCGTTATGTTGATTCCTCCGCGTCTCCACGCATTCCACCAATCGCTGTGCTGACCTATTTGCCGGCTCAACAAGAGTTACATATCTCCCCAGTGTGCTTCCAATGTAAATGAATGTTCCCACAGCTGACTTACATAGGCTTTACCTGGAGCCGGTTGCTACATGACCTTCGTTTTCTTTCGCTAATGTGTCCCAATCCATTTACAAGCTGTTCCCCTAGTTGCCTGCCCTTTGTATACAATATCACAACGTTACTGTCCGCGATTGCTGTCAATCAGCGAACTCTATTGGCACATTTAAACTCTTTGAATATTTATCACACTTAAAAAAAAAAAAAAGCCACAGTTACTTGGAAACACACGTTCTGCAGTAAAACTGAAATTAACAATCTCTGGGAAAGTGGACAATAAGTTCGCTCCCTACCACAGCACCAGCCATTAGCCCGGAGAAGCAAACAGTCAGAGAATGCAGGTGAAAGCAGAGCCTTACATAAAATGCACGCCTCGAAGTAGACAGGCACACAATAAAAACGGAGCAGCGCATGCCGCTTTTGGGAATAGAGAAATAAGGCGAACGCAAAAAGAAACAGAAAATATGATAAATATACGTGATCTAGTTTTGGAGACATGACAAACATTGTATAGGTACATTACATTTAAAGTACATTTAGAGACCAACAGCACGGTCCTTGAATAAATTTAGAAGTGTTATATAAGATGTCGGAATATTTAGTGGTTAATTCAAATATTGTGAAAGTTTATTCTTTTGTGTGCCCTGAAGAGGCATTTAAGTGTCGGTTGTAGTAGCTTCCCTCACGTCCCGAGCGTGCTGATGAGGTGGAGTGGAGTCCTCCAGGCGGTTGTGCTATGTTTGGCTCCATTTGCGTGACGCTCAGCACTACGGGAATCACGTCGATCCACATCTCGTCAGACTGCCTTGAAAACAGCCTGTTTCCAGGAAACGCTACATGAAAAAGAGATTGTGGTCTTGATCAGTACATTGTGCCTGACCCTGACGCACCGTCCTGGTCAGTATGTTGTACCCTAACGGACTAGCGTCTCAGTTCCCCTAGCGAAGAGCATTCTCATGCCAATCTGAAGTTCATGGTCATCTAATCAATCCTAGTCTATGACGTACTCCATCTAATCAAGCCTAGTCTATGACGTACTCCATCTAATCAAGCCTAGTCGATGACGTACTCCATCTAATCAAGCATTGGCGGCCTAGTCTATGAGGTATTCCATCTAATCAAGCCTAGTCTATGACGTACTCCATCTAATCAAGCCTAGTCTATGACGTACTCCATCTAATCAAGCCTAGTCTATGACGTACTCCATCTAATCAAGCATTGGCGGCCTAGTCTATGACGTACTCCATCTAATCAAGCCTAGTCTATGACGTACTCCATCTAATCAAGCATTGGCGGCCTAGTTTATGACGTACTCCATCTAATCAAGCCTAGTCTATGACGTACTCCATCTAATCAAGCATTGGCGGCCTAGTCTATGACGTACTCCATCTAATCAAGCATTGGCGGCCTAGTCTATGACGTACACTATCAATACTATCTGTAAATACTGCTTAACCGGCACTAATACATTTTTTGGCAGATTCATCAAAATAGTGCGATCTGGACATATTTGTACCAGCCAGTACTGCAACACTCGGTAAGTAGTTCTTGCTGATATAGAGACATTTAACGCTCGTGTGAGGCAATCATCTGGTCAGGGCCTTTCTTATCTTATCGCAATGGGTGGGCAGACCTAGCAGTGATAGTGTCAGAGAATGAAAGGTGAATGTACTTTGAAAACTTTCTCCAAATATTATACATACATACATATCTACCTACATATTTACATACATCATATACATATATATATAGTTAGTCAACTATAAGCTGACTTTCAATATAGCGTGTCATGGGTTCGAGTTCACGGACGGATAGAAACACATTCGGGTCGTTGTTTATGCCTGGTACGACCGCTCTTCCAGAGTACCCAGCTGTAAATGGGTACCTGACGCATGAGATGGGGAAGATAGAAACACAAAGGAAGGGAACTGGCCACCCCACCTCCCATCGGCTTAAAGAATGAGCTATTTTTATCCATGACAACGATGTTTAAAGAAGGAAGCGAGTTAACGAATGATCTTCCGACACCAGGTCAGGAGCATATTGTTGCGTTAACTCACGTCTTTCTTTACATATCGTTGTCCAGTTCTTCACTGTTGTCTTCGACACGTTTTTATCCACATACATTGACTGCATTCTGCGACACGTTTTTATCCCTATACACTGCCTGCTATCTGTGATGAATGTTAACTGGTCGACATCCTTCAGCTGTTAAAAACCGAATCACCGCTCGCTGATCAACTCTGGACGGATTCCGTATCACACCCGCCATATTTTCAACGATCTGCTGAGGAAATTATGAGTCGGATATTAATGAAATTTTACAAACTTGACGGTTGGTATGTGCTGTTTACACCAGATGTGACGTCATCCTGCGCATCGTAAGTATGTTCACTTGTTGCAGTTTGGTCCGGTTTTATTTGAACACGCCTCTCAGCCATAGCGTAGCTGAGTTTTGTTTCCCTCAACAAATACAAGCCAAGTCATTCTGTCCTGGGCAAACAGCTCCATCTCTGATTACGTCTTGTCTGTTTCCGTATTGCTTGTACTCTCAGAGGAGAACTGAGGCGCTAGTTCGGTCACGCACAATATACTGACTAGGACGTCACGTCAGGGCTAGGCACAATATACTGACTAGGAAGTCACTTCAGGATTAGGCACAATATACTGACTTGGACGTCACGTCAGGGCTAGGCACAATATACTGACTAGGAAGTCACGTCAGGGCTAGGCCCAATACACTGACTAGGACGTCACGCCAGGGCTAGGCACAATATACTGACTAGGACGTCACGTCAGGGCTAAGCACAATATACTGACTAGGACGTCACGTCAGGGCTAGGCCCAATATACTGAGCAAGACCACCATTGCTCTTCCGTGTAGCGTTCCCTGGAAAAAGACTTTTCAAGGCAGTCTGGCTGGCGAGATGTGGATCGAATTGATTCCCGTGGTAGTGAGTGTCACGTGGATGACGCCAATTCCACTTTTATCAGCACGCTCGGGATGTGAGGAAAGCTACTACAACCTGCCACTTAACGCCCTTTTCTGTGCGCGCAAAAAAGAGTGAGCAAGCTCATTGTGACCATTAAACAACAGCAGCACTCTCAGACCACTCTAGATAAACACCACGACCGGCTGCAGATATTGCTGTTGTTCGTCTATCGCAAGAGGGCCACTGTGTCATCAATCACTGCTCGCCCCCACGAGGTCGAAGATGTCTAAAAAAGCCAATCGGAGCTCTGAGTTGTCTGTTGTACTTAGTACAAGAAGATATGACACCCATTACCCGAGTGGTCCGGTGGGGTCTTTGTGTATGACAAGGACAAGAATAGCACCACTGTCACACAGAGTGTGTCGTAAGAGGTGACTAACTGTGTGACATGGCATTACACCGGCCATGGCTAGGTGGTTTGTTTAGAGCGGCATAGATGGCACCTATTAGGCTGCGGGTCTACTTTGTTGTAGTGTTTTAGTCTATTACGATGGTCTCGTACATCGGTTACCCACCCTCCGCAGCACTTGTCCAAACGTAGGGGAGTAATAAGCCGCCCGAGCCTAGCCCGCTAAGCAGAAAATCCTCATCCCAGCTACATCCAGCTCTTACCAGAGTTGATACCTGCACAGGTGTAGAAGCACAAGTCGACTAAGACCTACCACTGGGGTAGAAGAAGGGTTGACGTGAACTGACATGCTGAGCGATGGTCTCTAGCTAGCCTTACGTCTCTCTACACACTCTGCAATAGTGCTGCGCCAGTTCGGGCGATTGGTGGCGATTCTTTCCCAGTAAATATCGTTGCAGACATTAGTAGGCGTACATGCAGAGAATGCAAACATGCTGCTGTCAGCGAGTGCAGTGTGTGTTGTACTTGTCCCAACAACGTTATGGCTGTGTTACACGTGGCGTATTTCAACCTGCACGGGTAAACCTAATAATGTTCTTTCTGATATCTCCGGGTATCCCAAATGAGCCGGGTAGTGCAAATGGTGAAGTTAGCCAAGAGGAGGATGTTGATCTGGATGGTCATAACAGAATATTCACGACCGCTTGGCAACATCCCACATTAAAGGTCAAGCCAAAGTTGTCCCAAGCGGTAGGGGAACCGCATACGCCTACCCAGTTACATAATCTGTTCTGAGTTCACATATCGTATCACGCACTGGCAGTGCCTGGGCTGCATCAGTTAGTGACCCATAGCTGACTGTTAGCGGCAGGACCAGCGAACCGGTGCAGCTAAGACCCATCTACACCTTCCACGCGGTGATCCTAAATAACAGGCTGCAACAGAGCAGACTGGCTAAGAAGAAGGGATCGAAGAGAGGAGGCTAACCTGGTACTCAAAAATGAGTCGGATGTGTCGGAACGAAAGGTGCAAATTTAGCAGTTAAGCTGTAAACTACGACACGACGCATTCCGTTCTCCGGACAACATCCTGCTAATTGCAAAGCCTTTTCAGGGTTTGGGAACGAACGCAGCATAAGTAACGCGCACTACATTAGATTGAGCATTCCGTCTGAGAGGATTAAACAAAAAGCCAGCTATATGAAACTTTAAAGTACATTCAATACTCGCCTTTGAAGTCGTGCTTACGCAGAAATGAATAACGTCATTATGCACAGGGTTTCGCACCGCATTGTTTTTTAAGTGCCCCATATGACGTAGCGCCATTTAAATCGTTTTAATGTGACTAAATCCCGCGGTTTGAACATTTTTTTAAAAACCAAGATGTAGTAGAGTTTGGCTGTTCGTCCTCGCTCACGCATGCCTTTTGTGAACTGTTTTTCACCTGAGTTACAAATGTGTCAGGGTGACCTGCTTATAGTTCACCTCGGCTAACACTATAAAATGTTTTTGTGAGGTGAATAAGCACACATTTCCTCCAACTTAAGGTTACTCTTTTAATACACATTATGCGGACCGCAGCTGGTCCAGTGGCGTATCCTATTCTCCGATTCAATGTGTGCTACTTTACAGTATCAATGTTGTAGAATGACTTTCCCAAAGTGTATTTTGTAGTAATATTATTAATATACAACACTAGTAAACATTATGTCTGCTTAACTTGAGCTTTCTTTTAAATTAAAAAATAGTAAAATGGTTAGGAAATGTACATCATTGAATGTAGGCCCTATTTCCTTATTTGAACACATTGAACCATTTTTCATTTTTGTATACTAATTTCAGCCTCATTTCTTTGCTCAAAAACTTGGGTCAATCACTAAATCATAAAATAAGTCTTCTAGTCTTAAGTCTTGTAACATTTCCTTCTCTACATAAATTAGACTCAAGCCACTCGAACGATCTTGACCTCAATAGTTAGGTATCATAAAACGAGCGCTCTACGGAGTTTGTAGCACTTGGAATTACCAACGTCAGTTCACTTAATTTGTACTTTTTTTCAGTCCAGATTCTAAAATCATTGTGTTTCATAAACTTATCAAGTTCAAAGATAGGCAATCCTTGTATACATTACAGTTAGTTGACTTTTAGGACTGATGTGATCAAATATGGTTGCATAAGCAATACTTTCACGTTGAATCTAGCTGCGTGCGGGACTTTTGACGTACACACGTCAATGGTTAGCGGCTAGTCCAATGGAAACACCAAGCCGTCACGTCCTTCAACTCTTTCAAATGTATATTTAACACAGAAATGTGAGCGACGACTCTAGCCGCACGCAACCAAAGGCCAGCTACTTGTTTCACGTTTCTTCCCTCCCTTGGGGTAGAAAGACTAACGCCTGGTCAGGTACAAAATACTGACTAGACATGTTAGCCAGGACCAGGCAAAACATACTGGTCAAGACTCTCCCCATAGCTTCCTTGTAGCCCTGCCTGGAAATGGGCTGTGTTCATGGTAGCCTGTCTAACGAGGTGAGGGATCAACGTGATCGCCGTAGTAATGAGCGACACGCATATGAAGCCAAACAGAGCACAACCACCTGGAGGACCCCGGTAAACTTTCATCAACACGCTCGGGATGTAAGAAACACGACAGCCCGGCACGTAACGTTCTTTTCAGGGCGCCCACAAGAGTAATCTTCTCATTGTGGGCGTTCACAAACAACAATCCTCCTTTGAATATCTAGTGACGTGTTGCGGCAAAAACAACAGCACAAAAAACAAACAAACAACACAATTTACCCCCCCCCCCCCCCCCCATTAATGACAAAATAATTGTTCATTCAATTAATTTAAAAAGAAAAACACATAAAATAAAGTAAAAATAAATATTAGTTTCATCTGGCGTGAGGCGCACACATTGAGTATACGCCACTGAGTGTCAGCAATGACTGTGCCAATCACCAGAAGTCAGTAACAGGCTTCGATCAGGCGACTGTATTAGGTTACCGATTTCCGTCGACAGCTGATCAGATTACAGCAGAAGGCAGAAATATGGGCAAATAAAACGGTATTAATAGTCTGCGGATTACTTGGTGCGTATGTGCCGTAGGGCACATTCAGTAGCACAAGTCAGTTTTTTTTCTTGGTATGACCACTTCTACACGAACAGAAAGGGGTTGGCAAAACTACTGTACTGTAAAACTGCCACAGTGGAAGACGTTACAAACAGATACATCCACTGGCCAATATGATATTGCTAAAAAAGAATACGGTTTAGGGGTGGAAAGTGTCGTGCCTTAGGCAGCAGCATCCAGAAGCAAACCATTAATTAAATCAAAATAAGTGACTTTCTGTCAGTCTGTGGATACTGTTCAGTCTGTGGATGGGGTCTTTACTCTCTGAGAACCTGTGGATAGTCTTCAGTCAATCAGCCTGTGTGTGGTCTCCAGTCTCTCTGTACTTAGGCACAATGAAGCATGTATGTGTGTGTCTGCTATTGGCGTTAAAAGACTCAGTCCCATAGTCCCATGCATAGTTAGGCATCTCATTACACATGCATATGCCAGACACGTGTGCAGTCGTGCAGAGTACTGGTTTCACGCACACAACCGAACAAACATAGTCCCACTAGCTAACGAATTGTGTGGACTGAATAGTTCGTGTGCTTACATAAACATGTCAGTGAGCATGTCTATTATTACTTGAGTGACCGCCCCCCCCCCCACCTCTATATAAGGAGCTATGACCTAGGGGTGAAACATCCGCTCCACGATCTTAAAGCACCATGAGGACCTGCGACTGGTGTGTCACTGCACGGAGGCGGCTCATCTGGTGACATAAAACCAGTAGACCAGACCGAACGCAAAAGAGGAAGAATCACGTCGTGTTCAGTTAGGCACGGGCGGTTGTTTTTAAATCGTGCGATCGCTCCTCCACGTATAGACATCATACCGTACTCCATACGTAGGGAAGAGGAGACAGACAGAGGTGGACAGGAGACAGCGACAGAGGAGAACAGGAGACAGACAGAGGAGGACAGCTCACTTTGGAGATAGTGACGTGCATCTATCAATTACATAGTGACATGCACTGATCAATGACCTAGTGACATACACTGATCAATGACCTAGTGACAATGTACTGATCAATGACCTAGTGATATGCACTGATTAATGACCTAGTGACATGCTGCTCTCCCATCTTTTTAGCCAGTTTGCTCTGTTGATTTTTTCACGATCTTCTGGTAAAAATTTCCCTGATATCTGGGTAGTGAGATCGGACTCTCATGTTCAGTGTCGAGCACGTTAAAAATGCCTTGGCAGTTAGTAATTGAAAAGAGTAGACTTTGCGGACGCTGCCCGGACAAAATTCAAGTTAAATCTACCCAAATTATTTTTACCTTTCGCTTGGTTTTTGTTTTTGTTTGGAGTACTTATAGATGGCGCCGACCTGGCTGAGGGTCTACTTAGCTCTATTGGGATGAACTCGTACATCGGTTAAACCACCCTCCTAAAAAACAAAAAGGTTGTATTCAGACTCCATAGAGCCACCCAACCAGTATAAAGACGTTAAGTTTCCGAGCATTTGCAGTCATGATTTAATTGCAGTGGGTTTACATTTATTGGTTGCTAACCTTATGGTCTACCCTATTTAGTCGTCTTCTACAACATGCTTGGAAGTGGATATATTCTCTTCAACCCGAACACTACTCGACGGGACAATGGCATATGCGGCCTGATATAAACCAAAAAGACTGCGGTTGAAATGAGCTTATCTTGACCAAACTCTCAAAATACAAACCAACCCACCGGTGAGGTGCCAAATTTTGTTGACTGATCATAGCAACCAGAGCGTCAGATTGGTCGTGTATCTAGTGCTTATCTCTGGTGACAAAAGGCATGGGTTGGATCCCATACCGCGACACGATTCAGTCTACCCTGCTGCAAATGTGTACCCGTTTTAATAAATCGATGAGGAACGGAACTAGAAAACCCACCTCACAAAAAAATGACACAGCGTATGATAGCACTTGCTCTTCACTGCAAAGGTACAGGGTTCAACTTCCGGAACCAACACGCTTCAGTCGACCGGCTGTAAATTGGTACCCGACTTACAATTAGGGGCGGAAAAGGCAGCGAGGAAGGGACCTGGCAGCGCCACCTCAACAAGCTGTGACTAAGTAGATTGAAATCTCTATCGCTTCTCATTTTTGTTGGTCATAGTCAATGAACGCTGGCTGTGTACTGGTTACTACAGCTGCTGTGCACTGGTTACTACAGCTGTAGTGGTTAATGGTTATCGGTGAGGAGGGTGTGTGTTAGGGTGGTCACAACACACAGACTGTTAGTAGATGCATACAAAACAAAATGGTCACACATATATATTCAGAAGATTATACATAACATGCACACACATAAATGGAATAAAATATGTGCGCATACACAAACACAATTTTTGTTTGACGCTACCCGTGCTGAATTAAGTCTTTCTTTGGTAGCGGGTTACAGTGGCTCTTCCCGCATTCTGAGTTTCTCGGAATGTAAAAAACTAAACAGTATGCATCCCACAGAAACCTAGCAAGTATATTGAAGAAGTGACTAATGGCAGTTGTGCATGGGAATGGCTACATTATCCATGCCTATCCTTTATTGCTATCTCTACATATGGTCTGGAGATGCTTAGTCAGTCATGAACATATCCAGTAGAAACCAACAGCCCCAGAAACATAAGCTCTGTTATAATTCACAAAAAGGCTAAAACTGGGCAACGGGAAAAAGCCAGCGAAAGTAATGTACATAATATGTTTACAATTTCATATTAATTTTAGTCTCCATCTGAAGAATTCTACAAAACAAGCTGTATACTCTGGCACTATTTTGTTTCATATGCCGAGATTGCTAGCCTAATGCACAGACCTCTTTAGTCACTTTTAAGGACATTCAAGAAGATGCTGTGGTCCAACCCTTTCCCGAACATGACATGGTTCACGTGTGGGGTGGGGCTATACCATTTACAGTACTAGCCCCTGTGTACTGTTTAAATACAAGTCACAAATAATACAAGAGAGATAACCGTAATAATGTTATACTCGTCATGGCACGCACGAGTTATGTTTCTTGACGAAGAAAATTAGCAACTTGATATTCAACTGCCATATTATCGTGTTTGGTAACAAACAGTACAGAGTAGAAAGCGCAGTGCAAACAGTTGTAATAGAAAAGTGTTAAAAAGAAAGACTAATGAAAAAAATGCAGTAACCTAACCTGTCCACTCATAATATAATTCATGTGTCCCGTGTTATGGCATGTGTTCAGAAAGAACAAGGTAGTGATGCTGCAAATGAGGACGTCAACAGGATTTTGTGCAATGAAAAATGAGGTTAGGTAAGATAGACCCTGAGTGCAGAACATTAGTGAAAGGGTAGAAAGACGAGCCAGGAATGAGTGGTGGAGGTCAAGCTACGCGTGAAAGGATCATTCTGGAAATATGGAAATGAAAAGTCGATAAATAAATGAATGTGTGAACACCAATCACCGATGAAATAAAAAGTGGTTGATATGAGATGGTTTAATGTTAAGTTCAATTGGCTCAGATACTCCTAGCCCGTTTATAGACGCATCCCAACTGGCTAGAAATAAAAGTGCGGATAAAGAAAGGTGAAAGGTACATGCCAGTTATTGGATGAAGGAAACCAGGCCCAAGCCTACAGGTGGCAACCACCACACACATTGCTCAAATTAAGTGGAGTGTTATGGTTAAAAGTAGAAGGCACTCGAAACAAGCAAAGAACATACTCGCCAGATTCTGGTGACATCTGACTCAGAGGCGGTGGATGGGCAGGATCAGTGGAAACGTTGCGAGGTACTGTGTTTGTTCTGGCTGTTACAGCATCCGCCTTCCCACCGCTCTCCACGACAGCTACGCCACTGGCACCAATGCTGGGAGCTTCCATGCGCGGGATGGGGTAGGGTGGGGGTAAAGCTTGCTTTTGGGGAGACACGTGATGCATTGGGAGATTATGGGACACACTGGGCTGTCTGCATGCGAGGGACGTTTGAGACACTGGTTGGAAGATGGTATTTGAGGGAATTAAAAGTCTCTGAGACTTATCCCCGGGGAGATCAGGGGACAAACTGGGACGTCTGCATGCGAGGGACATTTGAGACACTGGTTGGAAGCTGGTATTGGAGGGAATTAATTGTCTCTGAGACTTATCCCCGGGGAGATCAGGGGACAAACTGGGACGTCTGCATGCTTGGTCAGCGAAGGGGAATGTCTGAGAGACTGGTCGGAAGAGAGCATAAGAGGGGATTAAATGTCCTGGGGACATGCTCTGTGGCACATGATACGGGAGAAGATCTGGGGATAAACTGGAGTGTCTGCTGTCTGTCTTAACCAGCTGAAATGTCTGGCACGCTGGTCGGGGTGGAGCGTACGGGGGAGTGAAATGTTGATGGGACTGATTCGCAATCAGATCAGGAGACAAGCTGGACTGCCTACTTGCTAGGTCAGTCATGTGGGAGGTCAGTGACACTGGCTGGAAAGGGGTTAAATATCTATGAGAAATGCTCTGTGGCAAAGCAATAGGCTGTTGGGGTGTCTGCGTTGTGCTACTAGGCATGGAAGAAAGACACGCCATAGAGGAGCTTCGAGTTATTGAACATGATGGCATGCTGCAAGACACTGAACCATGGGGTACAGGTGTCCTTGACCTGTCGCGAGTAATTAAAGGTGTCCCAGGCATACCGTTAGAAAATGGAGATAAATGTGTCAATGACATGTCATGGGCAACTGAAGATGGCGACACATATGTTACTGGTTGGGCATCAGAGGGCACTGACGTTATAGACACAACACGTGCAAATGAAGAAGGAAATCCACGTGTCATTGACATGTCATGGGCAAATGGAGCAGTTGACAGAGGTGACAAAGCCATGCCGTGGGAAACAGATGATGGGGATAAGTGTGTCATCGAGTTTCCATAAGATTCAAAAGCAGGAGGTACCGGTGACATTGTCATGCCACGAGAAAATGAAGATGGTATTTCGTGTGTCATAGACATTCCATGGGAATGTGAAGGCGACAATTCATGTGTCATTGGCATTCCACGAGAATATGACGACGGTATTGCATGTGTCATCGTCGTGCCATGAGAATATGAAGATGGCATTTCATGTGTCATCGTCATGCCACGAGAATATGAAGATGGTATTTCATGTGTCATCGTCATGCCACGAGAATATGAAGATGGTATTTCATGTGTCATCGTCATGCCACGAGAATATGAAGATGGTATTTCCTGTGTCATCGTCATGCCATGAGAATATGAAGATGGTATTTCATGTGTCATCGTCATGCCACGAGAATATGAAGATGGTATTTCCTGTGTCATCGTCATGCCATGAGAATATGAAGATGGTATTTCATGTGTCATCATCATGCCATGAGAATATGAAGGCGACAATTCATGTGTCATCGTCATGCCATGAGAAAATGAAGGAGACAATTCAGGTGTCATTGACCTGTCACGCGAAAAGGGAGATGATAATTCATGCGTCATTAACATGCCACGAGAATATGAAGGCGACAATTCATGTGTCATTGACATGTCACGAGATAATGAAGACGCCGATGAATGCGCCATTGACATGTCACCAGATAATGAAGACGCCGATGAATGCGCCATTGACATGTTGCAAGACTCCGAACCATAAGGTACATACGTCATTGGCACAGCGTGAGAAACTCGAGTTGGCGAAACATGTCTAAATGTCATGCTACCAGGTCTGGAATGCGGTGATACAGACGGCACGGCCAAGCTGGGAGACATAACAGCTGTTGCTGATGAAGTCAATGGCGCGTCGAGGGGCATACATGGAGAAGTTGGGGAGAGAATCAGATGGTGAGGGGCAGGGAAGTAGGAGGTTGGCAAGTAGGGCTGGCTTTGCGGGTAGGGCATTGGGGTATTGGTAGTGGGACGGTCGTAGTTTGGATCCTGGAAATCTGATGTGGATGTTTGGGCGAAGCACGGGGTGGTAGCTCGCGAGGCAAGCATCCCCGACTGTAGGTTGTGATGTTGTGCAAATGTTTGTGGTAAGGGAGAGGGGCAGGGAGACCGCGCTGGCATTATGTAGCATCCACGAGATGACGAGTCCATGTTGCGACAATCCAATAGCGATGGCAAATTGGTGGGCCTGACAGGCAGCCTGGGCAACAGAGCGGCTACCTCACTAACCCTGAGTGAGAAGTTATCAGACACCACTCAAGATATCAACACCATTGATGCGCATTCATCATGTCAACACATACATGACAGTGCATGTGCATTATAATGTATTTAGGTTCATGTTACACGACAATACTGTTTCACAAAGACAGCCTAATAATTATACTTCACAAAGACAGCCTTACAATTATGCTTCACAAAGACAATATATACTCATGCTCAATCACAAGCTGAGGTAATACACAATACAGACACAATGGACCCCCATATAATGAACAGTTCGGATGAACCCAGACAATACCATTATAATTGAATCCAATATTGATATTCCTACAATGCAACACCCTAGATTTTCTCCACAAAAGGAGGACGGGACCGCCACATCAGGTGGTCACCTCACAAGAAGACTATGTATTTACTTCAGCGCTGCTGGTTTCTTGTGTAAATATTGACCACGGAGCTGTCAACAGTAATACAATACAATTGTACGCTTGGGCGACCAGGGTCCGCCTCGTCGAATGCCCATGCCCCAGTCAAACTGCAGTTCTGTTGGGGAGATGGCGATCTGTTTCAGCCAGGTGTTGTGAAGTAGGCCACGAGAACGACTCCAAGATGAGTACGTCCTCTTCCCGTCGCTCACTCCCACAGCCAGCCGGAGCATCCCGTGGATCGGGACCTCCCCGGGGGGAACGCTCAACGTGACCGAAGAGGGAGAGGCGATGGCGATCAATCGTCGGGGATGTGCCTGCAAGTTGAGTGCACCGAGGTGAAGGCAATCAATCAAGGTAGTTCCTGCAAGTTGAGTGCGCTGAGGTGATGGCAATCAATCAAGGTAGTTCCTGCAAGTTGAGTGCTCCGAGGAGATCAATCATCAAGGTAGTTCCTGCAAGTTGAGTGCTCCGAGGAGATCAATCATCAAGGTAGTTCCTGCAAGTTGAGTGCGCTGAGGTGATGGCAATCAATCAAGGTAGTTCCTGCAAGTTGAGTGCGCTGAGGCGATGGCAATCAATCAAGGCAGTTCCTGCAAGTTGAGTGCTCCGAGACGATGGCAATCAATCAAGGCAGTTCCTGCAAGTTTTGAGTGCGCTGAGGCGATCAATCATCAAAGCAGTTCCTGCAAGTTTTGAGTGCGCCGAGGTGATCAATCAAGGCAGTTCCTGCAAGTTGAGTGCGATGAGGCGATGGCAATCAATCAAGGTAGTTCCTGCAAGTTTTGAGTGCACCGAGGCGATCAATCATCAAGGCAGTTCCTGCAAGTTGAGTGCGCTGAGGCGATCAATCGTTGGGGCTGTGCTTGCAAGTTGAGTGCGCTGAACTACTTCCCTGCTGACAATCACGTCATGACAGTGGATCACGAGGATGCACCACTGGAAGACCGACCTCAAGACGCTGTAGGGGTTTTCAAGATCTCTATCTCAGGAGGATAGGGACAACGCAGGAGTATTATATACGAAGCCTGGTCTCCAAGGAGGTTGTCAACTCCTTGCATTCATGGTCAATTGCGTATCATATATTTGATAAATAAAGATTCGTATCATTCACCCAGTGACTCGTGTGTGGAGTTATCCATCAACTAAGTAGATTCGGTTGTCTAGGGATTGTGGCCTTGGTTTACAACCCCAACGTACCAGGTTTGAATCACGTCCTGCTCAGTTAACAGACCGGGGATGACGTGAGTTTTCACCATTTCATGACTTTCTTCCAGTGGATCCAGCTGTAAATGAGTACCTAACATAGTTAGGTAAACATGGAGTAGTCGCGAGAGCTACACAGTTCGTGCTCTGACAACTCCAGCAATGAACATATGGGGACGCCCAGAGGCAGTAATGTGTGTTCTATAAACAGTTTTTACATTTTTGTAAAAAAGATTATCCTTAATACAATCATGCTTCATTTAACTATTTTCTAAACGTGTCACACTTAATTTTGTCTCATTGACCCAACTTTCCTTTTTCGGTTGAGTGTTTTAATATTTAAAAATCCCAGTGTATTATTACACGCAATGTTTTTGCTTATTAAAATGTGCCTTTAGCTTTAGTGGTTTACTTAAAAAGTTGCAAATGTTTTTTTAAATTGTACTCGGCACTGAGCTCAGACTTGTGTACGATATTTAGTCACTCGTGTTACACATAATTAAATTGAGTTTGCACGATGTACTCTGGTGTAACTAAAAAGAATATGTATGAAAGGGCTGTGCCTCGTCAAAAACAGAAAAAAACTGTAACAATGAAGAAGTGTCGCAACAAGCAGGACAGTCTGCAAGGTATCACAGGACCCGTGGCTTCTATCATACAGGACCTATGGCTTCTTGCTATATCATACAGGACCTATGGCTTCTTGCTTTATCACACAGGTCATGTAGCTTCTTGCTCAATCACACAGGACTTGTGGCTTCTTGCTCTATCATACAGGACCTGTGGCTTCTTGCTCTATCACACAGGACCTGTGGCTTCTTGCTCTATCATACAGGACCTGTGGCTTCTTGCTCTATCATACAGGACCTGTGGCTTCTTGCTCTATCATACAGGACCTGTGGCTTCTTGTTCTATCATACAGGACCTGTGGCTTCTTGCTCTATCACACAGGACCTGTGGCTTCTTGCTCTATCATACAAGACCTGTGGCTTCTTGCTCTATCATACAGGACCTGTGGCTTCTTGCTCTATCATACAGGACCTGTGGCTTCTTGCTCTATCACACAGGACCTGTGGCTTCTTGCTCTATCATACAGGACCTGTGGCTTATTGCTCTATTACACAAGACCTGTGGCTTCTTGCTCTATCACACAGGACCTGTGGCTTCTTGCTCTATCATACAGGACCTGTGGCTTCTTGCTCTATCATACAGGACCTGTGGCTTCTTGCTCTATCATACAGGACCTGTGGCTTCTTGCTCTATCACACAGGACCTGTGGCTTCTTGCTCTATCATACAGGACCTGTGGCTTATTGCTCTATTACACAAGACCTGTGGCTTCTTGCTATCTTATAATCGAGCAGAGTTTACATGATCACTCTCTAACCTCAGGTGCCTCTTCATCTGCCTTGCCTGATCATCACCATTATCTCATTAGCGTAAGCTGGTGTCATCTTGCTACAGTGACCGCCGACACTACAAATTAATCTCTCATCTATCAATTTGTCCCATGTATAATTCATCTGTCAGTTTGTCCCATTTATAATTAATCTCCCATATATCGATTTGTCCAACTTACAATATATATACAACATACGCGAGGAGGTTGTGGCCTTTTGGTTTAGAAGCCTACCTGCCGACAAAGAGGGCAGTGGTTCGAATCCCGGTATGCATATGTTATTTTTCTGTTGGGGATGAAATAAACAAACATAGCCAGCACACAACGTGGCGACAGCAGTGGCGAAGCAACCTGTAGTCCTCAGCCTAAAACCCCCCTCGATTTCCCCAGCAATGGGAAATAGTAGTATTAACAGTTTTTACAGACAACATATTGATCTCTCATCTATCGATTTGTTCCATTAATATAACGGATTAATCTCTCATCAATCGATGTGTCCCATTTATACAACAAATTGTCTCTCATTTGTCGATGTGTTCCTTTAATCCACTCAAACAATGTGCTCTACATGACATTTGTAATGGCTAGATTTGATATTTTCATTATCCAAATATTTTGCGTATAAAGTTCTGGGAAAACTAACAAATTCATTATGCGTGAGTCCACAGGAATAACACACTGAGTACCATAATAGTGTTAATATCTTTCATGGCCTTAAACTGACGAAATAGACAAATCCTCGCCAGGCAACCAGAAATGATGTGTGTTCAAGCCTTAAATAAATATGGCACAATATGGCAGGGATAAACAACCCCCCCCCAGGGACAGAAATCCTTGCCTAGCTGTGAACTACTTCTGACATCGGATTGCCTCCCTCCTGTTGTATTGCTCTCAAAAAGAGTTGTCTACCATCATGGCAGGGCATGTCACACATTGTATAACTCAGGACGTGAGACTTAAAACAATCTGCTGTTTCAAAGGAATTTCATATTGTAATATGCTATTGATATTACAATGTTGAGTAATGGATGGATGCAAGCCACAACAATCAAACACACTATCCAATACGCTACAACATGTATAAACACAACCAACAAATAAAAAGCGCACACACAACAATTCAAGAACAATATTTACCAAACAATGTTAAAAATGATAAAAAAAAGCTTTCTCACTAAAAACGACATCGACATGCAAAAGCACATCAACAGCAGCACCACTGATACAAACCATAATATGATTGGCAAGTAAAACTAAATCACGCATAGATCTCATCACATAGTCATTTACAACTGAATTTGATTATATAAGCTAAACGTAGTTTCACCATTTGCTGACATATTGATATTGTGATTGTTTTTTCCCCACAAAAGGTTAGCATAATTTGATTTACTGAGACAATGAAAGAAAAACAGATGAGAGAATAAAACAGACAAGTAAAGACAGAGACAAGAAATGGTTTTTGGAACAACGATTTTGTCTTCCTTTGCTTTAAGATATCTTCAGATTTGTCTACCCTGGTTGTGTTCAAGAAATTGGTGACGTGGATTCCACCTCATTGCAATATTCTTGACAATAAAGAGGTTGACAGGCTGTCAAGAGAAGGTGGAAAGTTACCTCAACCTGATGTAGGTATAACTTATGAAGAGAGGAGGAGGTTTACCAGGTGTAGATACAGGAACAAGTGGAAAGCAGAGCACACAGGGCCATCAACCAAATGAAGCATGTTGTAATCTTTAGACTCCACTGCACAGGCCGTCTGTTTAACAAACTAAGGATAGGACATACAGATGAATGTACCCTGCTACAAGATGTCCAACATACGAAGAACGAAGAAAGCACATTAAGGCTTTACTAATACCTTTTCTGAAACAAGCTCTCTGGAGATACCAAAAGCCTCACGCAAACCACTGCTTTTTTTTATAGATATAATCAAGTTGACGTCTGAAAGTGTTATAAAGAAGTAGTACCCTGGTTGGAACAAACAGGTCCACTTAACATTCAATTAGTTGTAAAGGCCTGTGATAGAGGGCAGTGAATGGGACTAGCAAACTCATAATGCAAAACCATTGCTTTTAACACCACCACCAGAAATGTCTTGATATAGACTTGCTATAATGGGACCAGATTTGATATAATCAAAAATGCTGTCTACCTGCAACTGAAAAGAGAGTAACTCCATCAAAAGAAAGATTAACAAACATGCCCCTATGCTTCAGTTGGATCTAAATGGTGAACACTATACACACACATACATATCAATCAATACCCTTCAACTACTTGCAGAGAACTGGCCCTCAACAAATACTCGCCAAGACTTTCTATAATTCTAGCTACGCCTACTTTTTTCCAATTTGTCAACCTCCATTCTTTATGAGTGATAAGGTCTTCCCCTACTTCTCTTGCCTTGAGGATACCACAACAGTGACTACCTAGTAATGCTATCAGTGTTTTCCATAAAATGTGTCCTATCCATCACCAACTCCTCCTCTTTACATCTAGTCCCACTGGCATCTGTCCAGCTCTTTCCCACAGTTCTTTATTAGTGACTTTATCATACCGATTTACTTCCTTAATTCCATGCAGGCATCCATTGATGAAAGTTTGAACCTTCTTAGTTCTACTTCTCTTAGTTCCCCTCGTCATACAATAGGATGAACTTGATACTTTTGTAGTGGACTTCAATTTCCAAATCCCATGAAGCCCCTCTCACCTTTTGTATACTAAATTTGATATCGATATCAGTTTCTCCAACTCAGTTTATATTACATTACTACTACCAAGATATATGAATGATTCTACCTTTTGCAGTACTGTGTCTGCCAGTACAATCTGAATGCTGTTTGCTACTTTTATTGCTATAATCCATGGTTTTTCTGTGCGTACTCTGACTTAATTTCAGTGACCATTCAGTAATTATATTATTTTATTTTGCATTTGGTCAAAGTCATGTGACACAACATCCAAGTTATCAAGTCTTTTTTGTCAAAGCCATTGAATTCTATTTGTTTGTATATAGAAGTCATGCTCTTCATAATCCAGTTCATAGAAGTCATGCTCTTCATAATCCAGTTCATAGCCTGCAGAAAGAGGAACGATAAGAGACTGCCCTGTCTCACTTCAGTTCTTATCTTAAAGCTCTCAGTCATGTAGAACTGTACACCTCATATTTGTAAGGACTTTGAAAGCTCTCAGTCATGTAGAACTGTACACCTCATATTTGTAAGAACTTTGAAAGCTCTCAGTCATGTAGAACTGTACACCTCATATTTGTAAGGACTTTGAAAGCTCTCAGTCATGTAGAACTGTACACCTCATATTTGTAAGAACTTTGAAAGCTCTCAGTCATGTAGAACTGTACACCTCATATTTGTAAGGACTTTGAAAGCTCTCAGTCATGTAGAACTGTACACCTCATATTTGTAAGAACTTTGAAAGCTCTCAGTTATGTAGAACTGTACACCTCATATTTGTAAGAACTTTGAAAGCTCTCAGTCATGTAGAACTGTACACCTCATATTTGTAAGGACTTTGAAAGCTCTCAGTCATGTAGAACTCATATCTCCACATGTATACTTAATGATTTCATGAACTTTAGACACTCTTTAGCGCCTCAGCAATTTCCAGAATGATACTCTGTCTAGATTATCAACTGCCTTTCACAATCCACGAACCCGACATAAAGTCAGGATTTCCATTCTATAAATTGTTCAATAATTATCTCATATACACAGGAATACCCGCCTGCTCGCTCCTCAACTGTTTATCTATCTTAATCTTGATGACACTTTCCTCGGCGTAGCTGTGGGTCCCAACTTCGTCTCCAGCATACGCTGTCTTGGGCCACGGAAGTCCAGTGCGTGGTAAGTGCTCCTCTAGAGGCATCTCAGATGTTGCAGCGTAAAGCAAGAGAGTCTGACCAATGCATTGAAGGTCTTCCCCGTGATCTCTTCTTACCTCGGGGGTGCCAGACTGCCGTCGCTGTGCTCCATCGACCACCGTTTCATAGTCAACATATTACCTGCCTGTCCATGTTTTGATCTGTTCGCATGGATTACCGCATACCTCACAAGGGATGTTTAAATATAGCCTCTTCCAATCTGTCTAATATGATCATGTTCAACATTTTCACAGGCACTGATATTAACATTATGCAACTATAATTCATGCACCGTTACAGATCCCCCACTTCGATATCTTCACATAGTCTTCCTTCCCGTTGTTGTTGAAGGAACGCCCACAACGGGTAGATTTACCCTTTTGTGTGCCCTAAAAAAGGATGTGTAATGGCGGTCTGTTGCAGCTTTCCTGATATCCCATGCATGCTGATGAAGGTGGACCGGGGTCCTCCAAATGGTTGTGCTATGTTTGGCTTCATATACATGTCACTCACTACTATGGGGATCACATTGTTAGCCAGGAAGCCATGAAAACAGTCCGTACAAGGAAGCCAAGGTGAGAGTCTTGGCCAGTATATTTTTCCTTACCCTGACTAACATATCTGATCAGTATGTTGTGCCTGACCAGACATTAGTCTTCCTTCCTGTTTGCTTATAATAATTCTCTATTGAAAACTGTAAAAAAGTAATTTGTATAATTCTCTGCCGAAGTGTGGATGTCTGCTTTGATTGCCTCTGCTGAGACACTATATGGGCCGGTGAAGCTACCATTTTTCAGCAGTAAAATAGCTTTCTTTTCTAGTCAGTTTTGCAGTTAATTTGCAGTTCCGATTTCACTGATGGAATGTCTGAGTGATCATGTGGAACTGGTCTACTTAAAAGTTCAGACAAATGGTCCATCTCTTCATTTGCTCTTTCATGTTGCTAAGCAAATTTCCTAAATTTATCTTTAATAAATCCATATATTTGCTTATATTTCCATGAGAGTTTCTTTGTGCAGTTGTACATATCTTCTCTAGTCACAGATTCTTCTACTACACCTTAAATATATTTTCTATCGTCACACACACCTGTTAACCTCTTTATTAGATACAGTATATAATTCCTTCGCCTTTGCTCTGTTACATCTAGTTTTGCTGCAGTTTATGTGTGCTTACTTCATTCTCCATACTTTTATCTTCACTATTGTATCTGCAGTCCGAAAGTCTCATTCCACAGATTTTTATAACTGTTTCCATTGCACTTCTCCATTAACTTTAGATTGATCTTGAATGACTTTGTTTCTGATCGAACTGTTGTCTGTGGTTATTTTGTTTTATTTAGTTTAATCTTTAATTTGTCTACCAGAAGACTGTGGCCTGATGCCAGGTCTGTTTCACTCCATACCTTTACATTTTTAACGAACTAAATTTCTTATTTTTACATACATGGTCAATTTGGTTTCCCTGTCCTGTGGTATCCATGATGCCTTTGTGGATCCTTTAGTGTGGATACATACTACTGCCAATTGCCAGTCGATTGAAAGCCCACAAGTCCATTAGCAAGTCTATATTGTCAATCTCAGTTTCAGATCCCATGATCTCTTTAAAGTCGATGTTATCATTTAGATCACTCATCAGAATTGTCACGTCTTCCATTTGTCTTTTATCTGTAAAATCTTGAAACCTGGAGTAAAATTATTATTTTTTTTTAAACTTTCTTTGTCAATGGTTGGTGTATGTATAACATTTGATAACGTTTATATTTATCTTCTTTTTTGTCAGTTTGAAAGGTAGCTAGCAATATTCATAGCCATGCTGCCACAGGAAAAACACAGGCTCTCAAGACTTTCACTTTTGTCATTTTGTTGGTGCTCTCTCTTTGCATTGCTCATATGTTCTTACAAAAATGAATACACATTGTTTCTTAAATAAAAGAAACTTACAGATTAAAAAAATTATTGTTTAATTCTCCCATATACTGTCCAACAAAAACTAACACAGCCCCTGCAGATACTGTCTAACAACGACTAACACAGGACCTCCAAATACTGTCTAATAACGACTAACACAGACCCTCCAAATACAGTCCAACAGCGACTAACACAGGACCTCCAAATACTGCCCAACAGCGACTAACACAGGACCTCCAAATACTGTCTAATAACGACTAACACAGGACCTCCAAATACTGTCTAATAACGACTAACACAGGACCTCCAAATACTGTCTAATAACGGCTAACACAGGGCCTCCAAATACTGTCCAACAACGACTAACACAGGACCTCTAAATAATGTCCATCAACAACAATTACCAGACCCTCCAAATACTGTACAGCAACTAACATGGACCCTCCTTTAGGAAATTGAATGAAGAAAAGAGATTTCCAAAAACAACTAGCAATACAGCATTGAATCCCATTACCTAAGATTTGCCCCTGCAGTCGCCATACAGTGTGCAGGATATATTTTTTTAATTTCACCTAAAATAGAAATAAAAAAAACATGTCGCACCAAGGTCTTGAACCCGTGCCCCTTTGATAAAAAGATTGTATTCAAATCTCTCGACCACATGCTTCTTCTCACTACATACACTGCAGAGAAACAATAGTGAGAAAAAAAATCATACATAAAACCATATCACTCTAATCAACCAATGAAATAAGTCAGCAGAAATTGATAGAATGACAAAAGATACAAGCTACTTGTAAAATCTAAGTTAATAATTAGCTAGTCCAGCTGTATAAATGAGCCACCAAGGAAAGAAAGGTCCAACAACATCTGGAGGTCACAATAGCAATACCAAACTGAAAAAAAGGGAATGGTTAAAAAACAAAAACACAATTGTGGAATGCAAAGAGCCATCTTATTCATGAGTCATGCAGGAAAAATGTATGGCAGACATACCTGGACAGAGTAATTGATGTAACTGAACCTCAACTCAGAAATGCCAGTTGTAGGACAGAAAGGGAAAATACAATTTTAATGAAAATCTCCAGAATAAAAACATAAACTGAAGTAATTGTTAGATGGCTTTGAGATATAAAGACAACTTTACATGCTGCACAACAATGTTTTAGGGACAGCGAAGCACTTGATTGATTCGTAAAAATGTCTGTTATATTAGCACAGCTGTTTAATGCTAGCACTTGAATCAGAAAAAAGGTGAAAGTAAAGGCAATCAATGCCACTGTGGATAAGGTGTTAGAGACTTCACTGTACCAAGTCTCATTTTTGAGATGGGGCAATCAGTTCCCTTCCTTGCCATACCTTCTCTAACTTTAAAGCATGTACCCATTTACAGCTGGGTAGACTGAAGGATGTGGCTTCAAAGGAGAAAGAATTGTAAAAAAAAACACAATCAGTTCGCACTCTATAAATCACAAGCAAACATGTAATATAAACAATTAAAAATATCCAGCGGACACCCTCCCCTAGACACAAATGTAAATTGCCTCTGGAATATACGAAAAACAAGCAATAGGAGGTACAAGAGAATGAATAGTACAACTAACCAAGCCACAACATCTTCAGGTCCTCTCAACATCAATCACATCTTGTTTAAACAAGTCAACAAACTAAAATACATACCTAGTATGTTCAAAGTGGAGTTTTGTGTGGATATAGGAGGAATTCGAACAGAATGTTCAACTCTTTGGCTTACTGATGACACCAGACAAGCATCCATGTTACTATTGTAACTAATGACAGCTAATCGGTATTATATAAATAACAACATTTTGATAGCACTGTTAAATAAGATCACTGTTTCAGAGAAATAGGTAAATGAGACGAATCAGCCTGGAAGACAATGTGTCTAGTAGACTAATTTTTAATCACCTGTTTATGTGAGATCAAATGATTGCATATAAAATTCTGCTGCGAAAACCAGGGTAGACAAGACATCAGTCTAGTAGGCAGTGCTTTACAGACTGATTTTCAATCACCTGCTGTTGTGAGATAAGATTTTGCATATCAAATGCTAATGGAGAAAACCAGAGCAGACAGGACTTATCAGCCTGTAACAAAACTTATTCAGAAAAAAAACTCAGAACCCAAAACACCTGTTGTCTTTCAGGTAAGCCGGTGATAGCCAAAGAGTAGACAGAGCTTAAAAGATGTGCTGAAAGCAGATGAGGCAAATAAAAGATGCACTTACCACAGAACAACTGTAAAATAGGCTAGCACATAACTGAGAATTATCAACAAGCAATTGATATGAAGAAACAATGAAGTTAGAGGAAAGACCACTTACACCGAGACAATAATGTGAAATCCTTACCAGAAAGCGCAACAGTTGGCTGCTTCAACTAGTTTCCCACAAATGAACATGTGCTCAGCAAAGTGCTGGAGGAAACATGACCTGGAGCGAGCTAACACAGCTCACTGGAAAATAATGAAAACTCGGTGAAGTGACATATGTCAGAAGAACGAACACTGGTCCAAGATACCATATTGATACCACATGTATCAGGATTCTAAAATGTGTAAAAAAAACAACCAAAGAACTCTGCAATTGTAACAGAAACATTTTTTGACATTATAAACTAACACAGTGATTCTCAACTTAGGATTTGCAAATAGTTTATGTGGGAGTCTGCTAACCAAATCTAGATTTTAAAAATAGGATTTTGTTAAGTTTATACAGTTATGTTTGTGTGACATAGGAGAGTATATGATTTATAAATCATCATTGGCTTGAGGGCTGAACAATCTAGAAAATGTTTGCAACCAGTGAACTAATACAATTCAGATCAAAAACAGAACAGCTCAAGTAACATGCAACTGTCTTCCTGAAAATGAAAAGTATCCACTGCAACAAATGTCCTCAATTGAAATAAGAAAAAGAATTCTCTAATGTTACATAATGCTATTCTTATCATTTGAAAGCATGCCTTGGACAATGAATAAGCAAAATATTGGCTGATGACCATAAGCAGAGGAATATTAAAAGTTCAAAACACAAAAGCTAAATTAGATGAACTAACAAACAAAAAAAAATAAATAGAAAAATATGTATTCTATAAATGAGAAAGAAGCTGTCAGGCAGGGAAGAGGAGAACATGTCAAGAGAAAAGAGCACAATTGATTGCAGATGAGAAGGTTCTCAATAATTGCCCAAATTACAGTAATGAATATAGTAAGCAATCATTGTAAGCCAAAAGCAAGGGATCACAGAAGGACAGCAATCATGGATTCAGACTATCAGGATGATCCACTGGGAAGTCAACATAGACATGGGACTGAGGACGACAGTGGATCGAAGGTCATGGAAAAAGAAGAGCAACTAAGCAATATGCTATACCCCCTGCATCAGCCGGCAGGCATGGCTACTACCAAAAAATGATGCCCTATAAAGCTGCTGTAAGAGGGAAATATGACATAGATGGTATCTACAGACAGACATAAATATACGGTTTAGGTATCTGGCAAGAATGCCTTTAATCTTACAAAAGGAGCAGTGAATGAACTGACAGCAGTCAGCAACTTATAATTACCTGCTTGCATTAGGGTCAGCAAATATCATTTGACTAAGGCTCTACTCCATATGGCGGCCCTGGAAACAGACTGTAGCCTGGCTAAGGGATAGGACTCGCAGAGGGAAGGCAAACCAGTGAGTAGCCTCTCAGGGTGCAAGCCTGGGCGTTGAATATGGAGACCCTGGGCAGCCCAAACTGCAGGATCTCGCTCTCGGCCTCGCTGGTGTAATCCAAAGGAATGCAAAGCATGACAATTTGGCACCAACTCAGCTGCAGGAGCTGCCGGAATGATCTTGCAATTTTGAAACCATCCGCCTTAGGTGCTACCACTTCGGATTTTCTGTCTGGGTTTACTCCTATAGCCCTACCCTCTCCTGAGGTTTCCACAAGGCAGTGGAGTCCTTGCCAGCAGATGCTAGTTACTAGAGACATCCGATGATACTCTCATCATAGCAATATAGACAAAAATGGATGCCCAGATAAAGATATCAAAATAACAAAAAGAGAGGAAAGAAGAACTTTCATTGCACTGGGGAAATTATCGAAATCAAAAGAAAGTACCACCAAAAACAGTAATCTTCAACTACAATGTAAAGTACGTTTTACTGTGCAGTTACGAAACATGGAAAACATCAACCAAAAAAGGTACGAGCTTTCGTAAATGGATCTCTGCACAAAACAAAAGTATTGGATGGTATGATACAATTAATAATGTCAAACTCTTGGGTTGGAAAGAATCAGGCAGACAACCAACAGTGGAAAATATGGTGAAAAGAAAATGTTTGCGTTGCACAGGATACACATTAATGAAACCAGTTGATTTTTTACTAAGCAGTCGCTGTTCTGGAATTCTCAAGGTAAGAGGGAGACCAAAGGACATGGAAAGAGAGCTCAGGATTTAAAAAATTAGGAAACGGAAAATGTAGACAGCTATTGTGGATGGCTAAGGACAAGACAATGCAGCATGTAATTATTGCGGACTTGTCTCAACTCCACAGGGAGTTGAAAGGGTCTTGATTGATTTCATATTATTAATTTTTGCGGTTGAAGACACAGTAGTGAATGAGCTGACAGCAACCAGTGATTCCTAGCATGCTGCTTGCAACATGGTCAGCAAATCATAGCCGATGAAGACCCTATTCCACCTCTAAGTGGTGGCATTGGAAACAGACTACATGTGCACAGTCTAGCTGAGAGAATAGGGATTGAGGAGCGACGGCAAACCTTATCAACAAATTTTCTGCTGAAACAAGATGTGTCCATGCAAACGCAGCAGATATCGCAGCCTCACTGCAAACTACAACCTAAAAAGTTCCTTTTCAAGCCGAACGCAGAAGAATAATTTAATGTTTAAAATTATTTATTACTGGTTAGTGAATGAGAAATATGCTTTGATCATGTATACAAAATTAGTGTTATTTGTTCACTGACACTCATATATCAGCTTAAATTATTTGATTTACAAATTTTTGAAGAAAAAAGTTTTTTTTTTTTACTGTACAGAGAATCAACAAAATGAGTATGTGATGAGATAGATTGAGGAAATATTCAACCTAATGTACTATTTTAACTTCCCCCAAAATTGTACTACCACCTTTAGCGAGACAAAACTTAAGTTTGCAGAGAAGGCACACACACACATAAAATATATTCACCAACACACAGTGACATCATTACTTACCTTTCGTCCACATCATCCTCATTGTCCTCTAGTCCCATGTACATTTCACCAACAGCCTCTACTGCTTCCTTCAGGCATTCGGATGCTTGTCCATCTGTGTCTCCTTGCAAAGTTTTTATACTTCCCGTACTTTCATCCATTCCCGGGCCCATCTGGTCCCCTGAATCCATGCTACTAGTAAAAGCTGAATCTGTTCTGCTATGAGGAACATGTGTCATGCTTGCAGGTACACCAGGATTAACTGCTGAACTTGACCCAGGCTCTGTTGCTAAATGAACTCCCTGAGCCACAAATGTGTCACTGGCTATTTGTGTGTGACTATGTGAGTGTGGGACTGGCACACCGCTGATGATAGCCGGGGACTGACTTTGCACGATGTTATCATCTACTGTTCCAGTGATGGATGGTGCCATCACAGATGGAGCTAAACTTCCATTGATGCCAAGCATGCTATCCGATGGTAAATTGATCATCTGTGAGGTCTGCCCAGCAACACCATTTTGGAACAAGTTCACGGAAGAAGCATGAGTTGGAAATGGGTATATACCTGTGTGAGGCAGACTCTGAATCATAGTTGTGTGCCCTGTCTGAGCAAGATTATGGAAGGAGGTGCTGGACGAAGGAAGGTTTGCCACTGACATTAAAACCTGCTGAGCAATGAATGGTGTCATGGCATCAGATGATAATCCATCAAGCTGACTTAATACTTGACTAGCAGGAGCAGGCTGGATTGGGACAAAAACATCAGAAAAGATAGGTGGACCATCTGCCCTAGGGGGACTCATAGGAACAACTGGCGGTATGAAAATATTACTGGAAGAATCATTTACATCTTGGATATAATGTACTGAACTTGATGAACTAAGGTTGCCAGACAAGGCAGATTGGATAATGCTGTCTTCCATCATTTTTGAGCCATTTTTCTCTACAGTTACCACAGCAGCTGGTGTAGTGTCAAAGAAATCGTAACATACCCATTTACCTCGTCGGAATGGTTCTTTAGTTTCAATCTTGACAACTCTGAAGCGTGACTGTGAATTTTGGTCAGGTTTCTGTTTCACTACTATCGTAGTTGTGCTGGTCAGCTCGTCTGGTGTGAGAGGAATATTCATACAGTCTTGAAGATCCATGTCCAAATCTGTCGCTTTAGAACTATCATAGAATTCTGAACTTAAATCTTCAGTCTGGCTCTCATCTAAACCATCAATACTGTCGGCATCGTTATCGCCTCCTACATCACCACTACCACTCCCACCTTTCTTAACGCTGGTTATTTTGAATGTTTTCTTTCGAGTAGGATCTGTAGATTTGGACGGGCTTAAATTAGAGTTTCTGTCATTTTCATCTGATATACCGCTATATGACTCAAGCTTAGAGTGACTGAGGCTTAAACCGTGACTTTTCAAGGCATCTGAAGGGCCTGACTTCTGAGCATCGTTCTGTTTAGTACTTGCCATGCTGGTGTGAACAACTGAGCAGACGGGGAAAAAAAACGGTCGTCACTAGTTCAGGAAATAATACGCTGCAAGTGAAACTAGCTCACCCCCTACCAATCAATTAGTCTAAAATGAAAATCCTCTTTAGTTGCTCTTTAATCCTCACATTTTGATACACGTACAAGTTGCTTATGATGCAAAATTGATAAAACAAGATTGCCTTGGACGTCTCAATGCTTACGCACAGTGACTAATGGCGGACATCATAACAATGCATACTGGGACGGAAACTACGTCATGACCTTTCTAGCAACCTTGTCTCGTGACCTTTGACCCGGACCAAAATGTACCCAGACACCTCCCTTCTATATTGTAAGGCACCTTTCAATTGAAAATCAAACACTTATTGTAATACTCAAAAATACCTGAACACTTATTTGTTTTATTTTATAACATTAGTAAACTTTGCTGGAGTCTATTTAATTTTCTTTCATATAAGCACTTCGTACGCTAAAATGACAATTTGCAGGTTCATTTTTCTTAATCCGCGAACCAAACTATACTTATAGATAAGAAATGTCATTTCGGGTGTATAAGCTTCTTCAAATATTCCGGGAAATGATAATTAAAAAATGGTTTAAGTAATTTATTGTGGACGGGTAAGATTTAACCAAAACTGATAGTGGGTTTCCGGAATTACAGTTGGGAGGATAGACAGTGTCAATAAAAGAAACGAATTCGATGTGATTTAATACAGGTTCATACGATTCAAAGACGCATGTAAGAGGGACATGAAGGCTTTGGATATGGATCTGATATCTTGGGAAGGCATTGGTGCAGACCGATCCAAATGGAGATGTAACCTGAAGAACCACATCAGGCTGGTCCAAAATAAGCGCATGCAACACATGGAAGTGAAGAGACAACACTGAAAGGAAAAGGAAAACCAAAAACTCAATGGAGTTGCTACTCCAAGGTCGCATCAACCTATAAGCATGACTGAAAAGGGACTACTACTATTATACGATAATAAAATAATCGAGGGAAAGGATAAATTAGACTATAACGTTTTTCAAAGTACAACCGCCTACTAGAACAAGAAGGCACTGCTACAAATTAATTAAAGAAAAGTTCAGATAAGATGCTAGGAAATATTTTTTTAGTCAGAGAGTGGTGAATGCTTGGAATGCATTGCCACAAGAAATAGAGGAGACAGGGTCAATTATTGCATTCAAGAATGCATTGTAAGCGAATAGTTATTTTTAGATCAAGGGAAGTAAAAGAAACTGGTTGTATACAGACTCTGCAGTCCTCTAAACCAGTATAAAGACGTTAAGTTAAGTTCAGGTCAGGTCAGGTCATCCCGTAACCAGGGAGATCGTTGGGGCACACATGAAGACATCCTCACAAACTCCACGCCATCCCTCTCTGTCAGATGCCGCTGCCTGTGACTCTTCTGGTCGGAGACTGGTCCATTCTTTTATGTTGTCTTCCCATCTCTTTTTGGGTCGGCCTCTTCGTCGTCTGCCATGCACCTTCCCGTGGAGGATTGTGTTTGCAAGACCATTTGATCTCGATATGTGACCGTACCAAGTGAGTTTCCTTCTTTTGACAGTTGGCAAGAGATTTTCGAAAGGCCCTATTGCCGTCGTAATTCTATTTCGGATTTCCTCGTTTGTAACTCGATCTTTGTACGTGACGTTTAAAAGTCTTCGGAAACATCTCATGTCCAAGGCCTGTATCCTTCGTTGAAGGTCAGCTGTAACTGTGCATGTCTCACACGCATAGAGAAATATTGACAGGACCAGTGTACGCATTAATCTGATTTTCGTGTTTAGTGCTAACCGTTTATCTTGCCAGATTTTGTTAAGCCGTGCAAGCGCCGCTATTGTCTGTGCTATTCTGGCCAATACTTCACATTTTGATCCTTCATCACTGACAATCGACCCAAGATATTTAAAACTTTCAACTACTTCGAGTTCTTGACCGTTAGCTTTTATCTTGCTGTTGAAGCCCGTAGCGTTGTTTGTCATTAGTTTTGTCTTTCCAGCGTTTATCTCCTTACCATAGTCAAGAGCTGTTTCATCGAGCCTTCTGGCCCATTCCTGGAGTTCTGCTTCTGAACCCGCCAACCCGTCGACATCATTTGCAAAACGAAGGTTAGTAATCGTTCGGCCCCCTATCTTGACAGTACCAACGTGACCTCCAAGTGCCTCACTCATAATTCCTCCAAGGAATATATTGAAAAGAGTTGGAGAGAGTGTACACCCCTGTCTCACACCAACTGATGTGCGAAACCAGTCTCCTCGCCTCCCATTCACAAGAACTGCACTAGACGCCTTGTTATACAGGTGTTCAAGGACCGTTATAATATTTCCGTTGATATTATACATCCTCATGGTTGCCCAAAGCGCTTTATGCCATACCCTATCAAACGCCTTCTTAAAATCCACAAACACATGATACAGTGTTTGCTGCTGTTCTAGATATTTCTAGCTTAGCAGCCTTAAATTAAATATCTGTTCTATAGTGCTTCTTCCCTGTCTGAACCCTGCTTTCTCCTCGGCAATGATGTTCTCTGCTTGGGGTTTCAATCGGTCAAGGATTAATCTAAGCATGACCTTGCTAGGGTGGCTAATGAGGCTTATTGTTCTGTAATTTTGGCACAGCTTTAGGTTTCCAGACTTATGTAGCGGTATAACTATTGATTTCGTCCATAAGTCCGGCCAGTTTCCTGTCGTCCATATTTTGTTACAGATGTGTGTCAGGTCATCCACCACTACCTCTCCACCTGCTTGTAAGAGCTCTGCTGGTATTTGTCCACGCCGGCCGCCTTCCCTCTTCTCAATGTCTTTACCGCTGCAATTACCTCTTCCTTCGTTATCAGTTGGTTATCCTCTATATTTGTTGGTGTTGGGGGGAATGTTTTCTCAGGTTTGTTTCGACCTTCATAGTTGTATAGCTCGGAACAGTACTCCGTCCATCTTGCCAGTACACCATTTCCCTCAATTAGACACTTGCCGTTTTTATCATGAATCATAAGGTTCCTGCTTTGTCTTGGTGTTACCAGTTCTTTGACCACCTTGTATGCTCCTTCAGCATCATTTCTGTTTAGTCTCTCTTCGATGTTTGCGCATTGCTCACATATCCACGCTTCTTTCGCCTCTCTCATCTTTTGTTGTATGGCTTTCTTGATCTCTTTATAACTGCCGACCTCCTCCGGTGGATGTTTGTCTTTTTTCAGTGACCTTCTTTTATCACAGAGATCTGGAGGGGAACATGTGGACCATACGGAAATAAAGAAACCAATGACCGAGGCCTCAGACTCCTAGAATTTGCAAGATGCAACCAGCTGTTGGTGGCAAATACGTTTGGGTTAAACAAGTCGTCGAGACGCTGGACATGGCATAACCCAAGCAATGAAGTGCATAGCCAGATCGACTATATACTGGTCCAGAGGAGGTTCCGATCGAGCATCAACACCGACAAAACAAGAAGTTTCCAAGGAAGCTGACATAGGAAGCGACCACGATCTGGTTATGATGACCATGCGTCTGCGATTGAAGGGAGTCGCAAAGAAGGAAGCGACCACGATCTGGTTATGATGACCATGCGTCTGCGATTGAAGGGAGTCGCAAAGAAGGATGTGACCAGGCTAAAGTTTGACCTGGACAAACTAATGGACCCAAAAATCACCGAAGTGTTTTAAGCAAGGGTAGGAGGGAGATTTGCGCCACTGTTGGCTCTCAGAGAGGGACTGGATACATATACAGTTACATAGTCTCTTAAAGCAGCTCTCATAGATACTGCAACAGAGATCCAGGGATGCCACCAAACAAAAAAGAAGCCATGGGTGACCAAAGACATTCTAGATCTGTGTGATAAAAGAAGTTAAGTTAGTAAAGTGGATATCTGTCTATGTGTTACAGTACTTACTTCCCCTGTCCAAGCACCACGTTATACGGCATGCATGCGATATTCAGCAACATGGATTGTCTGGTCATTTGCCTCTGGCATGTCGCACCTATTGCATGGTTCCTGGAGGTTGGGGCAGATCATCAGGTGGTCAGGGCCCTGTATTGTGCCACAATCACATGTGTCATCATCTGCGTATCCCCATCTTTTCTTGTTTCTCTTGCATTGTCATACATCAGTTCAGAGTCTGTTTAGTAACTTTCATGTTGTCGATGGTAGATCTTCTTCTTTTTTGTTCGTTCTCAATCTCCCACTACCAAGTCCTGAAAAGGGCTTTGCAAGTAGCAAGATGTAGTCCGGAGAACGGAATGCGTTGTTTCGTAGTTTACAGCTTGACTGTGAGATTTGCGCCTTTCGGTCCGACACATCCGACTTCAGTAGACATTTTAGAGTACCGGTTTACCTTCCCTCTTCGATCCCTTCTCCTTAGCCAGTCTGCTATATTGCAGCCTGTTAACCAGGATCACCGCGTGGAGTTGTAGAAGGGTCTTGGCAGCTCTGGTTCGCTGGCACTGACGCTAGCAGTCAGCTATGGGTCGCTGACCGCTGCAGCTCATGCGCTCCTCAGCGTCTTGATCCCTTCTACAGTAGATGATATCCGGCAGTAGGTTCCTCCAGAAGTTTGATCTTTGGGGCCTATATCAATTTGAGTCATACGTCGATACGGCGACTTTCAGGGCCTGTCTGTATCGGCGTTGTCGATATGAGGAAGTTATGTCTGGATTTGAGGAAGTTATGTTTGGATTTGAGGAAGTTATGTCTGGATTTGAGGAAGTTATGTCTGGATTTGAGGAAGTTTTGTCTGGATTTGAGCAAGTTATGTCTGGATTTGAGGAAGTTATATCTGGATTTGAAGAAGTTATGTCTGGATTTGAGGAAATTATGTCTGGATTTGAAGAAGTTATGTCTGGATTTGAGGAAGTTATGTCTGCATTTGAAGAAGTTATGTCTGGATTTGAGGAAGTTATGTCTGGATTTGAGGAAGTGATGTCTGGATTTGAGGAAGTTTTGTCTGGATTTGAGGAAGCTATGTCTGGATTTGAGGAAGTTATGTCTGAATATCGATGTCGTCATTGCTGCTTAAATGTGTGTATTGTAAAATTTAAATAAATGAAACCCATTTTAGATCCACGGGGAGCATAGATCTTCAACGAATACACGCCATAAAATGTCATAACATGTAAACCTATCCATAAATATTGAAGTTTGTATGTCTTAACGTTTCTACAGAATGGGGTAGTCAGTCCCATGCCCAACCATATTTAGACCTTTCTTGTGCCACGCCTGGTAGGTTGCACTATTAATGTTCTTCACTCCCCATTTGGACCCACATAGCGCACTTGCGTTGTAATATATGAGCCTGTGTATGTATTGTTGTATAGAGTTAGTGGGCATTGGTGCAGGAATAAGGGCATACGTATGTGTGTGTGTGTGTGTGTGTGTGTGTGTGTATATGACCATCATGGGGAGATGGGGGTAATTTTTGGCGGAAGGGTGAGGTGACTGCATTCAAAAACATACGTACGGTTGTGTAGCGCAGGTCCAGGTCTATGCAGAATGCCTGGCTTCATAACAAGGCGGAGAAGATTCAAAGGTATGCTGGTACCAACGAGTCGAGGAGGTTTAACTGTGTCCTGAAGACGATCATCATTCCTCCGTTCTATCATTCATCTCCTTCCCTTAGCGCTGACTGATGTTCGTCCATCACATGTGATAAAGACCCCTCTCTTTGTTCAGCCGTATGGACAATCTTTTCTTTTGCTAAGTCAGCTGAAATGGATCATTTGCGCTGTGATTTGGATTACAATGAGAAAGAAACTGCGCGTTTTGTCAACCTCACTCTCTGGTCCTGAGCTACATTTTGCCAGTGGCAAGACTGTATCGAGACGACTGGAGATAGGACAGGATGCAGATTTTTTCTCAGGATTTACTCCGAAGCCGTTCTCGTAAACAGGTATCCCAAAATGCAGCGTATGGGGATGACATCTATTGTTGTGTGTCGTGCCTTTCCCATAACCGCAAGAAGTAGTGGGAACATCACTCAGCGTATGAGTTGGGTATCTCTCTCGGGCTGTGTTCTAATTTATTATAGTCGTGTCTAAATTTCAGTCACACCAAAACCGATGCCATCTGCCGTTAGGGCGAAGAGCGCCAGTCTCGCGAAGTTCAGATGTGTGCACTAGACCGTGAAAATACGACACATGTTTAAGAGATTCATATAGCCGATGTCTAGGTCAGCATAATCGGAAGAAAGAAAACACAACAAACGAACGAATTAACCAGACCAAATGGAAAACAACGACACGTTTCATTGGGAATTCCAGGCAAATCCGTCGTCTGGCGGCATCCATAATGAACTAAAACACCAGAGCAATGTAGACCCGCAACCAGCAGGGCTTCATCTTTGCCGCTCTTCTTACTGGTGGTGGCACGGTGCTATTGACTGACAAGGTCCAGATTGTGGAGCGCTGGGCGGAACATTTGGATACCATCCTCTATTGTCCGTCTATTATCAGCGAACAAGCCATAGCTGCCATGCCTCAAGTTAACCCTTTACACCCTAACTCTTAAAATAAAAAAAATACATATTCATTAGACCAGAGTGATAATTCTTTGTCTCACTCGTATCCTTTTTGTTGACTGATGGGATTGAAATGATATTCTAGTACATAATAAAAGCGGGAGGCTGCATTTAACATAATAATAGTCATGGTGTTCAAACAGAATATACGGGACATGATAGGGTCTAATGGGTTAACTAGGGACCTAACCTCGAACCCAGCGAGAATGAGGTTATAAACGTTATCACATCGATGCCCAGAGATCCAGAAGCAGGGCTCTCGGGTCAGATGTCATCCCTGAAGAGGTTTACCAAGGAGGGGGTCCTGAACGTCCTGAGATCAGGCACTAGAGTACACCTGTGCAAGAAAATGGACAATCGTCAAGATTGCCACAATGACAGGGGCGTCTCCCAGTTGTCAATGGCGGGAAAGATTCTGGTCTCAGTCCTGCTCAACCGTCTAATTGGTCACATTAGGCAGGGTCTATTGCCAGAGTCAGCGTGGTTTAAGTGCTGGTCGTGTCAAGGTCGACATGGTATATGCAGCACGTAAACTACAAGAGAAGTGTCTAGAACAGCATTGTAGTCTGCACACAGTTTTTGTCGATCTAACCATCGTTGTAGACACCGTCAATAGTTTGACCGTGCCGGTAGTTTCATTGCGTCTGTCCGCCATTTTCATGACGGCAAGATGGCTACATCAAAAAGGATAATTGTGTGTAGCCTTCCCAGTCACCTACGGCATCAAACAGGAATGTCTGCTTAGAGCGACAATCTTTAGAATGGTCTTTGCAGCAACGCTATTTGATGATGTATACCGCGCTGCTACTGACATGTATATCAGGTACAGGACGCAAGGCCGGCTCTTTAATCAGAGAGGCCTGAAGTCTTACACCAAGGTAAGTGAGACCACAATCTTGGATCATGTGTTCGCTAACAACTGCGCTCTTAACACGTGATCCGCAATGACAGAGTTTTCGGCGACATACAATACCTTTGGTCTCACAATCAACTCAATGAAAAAAGATATACTTTCCACCCTGCTCCTGGAAAACCGTACACAGAGCCAAATATTACAGTACAGAGAAATTGGTCCCAGACAGTCGCTAGTTTCACCTATCTAGGCAATACCCTCATCATAGAGACGAATGCCTGTTCTTATATCAACTGAATGATTTTATTCCACTGATACAAGGGGACGGCCTAGTGGTTAAGTGGTACGGCTCACAACCCAAAGGTGCTCGGTTCGATCCCCATCACTTCCCACGGCCGTTACCCTGGGGAAGCAAACCCTTAGAAAATGCAGGAGGAAGCAGATCCTTACATAAAATGCATGCTGAAGTCGGATGCACTGGGCCGACAGGCGCAAAATAAAAACACAGTGCAACGCAAACCGCCTTGGGATTAGAAAAATAAAGCAAACGCAAAAAACAAAACAAAAACAAAAAAGAAAATTCCACTAATACTAAAAATAACTGTGCGTATTCAATCTATTTGTGAATGCATTCACTGACCCTGCCTCTAACGCATCCTGCGGCAATTCATTTCAAGGATTCACCCCTCTCTGACTAAAAAAGTATTTCCTAATACCTAATGTGTACCTGTCTTTAAATATTTGGAAGCTGAGTCCTCTTGTTCTTGTAGCAAGTTGAACTTTGAAAAGTTGGTTTAGGCTAATGTATCATTAAATTCATTATCACGAATTCTTCTTTGTTCTGGACTCTGAAGACCGGTTTTTCTAAGTCTTTCCTCATAACTATAATTCTGGAATTCCACGACCAGTTGTGTAGCTCTTCTTTGTATCCTTTCAAGCATGTTTATATACACTCTATGATAAGGAATCTACATCTGAACACGGTACTTCAATTTAGTTCTCACCAATGATTTATATAGTTTTGACTATCACTCCCTTGCTATTACGTGTAATGTTACTTTTTATACCCAGCATTGCATTAACCTTTTTCACTGCCACCTGGACTTGCTCTCACACATCACCTGTTTGATCTATTAAAACATATCTATGTTCTTTTTCTACAAATTTCCTAATATTGTTCTCTTCCATCATGTAAATATATTCCTTATTGGATCTTCCCATGTGGATGACTGTACATTTTTTTTCTACATTAAACTCTGTGTAACAGATCTCAGATCATTAAAAAAAATCTAAATCTAATCCCAATAGACCCACCTCTGCCTGAGATAAGAACCTGCTGAACAGTTTCGTGTCATTAAAGCTAATGAGTTGAGCCTCCATACCCTTCTGCAAAAAGTCCACATAAGATTGACTAGGCATATTGCTCGCGTGTCCGATAAGGACATCTCCAAGTAACTGCTTTATGGTAGCTCAGAACAGGCAGACACTCATCAGGTGGTCAGAAGAAACGCAGCAGAGACCAATTGAAAGCGGCTATGTAGAGTTTCGGGGGTCGCTGTAGTCCAGAGGTTAAGGCACTCGCCGTTCCCAGTGTTGAACAGAAACGGTGGGCAATCGAATACCGCAAGTTACAAGCGATCCTTGGTCTCACGGGATGTAAGACCAGAGTGCATGCATCTCGAGTTACCTCCAGTTGTCTCGACCAAGTCTTGCCACTGATCCAAGGTAACTCGGGATAAGAGTGAGATTGATAACTAGCGCATTATCTTATTCACTATAATCCAGATACAGCGCACATCACATTATCAAGACAAAACCGTCTGGGGTTGAGGATATCATCGCTTCGCGATGGGAAATAACTTTATGTGAAGCTCCACCATTGATGTCCCCTCCTGTGAATTGGGTGCAAAGAACCGTTCCCTCTGGAGCAATAACATCACAAAAAGTGTTCAGATCACAGGCGAAACTCCAGCTCGGAGGCTCAGAGGAAGCGTGCTGCCAGAAAGAGAACAGAACGCGGGAAACTCCACACAGACTCCTCATTTGAGGACACATCTCGTAGTACGTCACATTCTGATGCCGTAACCATCTTAGCCTTTTACTCGCTCTCTCTCTAAATATATATATTTCTCTTTATCTCTCTCTCTTACTCTCTCTCTCTCTCTCTCTCTCTCTCTCTCTCTCTATTTTTATTAATTCTTAGTTGGTAGTCGACCTGTACTTCTACAGTGGCAGTCGCTCCTGTGCAGGTTCCATTTCTAGTATAAGCTGGATGTAGCCGGGAGGAGGATTTCCTGCTCAGTGAGCTAGGCTTGAGCAGCTCATTACTCCGCTACGTTGGGACAAGTACCACGGAGGGTGGTTAATCGATGTGCGAGTCCATCTTAATAGACTCAAACACTAGAACAAAGTAGACCCGCATCTTGTAAGGCACCATCTATAATCCTCTAAACAAACCACTTAACCATAGCTTGTGTTATGCCATGTCACACAGCTAGTCGTCTCTTACTTCTTCTTCTTCTTCTGCGTAACACAGTCAGACAGTAACCATTATTTTTTCGAAAAAAGCGGCGGTCATCCTGAGACTCTCGCCACTACCATAGAGCTTGTCTTGCAGTTCCACTGGTAATGGCCACATCTGCTCTCTCTGATCCTCGTATGTCGCGCAGTTCTGCAGCAGATGTTCAGTGGTCATTTTATCAGTACCGCACGGGCATTCGTCGGTACACCCTATCTTCAATTTGTTGAATAGGTGGTACCTCAGTCTGTTGTGGCCAGTGCGAAGTCTGAAGACAACGACCTGCTCTCTTCGGTTCAACTGGTAATAGGCATCGTTTTTGGTGTAACCAGTATGTTCGGTTTCCCATTTGGTCATGTATCTGGCTTTGATAAGCCGTTTTGACTCTTCGTACGTCATACTGGTATCTGTTTGTGGTAGCCTTGCACCTTCTTTTGCCAGTCTGTCTGCCTCCTCGTTGCCTTGGATGTTGCAGTGTGACGGAACCCACTGTACCACTACCCTTTTTGGTGCGGACTGCTGGCACAGTTTGCAGAGTGCTGCTCTTAAGTCATTAAGCTCAGTGTTTTTCTGGCTTTTTAGCGCTGTGACTACGGCGAGAGCATCTGTCAGCAGGACTATATGGCTCTCATTTTCACTGTGTGTTACCATTTCTTCCACTGCCGCCCTCAGTGCCTCTGTCTCCGCTCTGAAATTGCTTGTGTACTTACCAGTAGCGAATGACAGTGTTATTTTTCTGCCATTTGGTAGGTTCAGGAATGCTCCTGCCCCTCCGTTCTGTGTAGTGTTTGTTACAGAACCGTCGGTGTATGCATGGGTCCAGTCCATGCTTGGGTAGCTTTTCGTTATGAAGCTTAGGGTAGTGTCTCTCCTTTCTTTTTCAGTCTGGCAGTTTTTGTTTCCAATACCTGGTATATTTTCTACCACCTCTGGAAATATATCCTGCCTCCAGGTAGGTTTTCGTACAGTAGTGATGGGTTTTGGTGTTGTTAGTGCGTTTATGGGATCTTCGTGCATCTTTGCTTTGGCTATTTCTGCAAAGTTTCTAGCTTTAGTTTCCCATTTCCCAGATTGTTTAGTCTCTGGTACATTGGATGGTCCGTCAGTCTTCGGAGTTTCTCTGACTGCAGCTGGGCTCTGCAGTCTCTTCTATCGGTCATGGATTGCAGTTTTGTAATCTTTTCAAGTTCTACAATTGGCGTTGACTTCATGCCACCTGTTATAATTCTCATGGCTTGGTTTTGAAGTTTGTTAACTTTATCGAAGTTCGCCTTCGCTGCTGTTGTCCATGCCGCAATGCCATACTCGAGAACTGGTCTCACTCTTCCAGTGTACAGTTTCTTTAGTATGCCTTCGTCTGCTCCCCAGCTTGTGCCAGCAAGTTTCCTCATGATTGCCATTCTTTCTCTGGCTTTCATTCGGTTTCTCTCAATCTGACTTTTCCATGTCATGCGCCGATCAAACGTGACTCCCAGATAGGTTGGGTTGTCGTTTGGCTGCAGGATTTTGCCATTTAGACTTAATTTGGTACTTTGGGGTTTTAATGAAATCGAGAATATTGTGCACGTGGTTTTCTCCTCGTTTATTTTGACCAGCCATGAGTTCGCCCACTCTTCCAGCGATGTTAGGGCCGTCTGCATCCGATTTCTTGCTATGGTGAGATTCTTTTCAGAGGTCCACATAGCCAGATCGTCTGCAAACATTGAGCTATGGACTCTTCTTGGTATATTCTCTGTAATATCGTTTATATATACCAGGAAGAGTGTGGGTGACAGTACTCCCCCTTGGGGTACTCCCTGCTCGAGTGTCACCTTTTTGCTCATCTGCCCTTGTACTTGGACTCTGGCCGTTCTTTGTTTGAGGTAGTGGTTGATCCACTTGTACATTTTCCCACAAACATCACTTCTTCTTAGCTTGACTCTAAGTCCATCTTTCCAGACTTTGTCAAATGCCTTTTCCAGATCCACCCAAACAGCTACTGTGTGTTTCTGTGCCTGGTAGGCATCTTCTATCTCCTGGGCTATGAGGATGACCTGGTCCTCAGTGGATCTGTGCTGTCTGAAGCCGGCTTGCTGTGGAATTAGTATTCGTTTTTCTTCCAGATGCCACATCAGTCTGGTGTTTATCATCCGTTCCATCAGTTTGCCGACACAGCTCAGTAGGCTGATGGGCCTGTATCCATTTGGATCTGTTTTATCCTTTCCTGTTTTTGGTACTGGTACCAGTATTGCATCTTTCCATGCCTGGAGTACAATACCCCTTTTCCAGCTTTGGTTCAGGACTGACAGTAGTTTCCTCTTCGCTGTTTGGCCCAGCCCCATCAGCATTTCGTTTGTTATCCCATCTTTTCCGGGAGATTTCCTTTTCTTTAGTGTTCTCATAGCCTCTTCCATTTCGCGCATTGTTAGTTTGGCCATCATGTGCTCTTCGGGAGCCGTATTTATGTTTTCGTGTCCCTTTAGCTCTTCGTTAATGTCTGTATGCTTTTCTGCAGGGACCTCGATGTGGTTTGCTCTGGCATAGTGATCGACAAAGGCGTTTGCGGCTTTCTTACCTGTGATCAAGTTCTCGCCCTGCTTGATAGTAATTTGTTTATTTGACGTCGTTCATGGCTCTGACTAGCTTCCATAGCTTGTTCCCGTCTTTGTCCAGGTTTAGACTTTCCGTTTTGTCTTTCCAGCTTTCTCTTGCTGTTTGTTTGAGAGTGTGTTTGTACTTCGCCGCAGCGGCTTTGAGGGCGATGTTTGCCTCCATGGATTTTTCTCGCTCTGCCATGTTCCTAGCATTTGTTACTGCATCTTCCACTTTCTGCAACTCATCATTCCAGTAGGGCTTATAGTTTTTCCTAGCTCCTCTTGGGATGGTTTCAGTGGCGGCTTGCATTATTGCCTTGCTTAGGCTCTCTACCATGGGCTTCATTTTGGTGTTTCGTGTGTTGATGGTTTCACACAGCCCATCTGTCAGGATTGCAAATCTGTCCCAGTCGGCTCGTTTGTAATTCCAACGTGGGAGCGGTTTTGTTTCCTATGGGCCTACTTCCATGTCAATGGTTAGCCTGATCGGCCTGTGGTCGCTACCTGCCAGTTGGTTTAGCACCTGGCGGTCTATTTTATGGTGTATGTCCTGTGTGGAGAAGGCCAAATCTGGAGTCGAGGTGGTATGCCATGTTCTTGAATAGAAGCTAGGGCTATCCTCCGGCCTATTGATTAGGGAGAGATTTGCATCTATCTCCCAATCTTCCACTTCGTCACCTCTACTGTCTGTGTCAGAGTATCCCCATCTCTCCGAGTGGCTGTTGAAATCTCCAACTACTATGCAGTTGGAGTCTCTGACCTCCATACTCGAGAGCGATAGGTCTCTGTTTGGTGGTCCGTACAGATTGAAAATGCGGAGCTTCGTCTCTTGAGCCATTATGTCAACTCCTACAATTTCTGCTTGTCCGGTGTGATTGACAGGTACCGCGCTACTCGGTATGCTGTTTCTGGTCAGTATCAGGACCCCTCCTTTGTGGCCTTCTCTATCTAGACGGAAGGTCTGGTATCCTCTGATTGAGAATTTATGGTTATTGTTGAGGTGCGTTTCCTGGATACATGCCACGTCGTCTCTTACGACATCGTCTCTGTGGGGCAGTAGTGCTATTCTTGTCTCTGTCATACACAAAGACCCCGACGGACAAATCTCTTTTTCTCACTATCTCTCTGTCTTTCTCTCTCTCTCTCTCTCTCTCTCTCTCTCTACATATCTATATATATATATATATCGTACATACATACACATACATATTTATATAATATATATGTGTGTAACTATGTATGTGTGTTTATGTATAGATATAAAATGTCCACCTACGTGGTAATAATCTCGAATGTAAAGCTAGGACTGGCGAATGGGGGTGGACCATAGAGCCGGCTGCTATCCACCCTCTGGAAACAGTAGGCCAAACCCCAAAAGACTCAACATTCATATTAGAATAGGAACAACAAAACATATAAATATGCAAATCAATCAAGTGAGCCTTTATATGTCCGTGGAGCATATTGGAAATATGTTATTAGCTCTACCAACGTCACACTTGAATATATAGGAAATCTGAGTTTGAGTTTGTTAAATTGTTGACACATTTAGTGGCATATGTTGTTACATCAATGAGTGCTGCACACTGTGGAAAGCTATATGTTGTGTTACAACGTCAGGGTAGCCCCAAGCGGGACTCTGTCGTCTCTAGGTAAGGTGTCCGCCTCAGGTGGGGAACTCTGTCGTCTCTAGGTAAGGTGTCCGCCTCAGGTGGGGGACTCTGTCGTCTCTAGATAAGGCGTTCGCCTCGGGTGGGGCACTCAGTCGTCTCTAGGTAAGGTGTCCGCCTCAGGCGGGGCACTCAGTCGTCTCTGGGAAAGGTGTCCGCCTCGGGTGGGGCACTCAGTCGTCTCTAGGTAAGGTGTTCGCCTCGGATGGGGCACTAAGTCGTCTCTAGGTAAGGTGTTCGCCTCGGGTGCAGGATTCCGTCGTCTCTGGGTAAGGTGTCCGCCTTGGGTGGGGCACTCAGTCGTCTCTAGGTAAGGTGTCCGCCTCGGGTGGGGCACTAAGTCGTCTCTAGGTAAGGTGTCCGAATACGGGTGGGGCACTCAGTCGTCTCTAGGTAAGGTGTCCGCCTCGGGTGGGGCACTCAGTCGTCTCTAGGTAAGGTGTCCGAATACGGGTGGGGCACTCAGTCGTCTCTAGGTAAGGTGTCCGCCTCGGGTGGGGCACTCAGTCGTCTCTAGGTAATGTGTCAGCCTATCGCGGGGAAGGTCGTAGGCTCGAACCACGGGTTCGACCCTGACTAACATTGTCTGATCATTATTTTTCAACTGATTATGACTAATTTAGTCTGATCGGTTTGTTTCAACTGACCCTGACTAACATTGTCTGATCAGTATGTTTTAACTGCCCCTGATTAGCATCGTCTGATCAGTATGTTTTAACTGCCCCTGATTAACATCGTCTGATCAGTATGTTTTAACTGCTCCTGATTAACATCGTATGATCAGTATGTTTTAACTGCCCCTGATTAACATCGTCTGATCAGTATGTTTTAACTGCCCCTGATTAACATCGTCTGATCAGTATCTGAACTTTACTTAACGTTTTTATACTGGTTTAGAAGACTTTGTAAAGTCTATATACAACCAGTTTCATTTACATTTCCTTGCTCAAAAAGATATGCGCATACAAACTATATTCTTAAATGCATTAATTGCCCTCGTCTCCACTACTTCTTGTGGTAATGCATTCCAAGCACTCACCACTCTCTGACTAAAAAAGTATTTCCTAATATCTAATCTGGACCGGGATCAAGATGCTGAGCAGCTCAAGAGCTGCAGTGGTCAGCTACCCATAGTTGACCGCTAGCGTCAGAGCCAGCAAACCATAGCTGCCAAGACCCTTCTACACTTCCACGTGGTGATCCTGGATAACAGGCAGCAGTAGGGCAGACTGGCTAAGGAGAAGGGATCGGAGAGGGAATGCTAACCCAGTACTCAAAAAATGCTTGCTAAAGTCGGATGTGTTGGACCGAAAGGTGCAAATATCGCAGCCAAGCTGTAAACTACAACACAACGCATTCCGTTCTCTGGACTACATTCCGCTACTTAAGCCCTTTCAGTGTTTGGTATTGGGAGATTGAGAACGAACGAAGAAGAAGAAGAAGAAGAATCTGGACCTATCTTTAGTTAATTTGTTGCTATGCCCTCTTGTTCTTGTAGGTGGTTGTATAAAAAAAAAAACTTGTTTTAGTATAGCTTATCGATTCCTTTGATTATCTTATAAACCTGTATTAAGTCACCTCGAATTCTTCACTTTTCTAGACACTGTAGGCCAATTTCTCTGAGTCTTTCCTCATAACTTTGCTTTAATAAGTACCTGACTAGCATAGTTCGATCAGTATGTTTCAGTTGCCCGGACTCTAGTCTCCTCAGCTATCTGGGCACAAACCCAGACAATAATTGTAACTGATTGGTTATTGGACGTTCAAGTGACTGCATAGCAGGCTAAGCTGGAGAACGCCACACACAGACTGCTCACACTCCAACAAATTTAGGATGAGGGACAAGGCGTTCTTGATTGGTCGTCTGCCAGAAAATCGCACCGCCTGCAGTACCATCATGTCTTTCTGTAACAGCAGGCTCAATACAATCTAAACGCTGGTAAATAAAACGCGTTGTTTCTTGCCAGATTGAATCAACGGAACAGATAGTCTGGCTTACTTCTCCTTTCAACAAACTATCTGTCGTTTTTCATGGTTATCGTTCTTGGCTGTTGTGGGTGCCATGGTTTGCTTACATAACATGTGTCGTTATTCAGAGAGGTTTCGACGTGTTTATAGTTAGACAGATATAAAGACAGAGATACAGATAGATCAGACCAGATATACGGACGGACAGACAGACATACAATCAGATATATAGATAGATAGATAGATAGACAGATAGATAGATAGATAGATAGATAGAATGATAGATAGATAGATAGATAGATAGATAGATAGAATGATAGATAGATAGATAGATATTTAGATAATTGGGTATATATATATATATATATATATATATATAGAGAGAGAGATAGAGAGATAGATAGGTAGATAGATAGATAGATAGATAAATAGATACATAGATAGATAGATATATAGATAGTTCGATAGATAGATAGATATATAGATAGATAGATAGATAGATAGATAGATAGATATATAGATAGATGGGTATATATATATATATATATATATATATATATATATATTATATATATAGAGAGAGATAGATAGGTAGATAGATAGATAGATAGATAAATAGATACATAGATAGATAGATATATAGATAGACAGATAGATAGATATATAGATAGATATATAGATAGATAGATAGATAGATAGATAGATAGATAGATAGATAGATAGATAGATAGATAGATAGATAGATAGATAGATAGATAGATAGATAGATAATGCCCTTGTGTAATGTAGTTCATGTGTTTTAGTAGCTGTAAGAAGTATCCGTGCATTTCATAGAAAAAATATGTTAAAATCTAAAAGCACAGGATATATAGAACATGGATTCGTTCAGGTTTAAAAATAGATGCTGGAGCAAACAATGAATGGTTATAATTCATTTCTGAGATCCATCTTCTATCTGATTGGGGTGGCCTTTAATTAGACCGTTTTTTGCCAAGGTGATGGACACTTCTACTGTCTTCTATCCAGCTCTTCAGGAACACTGTAATCTTCACTTTAGAAATAAATCTGATTCACAAGGTCATACAATTACCATCTCTTTATTTCTAACCGAGTGGACGTGGTCAGTAAATGTTTAAAAGATTCAATGTTGATGTTGTTAAGTCTACCAGAACGTAATCACAAACCTAATCTACATTCCACTAATTGAATTGTCACACAGTTCGACATCTGCTCCTTTAGTTCCCCATATCACCATAAAACTTATGTTTCCTATTAACTTTCTTTCTTATCTTCGAGTCACAAAATGATTTTATTTCTCAAATTCTCACAAAACTGTTTTTCTTTGAAAATTACAATTTTCATAAGCTAAAATTATGACTAACATATCCTGCCATATGCATTAAGTGATGGAGTACTCATTAATTATATTTGTTAAATGGCGCTTGAAAACCCCTCATTGTTTGATGTGTAACAGTTCCCGCCGGAGCAAGGGGAGTTTAGGATGCCTGAACATGTTAAAGCTTAAAGCTACCTGAATGCATGTCAAGGTCACTCACCGTCTCAGCAAATGAGAACAGAGTTGAGCTAAGGAATGTGGACAGGTAGAAACTGACCACTGGCCTTCCGATTTTGGTAGGGGGAGATTGATTGACAGACAAAATTGGCAGCGGGGCTTGCTGCGAGAGAATGGAGTGACAGGTGTGCAAAGTGTTTCGTTCCAATTGGGATTGAAGATGACCATACCTGAGATCGATTGGTCAAGCTCTGGCCTTGCTTGAGGATATATAACTCGAGACAAAGTTTAGAGAGGGAGGCTGGAGGAGAGATGGAGAGAGAGAGGCTGTATGGAGGAGAGTGAGAGAGAGACTGAATGTAGATAGCATGTTTAACTCACCGACTTAGGTAGAGGAGCGATTGATAGACTGCTGGACGAATGTTTAGTGATAGAACAGGATCGCTCAAATAGGTGTGTGAGTTTTGCATTTATAGATAATCTGAACGTGTGTTTGTAAGCAAGGACACATTGTGAACGACTATGTCGAGATCGCCCGCCTGAGGCGATTTCAGTGAGGAAGAGTATTTGATAAGGTGTGTTGAAGACGCAGTTAAGGCGATGTGTGTGTGATGTAATTGCAAGGCAATAGAACTGGGTTTTTAGTTAGTTGGGAATTCCATCAATAGCTAATGCTTACAATTCCCGTTTTAGTAGAATGTTTAGTTAAGATGTGTATTATATTGTGTTTGTAATTTCTCTACTCATTCTATGATATGAGTATGATTTAATAAATATGCCACCTGCTGTGTGATATGTCATTTACTGAGTATGGTCATGATGATGTGGATGAGTGTGAGAATGTTCTAAGTTAGAATAACGGCCAAGGCAAACAGTGGGATCTGCTACAGATGTGATAACTAAATTCTAAGGGAGTAATAATTTGAAACTAGTAACTGGGAGCATTTTGAATTTTTGTAAATCATTTTTTGGGACTGACCCCATGCCGATTAGACAGTCTATATATTAAAAACTACAGACGCTAGACATCAAATTCAAGTTGTATTTGAAAGAAGATTGATTATACTTTCACAACAGCGCCCAACAAAATTCAATTTACAGAACAAAACGCATTTGACCAGATTCTAGGTGGCACTCCTTAATTAACCTTTGGCCAAACGAGTTCAGTTGGGCTTAAGTGTGAATGATAAGGTGGCAGTCTCAAACACATATGACCATGTTCTTGGATCAACTTGTCTATATGAAATATATTTATATCTATATTCCTTTTATCTATATAACATCTATGCGGAATGTACAACGAGAAATGTTAGACAAGACGAGAACATTGAAAGTTTTGATACATTTACGATTGGCGGGTACGGGATTCAAGAGTTACGATACGCAGACGACATAGGGAAATTATCATGAAGTGCAGAAGGGCTAGAGCAGCTAATTTCAGCTGTAAATGGACAAAGTAAGGATCAAAACATAAACAAAACAAAGATTACGACCACCGACAAAACACAATGTCAACATAAATTTACAGTAGATGGTGAAGAAATGGATAAGGTAACGCATTTTGAATATCTGGGCTGCAGAATTTACAAGAATGGCGACTGCTCGAAAGAAATCAGAAGAATAGCCATGTCAATGGATAGACTGAACAGCCTGAAAAAAAAATTCTGGCAGAGCATAAACGAAACGACAAAATTAATAGTCTTGAGAGCCTGTGTTTTTTCTGTGGCAGCTTATAGCTGCGAATCATGGTCGATTACCAAAACTTCCAGACAAAGAATCGAATCCCCTTCGAGTCAAAATGTTACAGAGAGACCCTCAGAACACCCTGGACGGAGAACAAAACAAATGCAGACATTCGACAAGAGTTGAGCATAGAGGAGAATTGGTTTATCAATTCCAATTTTGTTAGAAAATGCAAATACTTTGCTCACAATAAGAGACACAACGGTCTCGAGAGAACAGTGATGGAGTGTATGGTGCCAGGTAAAAAATGAAGGGGTAAACCAAGAAAACGATAGCACCAATATATCCAGGAATGCCTGGGTATGACTGTGGCGGAGCCTGCAGTTTTGGCAAGAGAACGAGTTTCTTTCGGACAGACTGTTATGAGAGCGACGTTCTATAAAGGACATTCTATATATTTAAATATACGCATCTGACGATGGCGTTTTGTTGATCCTAGCTTTATCCTCCATCGCAAATACCTACCAACATTTTTTTTAAAATCCAGAGAATAGGTCCCCGGCCCTATTCTCCTTTGCTTGATCTGTTACACCTATGTACCTGCTCACATAATTTGTAACTACATATAAAACGCAACGAAGGCTTACATAGCTGTTCAAAACCCGTGCGCATTGGGTTGAAACTGAACAGATTTAATACAAACGGGTAACGTTATTTCCAAATACTCATTATCAGGAAAAGGGTTATCATTTCAAAAGACTGGTTTCATTAGGAGCGCTGGCTGTTGTATACCTATAAATAAATAAAAGAAGATGGGTATTCAGTTTGTTTCAAGGCAGGATTATGTGAAAGGAACACTCTGAACAGAGATTTATTGTGTTATGTGCCGTTATTTGTTTTATTTCTCTGTGTGGATGATGTATGGTTTGATTATAAACTTTGGCACAATATGAGTGCTGATGAGTTTTGTAGTTTAGTTGGCCTCTTCACGTGACGTTTCATGGGTATTTTACCAATGAGTACAACGGCCTCCTAAACTAGACATTGCCATGCTTAAACAGTAGACCTCTTCATTTTCTTCTTCAGCGTCGTCATTACAAGGACATTGTGTATTGGTTTACAACAAGGATGCAATATCTGCGATTTTCTGCCGGACACATCCTATTTCGGTTACCTTTTCTTTGCACCGGTGTTTGATTTCACACTGCGATCTATATTCTCTTAGTCAGACTACACTGGTGCTGCCTGTTTTCAGAGCCGACGTTTGGGGGTGAAATATGGTTTCTGGTTTGCTGGCCCTGAAACAAGCAGCCAGCTATATGAGACGTTGACTGCTGTCAGTTCATTTACTCTGCTACGGAGTCTAGATTACTAATTGCTGTGTTGAGCTGGCAATAAACATCCCTTGGTTGCTAGCCCGTGTGCTCTGTTTCCCCCTTGTTCCAGTATCTACACCTGGTAAACCTTTTGGCCTCTTCATAAGTTATGCATATATCAGTTGAGGCAGACGGCCACCCTCTCTCTAGACAGTATGTCAGCCTCTTGATTATCCAAAATGTTGCAATGAAATGAAATTCGTTGTATCACAACTCTCTTGAACAGGTGACCTAGTTTGTAGAGTGTCATTCTTAGTTCCTCACAACTCTCTTGAATATGTGACCTAGTTTGTAGAGTGTCATTCTTAGTTCCTTACAACTCTCTTGAAAAGGTGAACTAGTTTATAGAGTATTATCATTAGTTCCTTACAACCCTCTTGAACAGGTGACTCAGTTTATAGAGTGTTATTATTAGTTCATTACAACCCTCTTGAACAGATGACCTAGTTCTTAATCATTCTTAGTTCCTTACAATTCTCTTGAACAGGTGACCCAATTTATATAGTACCATTCTTAGTTCCTGCAAATCTACATTTTCCTGGCACCAAGTAACAGTATAATTTGTCCCTCTGTTTTCTTCTGTCATTAGCATTTCTGCTGCAGTTTTCAAGGCCTCTACTCTGAAGCTACCTGAACAATTCAGAAAGATCCTTTATTGTCTTTATTTGACGCCGATCCATTTATATATACATGGGTCCTGATGTTGATCGGAAATCAAAGCCTGAGTTAATTTTTATACCATCAGTACGATTACTCTGGAAAGACTTTGCGAACAACACCCACTGGAGAGACGCATCTGTTATGATTATATTAACTCCTGTTACCTTTATTTTTGTATAATGTTACACATCGCGTGTCTTTTTTATCTAGAAGTGTAATGTTATAATCTGTGTCTCTCATTTCTAGAAGTGTAATGTTACAATACGCGCGTCTCTCATACCTGGGTAAGCACTGGCCTCTTTCCAGCTTTGGCCAATGTCTTTCAAAGAGTACCCCATCAAAGATTATTTCCAAAGTTAAAATCGCATTGAATAGGTGGGGAAGTTGCCAAATGGATTAAAAATTGGTTAACGGGAGGAAGACACAGGGTGGGGATGAATAAGGAGTACCCTGAGTGGTGTGAAGTAACAAGATAAAATTCAAGAATGGTCTGTGAGCTGGCAAATGGAGTTAAATGTAAATAAATGTACAGTAATCCACATGGGTAGAACCAATATGGAACATAATTACAGAATGGGTGAAAACAATATTAGAAAGATAGAAAAGGAAAGGGACCTAGGGGTTCTTATAGATCATACAGGTAAGATGAGTGAGCAAGCCCAGGTAACAATGAAAAAGGCAAATGCAATATTAGGAATGATAAAAAGAAATATTAAACATTGGAGCAAGGAAGTGACAGTCAAACTTTATAAAGCATTAGTTAGACCTAGATTGGAATCCTGTGTACAGATGTGGAGTCCTTATTATAGAGGAGATATAAACATGCTGGAAAGAATACAAAAAAGAGCGAAAAAGCTGACAGTGGGATTCCAGAATTACAGTTATGAGGAAAGACTAAGAAAAACCGGCCTAAAGTGCCCAGAAAAGGGAAGAATTCGAGGTGACTTTATACAGGTTTATAAGATGATCAAAGGAACAGATAAATTAGACAATAACAATTTTTTCAAAATACAACCACCCACAAGAACAAGAGGGCATAGCTACAAATTAACTAAAGAGAGGTCCAGATTAGATATTAGGAAATATTTTTTTAGTCAGAGAGTGGTGAATGCTTGGAATGCATTGCCACATGAGGTAGTGGAGGCAGGGACAATTAATGCATTTAAGAATACATTGGGTACATTGCATAGCTTTTAGAGCAAGGTAATGTAAATGAAACTGGTTGTATACAGACTCTGCAGAGTCTTCTAAACCAGTATAAAGACGTTAAGTTAAGTTAAGACACCATTTGTAGAGGTTGCAAAAGTCAACCGCTATAGATTATACCACATCAGATGATGACAGGAGACTAATATCTGGTCTGTCTAAGTTAGTCAAGGACAGGTTCAGTTGAACATATATATATACCCCAGCCGAGTTGCTGCAGCTCGCACATAGTGCGATGAGCCGTATGAGGTCGAGCGTTATCTTGCAGGAGCAGGACGCCCTTTGTGAGGAAACCAGGCCTTTTTTCAGCAGACGGGTATGCACATCACTCAAAATGCGTATGTACTGTTCACTGTTGATAGTGGCACCACGGGGTTGAACATTTACGCAGGGTTTACTCCTACTTTCATAAGAAACTTCCTCACAACATTGTTCCATGCAGGGACTAACAGTTTTGTCCGCAATTTGTATTTATCTGTCACGTGACTGGCCCATGGCAAGTGAACCACCTAGGAGTAATAGGACACAAGTGCCCCTAACTAGTGATAGTATTTCCAATAATGTATCACCCTTTCAGGTAGAACTAGAATAAAAAGTCCCCCCGATTTAATTTGAATGCCTCTCGTACATACTGTTTAAAAAAACAAAAATTCATGTACACGCATCTGCATGTATGTATGGGATAATGATCATCTGTCTATGGTCCTCGATAAGGATCACCAACGTCATGCTATCTCATAGTACATCCTTAAGTCTGTGAGTGTGCTCCTGACTGATCTAGCCAATGAAGGCTCGGGGAGTTTTATGACATCACTGACAAACATAATCTGCAATTACTACTGGTATTTCCTGTGATCTAGACTTCCTGTTTTTGCATCTATCAACGCGGAAGTCCTTGCTGATTGCAACACCATTTTTGAATGCACCACTCCAGTTTTATAAATCACAGTTTTTTCTTGATAGAATTTTAATTTTTTTATTTCACGTGTTTGCATCACTAGTTTCTACTGGCAGATGCGCGCCTATTCCACCCCAGACCGTGGTCAATTGGGCGATATTAAGACGCATAAGCCAGTGCTTGGATGTATGTGTGCGTCTGTATGTACCTATGCTAGGTTTGTGCGCTCTCAAAAGCCAGCCAAACCAAAGAACAACGGAAGGGCCTCACCTCGAGGGCACGTGTGAAAGTTGTGTAAGAGTGTGGTTGTTGGACCGAGTTAAATGTAACAGAGTGTGATTGTAGGACAGAGTTAAATGTAACAGAGTGAGGTAAGAAGAGAGATGAAGGAGAGTGACTAACAGATTATCGCCTAGGTGGAAATGTCTATTTTACAGCTTATAAGAAACTCCTTCAGACTTAGAGTACTTTTTTTGTGTGTGTATTCATGTATTAAGAGAAAATGTGTACATTTAGTGTATGTGTGTGCTTGTGTGTGGATGTTAACTTGCTTTGTTCAGGTTCAGGTTAACGTGCTGACCCAAATCTTATGCCCGTGTCGTTGCCTGGAAAACGACTGCTTAGCAGATTGACAAACAAGGTGGGTGATATCACTCCTGTCACAATAGTGGGGAGCATTATGTAAAACCTAACATTGCACCACAACCAAATTAGCTCCCATAAAATTTCTTTCTCTCGTAGTGTTCAATGTGTTACCGTTTGATACGAGAGTGATAACTCACCAGCTAAAGACAATCATTTTCACACTTAACTACAAACTAGGGACAGTTAGTAGATAAACGGGCCAGAATAAGGAATGTGTCACGCGAGCTTAACATTGACGTGAGTGTCATATAACGTGTTTAACGTGTGACCTTGGACGACGCATTGATTACTAAAGATGTTAACTGACATAATTTAAACCAACTTGATCATGTTAGATAACTTAACATTAATTAACGTTTTTATACTGGTTTAGAAGACTATGCTGTAAACAATCAGTTTCATTTACATTTCCTTGCTCTAAAAGCTATGTGCATCCAATCTATTCTTAAATACATTAATTGTCCCTGCCTCCACTACTTCCTGTGGCAATGCATTCCAAGCATTCACCACTATATGTATGCCTGGTCTTCTCCAAATAATTGGCAGAATCTAACACATGATTCATTTGTTGCTCCTGCGGAGTTTGCTGTAGTCTTACTAGCATCTCGAGCGTGCCTGATTTTCTTCTTCTTCGGCGTTCGTCCTGAAACGAATGTTGAGGCGTTGTGTCGTAGTTTACAGCGAAGCTGTGATATCTGTTGATTTCGACCGACACATCCGATTTCAGTTGACTTTTTTTTTTAAAATTAAAAAAAAAAAAAATTTTTTTTATATTTTTTTTTTTTGCGTTCGCCTAATTTCTCTAATCCCCAAGGCGGGTGTGCGTTGCACTGTGGTTTTTATTTTGCGCCTGTCGGCCCAATGCATCCGACTTCAGCATGCATTTTATGTAAGGCTCTGCTTCCTCCTGCATTTTCTAAGGGTTTGTTTCCCCGGGGTAACGGCCGGTGCTGTGACGGGGATCGAACCCAGCACCTTCGGACTGTGAGCCGTGCCACTTATCCACTAGGCCACGCCGTCCCCTCAGTTGACTTTTTTAAAACTACGGATTTGCCATCCCACTACGATCTCTACCCATTGGCAAGACTATACCAGTGACGAGTGCATGTGGTTTTCAGTGTCGCCACATAGAGGCGGAACATGCTCTTTGTCAGCTATGGTTCGTTGATCTTGATACCAGGGGTCAGCGTGTCACTGGCTGCTGTCAGTTCATTTACTTCATCATCTTGGTCCAATGAACGCGCAATTGAAGGTGGGCTGGGGTCCTCCAAGTGGTTGTGCTATGCTTGGCTTCATGTGACTGTCGCACATACTATGGGCATCACGTGGACCCCAAATTGTTAGCCAGACTGCCACGAAACAGCCTGTTTCCTGTGAGACCTGCGTGGAAGTGAGATGGGGTCTTAGTCGGTATATTTTTACCTGAACCTGGCTAACATGTCCGACCAGTATGTTTGTCTGACCAGATGTTAATCTCTTCTCCCCAATTATCTGCTGTTAAACGATTATATGAAAGGGCTACCATACACCATCTCTATAGGTCTACCTCTATGTTTTCTCTCAGCTATAAGTGCTCTTACAGTCTTTATGGGTCTCAGGTAAAATTTATTGCAACACCTTATTCATCAGTCGATTCTTCACAACTTACATATTTCTAAAATGAATCATAGAACGCTAAACCTAGAATATTTGTCATCAATATGTTGCAAACAAACCTAGGATATTTGATCCTCAATATGTTGCGAACAAACCTAGGATATTTGATCATCAATATGTTGCGAACAAACCTAGGATATTTGATCATCAATATGTTGCGAACAAACCTTAGATATTTGATCATCAATATGTTGCGAACAAACCTAGGATATTTGATCATCAATATGTTGCAAACAAACCTAGGATATTTGATCATCAATATGTTGCGAACAAACCTAGGACATTTGATCATCAATATGTTGCGAACAAACCTAGGATATTTGATCATCAATATGTTGCGAACAAACCTAGGATATTTGATAATCAATATGTTGCGAACAAACCTAGGATATTTGATCATCAATATGTTGCGAACAAACCTAGGATATTTGATCATCAATATGTTGCGAACAAACCTTAGATATTTGATCATCAATATGTTGCGAACAAACCTAGGATATTTGATCATCAATATGTTGCGAACAAACCTAGGATATTTGATCATCAATATGTTGCGAACAAACCTAGGACATTTGATCATCAATATGTTGCGAACAAACCTAGGATATTTGATCATCAATATGTTGCGAACAAACCTAGGATATTTGATCATCAATATGTTGCGAACAAACCTAAGATATTTGATCATCAATATGTTGCGAACAAACCTAAGATATTTGATCATCAATATGTTGCGAACAAACCTAGGATATTTGATCATCAATATGTTGCGAACAAACCTAAGATATTTGATCATCAATATGTTGCGAACAAACCTAGGATATTTGATCATCAATAAGTTGCGAACAAACCTAAGATATTTGATCATCAATATGTTGCGAACTTTACACATATAACAATACCGAGACTACGTCGGAGACGATGTATGGCACATGTGATGGCCGTAGCTTTGACAACATAATGCGATAACATTCGCTAGTGCACCTATGATTTAAGACTCACCTGAAACATCATTTATATCTGTGTATCACAAAGGTTTATTTCTTTTCAAGTATTTTGATTAATCACTGCCGATGTAGCGGAGTGGTTAGTGCACTGCCTTCCAAGTCAAGAGATCAATCCATAGTTGACGCAGGATTTTTTTCCGATCAAACTATGGTCGACCCAGTCTCGGAAATTGGGTACCATAAAGAATAAGGGAAGTCAAGGCGGCTGGCGTGGTGCTGACCCCATCATCCAATATGTGTCGTGGGTCACAGAATAATACGTGTCTAACACCATGTTTCCTATACGCCGCGGTGTCAGTTCAGGGCAACCCTTTATGCTGTATTTATTCCAAGTAATTATTGTTATTTACAGTGCTGTGGCATCAGACCATAATGGTGTGTGGCAGACTGGTGTTTTATTCAGTCTCACAAAGGGGCTAGCGGGCTGGAACTTGAATAACTTCTGGGCTGTTTTAAACAATTACTATTTGGTACTATGTTCAGTATTATTGAAAATCTGAATTTCAGATCATGATGTTGTTGGTGTTGTTGGTGTCGTTATTGTTGTTGATGTTGTTGTTGTTGATGTCGTTATTGTTGTTGATGTTGTTGCTGTTGATGTTGTTGTTGTTGTTGTTGTTTCGAATGCCCACAATGAGTAGGTTTACTTTTTTGAGCGCCTTGAAAAGGAAGTTAAGTGGCGGGTTGCAGGATATGTCCTCCCATTCCGAGCGTGCTGATGAAGGGGGTTGGGGATCCCCCAGGCATTTGTGCTGTATTTGGCTTTATCTGCGTGTCGCTCCCTACTAGGTGGATTACGTCGATCCCTCACCTTGTTAGTCAGGTTGCCATGAAAATAGTCCCTTTTCAGGAAGGGCTCCAAGGAAGCCAAGGTGAGGGTCTTGTCCAGTATATTTTGCCTGACCCTGACTAACATGTCTGATCAGTATATTTTGCCTGACCCTGACAAACATGTCTGATCAGTATGTTTTGTCTGACCCTGACTAACATGTCTGATCAGTATATTTTGCCTGACCCTGACTAACATGTCTGATCAGTATATATTGCCTGACCCTGACTAACATGTCTGATCAGTATATTTTGCCTGACCCTGACTAACATGTCTGATCAGTATATTTTGCCCGACCAGACGTTAACCTTCCTCCCCAACAGATACTGTAATATAGAAGTAACGTTTTTGACCTATTTTTCCACATAAACACCTACACGATTTAATTACACAAACAGACACACACACATTAATATATATATATATATATATATATATATATATATATATATATATGTGTGTGTGTGTGCGTGATTGCGTGCGTGCGTGTGTGCGTGTGTGCGAGTATGTGTACATACATTCAAATACACACACATACACAGCAGTGGCGTAAATTCAATTTGTGATAAGTGTGCATGCACGAACAAGGCGAGACGCGTACAATGGATATTTAGAGTTCGTTATGAATTTATTTGTATTAATTAAAAGATATATTTTTGCAAAATTTTTCGTAAAATTGTTTGCTGTCGTAAAACGCCACTAGGGGTTAGTCTCTGGTTGTTTTGTCCCGGCAATGTTTAAGAGAGAAAACACTGAGGCGAGAAATGAGTATCGGATCTTTGCTTGCGCGTGACTAGAATCGTATCACCCTTACCTATGCTAGTTATGGCTGACAGAAGGTTGACGCCAACGACGTCACGGTTTAGTGTTAGCGTGTTAACTAACCATTGACATGTGTGCGCTAAGATACCCGCACTCAGAAAGATTCTTCTTCTTCTTCTTCGTTCGTTCTCAATATCCCGCTACCAAACCCTGAAAGGGCTTAAGTAGCAAGATGGAGTCAAGAGAACGGAACGCGTTGTGTCGTAGTTTACAGCTTGACTGCGATATTTGCACCTTTCGGTCCAACACATCCGACTTCAGCAGAGCATTTTTTGAGTACCGGGTTAGCCTTCCTTCTTCGATCCCTTCTCATTAGCCAGTCTGCCCTGCTGCAGCCTGTTATCCAGGATCACCACGTGGAGGTGTAGATGGGTCTTGGCAGCTCTGGTTCGCTGGCCCTGACGCTGCTCAGCATCGTTTAACCCCAGCAAAATTCAGCGTTCTTCTTCTTCTTCTTCTTCTTCTTCTTCGTCGTACAATATCATACATCAACCTGTATTTTTTAGAAAAAAGCAGCGGTCATACTGAGGCTGTCGACACTGCCATAGAGCTTGTCTAGTGTTGCCAATAGTGATGGCCACATCTGCTTTCTCTGATCCTCGTATGTCGGGCAGTTTTGCAGCAAATGTTCAGTGGACATTTTCCCAGTACCACACGAACATTCGTCAGTGCCACATATCTTCAATTTATTGAATAGGTGGTACCTCAGTCTATTGTGGCCAGTACAAAGTCTGAAGATGACGACCTGCTCTCTTCTGTTCAGTGGTAGTAGGCATAGTTTTTTGTGTAGCCAGTATGTTCTGTTCCCCTTTTGGTCATGTATCTAGCTCTAATAAGCCTTTTTGACTCTTCGTAGGTCACACTAGTATCTGGTTGTGGTAGTCTTGCACATTCTTTTGCCAGTCTGTCTGCCCCCTCGTTGCCTTGGCTGTTACAATGGGATGGGACTCACTGTACCACTACTCTTTTTGGTAAGGACTGCTGGCGTAGTTGACAGAGTACTGCTCTTAAATCATTAAGTTCAGTATTTTTCTGGCTTTTTAGTGCTGTGACTACGGCCAGGGCATCTGTAAGCAGGACTATACGGCTTTCATTCATTTTACCTGTCATCATTTCTTCCACTGCCGCCCTCAGTGCCTCCGCCTCCGCTCTGAAATTGCTTGACAATTTTCCAGTTGCCACTGACAGTGTTATTTTTCTGCCATTTGGTAGGCTCAGGAATGCCCCAGCCCTTACGTTCTGTGTTGTGTTTGTTACAGAACCGTCGGTATATGCATGGATCCAGTCAATGCTTGAGTAGTTTTTCGTTATTCACCTCAGGGTTGTATCCAGGATCACCGCGTGGAGTTGTAGAAGGGTCTTGGCAGCTCTGGTTCGCTGGCCTTGACGCTAGCAGTCAGCTATGGGTCGCTGACCACTGCAGCTCATGCGCTGCTCAGCATCGTGATCCCCAGCAAAATTCAGCGTTCACATGCCAATGTACCGGTACTTACTTGTGTGGAGAACACATATTAGTGTATATGGTGTTGTGGAATGTATTTTATACATTTTGTATTTACATTTTCTCTGTACAATGGAAGAACATTGCAAGCAATTGATTGCTTTTTATCAATATGCAGGAGCAAGTTCCAGAGAATGAGACGGAGTTTGTCTTCACTCTTCGATTCCTACTCACTTATCCAAGCTGCATATTAGCTCATTCACTGCTGAATCTTTGGACCAAGAAATGTTACGCTACTTAGAATAAAAGACTCATTTTATGATTTAGTGATTGACAATTTTTTAAAGAAAGGAAGTTGGAGGTAGTATGCAAATAACCAAAAAATGTACAAAGTTATGAAATTTAAAAAAAAAAAGACACATTAATTGTATTGCATGTTTACGATTGATGTATTTTTCCTTACTATAAACCATTCTACTTGAAATAAAACTAAGATTAAGTTGATATTTTACTGTTGAACAGTAACGTATACTAATCTGCTGAAGACGGATTTGTCGGAGCGAAAGGTGCAAATATCGCAGTCAATCTGTAAACTAGCGACACAACGCATTCCGTTGTCTGGACTACATCCTGCTACTTGCAAAGCCTGTTCAGAGCTTAGTTGCGGGAGATTGATAACAAACGCAAAAGAAGAAGAAGGAAATAATAATACTAATTATAATAATAACAAAACAATACTGATAACACTAGTAATAACAATGACAACAATTATAATAATGATACATTAAAATAGATATGTAAGGTGTGAAAGCCATTCTAGAAACATTGATGTTATTGAGTATTTAATTATAATATGGTAGCACGCCTTGTATCTGCGAACTGGATACGCCACTGACACACACACACACACACACACACACACACACACACGTTCTTAATTAAATGTTACGTCATTAGTTGATTGTCAATTTTCCTGCCGAGGACGGATGTGTCGGACCGAAATGTGCAAATATCACAGTCAAGCTGTAAACTAGCGACACATCGCCTTCCGTTTTGCTACATCGTGCTACTTGCAAAGCCATTTCATGGATTGGTGGAGGGCGATTGAGAACGTTCAGGGCTTGGTAGCAGGAGTGAGAGAACGTTCAGGGCTTGGTAGCGGGAGTGAGAGAACGTTCAGGACTTGGTAGCGGGAGTGAGAGAACGTTCAGGACTTGGTAGCGGGAGTGAGAGAACGTTCAGGGCTTGGTAGCGGGGGTGATAGAACGTTCAGGACTTGGTAGCGGGAGTGAGAGAACAAACGTAGAAGAAAAGAAGAAGAAGATTGTCATCTGTCACGTGTGCTCGTATCACCGTTTATGTACCAACTACTGATATCTTGTATACGATACTCAGGTACAATTTCTTCTGTCTCCATGTTATTACACGCCATCCATTATATTGACCTTCTGGTATATCATATTTAAGGTTACATAAAGTATCCTTTGTTCGAAATGAGTCGTTTTTGCAGGTATATCTTATTATCAGGTTATTTCTTCTTCTTAGGACGTGTGTGACATTATGTTGTAGTTTACAGCGAAGCTGCGTCTGTCGGTCCAAAATTCAATTTCAGCACGACATTTTTGGGACCGATCTCTAATCTATTTGTCAGACTACCCTAGTGCAGCCTGTTTCATGGATCGTCACTGGGAGACAGAGTAGATTCTTGGTAAGATGTGGTTCGTTGACCTTGATTATCATACACTACGTTGGATCTTTGGCTCAGATTTTAGGTTACATAAAGTATCATATGAACTAAACTGGTCTTTACTAGTTGACCATCTGGTATGTCATATTTAATGTTTGTAAACTATGATCCGTGCTAAACTAGTCTTAATTTGATGACCTTCTAGTTTATCCAATTTTAGGTTGCAGAAATTAATTTCTCAACAAATAATTCTAAGTCGACTGCTCTTATAAAAATTGTAACTGGCAGATACAACTGTAATAGCAAAAGATAAAATGGAGAAACGGGAGTTATTTCCCATACGTCAGCGGTAGAAAAATGGTGGGCTGTCACGCCGCGGACTTGCTCTTTTACGAGATAGGCTTTACTTTGTCTGCGTTTATTGACTTCATTTCCCAAAATTTGTAATTTGATCTGTTTTATTGTGTGTCTCTACCCGTCTGTATTGTTGGTTTTAACAAGATGGACTGCGCCAGTGCTTGCAGCGATAGTTCAATGTTATCAGAGTCGTTGATGACCTCATATGGACACTTTTCTGAATCGGAACAAAAACTGGACGCTAGAATGGATGAAAGATTGAAGTGCAGTTTGTTTAACAGTTGAAAATAACTTTTATGTAGCCAGGAGCGACAGATTGTTCCAGACAATGTGTGGTTCTGCAGAACGAATGCTTTTTGTTAGTTAATAAAGGTGAGGATTCAAGGGAGTCTGGTATTCTCTAGCAAGGTCATGCTTAGATTAATCCTCAACCGATTGAAACCCCAAGCAGAGAACATTATTGCTGAGGAGCAAGCAGGGTTGAGACAGGGAAGAAGTACTACAGTACATATATTTAATTTAAGGCTGCTAAGCGAGAAATATCTAGAACAGCAGCAAAAACTGTATCATGTGTTTGTTGATTTTAAGAAGGCGTTTGATAGGGTATGGCATAAAGCGCTTTGGGCAACCATGAGGATGTATAATATCAACGGAAATATTATAACGGTCCTTGAACATCTGTATAACAAGGCGTCCAGTGCAGTTCTTGTGAATGGGAGGCGAGGGGACTGGTTTCGCACATCAGTTGGTGTGAGGGTTGTACACTCTCTCCAACTCTTTTCAATATATTCCTTGAGGGAATTATGAGTGAGGCACTTGGAGGTCAAGTTGGTACTGTCAAGATATGGAGCTGAACGATTACCAACCTTCGTTTTGCAGATGACTTCAACGAATTGGCGGGTTCACAAGCGAAACTCCAGGAATGGGTCAGAAAGCTCGATGAAACAGCTCTTGACTATGGTATGGAGATACACGCTGGAAAGACAAAATTAATGATCGACAACGCCGAGGGCTTTAACAGCAGGATAAAAGTTAATGGTCAGGAACTCGAAGTGGTTGACCGTTTTAAATATCTGCGTTCGATTGTCAGTGATGAAGGATCAAAATGTGAGGTGTTGGCCAGAATAGCACAGACAATAGGGACGCTTGCACGGCTTAACAAAATCTGGCAAGATGAACGGTTAGCACTATGCACGAAAATCAGATTAATGCGTACACTGGTCCTGTCGATATTCCTCTATGCTTGTAAGACATGGACAGTTACAGTTGACCTTCAGCGAAGGATACAGGCCTTGGAGATAAGATGTTTCCGGAGACTTTTAAACGTCACGTACAAAGATCGAGTTACAAATGAGGAAATACGAGATAGAATTACAACAGAAATAGGGCCTTTTGAAGACCTCTTGGCAACTGTCAAAAAAAGGAAACTCGCTTGGTACGGTCACATATCGAGATCAGATGGTCTTTGCAAATACGATCCGGCACGGGAAGGAACAAGGCAGACGACAAAGAGGTAGTCACAAAAAGAGGTGGGAGGAGACGATAAACGAATGGACCAATCTCCGACCAGAAGAGGCACAAGCAGCGGTCGCTGGCAGAGAAGGGTGTCGTGGGATTGTGAGGATGTCTTCATGTGTGCCCCAACGACCTCACTGGTTACGGGATGACCTGGTATTCTCTATAGGTGACAACTTATGGTCCAATTGGCTGTAAGAACACCAATAGCCGGCTTATTTAATTGGTTGCGCTTTAACGAGGACGGGTCGAACTCTTATAATTGAGCCTATTGTGAATAGTTTGTAAATAACAGGCTTAAATGCATACCGATGACAATTTTCAAGGTCTTCTATCTCTGTCTTATTGTATAAGTGTACCGTCTTAGAACTGTGCCAAACTGTTGGTGGTTTTTCTTGTTGTATAAGTGTACCGTCTTAGAACTGTGCTAAACTATTTGTGGTTTTTCTTGTTGTATAAGAATAATTTGGTTGGAACTGTGCCAAACTGTTGGTGGTTTTTCTTGTTGTATAAGAGTATCGCCTGAGAGCTGCGCCAAGTAGTTGGTGTTTTAAATTCAGAGGTTACACTCTGAGTGATTTGTGTGAGGTTACACTCTGAGTGACTTGTGTGAGGTTACACTCTGAGTGACGTGTTAAATTTCCCTCTCAGAGACTTGTTAGAGATTACACTTCGAGAGATTTGAGAGCGGTTTCTCTCTGAGCGACTTGTGTAAGGTTTCTCTTTGAAAGATGTGAGTGAGGTTTCTCTCTGAGAGACGTGTAAGGTTTCTCTCTGAGAGACTTTGGTAAGGTTACTCTCTGAGAGACTTGGGTGAGTTACTCTCTGAGAGACTTGTGTAAGATTTCTCTCTGAGAGACTTGGGTGAGGTTTCTCTCTGAGAGACTTGTGTAAGATTTCACTCTGAAAGACTTGTGTGAGGTTACGCTCTAAGCGACATAGATGAAGTTCCACTCTGAGAGACTTGTGTGAAGTTACCCTCTGAGAGACGAGGGTGAAGTTACCTTATGAGAGACGTGTGTGAAGCTACCAAATGAGAGACGTGTGTGGTTACCCTATGAGAGACTTGTGTGAAGTTACTCTCTGAACGACGTGTATGAAGTTAGCCTCTGAGAGACTTGTGTGAAGTTACCCCCTGAGAGACTTGTGTGAAGTTACACTCCGAAGGACTTGGCTGGTTAGCCTCTGCGAGACTTGTGTGAAGTTACACTCTGAGGGACGGGTGAAGTTAGCCTCTGAGAGACTTGTGTTGTGTGAAGTTAGCCTTGAGAGAATTATGTGGTTACCCTCTGAGAGTCGTGTGAAGTTACCCTATGAGAGACTTTGTGAAGTTACCCTTTGAGAGACGTGTGTGAAGTTACCCTCTGAAAGTCGTGCTGAGTTACCCTCTGAGAGACTTGTGTGAAGTTACCCTCTAAGAGACGTGTATGAAGTTAGCTTCTGAGAGACTTGTGTGAAGTTACCCTCTGAGAGACTTGTGTGAAGTTACCCTATGAGAGACGTGTGTGAAGTTAGCTTCTGAGAGACTTGTGTGAAGTTACCCTCTGAGAAACTTGTGGGAAGTTACCCTCTGAGAGACGTGTGTGAAGTTACCCTCTGCGAGTCGTGTTGAGTTACCCTCTGAAAGTCGTGTTGAGTTACCCTCTGAGAGTCTTGTATGAAGTTACCCTCTGGGAGACTTGTGTGAAGTTAGCTTCTGAGATACGTGTGTGAAGCTACCCTCTGAAAGTCGTGTTGAGTTACCCTCTGAGAGACTTGTGTGAAGTTACTCTCTGAGAGACTTGTGTGAATTTAGCTTCTGAGAGACGTGTGAAGTTACCCTCTGATAGACTTGTGTGAATTTACCCTCTGAGGGACTTGTGTGAAGTTACCCTCTGAGAGACTTGTGTGAGGTTACGCTCTAAGCGACATAGATGAAGTTCCACTCTGAGAGACTTGTGTGAAGTTACCCTCTGAGAGACGAGGGTGAAGTTACCTTATGAGAGACGTGTGTGAAGCTACCAAATGAGAGACGTGTGTGGTTACCCTATGAGAGACTTGTGTGAAGTTACTCTCTGAACGACGTGTATGAAGTTAGCCTCTGAGAGACTTGTGTGAAGTTACCCTCTGAGAGACTTGTGTGAAGTTACACTCCGAAGGACTTGGCTGGTTAGCCTCTGCGAGACTTGTGTGAAGTTACACTCTGAGGGACGGGTGAAGTTAGCCTCTGAGAGACTTGTGTTGTGTGAAGTTAGCCTTGAGAGAATTATGTGGTTACCCTCTGAGAGTCGTGTGAAGTTACCCTATGAGAGACTTTGTGAAGTTACCCTTTGAGAGACGTGTGTGAAGTTACCCTCTGAAAGTCGTGCTGAGTTACCCTCTGAGAGACTTGTGTGAAGTTACCCTCTAAGAGACGTGTATGAAGTTAGCTTCTGAGAGACTTGTGTGAAGTTACCCTCTGAGAGACTTGTGTGAAGTTACCCTATGAGAGACGTGTGTGAAGTTAGCTTCTGAGAGACTTGTGTGAAGTTACCCTCTGAGAAACTTGTGGGAAGTTACCCTCTGAGAGACGTGTGTGAAGTTACCCTCTGCGAGTCGTGTTGAGTTACCCTCTGAAAGTCGTGTTGAGTTACCCTCTGAGAGTCTTGTATGAAGTTACCCTCTGGGAGACTTGTGTGAAGTTAGCTTCTGAGATACGTGTGTGAAGCTACCCTCTGAAAGTCGTGTTGAGTTACCCTCTGAGAGACTTGTGTGAAGTTACTCTCTGAGAGACTTGTGTGAATTTAGCTTCTGAGAGACGTGTGAAGTTACCCTCTGATAGACTTGTGTGAATTTACCCTCTGAGGGACTTGTGTGAAGTTACCCTCTGAGAGACTTGTGTGAAGTTATCCTCTGATAGACCTGTGTGTCATTCTCTCGACATTTTATTTTTATTTCTACCAACGTCCTCGCCAAATCCTTAAAACCAATCTTTCTCTAGCGTTAACCCGTCTATTATGTATAGACCCATCCTCTCTTTGTGACATGCGCATTGCGTGGGTGTAAGACTTCTAGAATAGATACATTCGCGGAGACTGAGTGACTTCCAGGCTCCATGATTTAGGGAACTGATGGCTCGGAAAATCCTATTTAACTCGGCTAATAAGGTTTCACAGAGCCCAACAAAATACTCCTCAATGGAAAGCCCGTAGAGGACGCTGACGAATAGGCCTATCTGGGAAGGCTCCTCAACATGGTGAACAACATAAAACCTAAGATCTCCAGACGGAAACGGGCTGACTGGGCAGCCTTCAACTCCATCATCACAGCAACAACCCCAAAAAATCCACCAGACTACGTGCGGACATCTTCGACTCGGTAGTCCTGCCAGCGCTCTGCTATGGTAGCAAAACCTGGTCTCTAACCAAAGCAGCAGAGAACCAACTGAGAACAGCACAGGCATCTCTTGAAAGACGCATCGTGGGCATAACTCTCAGACAACAGCCGCAGAGCGAACTTCACAATAGCGACATCCGGAGAATGTCCCACATCAAGGATGTCTTACAGTACGTCAACCTTTCGAAGGTCCGCCGGGCTGGTCATATATCCGGAAGACAAAATGAAAGATGGAGTACCATAGCCACCACCTTGCACCCGCGCGACAAAAAAGAGACCTCTGGGACGACCCCCAGCTTTTGGCGAGATTCACTAGAAAAATACAACATTCACGACCCCACAACAGACAGACCTTTCACACTTGACAACACACGCCCGCAGCAGATCCTGAGTTGTGACCCGCTCAAGGGTGACCACCTCTTGACGAAGAACGGGTCGAACTAAGAACTAAGAGCAAGCTTTGCAACAATATAAACCAGAACTTCTTCTTCTTCCTACGCTGTCAGACGTAAACTTGAATTTGTTCGAAGAAAGCAGCAGCCATCCTGAGGCTGTCGACACTGCCATATAGCTTGTCTAGTTTTGGCACTGGTGATGGCCACATGTGCTTTCTCTGGTCCTCTTATGTCGGGCAATTTTGCAGCAGATGTTCAGCGACCATTGTCCTTGTACCACAAGTGCATTCGTCAGTAGCACCTATCTTCAGTTTATTGAATAGGTGGTACCCAAAACACCAAATTAAGTCTTAACGGCAAATACCTGCAGCCAAACGACAACCCAAACTACCTAGGAGTCACATTTGATCGGCGCATGCCATGGACAACTCAGATCGACAGAAACCGAATGAGAGCCAGAGAAAGAATGGCAATCATAAGGAAACTTGCTGGCACAAGCTGGGGAGCAGACGAAAGTATACTAAAGAAACTGTCCACTAGAAGAGTGAGACCAGTTCTCGAGTATGGCATACCGCATTGACAACAGCAGCAAAGGCGAACTTCGATAAAATTAGCAAACTCCAAAACCAAGCCATGAGATTATAACAGAGGTGCAAGACTACCACAAACAGATACCAATATGACGTACGAAGAGTCAAAACGGCTTATCAAAGCCAGATACATGACCAAATGGGAAACCGAACATACTGGTTACACCAACAACGATGCATATTACCAGTTGAACCGAAGAGAGCAGGTCGTTGTCTTCAGACTTCGCACTGGCCACAACAGACTGAGGTACCACCTATTCAACAAATTGAAGATAGGGTGTACCGACGAATGCCCGTGCGGTACTGGTAAAATGACCGCTGAACATCTGCTGCAGAACTGCCCGACATACGAGGATCAGAGAGAGCAGATGTGGCCATTACCAGTGGAACTGCAAGACAAGCTCTATGGCAGTGGCGAGAGCCTCAGGATGACCGCCGCTTTTTTCGAAAAAATAATGGTTACTGTCTGACTGCGTACGAAGAAGAAGAAGAAGAAGATTATAACAGGAGGCATGAAGTCAACGCCAATTATAGAACTTGAAAAGATTACAAAACTGCAATCCATGACCGATAGAAGAGACTGCAGAGCCCAGCTGTAATCAGAGAAACTCAGAAGACTGACTGACCATCCAATGCATCAGAGACTAAACAATTTCGGAAATGGGAAACTAAAGCGGAGAAACTTTGCAGAAATAGCCAAAGCAAAGATGCACGAAGACCCCATGAACGCACTAACAACATCAAAGCCCAACCCTACTGTACGAAAACCTGCCTGGAGGCAGCATATATTTCCAGAGATGGTAGAAAATATACCAGGTATTGGAAACAAAAACTGCCAGACTGAAAAAGAAAGAAGAGATACTATCCTGAGCTACATAACGAAAAACTACCCAAGCATGGACTGGACCCATGCATGCACCGACGGTTCTGTAACAAACACAACACAGAATGGAGGGGCAGGAGCACTTCTGAACCTACCAAATGGAAGAAAAATAACACTGTCATTCGCTACTGGAAAATACACCAGCAATTTCAGAGCGGAGGCAGAGGCACTGAGGGCGGCAGTGGAAGAAATGGTGACGGTAAAAGGAATGAGAGCCACATAGTCCTGCTTACAGATGCCCTGGCCGTAGTCACAGCACTAAAAAGACAGAAAAATGCTGAACTTAATGATTTAAGAGCAGTACTCTCTCAACTATGCCAGCAGTCCGCACCAAAAAGGGTAGTGGTACAGTGGGTTACATCCCACTGCAACATCCAAGGCAAAGAGGAGGCAGACAAACTGGCAAAAGAAGGTACAAGACTACCACAACCAGATACTAGTATGACATACGAAGAGTCAAAACGGCTTATTAGAGCTAAATACATGACCAAATGGGAAACCGAACATACTTGCTACACAAAAAACGATGCCTATTACCAGTTGAACAGAAGAAAGCAGGTCGTGGTCTTCAGACTTCGCACTGGCCACAATAGACTGAGGTACCATCTATTCAACAAATTGAAGATAGGTGGCACTGACGAATGCCCGTGTGGTACCGGGAAAATGACCGCTGAGCATTTGCTGCAAAACTGCCCGACATACGAGGATCAGAGAAAGCAGATGTGGCCATCACCAGTGGCAACACTAGGCAAGGTCTATGGCAGTGTCGACAGCCTCAGGATGCCCACTGCTTTTTTCTAAAAAATACAGGTTGATGTCTGATATTGTACGACGAAGAAGAAGAAGAAGAAGAACGCTGAATTTTGCTGGGGTTAAACGATGCTGAGCAGCGCATGAGCTGCAGTGGTCAGCGACCCATAGTTGCCTACTAGCGTCAGGGCCAGCGAACCAGAGCTGCCAAGACCCATCTACACCTCCACGTGGTGATCCTGGATAACAGGCTGCAGCAGGGCAGACTGGCTAATGAGAAGGGATCGAAGAAGGAAGGCTAACCCGGTACTCAAAAAATGCTCTGCTGAAGTCGGATGTGTTGGACTGTGTACGAAGAAGAAAGAAGAAGAATAGGGGGTACCTCAGTCTGTTGTGGCCGGTGCGGAGTCTGAAGACCACGACCTGCTCTCTTCTGTTCAACTGATAATAGGCATCATTTGTTGTGTAAACAGTATGCTCTGTTTCCCATTTGGCCATGTATCTGGCCCAAATAAACCTTTTGGACTCTTCGTAGATCACACTAGAATCTGGTTGTGGTAACCATGCACTTTCTTTTGCCAGTCTGTCTGCCTCATCGTTGTCTTGAATGCTACAGTCGGATGGAACGCACTGTAACACTACTCTTTTGGACGTGGACTGCTGGTATAGTTGACAGAGTACAATTTTCCTAAGAGAAACAACTATGACCTCAAACAACTGCTGCCTTGCAGATGGGATGGGGACAACCAAGGACTAAGGAGGGCAACCCTACAGAAACCCCTGTTGATATTGGATGCACTGGACCACAGGCCTAACGAAACAATGCAACGTAAATCGCTGTAAGATAATGTCCTAATTTAAATCAGAACTTGTTCAATCCTGGGGGAGGCACCTACCTCCTACCAGGCACGTCAGCAGGGTTGCGGATTGCTGAAAGGCCTTCTAATTTGGAGGTTAGCTGCGAATAAATAAGCAGCCGTGGACAAAAACGGGTCGGTAGGCATGGAGGCTGTAAGGAGGCAGCCCCTCCACCATGCAAAGACACAACAGGCTAATCACCTGTGTGTCTTAAAACAACGATTTCAAGTCTAAACACAAAGAAAACCGGACTGACCTCAACGGTGACGAACAGGCGAGAAATAAGGACCACGATTTACGGAACATGGAATGTACGAAGTATAAACGGAAAAGAACAAGAACTAATAGAGGAGATGAAGAGAGCAAAATTGACAGTCCTGTCACTTACAGAAACAAAGAAAAAGGGACAGAGCGTTCTGGACCATGATGGCAACATGCTATACTACAGCGGAGTTCCCATGAGTGAACGAGCCAGGGCAGGGGTTGGTTGTATAGTGAATGGTAACAACAAAGCAAACATTAAAATATGGAAGTTCATGTCAGAACGACTGATGGTTCTAAGTTTACAAGAGGAGAATAGTCAAATGGATATCGTCACTGTGTATGCACCAAACGAAGATGAGAGCACTGACATAAAAGATGAATTTTATGAGCTCCTTCAAAGGACCATTGACGATTGCCATAATGAAATACTTCTCCTTGGAGACTTCAACGCAAGAGTTGGAAACGACTATTCTAGATGGGATGGAGTGATCGGTAGGTATGGAGAAGATGTCTTAAATGACAATGGAAAACGACTGCTCAGATTCTGCAGAGAACAAAACCTTGTTATTACAAATACAAGGTTTCGACACAAGCGTATCCATGCCTACACAAGATGTGAGCCTGCAAGAAATGAAAGATCCATAATTGACTATGCAATAGTGAGGAAAACTGATTTCAAGTATGTAAAGGATGCTAGAGTGTTCAGAGGACCAGAGATAGGAAGCGACCACTACCTAGTTAAAATAAAGAGAGAAATTGAAAAACACTATCCAGCCGGGCAACACCCATCAGCAAGCATGAAACATAATACACGAGAAGAAAATAAAATTAAGGCTTACAAACTAGGAGAACCAGATGTTAAAAGGAGATACCAAGGGCTCATAACAACAGCAATAGAAAGGATAGAGGAATCTGAAAGGGATATGGAAATGCTCTGGGTAAAATTCAAAGACATCCTCAAAGAGGCTGCAGCAGAGGCATGCGGTCAAACCAAAGAAGGGTGGAAGAGAAAAAGTACACCATGGTGGACAGAAGAAGTGAAAACAATAATACGAGAAAAGAAAAAGGCATGGGAGCAATACCTAGGGGCTAGGAATACAGAAGAACAAACAAAGAAATATAAAGAATATGTAAATTTTAGAACAGAAGCAAAGAAGACTGTGCTCAAGGCCAAACAGAAATCCTGGGAAGAATTTGGAGAGAAACTGGAAAATAATGCTGGAGAAAACCAGAAACTTCTACAGGACCTTAAAGAACATGAGGAAGGAAAAGGAATGCCCCCTGAAATTTGTTAAAGATAAACAAGGTGCGCTGTTGACTGCCACAGAAGAGGTAATGAACAGATGGAAAGAATATTTCTAAGATCTCCTTGGAGTGGAGGAAAACCAAGCTCTGGAAGTAACAGTCCCAATTCAAGAAGAGGGAGCCATGGAGGCAAACGATAATATCACAATGGAAGAACTAAAGGCAGCATTGGAGAAAATTAAGATTGGTAAAGCAGCAGGACATGATGGTATAACACCAGAAATGGTTAAATACATGGGAGCAGCAGGAGAGATGCTATTCATGAAGATTCTCAAGGCATCTTGGCACCACAAGAAGAAACCAAGAGACTGGGAGGTTGCAATAATAATACCAATATTTAAAAAGGGCGACACTCGACAATGTGAAAATCACAGAGGCATTTCCCTTCTCAGTGTCCCCGGGAAAGTCTACTCTAGGATTCTAGAACGGCGATTAAGAGGTCTAGCAGAGCCAAACATGGATGAAACTCAATGTGGGTTTAGGGCAAACAGAAGTACTCAAGACCTTATCTTTACACTCAGACAGCTAAGTGAAAAGGCTCTTGAATATGATAAAGAGATGCATCTCTGCTTTTTGGATTTGGAGAAAGCATTTGATAAAGTTCCTTGGGACAAACTCTGGGAGTGCCTGCCAAGGAAGAACACCCCAGGACCCCTGATCTCTGCCATACAGAGTTTCTATAAAACATGCAGAAATTATGTGCGGACATCAAATCAAAAGTCAGGAGAGTTCAAGACCACTAGAGGAGTAAGACAGGGGGACATTCTATCACCGTACCTTTTCATACTCCTCATGGATGAAGTCATCAAAGCCTGCAAGGAACGGACAAAAAAGTTTGAAGTAGGGTACTGGAAGATGAGACCAAGTTACATATTTGAACTAGCATTTGCAGATGATGTGGCCCTGATCACGAAAACCGAAGCACATCTCCAGATCAACTTGCAGGTCTGGGAAGAAGAGTTGAAGAAGAGAGGAATGCACATCAGCAACTCCAAAACAAAAACCATGGTGATGCCTGAGATGAAAAGAGACATCAGATAACCCTGGGAACACGAGCACTAGAGCAGGTCAGCAACTTTAATTATCTAGGAGTGGTAATAGACAGCATGGGAGAAATCAAAGAGGAGTTAACTGCACGAAGGGCAGCAGCAGGTAGACTGTTCCATGCAATAAACAGAGGTTTCCTCAGTAGAAGAGAAATAAGCAGGAAAACGAAGATGGATGTATATTGCTCAACCTATGTGCCTGTCCTGAAATATGGATGTGAGTCATGAGGAATGACTACAGCCCAAGAAAGGCAATTACAAACTTCAGAAATGAGGTACCTAAGAAAGGCGATTCAGGTGACGAAAAGGGACAAGATCCGTAACCAGACAATACGTAGTAATCTTGAGGTTCAACCCCTGCAGACACGAGTGGAGCAGTCCCAACTACAGTGGTTTGGCCATGTCTGTAGAATGGAAGAAGATCGGATACCAAAGCGGTCATAGGAGATCAAAAGTCAAGGACGCAGACCCCGAGGACGTCCCAAAGTACGTTGAGAAGACAACATTCGACAGTCCATAAGTGATAGAGGGCTGGATTGGAAAGATGCCAGGAAAAAGACGGTGGATAGAGCAGTGTGGCGTTCTTTTTGGCAAACCTCTACACCTCACGGTAGAAGAGGAGCGACTAAGTAAGTAAGTAAGTACTTGTTCAATGCTTTCTACAGTATGTAACAAAGCATTGTAACGATAAAAATATATATTTATTTGTTAATCTTACATTAACTTATATCCAGATGTTGCCATGACTAGATGAGCCATTATGCATAGTAAATTAAGCGCCCCGAGTATTTTGCAACGGCAGTATAAACTACCCGAATCATTATGTGCAACAAAAAGTGACTTTTGTTTTCCAATTGTACCATAACAACGTTCTAAACAGTTAACTCTCAAGTCGTGGCGCAATGATATTTTTGTAATGTGTAGGTAGCATGTCCCTCACAGAACGTCCATCCTTACAACTCCTAACCTATTTAGCTGTTCTAAGTTTCTTTTTTTTTCTTTCTTTTCTTTTTGGTTGTTGTTGCTTTCGCCTTATTTCTCTATTCCCCAAGGCAGTGTGCGTTGTACAGTGGTTTTTATTTTGCGCCTGTCGGTCCAGTGCATCCGACTTCAGCATGTATTTTATGTAAGAGTGTGCTTCCTCCTGCATTTTCCAAGGGTCTGCTTCCTCGGGGTAACGGCCGGTGCTGTGATGGGGATCGAACCTAGCACCTTCGGGTTGTGAGCCGTGTCGCTTAACCACTAGCCCATGTCGTCCTCGTTCTAAGTGTCTAGGCAGGTGTGCAGTGCGGTAGATTGACATTACGTTCGGCATGAAATCGAACCGCGAAAAATATCGATATTAAGTATTAGCACTGGTGTTAATACATCACGACTTTTGGCAGATACTGTGTGCACGTGACTACAAATATATAATTACAATTTACAATAATGGTATTTAAATAAGCAGGTGTACGCATACTGTCTGATAGGAGGTTCTTGTTGTGATGTAAGTTTCTGTGGTTTAATATGCTTGGAAGAAGGTAGGTGGCGTATTTGATTGGAAACTTTTTGGCTGGACAACGACTGACAGCCGTTTCGTATTTGGTAGAAAAGGTTGTGCACGGACAGCGACTGACAGCCATTTCGTATTTTGTTTCCTTTCGAATAATCACGATTATACATCAAATATCAGCCATGTTTGTGTTAACTTTGTATCTTTATTTATGAAAAAAAGGAAGAGGTAAAGATCCCTTTTCACGCCATATGGCGATGGGAATATGATGCTGGCCCATATTATTTTACACGGCACATAATGGGTGGCGTCCGCCGACTTTACCTCCCATATTTTTTTTGGTAGTAAATTTCTTTGACTGTGAATTGAACACTGATCTATTGACTGGGAAACCAGTGCCCTAACCACTAATATTAATGTTCACGTGGTGGTCAAATGCCCGTTGCGTCGATTGACCACTACCATGTCCATCTGCTGAGGTTGTGTTCATGCGTAGCGTGTCGACCGAAGTCCTTACAGACTCCCCAGGCGAAGCCGAGTTCTCCGCTGCCTTGCAATGACGGCCGCGAGGAGTGCTTTAGACCAATGTTTGTGTCAGGCTTTCCGTGTCTGTCCGTGTCAAACTCCATGTTTTTCCGTGTCCACTGCCGAGGCTTGTAGATTGAGCCCACCTTTTGGTCAGCGTGACCCTTGCTGTGCTGAGAATACTAGGTTGGGAGAGGTATCGTATAACCTTCGGTGGAGGAAGAGGCGAACAGGCAGAAGGCGACTGCAGTCCAAGTGGAGAGGTACTTGACTAGTGATAACCTGGACGGAATTCTGGGTGCAATCAAGCGGAACGTTGAACGCCATCTTGAACTGGTTTCCCACATTTACGCCATACATGAAATGCTGCGAGATACAGTATAACAAACAGGACAAACGATCGAAAGCATATCAATTCCACAGAATAAAGTCCTTGATACCACCTGGTGAAGGAGTTCTGAATTATAATCTGAACAGGAACTACTAAATATCAGACAACGACACAAACACCGAAGCGAATCGAGATCGCAGCCATTAAGGTGCGACCATCTTACTTTTTCTACCACTAATATTAATAATAATAACAATCGTCTTTTCGCTTATCCTATTTTACCTTTCAGCGTCAGGTTATGAAGACTCTAGAACGAGCCTGACTGTTTTGACTCATGCACAATGGCATTCACCACCTCCGATATTTCCGTAAACCAACCTTTTAATAGCCATGTAACATTTGACCACCATTTAAAATAGCAATGTAACCTTTGACCCCATTTTAACATAGTCATGCAATCTGCGACATCCCTGCACATTTGCATAACTTACATCTTTAATAGGGCAAAGAAAGCACATTACAATTGCGATTTAAAAAAAACACAGTTTAAATGTAACATTTTAAAATACGACGAGGCTGATGCGAGACTTTGGATTAGAATAAAGTGTTTAAAAATAACATATAAAGTGAAAACAGTAAAAAAAAAATTAAAAAAAAAATTATAAGCTGAACACAATTATTCAGTTTTTTTTATAGCGATGTTCAGGCTGGCACAGCTTTAATTGTATTAGACTCATACTGCAACAGATGCGAAACGTCAATGCTAGGGCTTAATCCTTTCAACAGCATGGTTACTCCAGCCATGGTATATGGCTGCGAGATGTGGAACCCATGGAAAGCTGAGGCAGATAGACTACGAGTTGTCCAACGAGCGACGGAGCGAAGAACATTTAAGATTTCTATTCGAGACCAAATCCACAACGCAGAGATCAGACATCGGACTATCTTCTCTGACGTCTTAGATGTCGCGCTGTTTCGAAAATAAAGATGGGCCAGCCATTTGGTGTGCATGTCAGATAAACAGATGGGCCGGGCATGTGGTGTGCATGTCAGATAAACAGATGGGCCGGGCATGTGATGTGCATGTCAGATAAACAGATGGGCCGGGCATTTGGTGTGCATGTCAGGTAATAGATGGACGGGGCATGTGGTGTGCATGTCAGGTAATACATGGGCGGGGCATGTTGTGCGCATGTCAGGTAATAGATGGGCGGGCCATGTTGTGCGCATGTCAGATAAACAGATGGGCCGGGCATGTGGTGTGCATGTCAGATAAACAAGATGGGCCGGGCATGTGATGTGCATGTCAGATAAACAGATGGGCCGGGCATGTGGTGTGCATGTCAGATAATAGATGGACGGGGCATGTGGTGTGCATGTCAGATAAACAGATGGGCCGGGCATGTGATGTGCATGTCAGATAAACAGATGGGCCGGGCATGTGGTGTGCATGTCAGGTAATAGATGGACGGGGCATGTGGTGTGCATGTCAGTTAATAGATGGGTGGGGCATGTTGTGCGCATGTCAGATAAACAGATGGGCCGGGCATGTGGTGTGCATGTCAGATAAACAAGATGGGCCGGGCATGTGATGTGCATGTCAGATAAACAGATGGGCCGGGCATGTGGTGTGCATGTCAGGTAATAGATGGACAGGGCATGTGGTGTGCATGTCAGGTAACACGGACACGTAAAGTGACGTCGTGGTGGCGATACAACTTTAGCTGCCCTCGCGGGCCACCGAAGTGGAGGTGGAGAGGTGGCATAAAGGAGGCCCTGGGCCCAACATGGTCCACCAAGGCGAAAGAGCGAAATGATTTTACTAAACATTTGGCAAACTGGCATCAGACACATGTGCCTGATTGAATACCAGGATTTTGAGATTTGAGTTCTCTCTCTCTCTCTCTCTCTCTCTCTCTCTCTCTCTCTCTCTCTCTCTCTACACCCCCCACCTCACCCCGTCCTTTTTTAAAACCTAAACTTAATATTTAACTGGACAATTCTACTTTTATCTGGACAACCGTCTCCAAAACTGGTGATTGAGTGTTTGGTCTAGCTTATGCCATCTTCAACATTTAGTAAGGGCCTAACCTTTATTTTGATATAAAGGAGCGTAGAAAGCATTCTCTCACATCGATATGCAGAGGCAAATGTAAGTTAACTGACAGGTAAGTATGGTGGAATTTTGGATTCGACAAAGACACAGTACACCAGAACTGAATTGGCAAACAATTATCAAACTCCATATAATTCCATTAGCTCTTTCCGTCTTGTCAGACGATAGTAATTGTCCTTTGAAAAGGTATGCAACTACAGTCCATGACGGTAATGAATGTGACTCGTAAGACCAATCCGGGCAGAGAAGCGTCTTCCACAGTGTGTGCAAGAAAAATCTGGACCGTTTGAGGCATCGTATGGTGTGGCGTGTCTACTCAAACTTTGAGTCTTCAGCCTATCAGCAATCAGTATCTCCTTTGTCTGTATTCCATGCTTAATTCTGCCTCTCCATGTAACACGATCCATGGCGTCCTGTTCCCATGATTCCAAATCCATGCCTGCGTCATTCATATCCCTCATTCATATCATCATATCAAACTCCACAGCAAATACTTAAAATTATTTATCTGAACTACTTGGAATACTTACAATCCTGGTATTCAAACAGGCATGTCTGTTGCCAGATTAATGCCCCTTAGAAGGTATATAAACTTCCTGCGGCTTACAAGGTTCGGGGGGAGAGTACAAATAATTTTGGGTAGATTTTTAGCTTGAATTTTGTCCGGGCAGCGGCCGTTAAGGCTACTTTTCTAACTGCCAAGGGATTTTCAATGTGCTCGACAATGGAGTCCGATCTCACTACCCAGAGATCAGGAGTCCGATCTCACTACTCAGAGATCAGGAGTCCACTCTCACTACCCAGAGATCAGGGGTCCGGTCTCACAACCCAGAGATCAGGGGTCCAGTCTCACTACCCAGAGATCAGGGGTCCTGTCTCACTCCCCAGAGATCAGGGGTCCAGTCTCACTACCCAGAAATCAGGGGTCCAGTCTCACTACCCAGAGATCAGGGGTCCAGTCTCACTACCCAGAAATCAGGGGTCCAGTCTCACTACCCAGAAATCAGGGGTCCAGTCTCACTACCCAGAGATCAGAGTTCCAGTCTCACTACCCATAGATCAGAGGTCCAGTCTCACTACCCAGAAATCAGGGGTCCAGTCTCACTACCCAGAGATCAGGGGCATTTATGCCAGAAGATCCACGTAAACAATTTCCTGTCTTCACCGTGATTCGAACCACCGATCTCTGGCACCCGAGGCGGACACCGTACCTCGAGATCCAAAGTTCACTAAATTTATATAAAATTGTTAATTTGTAATCAGCACTGTGGGCTTTTAGTATATCGTAAGTGTCTGCCGAGGAGCATTTTAAGAAAGTTAATTTAAAACAAAATAAGTGTTACAGCTACTAGTATACTATTGCAGAGTCACCATAATGTAACAATAACTAGTAGAATACTGTAGGGTGACCATAATGTTACAATAACTAGTAGAATACTGTAGGGTGACCATAATGTTACAATCACTAATAGAATTTTGCAATGTAGTCATGTTGTTACAATAACTAGTAGAATACTGTAGTGTGACCATAATGTTACAATCACTAATAGAATATTGCAATGTAGTCATATTGTTACAATAACTAGTAGAATACTGTAGTGTAACCATATTGTTACAACCACTAGTAGAATAATGCAGGGTGACCACAAAGTTACAACCACTAGTAGAATAATGCAATGTAGTCATATTGTTACAGCCATTAGTAGAATATTGCAAGTGACCATAATGTTACTATCACTAATAGAATATTGGAGGGCAGTCATATTGTTACAACCACCGTATCTTAAGGGTCTACTATGAACATTAACAAACATTCGAGTAGAACGGAAACAGGTGAAACAAAAAGATGGGAAATGGAAACAAATAAGCGAAGACTGACAATCGCCCCGCAATGTCCGAGTACAAAACATGCCATTATGTAGGATATCAGATAAAGTGCCATCTCCAAATTGAAGGAATGATGCAATAAAAAACCACCATTGTTCCTGTGCCCTCCTCAGGTCTCTCGACTGCACACCATCTAATCGATAGAATAATGTACGTAAGGAAAGTAACCAAACTGGTTCTGTAACTTCAGGAAAAGCAGTGCCGGGTTAGTCCAGCCGGGGTACAAAGTTGGAATCTAATTTTCTGGTATGATGTAACCCAAACAGTAATTATGTAACTATGTAACACATATAGTAATTATGTAACCATGTAACATAGATAGTAACGATGTAACCATGTAACATCTATAGTAATTATGTAACCATGTAACATAAATAGTAATTATATAACCATATAACACATATATTAATTATGTAACCATGTAACACATATATTAATTATGTAACCATGTAACATAGATAGTAATTATGTAACCATGAAAAAGATATAATAATTGTGTAACCATGTAACATTTATAGTAATTATGTAACCATATAACACATATATTAATTATGTAACCATGTAACATAGATAGTAATTATGTAACCATATAACATAGATAGTAATTATGTAACCATGTAATATAGATAGTAATTATGTAACCATATACCACATATATTAATTATGTAACCATATAACACATATATTAATTATGTAACTATATAACACATATATTAATTATGTAACCATGTAAAACATATAGTAGTTATGTAACCATGTAACATAGATAGTAATTATGTAAACCATTTCAGGATCCAGTCGTTTCTGTGGCGCACGCGTGTCGTTCAGTGTGATAGAAGTATGTGTGGCTTTGAGACCTGGGGGTGAGACTCGTTCTGTATAATTCACAATTCCAAAGTTCCGAGTTCGATCAATACACCCTGCATATGGAAAGTCCAAACACAGTAAAGTGCACATGACTTAATGTCAGTGAAACGTTTCCTGTCCGCCATCTTTCAATTCATATCTGTGTTCTCATCTCGCCAGAACGTTTTCATAATTTTAACGTGTTTAGTATAATTTAGACTTGTCTATATTAAATCGAAGTCCTCGTTGACGATGTCTTAGCATTGTGCTGCCACATGACGATGCACCACCTCGAAAAAATTGGATAAGATTACGAAGCGGAAACTTCACTCCAACTGATAATGCCAGAGTGAGTAATATGTTTTAACATATTTATTTGGTCAATTCATTTTAAAGACATTTAAAAAAAAGTGTATCTACTTGAGTGCGGAAATCAACAGTTATTAAATTCGGTCAATTCGCTGTGTGTGACATGAATAGAATAAAGAAATAGAGGGAAATGTTGACAGGTTCAGTAACGAGATAGGCGAAAGATTGATCCAATTCTATAAAGGTGACTAGCTTTATGTATGCAACGTTCTTTTCTTATCGGCCCAGTGCAAATTTCTGAACTTCACGTGTTTGGAGCTCTTCACTGAACTTCACGTGTTTGGAGCTCTTCACTGAACTTCACGTGTTTGGAGCTCTTCACTGAACTTCACGTGTTTGGAGCTCTTCACTGAACTTCACGTGTTTGGAGCTCTTCACTGAACTTCACGTGTTTGGAGCTCTTCACTGAACTTCACGTGTTTGGAGCTCTTCACTGAACTTCACGTGTTTGGAGCTCTTCACTGAACTTCACGTGTTTGGAGCTCTTCACTGAACTTCACGTGTTTGGAGCTCTTCACTGAACTTCACGTGTTTGGAGCTCTTCACTGAACTTCACGTGTTTGGAGCTCTTCACTGAACTTCACGTGTTTGGAGCTCTTCACTGAACTTCACGTGTTTGGAGCTCTTCACATTGTTTGAAATCAGTGCCGGTATAAAGGACATGAATAATGTAGGACACAGTACAATGGTGGCAGACGGTCAGTTTGACAACAGCACTGAACCTACTCGATATTACACAGGTACTGACCTACTTACACAACGGCTGAAGTTACCTACCCAATCTCCGATATCACAGGAGGTCAAGAGTAGGCTTGACTACCTCCGTATTCTGGAATGGCGGGTGTGTTATGCTGATCCGAGCAAACAGTGGGCACACACACAACAAAATCGATACACCTTAAGGGACGGAAGGTGGTCCAAGGAAGATTAAGGACCAGCGTATGGAGCGATCCTTACAATATTCAGGAATGAGTGGCGGTGGAAACAACGTGTCAATAATTCAAATAAAAAATGGATATCAGAAACGGAAAAAAAACAAAAACACAGTACTCTAAAATGTTTTTATGCGAACGTTAGAAGCATAGTAAATAACGGAGAAGAATTGGAACTGTATGTAGAAGAAAAAAAGTCAGATTTAATAGGATTAGCGGAATCATGGACATACGATGATACTGCGGATAGTGAACTTGAAATAGAGGGATATACAATGTTAAGGAAGGATAGGGTAGTTATGAACAAGGCTAAGGGATGGGGCGTTTTATTATACTGTACAAATAGAGTAAATTTAACTTTACAAGATGATCTACCATCTGGCAACAAAAATGAATGTATATGGGGAGTAATAGACAGTGGGGGTGAAAGAACAGTGCTTGGAGTATGCTACATATGTCCATCAAGCACAAAGAAAGGAAGACGAGGAGCTAATTAGTAACATTAAAAAGGCAAGTGTGAGGAAATTATTATTAACCCTTTGGAGACGGAGCTTAATAATGGTTTTACTGCTTAAAAGATTGAGCCATTTCTAGCAAATAAAAAGAGGACACGGGAGATCTTCTTGAAAAAAAAACGTAACAAATATAATAACTAGGAATAGATTTAGAAAAGTATATATATTTTTGGAGACTGCTGTTTACGAACTATTTGCACTGTAATTTATATCACTTTCAGGGATCAAGATACTGAGCAGCGCATGAGCTGGAGTGGTCGGAGACCCATAGCTGACTGCTAGCGTCAGGGCCAGCGAACCATAGCGGTCAAGACCCTTCTACACCTCCACGCTGTGATCCTGGATAACAGGCTGCAGCAGGCAGACTGGCTAAGGAGAAGGGATCGAAGAGGGAATGCTAACCCGGTACTCAAAAAATGCTTGCTGAAGTCGGATGTGTTGGACCGAAAGGTTCAAATATCGCGGCCAAGCTGTAAACTTCGACACAACGCATTCCGTTCTCTGGACTACATTCTGCTACTTAAGCCATTTCAAGGTTTGGTAGTGGGAGATTGAGAACGAAGAAGAGGAAGAAGAAGAAGATATCACTTTCAGTAACATCTGACAGAAACAACATTTCAATCTGAATCACTCAATATCTCATTTTCAAATAAGCTCAATAACAAAAACATACCAAAAATTGCAATATAATTCTCAAACTTCTGTGAAAACTTTAAAGAGGCTGTCCCCTTAGCACGCTAACTTTTTTTTTAATTGCAAAAATGTAACCTAATTAATTTCTGAATTTCTCGCTATGGTAGTCGACTTTCAAAATTTGTAACTTTTCTGTTTGTTTGTCAATAAATATGATTTTTTTTTGTTGGTGCGTAGAGACACAATTGAATAATGAACATGTGGGTGTTACTGTTTTTGTTGCGTGTTGGTTAGTTTCTGAGATACAAAAAGATGAATTTGGAAATTTATGAAAATGTCAGAACAAATTTGGATTCGACCACTAGGCCTAGTCACTCCGATAGAAAACCATGGAAACCACAACAATGTATTGATACTGTGTTTACAATATCGACACAACTGTTAGTTTCCAATTTAAACGTAGTTCTTTCATCTAAACAAACAAAATAAACAGATCTACTCGATAAAGATCGTTCCCAACAACCTACTTCACCTTTCGCAAAAAGTCGGCTTGCTCCAAATGGTGTATACAAAATTTGTAATCTAACATACGATACTTTAACCGGCAAAATGCCGTCTATATATGGTGACGTATTCAGCATTAAAAATATTGATGTTGGCAGTGTCTCCATTCATTCAAAAAATGTATTTTCCGCACACCGTTTTTGTAGGTCGAGTTGGTCCGCTAGTGTGTTCCAAGGGCGTGCTAATGGAGTGCGCAAGAAATGAAAGACATCGTTTGGTTGGCTGATACTATTTTAAGTTATCCATACAGAAGCGTTCTTTCTCAGGGCCGATGGATAGACGACCTCGTCTTTTTCGCTAATGTAAGTTGGGTCGATCATCGCCTGTGTCGTCCTCAAAAGGTTAATGGGGGATTTCAATTTTCCTGAAATAAAATGGGAAATGGCTAAAGCATTTGCAGAGTCTAATCCTTTTGTTAAGTGCATAACTTACAATTTTTTTTATTCAGCACGTAAAGGAAGCTACCAGGGGTAAAAACATACTTGACCTAATATTTACTTCAGAGAAAAATATGATTGAAAACGTTATCGTTGGGGAACTGTTTGGCTCAAGCGACCATCTGATCATCCGTTGGGATCTTATAGCGAGGAGAGATGTAAATATAAACTCGTGATCACACAACTACTCTAAGATAGATGTTCAGAAGATGAAAGAGACAGCCAGCCACATAATCTGGAAAGATATTGTCAGAGGTACAGATGTTGAACAAGAGTTGAAGAGTTTCAAAACAGTTTTAGAACAACTGAAAGTGGAGTTTGTTCCATGTAGGGAGGTAAACACCAAGCATGAAAAGTGGATAACTAGATTTGTAGTGAAATGTAGAAGAGCTAAAAATAAAGCATGGAAAAAAATATATAAAGGTATGTAAATCAAAAGAAACATGTTTAAAATATTTGGAAAAGCAGACCATTGCTCAGAAAGTTAATAAAGCAGCAAAAATAGACTTCGAAAAACAACATAGGATCAAGACTGATAGTAAAAGCTTCATTTCTTATGTTAGAAACAAACAAAGAACGAAAGACAAGGTAGACCCTCTCATAGATAGCGCATGTAAAATAATAAGACAAAAAAGGGAGACTAAATCAACTAAATCAATACTTTGGCAGAGTCTTCACAAAAGAAGACTGCTTCAAGATCCCAGAGCCTATAGATATTTTCAAATGTGAAATAGATATATTATGATTATAATCATTCTGTATTACAGAGGAAATTGTTGTTTTTCAAATAGATGGGTTGAAAATGGGTAACTGTCTAGGTCAAGATGGTTTCCATCCAAAATTGCTGTATGAAATTAGAAGCCAACTAGCAAAACCGTTGGCTTTATTATTTTCTCAATCACTTGCAAAAGGGATTGTTCCACGGGATTGGAAAGATGCAGGCGTGATCCTCTTGTTCAAAAAGGGAAAGAAATCAGATCCAGAAAATTATAAACCGGTAAATTTAACAAGCATAGTCTGTAAATTGTTAGAGTCAATAATCAAAGAAAACATTGTAATGCATCTAGACAGGTTTAATCTAATCAGAATTAGTCAGCATGGGTTTACTAGAGGAAGAACGTGCTTAACAAATCTATTGGAATTCATGGAGGAGGTTACTAAAATGATAGATAAGGGGGAACCAGGGAATGTTATTTATCTAGATTTTGCAAAGGCTTTTGATAAAGGACCTCATTAAAGATTATTTGAAAAGGTAAAATCACATGGAATAGGTGGGGAAGTTGCCAAATGGATTTAAAGGTGGTTAACGAGAAGAAGGCAGAGAGTGGACATAAAGAAGGAGTACTCTGAGTGGTGTGAAGTAAAAAGTGGAGTGCCACAGGGCTCGGTTTTTCGGACCGATTAAGTTCTTGATATATATATATATATATATATATATATATATATATATATATATATATATATATATATATATATAAACGATTTGGGTATTGATAAAGGATCAATGATTTAAAAATTTGCTGACGACACAAAACTATGTAGTAATGTCATCTAAAGCAGAAGTGGATATATTGAAGTTCGTTTTAGATAAAATTCGAGACTGGTCTGTCAGCTGGCAAATGAAGTTTAATGTATATAAATGTACAGTCATCCACATGGGTAGATCCAATATGGAACATATTTACAGAAAGGACGACAACAATATTAGAACGATAGATAAAGAAAGGGACCTATCGGTTATAATAGAGCATACAGTACAAATGAATGAGCAAGTCCAGGTATCAGTGAATACGCCAAATATAATGTTAGGTATGATAAAAATAAATATTAAACATAGGAGTAAGGGGGTGATTGTCAAACTGTATAAAGCATTAGTTGGACCTAGATTGGAGCACTGTCTACAGGTGTGGAGTGAGGAGATATAGACATGCTGGAAGGGATACAAAGAATAGCGACAAAACTGATAGTGGGATTCCAGAATTACAGTTACGAGGAAAGACTCAGAAAAACCGGCCTACAGTGTCTAGAAAAAAAATAGAATTCAAGGGGACTTAATACAGGTTTATAAGATAATCACAGGAAAGGTTTAATTTGACTATAACAAGTTTTTAAAAATACAAACACCAACGACAACAAGAGGGCACATATACAAATTAGCTAAAGAAAGGTCCAAGTTGGATATTATGACAGTTGTTTTAGTTTAGAATGCTTGGAATACGTTACCTCAAGAGGTGGTTGAGGCAGATATAGTTAATGCATTAAAGAATAGATTGGATGTGCATAATTTTTAGAGCAGGGTAATGCAGATGTGACTGGTTGTCTACAGACTCTGATGAGTCTTCTAAACAACAAGAACAAGTAGGCACAGATACAAGTTGACTAAGGAGAGGTCCAGATTATATATTATAAAGTATTTTTTTAGTCAGAGAGTTGTGAATGCTTGAAATGCATTGCCAAGTGAGGTGGTGGAGGCTGGGACGGTCAATGCTTTTAAGAATAGATTGGATGCGTACAGCTTCTAGAGCAAGATGATGAAATTGCAACTGGTTGTATACAGACTCTGCAGAGTCTTCTAAACCAGTATAAAGACGTTTAGTTAAGTTAAGTAAATGGAACTGGTTGTATACAGACTCTTCAGAGTCTTCTAAACCAGTATAAAGACGTTAAGTTAGACGTTAAGTTAAACCAGTATAAACACATTAAGTTAAGTTAAGTTAATATTAATTATGGTTTTGTATTCCTGTCAGGAATTGTTACTTCGTCTGAAAATGGACGCCACGGGATTCGTAATATTCCTTATTTGAACTTAGTGTTTCTTCAGCACAGACAAGCTTTTGGACAGAACCTAGAATGAGAAGATTCACCCCCTCAAACGTTGCTCTTATCGTGATCACCTGCGTCATAGCTGTTGTGTTTTTCCCAAGAAGTCTTGTGTTCCACCGAAAGTCAGAATCGTTTTTTGTGTCAGACTTGCAGTCCCCATTAACCGATTCACTTCGGACCTTTAGTTTAAGAGATACTGAGCCGAGCGTGTCCGGATCTAAATTGACATTCCCTGAGATTACGGACAGTTGGCCAGACAATTTGGGAACACAAAACGGCTCTGAAAAAAGTTCTGGCCCCAAAGATGAACATCCATCGGAGCTGGCTATCTCAGAGTTCCGACAACGCTTTCTTCTATGGAACACTGCCACACAAGAACGTGCTGACGAGGCTGCTCTCGATCCTAGAAGCGGTGTAAGCAAGTACCTCATTTACAGGTGTGATTCGGGCAAGATGTCGCGCTGTGGAGGCTTGGCAGATAGAATCAAAGGCATGATAGTAGGTTATGTAATCTCTACTATCACAGGTAGGTTATGTACACCTGGAACTTCTTTTTAGCGATCGCTATTTTGAATAGGTCACTAAATAACATTGATGACCGGATTGGTACATGGAGAATAAAACATTTTAAACGTTGTTGTCGTTAACGCCTGTTGTAAAAATGTGATTTGACAGGGTTGTGAATGGGGAAAGCAAATTCTTAGTGTAATGGCATTGCTACTTGAACTTCTATTATGTACTGCTAGTGCTTGGATACAGACTTCCTGTAAACAGGCGAGCTCAGTAGTATAGCAAAGTGTCTAGTTTGGCTCACCTCAATTTTTAAAAAATATAATTTTTTTATTTTTTCGCTATTACCCCCCACTCAAGCGAAATATAAAAAAATTATATTTGGATTTTTTTGCATTTGCCTTCATAATAGATAAATAAATATATGATTATCTACTCAAACGAAAACATAAAAAATTTTTATTTTTATTTTTTGCGATTGTCTACATAATAGATAATTATCTACTCGAGTGAAATATAAAAAAATACAGAAAGAAAAAAGTCTATATACACTTATATAGAGTTGTCGATGTTTTATTTAACAACCTTGAAAAAAAAAATAATAATAATACAAAATAATAATAACACGAAATATCTCAAACATAAACAAATCAATTCGGAAATTCCCCAAAATGTTAAATTTGAAATACAGCAATAAAAAATAATTAAATCTTTATATATATATATATATATATATATATATATATATATATATATATATATATATATATATATATATATATATAAATACACATATAAAATGGACCACAATGAACTGCAGAAAAATTGTTCAATCTGTAAAGAAACTAAACCTTTTAGTGTGAAATACATAGTAGAAAAGCAAACACTAAAATGATAAAGCAGAAGCAAAAAGAGGAAAACCAACAACATTACAAACTAAAATGTTTTTATGCAAATGTGAGAAGCATAGTAAATAAAAGAGAAGAATTGGAACTGTATGTAGAAGAAGAAAAACCAGATATAATAGGGTTAACAGAATCATGGACATTTGAGGAGATTGCAGATAGTGAACTTGAAATTGAGGGATATACAATGTTAAGGAAAGATAGGATAATTGGAGACAAGACTAAGGGAGGTGGCGTTTTATTATACTGTATAAATTCTGTTAATATAACGATCAAAGATTATTTATCATGTGGTAACAAAAATGAAAGTGTATGGGGAGAAATAGAAAGTGGGGGTGAAAAAACAGTGATTGGAGTGTGCTATAGATGTCCATCAAGTCAAAAAGAGGAAGATGAGGAGCTGATTAGTAGCATAGCAAAGGCAAGTAAAGGGAAATTATTATTAATGGGAGATTTCAACTATCCAGAAATAAAATGGGATATGGCAGAAGCACTTGTAGAGTCAAAACCTTTTGTTACGTGCATAACTGACAATTTTTTAATTCAACATGTAGAAGCAGCCACCAGAGGCAAAAACATACTCGACCTAGTTTTTACCACAGAGGAAAATATGATTGAAAACGTTACCGTTGGGGAACTGTTTGGCTCAAGTGACCATCAAATCATCCGTTGGGATCTTATTGCAGGGAAAGAAGTAAACATAAACACGCGAACATACGACTACTCTAAGACAGATGTTAAGAGGATGAAAGAGGCAGCGAACCACATAATCTGGAAAGATATTATTGTAGGAACAGATGTTGAACAGGAGTGGGAAAGTTTTAAAACAGTTCTAGAAACGCTAAAAGAGGAATGTGTTCCATGTAGGGAGGTAAACCCCAAGCGTAAAAAGTGGATAACTAGATTTGTAGTGAAATGTAGAAGAGCAAAAATTAAAGCATGGCAAAAATATATAGAGGCAGGTAAATCAAAAGAAACACATGTAAAATATTTGGACAAGCAGAACATATCTCAGAAAGCGAATAAAACAGCAAAAATAGACTTTGAAAAAAAACTTGCTCAGAGGATCAAGACTGACAGTAAAAGCTTCTTTTCTTATGTTAGAAATAAACAAAGAACGAAAGACAAAGTAGGCCCTCTCATAGACAGTACAGGGAAAATAATAAGTGAGAATAAGGAGGCTGCTAATCTGCTTAATCAGTACTTTGGCACAGTCTTCACAAAGGAGGACTGCTCCGAGATCCCAGAGCCTATACATATTTTTCAAAGAGACATGGATACAGCGGGATTAAGATCAATCTGTATTACAGAGGAAATGGTTTTTAAAAAATTGGAGGGGTTGAAAGTGAATAAATGTCCAGGTCAAGATGGTATTCACCCAAAATTGCTGTATGAAATTAGAAACCAACTAGCAAAACCATTGGCTATATTATGTTCTCAATCACTTACAAAAGGGATTGTTCCACGGGATTGGAAAGATGCAGGAGTGATCCCCTTATTCAAAAAAGGCAAAAAATCAGATCCGGCAAATTATAGACCGGTGAGTTTAACGAGCATAGTCTGTAAATTGTTAGAGTCAATAATCAAAGAAAACATTGTAATGCATTTAGAAAAATTTAATCTAATTAGAAATAGTCAGCATGGGTTTACTAGAGGGAGATCATGCTTAACAAATCTATTAGAATTCATGGAGGAGGTTACTAAAATCATAGATAAAGGGGAGCCAGTGGATGTTATTTATCTAGACTTTGCAAAGGCCTTTGATAGAGTACCTCATCAAAGATTATTTCGAAAGTTAAAATCACATGGAATAGGTGGCGAAGTTGCCAAATGGATTGAAAATTGGTTAACAGGAAGAAGGCAGAGGGTGGGCATAAATAAGGAGTACTCTGAGTGGAGTGAAGTGAAAAGTGGTGTGCCACAGGGCTCGGTTTTGGGACCAATTTTGTTCTTGATATATATAAATGATTTGGACATTGATATGAGATCCATGATTGCAAAATTTGCTGATGACACAAAACTATGCAGTAGTGTCTCATCTAAAGCGGAAGTGGATATATTGATGTCGGATTTAGATAAAATTCGAGAATGGTCTGTAAGCTGGCAAATGGAGTTTAATGTAGATAAATGTACAGTCATCCACATGGGTAGATCCAATATGGAACATAAATACAGAATGGGAGAAAACAATATTAGAAAGATAGATAAGGAAAGGGACCTAGGGGTTATAATAGATCATACAGGAAAGGTGAGTGAGCAAGTTAAGGTAGCAGTGAAAAAGGCAAATGCAATGTTAGGTATGATAAAAAGAAATATTAAACATAGGAGCAAGGAAGTGATCGTCAAACTGTATAAAGCTTTAGTTAGACCTAGATTGGAGTACTGTGTACAGGTGTGGAGTCCTTATCATAGAGGGGACATAAACATGCTAGAAAGAATACAAAAAAGAGCGACAAAGATGATAGTTGGATTCCAGAATTACAGTTATGAGGAACGACTCAGAAAAACAGGCCTACAGTGTCTCGAAGAGAGAAGAATTCGTGGTGACTTAATACAGGTTTATAAGATGATCAGAGGAATCGATAAATTAGACTATAACAAGTTTTTTAAAATACAGCCACATACAATAACACGAGGGCATAGCTACAAGCTGATTAAAGAGAGGTCCAGGTTAGATATTAGGAAATATTTTTTTAGTCAGAGAGTGGTGTCTGCTTGGAATGCATTGCTAGGGGAGGTGGTGGAGGCAGGGACAGTTAATGCGTTTAAGAATAAACTGGATGGGCATAGATTTTAGAGCAAGGTGATGTAAATGTAACTGGTTGTATACAGACTCTGCAGGGTCTTCTAAACCAGAATAAAGACGTTAAGTTAAGTTAAGTTCTTTTGTTAAAGATAAAACAGGAAAATATGGTTTAAGATCAAGTTGTAAGGAATGTAATAAACCATATAAAATGAAACATTATCAAGAAAATAAAGAAAAATATAAACAAGCATATCAAGATTTTATGATAGAGAATCCTGATTATTTAAAAAAATATAAGCTTATTAAAAAAACTATTGGAAAGAAAAAAATTAATGATTTTAATAATAGAAAAAATATTATATATTAAAAATGTTTCCTAATAAAATGAGCGGGAAAAAACCTTCGGAAATATTATCAATGAATATATAATAGATGATATTCAAGAAAATAATATAAACACTTATTTTATTAATATTAGAAAACGAGTGAAAGCTATAATTAATAAATTACAAAAACCTATTAAATTAAAATTAGTTATAATAGTAGAATTTAATACTCCTTTAGCTTTTGATATTATTGAAGCACATTATCAAGGAGATATTAAGATTATTAGATCAAAGAATGATTTTAGTTTAGCTTTTCATTCAATTATAAATGATTTTGAAAGTTGGGTAGATATGTTTCAAGAACGAGGTAGTGGTCATGTTTTTAATCAAATTATTAAAACAGTGGTAAAAACTTATAAAACACAAAGTCTTAGAGCTTCATCTTATATTCCAACTGATTTTAAAAGTTCTAATATAATTAATGTTAAAAATACAAAAGATAATAAATGTTTCCTATGGTCAATTCTATCAAAATTAAATCCTGCTGTGAGGATAATAAAGAAAGAGTATCAAAATACCAACAATATGAAGATGATATTAATATGAATAAAATTGATTATCCTGTTAAGATTAAAGATATTCCAAAATTTGAAAAACAAAATCCTAGTTTAAGTATTAATGTTTTTGCTCTAGAAGATTCAGAGGATAAATACTCTCTTTATCCTATTTATACTTCTACATATAATGATAGGGAAATAATCATTGATTTATTATATTTAGAACACGAAGGTAATACACACTATTGTTTAATTAAAAATCTTGATTCTTTCTTATGTAAAAATAACAAAAAAGGATATGTTTGTAGAAATTGTATGAATATATTTAGAACAGAAAATGCATTAAAAAATCATAGAGAAAAATGTATTAATCATAATTTTTGTAAAACTATTTTACCAACAGAAGAAGATAATATTTTACAATTTAGAAATCATCATTTTAGTTCTAAATTACCAATAGTAATGTTTGCTGATTTTGAAGCAAAAAATATACCCAATAAAAATAAAAAGAAACCAGATTATAATATTCCATATACTAAACCAATATTTAAACAAGAAATTATTTCATATGGTTTATATATAAAATCAGATTATTCTAAATTAGTAGAATCAGAATATATTACTTATACTGGTGAAGACGTAATAGAAAATTTTGTTGAAACTATTTTAGAACGTTATAATCATATTTCTAAAAGATTAAATTATTATAAAAAATCAAAAAATAAACTTTTGTATCAACAAGAAATAGATTTTACTAATACAAATAATTGTTATATGTGTAAAGAAGAATTTTCAGAGGATAATAACAAAATAAGAGAACATAATCATTTTAATGGAAAATATAGAGGTGCTGCATGTCAATCATGTAATACAAAAGAAGGTAAAAACTCTAAAATAATTCCAGTATTTTTTCACAATGGAAGTAGATATGATTTTCATTTTATGATCGAAGAAATAATGAGATATGAAAATAAATATAATAAACTTACTGTGTTGGCAAAAACAGCTGAAGAATATATTTCTTTTGAATATGGAAATTATTATACGAAATTAAGATTTTTAGATAGTTATAGATTTTTAACAAATTCTTTAGATACTATTTCAAAAAGTATGTTGGATGATGATTTTAAATTACTACAAGAACATTTTAATAAAAAAGATTTTGTAAAAAAAAGAAGAAAGATGAAAGAGCATTTAAAGGAATCTATCCATATGAATATATTGATTCTATAGAAAGATTGAAAGAAACTGAATTACCTCCAATTGACAATTTTTATTCAACGTTAACAGATGAAACAGTATCTAAAAAGGAATATGAACATGCACAAAAAATCTGGAAATATTTTAATTGTAAAACACTTCAAGATTATCATGATTTATATCTCAAAACAGTTGTATTACTATTAGCAGATGCATTTGAAAAATTTAGAGAATTCAATTTAGAACACCATGAAATTGATCCATGTTATTGTTTTTCTCTCCCTGGATTAACTTGGGAATGTGGATTAAAATATACTAAAGCAAAATTAGAACTCCTTACAGATTCTGATATGTTATTAATGTTTGAAAAAGGAATAAGAGGTGGATATTCTGGTGTATTAGGACCAAGATATGTTAAAGCTAATAATAAATATATTAACCATCAAAAAGAAACAAATTCTTTTATTAAAACAAATAATAAATATATTCAAGATTATAAAAAAGAAATAAACAATTTAATTTATCTTCTTTATCTTGATGCAAATAATCTATATGGATATGCAATGTCACAAAAATTACCAACTGATGATTTTAAATGGGAAAAAAATGCTAACTACTACAAAAAATTACCAAAAGGAAGAGGATGTATTGTTCAATGTGATTTAAAATATACTTCAAAATGTCAATTAAAAACAAGAAAATTTCCATTAGCTCCTGAAAAGTTGAAAATAAATGAAGAAGATTTAAGTGAGGTTCAACTACAATATTTAAATGTAGAAAATAAAAAAGTTGGACAAACTGAAAAATTAATTTTAAATCTAAAAGATAAAGAAAAATATGTTATTCATCATAAATTATTAAAGTATTATGAATCTCTTGGAATGGAAGTTACAAAAGTTTATAGAACAATTTCTTTTAAAGAAGAAGCTTGGCTAAAACAATATATTGATTTTAATACTAATCAAAGAACAAAAGCAAAATCAGATTTTGAAAAAGATTTATTTAAACTAATGAATAATGCTTTCTATGGAAAAACAATGGAAAATATTAGAAATAGAATCGATTTAAAACTTCTAAGTGATGAAGAAGAAGTTAAAAAATATATTAATAAACTAAACTTTAAAGAAGCTATAATTTGTAATGAAAACTTAGTTGCTGTTATGAATAATGTAACATCTGTTAAATTTAATAAACCTATATTTACTGGAATGTGTGTTTTAGATTATAGTAAACTATTAATGTATGAGTTTTATTATGAAACAATTAATGAATTATGGCCTGATAATGAAATAATTGGCTTCGATACTGATAGTTTCTTCTTAAAAATTAAAACAGAAGATGTTTATGAAGATATGAAACAAATATTAGATAAACTAGATACAAGTGATTATCCAAAAGATCATACATTATATTCAGAAACAAATAAAAAAGTAATAGGAAAATTTAAAGATGAATTAAATGGAAAACCAATGAGTGAGATAGTATTTCTAAGAAGTAAAGCTTATTCTTATTTAGTTGATAAGCAAAATAAATATAAAGAAAAAAAGAAACTCAAAGGAATTGGTAGAAGAACATTAGAAAACCAAATCACATTTCAAGATTATAAAGATGCATTATTAAATGAATATACAACAATAAAATATAATAAAATGTATACTTTAAATTCTAATAAACATGAAATGTTTGTAAATGAAAAAATAAAAAATCTGTTAGTCCATATGATGATAAAAGATATATTTTAGCAGATAAAATAAATACTCTTCCTCATGCTCATCCAGTTACTACTTGTTTATTTGAAATAGCTGAAAATATTCCTTTCTTATCAATTTATAGTTATCTATAAAACTATAGTTTATATCTTTAGAGGATTTAATTCGTTCTTATTTATTTATTTTTAAAACTGTAAACATAAATGTCAACATTACCACGTGGTTTTTAAGTAGGCCGATCGGACAACATCCTCTCTAACCAACCACAACAGCCATTTTATTTCCATCTGATTGAAATTTTAATATTTTATCTGAAATAACAACTGCATAAGCTTCAGTTCCTGCAGGAACGTTTTTATTAAAAGTAGCTTTTACTTGAATATTTGTAGTACTATATTTTAATCTTTCACTTTGTTTACTTACATTGAAAACAAATAAAGGATATAAACATTTATAAAGTTTAGGAGATACATTCCAACTGCAATCCCTCTCATCTATCCCATAGAATTTAGATGCAAAATCCGCCGAATTTCCATAAACTAAAGAAAATTGTTGATTAGGAAAAGATAAATCATAGTCTACTTCAGGATATCTTCTAGAATTTAAAGTTACATTAATGTTTTTTAAATCTACGTGATCAAAAACGGAAGGGTTTTTATCTTGATCTAAATTCTATTTGTTTGAAAACCAACAATAATCCATCTTGGTTTTTCTGAAGAACTTTTAGCAGATAATCCCCACGTAAAATTTGAAGATTCTGGAACAGAATAATTTTCACACTGTCTAAATCTATAACCAACATTAAGAATAGTCTTATTTTCTATTAATTTATAAAGTTTATTTTTTTTGTTGAAGTGCTGGTTCAACATGTGGCATAAACCACGATAATTTATGTAAAACAATTTTTCCATCTGCAGCATCAGGATTTTTAAATATAGCATCGTCATCTGATTTTCTGTTTAAAGTTAATTGATGTTTAAAACCATAAACTATTATTGTATAATCTTCTGCAAAACCAAAAATATGTTTTAAAGGAATTCTAAAACTAAAAGTACCTTTAGAATCTGGTTCTTCAATAATTATATTATGTCTTACTGAAAATCCAGTATTGAGTTTATGATCTGCGTTATCTGATTCGTCTTTACACCACATAAAATTTAGAGCATGATTATTATAGCTGTTTGGATACTTCAACATTCCTAGCATTGTAGTTGCTTGTCCTGGATAATTAACACTTTCTATTTCTTGTCCAGACAACTGATATCTTATATTCTGAAACAAATACATTAAACCGTTATTGCACAGAGTAATTTTATCTGCATTAACAAATGAAGAACCATCTTGTTTAATAAGTATTCCTTCAATTAATAAATAACTTTCACTAGGATGAGTAAATAAATCTTGTGTTTCAATATTTATTCTGATTTCTCCACCCCTATTTAGATTACTTGTTCCTGATGCCGGAGTATATTCATGAACTTCATATTCTTCTAAACTTTCATCAATTATAAAGTTTTCATCAATTCGTAAAATTTCTTCTGTAGCCATTTTTATGTAAGAAAAATCACTTCGTTAAAGGTATAAAATTTCTTCATTTGAAACTGGTGTAGTTGTTAATCTTATTCATTTAATGTAATAGAAATCGTGTATCATAACAGGACTCAATTCAATTATTTTATTATCTGTTTGTAAAACATCTAATCCTGGTGTTTTAAATCTTATTCCATACTTTTTATTAGTTTCTTTCATTAATACAATATTAAAATCAAATGGTATTGTTGGTCTATTAATTAAACCAGGTCTTGGATTAAATTCTGTTTTAAAACTTATTTGTAGATTTGGTAAAATATCTTTTGGTGTATCACTTTCTGCAACAATTCTTCCTTCAATTATTATGGTTGAACCAATAGGACAATGTGTAATAATTGCTTTATCTTCTTTAAATTCAGCGTTAAAAACAAGATGAGCATATTTTTTGTCACGTGAGCCAATATAATATGAAGAAGCAACTCTTATTAATACTGCTTGTCCAATTTTGTCTAATAGTTTATATTCTTCTTCTCTTAAAATGTCTTCATCTTGAGCTGTTATAGGAAGTAAACTTCAATTTATTCTTCCAAAATTAAATATCTGTAATATGGTATGATCGGTTCCTTTAGTTTTCACTGTTTGCACATTCTTTAAATTAATATCAATATCCCATTCATATTTTTGAGGTATCGGAACCATCTTTCCATTTGTAAAAACAAAAGATATGGGTTTGTTTTCTATACCACCATTATCTAATTCATTCTTTGAAAGATCAATTTCATGTCTATGATATACTTTATCATCTGATAGTTTAAAACAATATAAACCATCTTTTTTTCCTTTTAAATTAAATCCTTCTACATTTTCTAAATTATCTAAATTTAAATCATAATGTCTTATTGGATAAATGTTAGTTATACCAACTTCATCACCAGTCAATCCAAATTTATCAACAGACATTTTTTATGTAAGAAAAAATCACTTCGTTATAAATATAAAATTTCATTATCACTAACAGGTTGGATTGTTAATCTTATACGACAAATGTAATAAAAATCATGAATTTTTACTAGATTTAATCCAATTGTTTTGCTTTCTATTTGTGTTACTTTTATTCCCGGAGTAACAAATCTTATTCCATATTTTTCTTCTTCTTTCATTAGTATGATTTTAAAATCAAATTTAGAATTATTGTCACACGATATTTGCAATCCTGGTAATATTTCCTTTTCTCCAACTTTCGAGGCTGCTGCGCCACGTGTTCTTCCTTCAATTATAATTGTAGAACCAATAGGAGGATTCTTAATTGTTGTCATATGAGTTGGATGTTCGGTCAGAAATTCAAGATGAGCTTCTTTATTATCTTGTGAAGCAATACAATATTGTTTTTTATCTTCTAACATTAAAGTTGGTCTATTATTAATTCATTTGCAGGTAGAGAAACTAAACTTCCAATTATTTTTCCAGAATTAAGTATTGTCATTATTCTATTTGCTCTTGAAAATGTACTTGATTTTAATTTAATATCTATATCCCATTCATATTTTGCAGGTATTGAAATCCATTTATTATCAGTAAATACAAAGGTTAAAGGTTTATTGTCTATACCATCATTATTCAACCCAGGTGGAAGTTCTGCTCTAACATATAAATGATCTTTTAACTTGAAACAATATAAACCATCATTTTTTCCTTCCAAATTAAAACCTTCTACATTTTCTAAATCATCTAGATTCCCAGCAATATTTCTTACAGTATTAAACCCTGTTGTTACAGAATCATAAACACTTAAACCAAATTTATCAATAGGCATTTTTTAATGAATAAATTTAGTTTTTAGAAACAATAAACATAAATGGCCACAAATTACTGTATTAAATGGTTGTATTTGTTTAGTATCATATTCAATATCACCAGGGTTTTCTCTAAGATAATCAATGAATTCTAGAGGAGGTTGAATTCCATAACTATCAAAATATATCTTTTCTTTTTCATTTCTATACCAAGCAACCCAATGAGTTCCTTTTGTTTCATCAGTGAGATCACCATCTAAATTCATTATTTATCATTTCTATACCAAGCAACCCAATGAGTTCCTTTTGTTTCATCAGTGAGATCACCATCTAAATTCATTATTTATCATTTCTATACCAAGCAACCCAATGAGTTCCTTTTGTTTCATCAGTGAGATCACCATCTAAATTCATTATTTATCATTTCTATACCAAGCAACCCAATGAGTTCCTTTTGTTTCATCAGTGAGATCACCATCTAAATTCATTATTTATCATTTCTATACCAAGCAACCCAATGAGTTCCTTTTGTTTCATCAGTGAGATCACCATCTAAATTCATTATTTATCATTTCTATACCAAGCAACCCAATGAGTTCCTTTTGTTTCATCAGTGAGATCACCATCTAAATTCATTATTCCACATTCTTTCTTTCTTGGTTTCTTTGGTAATTCAGTTCTTAAATACTCCTCTAAAATGTGGTATTTTTAAATTCTTAACAGCATCTAATAATTGAAAATTTGAAAGCGGTTCATTTGGTAATTTCAAATTTCCTATTTTTACTACGTTATCAGAACTTTGTTCTGTCATTTTTAATTGTATAAAATAGACAAAGTCATGGCAGAGTTGTATTGTGTAAAATGTAAAAAGAAAACAGATACTTTAGATTTAATAGAAACTAAAAGTAAAAACAATAGGAATATGTTAAAAGGAAAATGTTCTGTTTGTAATACTGTAAAAACACAGTTTATCAAATCAATCTTAAAAGGTGGAAACTTAAATTCCATAATTAACAAACTTCCAATTGAATTACATCTACCGGGTCATAATTTTACAGGACCAGGAACTAATTTAAAGAAAAGATTAAAAGATCCTTATGGAAATCCTCCTGATTTTACCCCACAACCATGGAGTAAACCAATTAACAGAGTAGATGAAGCAGCAATGAATCATGATATTTGTTATTTACAAAACGAAGATAGGAAAGTTAGAAATGAAGTTTGTGATAAAAAGATGTTACAAGATTTGAATATTTTAAATCCTAGTATAAGAGAAAGATTAGATAAAGGAATTGTTGGTAATATTATTAAGGCTAAAGTTGCCCTTGGCTTAGGACAAAGTCCGGCTTTAGGAATGGGAAATTTTCGAGTAAGAGCCTCAAATTCAGCAGTGACTTAGCAGAAGAACTTCATAAACCGGTTATTAAAAAGTTTAAAAAGAGAAGAGTTATTGTTAGGGGAATTGATCAAATATGGGCAGCTGATTTAGTTGATATGTCTTCTTATTCTAAACAAAATAAAGGAATAAAATATTTATTAACAGTTATTGATATCTTTAGTAAATATGGTTGGATGATTCCTTTAAAAAATAAAAGCGGAATAGCAGTTGCAGAAGCTTTTAAGAAAATAAAAGATAGAAAACCAGAAAAACTTTGGGTTGATAAAGGAAAAGAATTTTATAATAAGGATGTTAAGAATATGTTTGGCGAGATTTATTCAACAGAAAATGAAGAAAAAAGTAGCGTAATTGAAAGATGGAATCAAATTGAAGATAGGGTGTACCGACGAATGCCCGTGCGGTACTGGTAAAATGACCACTGAACATCTGCTGCAGAACTGCCCGACATACGAGGATCAGAGAGAGCAGATGTGGCCATTGCCAGTGGAACTGCAAGACAAGCTCTATGGTAGTGGCGAGAGTCTCAGGATGACCGCCGCTTTTTTCGAGAAAATAATGGTTACTGTCTGACTGTGTACGCAGAAGAAGAAGAAGAAGAAAGATGGAATCGAACCATGAAAGAAAAAATGTATAAATATTTTACTGCTAACAATACCACAAAATATTATAATGGGCGAAGTCCCTTAATCCTAGATGAATTAGTTGATGATTATAATAACAATTATCATACTTCTATCAAAATGACTCCTGTTGAAGCTAGTAAAAAGTCAAATGAAGATATAGTAAGACAAAATCTTAAAGTTTCACCTGATTGCGCAAGCAGCTCTGAGGAAACAAAATATGAGGATAAAAAAAACAAATTTTTAGTAGGAGACAGAGTAAGAATAAAAAAGAAGAAAAAGTTTTTTGAAAAAGGATATACACCAAAATGGACAACATAAATATTTATTATAGATGAAGTTTTATTAACAAATCCTGTTTCTTATAAAATAAAAGATTTGCAGGGTGAATTGATTATTGGAAGTTTTTATGAAAAAGAATTGCAAAAAACTTCCTTTAAAAAAATGGAAGTAGTAATTTCTGATTTTCTAAATGAAATTAAAAACTATGTACATAAAGATAAAATTAATCAATTTAAGAAATCTGTAAAACAATTTGCAAAAGAAAATAGTTTAAAACTAAATATTGAATGGACAGACATTTTACTAGCAAACAAAGAGGAAATTGAACTACTCGAGGCGCTAGCGTTTAAACAAAAGAAAGTTCCAACAGATTTAGAGAAAAGACTTTTTGAAACAATTAATTATATTAATAACAATGAATTATATGATGAAAGAAACAAACTTGAAAAAGAAATAAAGAATATTGATAATAATAGTTCATTTGAAGAAATTGCTGTTGTCTGTAAAAATATTTTAAATTATTTAGATATTAATAAGAAAAGAAATAAAAGATTTTATTATACTGTTGGTTCTTATTTTAATCTTCTTAAATCAAAATTTGAAACAGAAAAAGAGTTTCTAGTTTATGCTAGAATAGAATTTGATAGAAGTTCAACAACATTTAAAGATTATATACGCTTTTATAATGTCTGTGAACAGTATGAACACATTTTATTTTGTAATTTAACATATAGAGAAATTATTAAACATTATACTGAAATTATCGACCTATTAAATAAAACATAAATGGTCGACAAATCGACTACTAAATTTATTTTTATTTTAATCTTTTTAAAATGGCAAACTCTTTTATTGAATACACAAAAAACTATACTACTCCAGTGAATGAAAATATGTGAACTTTAGGAAACTTTTATAAAATGGCTATGATAGATAAAGCTTTGAATATAAAAACTGAAAATCCTAAGATGACTAAAAAAGAGATAGCAAGAAATTTAGATATATCTGAAAGAACTTTACAAAGATATTCTAGTGATATTAATGAAAAAATGTTTCAGAAGAAAAAAGTAAAAACAAAGTTTGATCCTCAAAAATGTGAATATTGTGATTTTATTTCAAAGAATAAATCAGGAATAAAAGCACATGAAAGAAGCAAACATTTAGCAGAAATAGCTGAAACAACCAAGACAAAAGTAGACAAAAACAAGACAAAATCGGACACCTTCAAAAGACTAAAGAAAAAGTAGGTTATGGTGAATTTAATGTGGATAATGCAATAGAAAACGCGTAATTTTTACATAATAAATGGAAGAAATAAAAGCACTTGTTAAAAAAAATAAACGTGATGAAATTAAAGAACAAATAAGTGAAATTGAAAAACAAAACTATAAAACAAAAGATTATTTATTAAAACAATATTTAGTAAAAAATACAATTAGTGAAGAAGTTTTAAAAATAGCTGGTGAACAAATGATAGAATATGAAGAAGAATTAGAAGAAAAACAATGCTTAATTGATGAATATCAAAATATAATTGGTAATGATAAAATAAATAATGAGATAATTCAAAAATCAAATAAAAAATATATTGAGCAAATTGATCCTAGTAAAGGTACTTATAAAGAGAAAGTAGGTAAGAGATTATTAAATAAGTTAAATAACAAAATAAAAGAATTACAAAAATTGAAATAATCACAGTAATAAATAATTTATATATAAACAATTTCCTAATTTCATATTCATATTTTGAAATTATAATATTAAATTTTTTATCTATGTCTTTATAAATATTTATTGTTTCCATTTTTATTTATTTAAATTCTTCGAATTGAAGAAGATTTTCCACTTCCTCTTGATAATATATTATCTAATAATATTTTTGATTAAGGAGTAAGTTTGCTTTTTTGTTCATGTGACGAATTCAGAGGTTTATCTGGAAATATTTTTTCTATAATTTTATTTGTAGCTTTCGTAGTTAACTTCGTACCTAATTCTGTTGCTGCTTTCTTACCAACATTTATAGCTACTTCTTTTGCGGCATCTTGCATAACTTTACCTGTAACAGCAGAAAGTATTGAATCAAAGAATCCTTTTCCCTCATAATGTGGAGTCACTCCGTTTTTTCTCTGTTTCTTTTTAATTATTATAGGCATTTTATATATTTTTTTATAGATGTTTAATTTTATTGATATATTTTTTATATACTTTTTATTTCCTTTTTTTATACTTTTTATAAGATAAAGACATCATAGAATTATAATATTCTTCATCTATTTTTTCTAATTGATATAATTGATTTGCTATATTAATCATCTCTTCATTTAGGCCAGTATTTCCTGCTTCTTTACTTTCTAATAATAAATTAAATCTTTCTACTAATTCATTTGGATCTGTTGAAGTTGAGCCTTCTATTGAAAGTTTTTGTCCCATTGCTTGCGCCTCGATTTCTTTTCTTATTGGTTTGATAATATTATGATATTTATCACCTTTTCCAGGTTTTTCTTTTTTTGTATTTGGATCATTTTTAGCCCATAAAGCACCTGTTGTAATTAGTATTTCCTTATATGTATTTCTATCATCTTTTGTATAATCGCGTGGCTCTTTACGAGTTATTAATTCCATTAATCCTGGAGTTCCTTTATATTTATTTCCGTCTATAATAATATCACCATCACTATCAAATATAGTTTCTTTACTTCCTATGTACATTTTTCCCGTATGATCGTCATATAAACCAAATGCTGTATCTCCTATTTTAGACCCTTTTGTTGCTAATGACATTATTTGTGGCGATTCTAGAGCTAATTGTTTTGGCTTTTCTAAAGCTAATTGTCTTGGTATTTCAGCAATTGCTTTTTGTGTCGCTTGCGCAATGGTAGTAGCTGACTTTTCCTGACTTTCTGTTATAGGAGCAAACATTTTACTCATCTCTCTTTTCATTTCAATATCACCAATTCTTTCACTCATATTATTTATTTGAATATTTCTTTTTGTTTGAAGAAAATCTTTTATTAATTGATCTCTTTTTAAAGGATCTTCAATATTTAAGAATGACATTTTTAATCACTAAATTTAAATATTAATTTCATGCTTAATGCTATATCTAATTTTATACTTAACGAATAACAAGTAATATTTATTTTTCTTCTAAAAAAACTTTCAATTTTCTAACGAGTTCTTGTTTTTCATTTGCACGATTCTCAAGATTTTTCGCCGCTGTTATGCGTTCATGGTGTCTTATAGCTTCCAACATGTCTCTAAATTTAGTTTCTTCTTCTAAAATAAGTGAAAACTCTTCTTCTGATATTCTACCATCTTCAAGTGCTTTGGAAACGTGATTATGTATTGTATTAAGTTTTGATTCAGATAAGATTAAAATCTGTCTGTGTTTGTTGGCTTTATGTTGTAATTTCTTATTTATATATTTTAAAATAATACTTCCTGCACCCATTCCTAAAGCAGCAATTTCCATTCCTAAAACTATTGGCGCTGCAACAATTGTTGTTAATAAACCAACTCCTGTTGCTCCTAAACCTATTCCGACTGTAGTTAATGCAGTGTCAGTAAGTAGGTGTAAACTGGGGACTTGACGCCACCTCAACCGTGGACCTCGTTCAGGGCCCCCCCTCCCCCCAGGGCGCCCCTGAACGAGGGACTTGACACCACCTCAACCGTGGACCTCGTTCAGGGCCCCCCTCCCCCCAGGGCGCCCCTAAACGAGGTCTTCCCATTTTCAATCTACTTGGCCCTGCAGGAAGGGCCAGCATACCAGGTCCGGGCGGCAGCGGAGGCTCCCAGCGTGGTTGCCATCGTGGTTGCCGTGCCGGGGTCGCGTGCGGCTCCCAGCGTGGTTGCCGTGCCGGGCCAGTGGATGTTCATTTAGAGATTTATGCAGTGTTTGTATACAACCGAAGATGGATTGCAATAAATGTGCATGGTTAATGCGCGGAAAGCGCGGCACTTGCCCTCGGGCTGTTAAGAAGGCAGATGAAATTTATTGTGCACAGCACAGATACCAGCTGACAACTGGAGCACAGCCATTCTCCCCATGTCGCAAGTGCGGCGCAGGATGTCATAACTCATACTGCTTGTGTCTGAAGTGTGGTGGGAACGCACTGCGCCACCGCCTCCCCCGGATTGAGGCAAAGGCACGGAAGGACTTTAATATAGTTTTAGGAGAGCTCAGGCGGATTCGTACACCCATTTAGAGACAAGCAGGCATATATTTAGACAGTGTACACCATGGCATTTCATGAGAGAGCCCGTACACTTCAAGATGAATTTGAGCAAGAGACTGGAGTCCGCCCCCCATACCCACGATCCCGCGTGGCTCTACAAAAGCTTACAGACAGGCTTAATGAGCACAGGAGGCGACCTCTGGTGGCAGCCGGTGCGCAATGGGGCAACATAATGGATGAGCCTATTCCGAACCAACTACCTAAGCCTCTGTATCCGCGCCCGATCCCACCACCACGCAGGCGACGGCTACAGCGCGGGCATAACCAGAAGACCATCCTACAGGTGTTTGACCCGCTAGATGTACAAACCAGGCCCGTGCTGGGTGGGGTGAAAAAAAGGGAGCTCCTACCATTGCTGGCAAACAATGAGGATCTGACAAACCCTCCACTATTCGTGCTGATAAAGGAGGTCAGTATATTGGAAGACTATTCTGCGGTCTTGCCTATGGGGCACCGCCTTGAGAGAGACGCGCTGGTTTTCATAAGGGCTATGGCACCTAACGTCTCATCCTTAATTCTGAAAAAGTTGCAGAACGGCTCGGGCGTAAAGGTCAATCAGATTTTAACAGCCTTGTTGGAGAGGCTAGACCCTGATGGAGAAGTAATAACCTCCATTGGATACTTCCATAGCGGGACCCTGCCTATTCTAAACCGGGGAGAAATTGGAGAGACACTTGTCCAAGCCCATGCAGAAATAATGGAGAAAGTTGATAAATACACGAAGGAGGGTTCAGGCTGGACGCTAAAGCGCTGTGAGACGTTAGACTTACAACTAGCCGAGTACCACCCGTTCCGCGGACAGAGCTATATCAAGACGCCGGCCTACGTCTCACCGCGGACAGTCATTAATGTGCAGAATGAAGACAACCGCTGCTTTGAGTGGGCCGTCCTTTCAGCTATGTATCCTGTAGGCTATAAGGATCATGCATGCCGTCCCAGCAAGTATGAAGCCCACCTCGGTGAGCTCAACTTTACGGGAATAGACTTTCCGGTAAAGGTCACAGATGTTCGGAGGTTTGAACGTCAAAATCGCACTCTGTCTATCTGTGTCTTCGGCTATAATAATGAGGAGATGCAGATATATTACGTGTCAAAACAAAAGGGATTCGAAATCAATCTCCTAATTCTGACAGACGAAATAATTTTTGAAAAAACGCACTATGTCTGGATCAAGGACTTCGCCCGCTTCGTAGGTAGACATAGTAAACATAGGGAGCCTAAGCACCCGTGCCGCAACTGTCTCCACATTTACTAAACAGAGAAACTGCTGGCCGACCACATCCCAAACTGCTTGGGCATTAGTAAAAAGCCTCAAATAACGAAGATGCCAGAAAAAGGTAAAGATGACATTCTCAAGTTCACAAGCTATCACAGGCAAATGCGAGTGCCATATATCATCTACACAGACTTTGAATCACTGAACATCCCTGTGGAAGGCTGTGATAACGATCCGGGGAAGAGTAGCACCAGACAAATCGCCACGCAAGAGCCCTGCAGCTATTATTATACGGTGGTACGCTGCGATGGTCTTGTCAAAGTCGGACCACTTTACCGGGGGGAGAACGCCGCAGAGCGATTCATTGAAAGCCTCAGAGTCGAGCTTGTCGCAATCAACGAGATGTTTAAAAACCCAGTTGAGATTCACATGTCCCAAGACGACTGGCGAGCATTCGACAGAGCTAGAGAGTGCCATATCTGTGGTGAGGCACTTGGTGGAGACCGGGTGCGCGACCACTGCCACATCACAGGTGACTACCGCGGCGCGGCCCATAATAAATGCAACCTCAAGCTGCGTATTTACCCAGGATTGACAAAGGTACCTGTAGTCTTCCACAACCTGCGCGGCTACGACGGCCACCTGATCATGCAGGCTCTAGGGGGTTTGGATTGGGGGGTGAGAACGGTGGAATACAAAACTAAGGAAGGTAAGTGGAAAGAGAAAGAGGTAGAGAACGGGAATATCAGCTGTATCCCAAATAACATGAAGAAGTACATGGCCTTTACTGTCGGTCAGCTACAGTTTATCGACTCACTACAATTCATGAACAGCTCCCTCGAAAAGCTAGCTGCAAACCTAACACCAGAAAATCTGAAGATCACAGGTATGGGGATCACCAGCGAAAAGATGCAACTGCTCCGACGAAAGGGAGTTTACCCATACGAGTACGTAAACAGCTTCGAGAGATTCAACGAACTTCAGCTGCCATCCAAGGAATCCTTCTACAGCCGCCTCTCGAGGGAACACATTTCCGATGAGGATTACGAACACGCACAGAAGGTCTGGAAAGATTTTAGCTGTAAAACATTTGGCGACTACCCCGACTTGTACTTGCGTACAGACGTGCACCTCCTGGCAGATGTATTCGAGGCATTTCGGGACATGGCTATGTCGAATTATGGTCTCGACCCAGGACACTACTACAGCGCACCAGGACTGTCTTGGGATGCACTCCTAAAAAAGACTAAGGTACAGCTCGAGCTCCTGACAGACATAGACCAGCACCTATTTGTAGAGCAAGGCCAGCGTGGCGGTATATCAATGGTAAGCAAGCGGTATGCCAAGGCTAATAACCCGATATGCCCAGACTATGATAGTTCGAAGCCAAAAACGTGTATCATATATCTGGATGCCGTCAACTTGTATGGGCATGCCATGATGCAGCTATTACCAGTGGGAGGGTTCCACTGGGTAGAACCCACCATTAAAGAAATACTGGCTACACCAGATGACGCGCCGGAAGGCTTCCTGCTCGAGGTAGATATGGACTATCCTGTAGAGCTACACAACATCCATAATGACTATCCATTAGCGGTCGAAACACTGTCAATCCCAGAAGCCTGGTTGAGCGACTATCAGCGTACACTCGTGAACGAACTGGGGGGTAAGTATATTGAGTGCACAAAGTTGGTCCCAAATCTGCACAAAAAGGAGCGCTATGTGGTTCACTACCGCAACTTGAAATACTATGTAGCACAAGGACTCCAGGTCACCAAGATCCACCGGGTCCTGCGATTCAGACAGGAAGCCTGGATGGCACCATATATCCAACTCAATACAGACCTGCGCACCAAGGCGACATCAGACTTCGAGAAGGATTTCTCCAAGCTGATGAACTGTAGAGTTTTCGGCAAGACCATGGAAAACCTCCGCAAACGTATTCGAGTTGACCTGGTTCAGGCCACAAACCAGCGAGATCGGCTGCGCCGCCTGATAGCGGATCCCGCGTACCAATCCCACAGGATATTCAAGGGTGATCTCGTGGCGATTCACAGCTCAAAAGGCGAGCTCAAGCTCAATCGTCCAGTTTATGTCGGACAGGCCGTCCTAGACCTATCAAAACTCCACATGTATGAGTTCTGGTACAACAATATTAAAAGACAATACGGAGAAAAAGCCCAGCTTCTCTACACAGACACAGACAGCTTACTGATACAGGTGGAGACAGAAGATATATACGCAGACATGCAAGCCAATGCCTCAGCCTATGACTTCTCAGACTATCCAAAAGACCACCCATGTTACAGCGTAGAAAATAAGAAACGTGTCGGCAAGTTCAAAGATGAATGCAACGGCCGCCCTATCTCCGAGTTCGTAGGGCTCCGCCCAAAGATGTATAGCATCCTAGAAGCCGACGGGGCAGATAAAAAGAAGGCCAAGGGCGTCCAAAGGACCGTAGTGAATAAGGATCTGCGACACGAACTCTACAAACAATGTCTGGACGAGCACAAGGAGATGAAGCACAAGCAGGTAGCCATTCGAAGTCACGACCACGAGATTGGGGTTTATGAGCAGGTCAAGACATCATTGAGCCCCATGGACACGAAAAAATAGATTGCGCCTGATGGGATCACAACACGTGCATACGGCCATATTGAAATCCAGTGTGAGGAGGGGGCAGTGATGGATGCTGTTCTTAACGAGCTTTTGGCTGGCTGGTGAGAATCCAATCCGGGGGCAGCTCTGTACCAGGAGGCACAGGCATTAGCTCTTCCCGCACAAAGGCACGAGCCGGTCCATCCACCAGATAATACAACGCAGGCTGGGCATTCTGCCGGACCACATTGCGTACTGTATGCAATGTTAAACTCCATACTGGGTCAGTCGCACGTCTGCGGCCGCCCTCGAGCTCGTGCTCGCCAGGTGAACTCGCATACAGATAGCGGACCACAGCATCAGACGGGATCAAAGGCTCCTTAAGCCCAATAGCGCGGCCAGCTGGTAGAGAGGGTCTCTGTTTAACCGTAGCGCTCTTGATAGCGTCAGAAGGCTTCCAGCCGATAAGTCGTGTCACTTCATTATTCAGCGCAGCAACAACCTGTGGAAGCACCCGCACCCACTCAGCCGATCGCTCGGATGACCCTCGTGCAGCCAAAAGCATCTCTTGAGCATATTGAGCCCCAAACAGTCTTTCAGCCAAGGTTCGGTTGAACCGCTCCACAATAGCTTGCTCTCTATGGTTGCCAGCTTGCCCGCGCCGCACCTGTACTGTGTGCTTTGCCATCAGCTGGCTCAGTTTGGCCAATGAAGTGGACCACGATTATATATGCGCTCGAAAGCTAACGCAACTTCTTGGCTGTTTTTATTCGTCAGAGGCTCTGCTTCTTTATAGCGAGAGGCCGCATCGCAGAGGGTGAGAACGTATTTATATGTCTTGCGGCCCATGTGATCGTGGGGCATAAACATGAGGTCGGCTTGATGTACAGCATTCGGATGCTCTTCGGCAATAAATGGCCTTGGTATATGTCGCGGCCGGGGTTTGTATATTTGCCATATGGATTGCCTTGCAAGCCATTCTCGAGCTTCGCTTTCAGATACCGTGGCTGCCTCGGCGAGCTTTTTTACAGCTGAAAGCCCCTTCCAATACCCTCTCGGGCTATAGTAAATGCTTTGCTACTTCGCTTCCATATGCGATGTATTCCATCAGCTGGATCAACCTCCAACATGCATCAGCAACCGGCTTAGGAAGCTGCCCGGTCGTATTCCGAAGGTTGATAGGGCCTGCCAGCACTATTGCGGCATAGCGAACCAGATGGGGAGCAGCTTACGAGCCGTATCAGTCATTATGGTTAAACCCTGGACCTTATGTCGCTTGGACATGTATCCCACATCAAGCATGGCATAGTAGAGCTCTTCGGGCAGTCCCATGTTGGTTATATATTGTAGGGCACAATCTAATTTGATCGACCACGACCTTTTGGCCTGCCAACGCCAAGACCAAAGCGACTCTTAGCGCTCATAAGCGTAGAAACAGTCCGGGCATCTCTTTTCTCCCAATCGGGAACATTATCTGCCAAAGTAAGCTTTGTCGCAGCGGCAGCAAGCTCATCATCAGCCACGTTGCGCCCTGTAGTATCTTTAGAAACAGCGTATGCGATATCATGCTTTTTACACGCTTGGTCGAGCTGATTAACCCCGTGGTATCCTTGAGACAGCCGCCGATCGAGTTTTGTGAAAGGACCGCAAAACGAATATTTGCCCGTGTTGGCAAATGAGCCATCTGGTACTGACTCAGAGGGCACGTCTTTTGGCAGCTTCATATGTAATTCAGGCAGTGGCAACACATTCAGCGCTTTGTTTAGAAGAGACCCGCCGGTCTTTTTTTTTTGGGGGGGGGGGGGGGGGGCAGAATCTGAACCTTTTTAGCTCCACAGATTGCACATAAGCCTTTCATGGCAGGCCGACCATTTTTCATCACTATGGTTGTCTCGTCTAAAGTTTCTGTCTTCTTTTTACAACGCAGGCAATACATGTTAGATACTCATGTCTCAGTATATATTCAGATGGATATCACCAACTTTGACATTGATAAAAAAGAAAAAACACACCACAACTGCCTGCTCCCCAACAGCATTAGATGTGTCGTGGTCGGCCCTTCCGAATGCGGCAAGACAAATGTGATGCTTAATTTGCTCCTGAAACCAGGTTATCTCAAATACGATCGCATACACCTCAACTCGAAGAGCTTGAGCCAAGAAAAATACCAATTTCTCCAGGATTGGGCTTCAGGTCTTGAAAAAGCTGTGGGGAGGGAAATTGCTACCTTCCATGGTGCAGCAGATGATATCATTCCAGTTGAGAAACTGAGCCCAAAAGAGAGAACCATCATGGTCTTCGACGATTGTATGCAAGAAAAACAAGAACCTATCGAGCCATATTTCTGCCGAGGTCGGCACGGAGGTGCAGATTGCTTTTATCTGACCCAAAGCTATTTTCGCATACCTAGACAGGCAATCCGTTGCAATTGCAACATGCTCATTTTATTCAATATTGACATTAAGGATTTGCGAGCCATCCATGATACCTACGTTGGAGGTGACATGCCATTCGACGAGTTTCGGAAGTTCTTTTCAGAGTGTACTCGTGAGGAGTACGGTTTCGCGACCATCGACCTGACAAGCAAGGCATACGCTGGAAAATATCGCAAAGGGTTTGATATGTTTTACATCCCAAATTCATCCATTTAAAGTATACATATAGTCTACATATAATAGACATACAATACATATGTGGATCGATGCTAGCACGCGAGATCGTGATGCGCTTGTCCAGGACTACCTTGCAACTAGAGATCGACTGAGGCAGAACTTCGAAAGTGAGAGGCTGGGAGAGGCATCTTTACAGACGGAGGCTGCGAAGCTCTTTAGGCCAATCACCTCAGAGGTATCCAAGCAAGCGGCCGCACAGACCCAGGAGTTAGCTCTTATCAAAGATAAGATGGCGTCGGCGTTGGAAGCGGCAAAGAGCGTTAGAACAGCAACACCTCAGACGTCGCTCACTAAGGCGAGTGAGAAAGCAGAGGAAGCGAGTCTTGACCCAGATAAGGGGCTCGACACAGCTATCATTCGGCAGCACGGGTTTAAGCTGCCTAGTGAGCTCAACCTATCGAACCAATCCGCTATGACAGAGCTCATGGAAGAGATCACAAAACACAACCGGTACACTCTTGGAGCTCAAAAGAAAACAAAGTCCATCTCCTCGGAGGAGAAGGCTGCATTAACCTCTGACATAGAGGCCCTAGCGGAGTACAGAAAGCGACTCGGTCTTTTGTCTGCAGGCCATAAACTCACCCGGCAGGGAGAACCCCAGTCTGAGGTCAGACGAGGCACGGGGTTAACACTCCGTGGTAACCGTTTTGGCGATCTCACCATTGATCCAGCGTTGCTGGCGACTGGTCAAGTTCAGGCATTTCATGGTGGTAGCCTAGTGTTTGAAGCTCTGGCGGATGAGTCGTTACATAACCTCCTCACGAAACGCTTTGTCAAAACAAAGCAGTATACGCCACAAGCGATTGAAACGTTTACGCGATTAGTTAGCCTGGCCGGCCTGCCACTGTATGGGCGTAAAAGCAGAAAACACAAGCTTATTCATGGCGGAGCCGTGAGCGTTCAGCTATACAATGACCCCAACGTCTTGGTTGAGCGTCTGCATCTGCTGGTGGCTTCTAAAAAAGCTGGAAACACGGGTGTCGGCAATGAGATCTCTGCTATTCTAGACGAGCTTATGCGCAGTGGTGCAATCCCCAAGGATATGGCACTCCAATTGAATAAATCCCTGTTGTTATAAATACATCACATGGAAAGACTGCTAGAGGAAATCCGAGATGATATTCGAGAGATACACGCGCCGAAAGAAAGTCTGAGCGTGGTGGTCTCGTCAGACCGCACTGAGTGGACGACCTATTTTTCGCCGGCACTGCATTTAAACCCTAAGAGATCATACGAGATTGCTCTAGTCAATCTCGAAACCTATAACAGTATTAGCAATGTACGACCCGGCAACAACACGTTTGTGTACCGAAACGTTCAGGATGAAATTTGGAAAACGATAACAGTACCAGAGGGAGCGTATGAGCTGGTTCAAATCAACGAATACATCCAAACACAGCTCGAGCTCAACGACGACAGATGGGAGCATTATATCACATTGGGGGTAAACCCAGCAACACTGCGTTCCTTCATTAAAATTACAAGTTCTAACTTCGAGGTTGACATGGGTAAGTCAACTATGCGAACACTGCTAGGATTTGATCCACAAACGCTGACCAATGGATATCGAGAAGGTGACAGGCCCATGGACATCATACCTGTTAATTCCATTCTGGTTAACTGCAGCCTCGTTGAGGGATCATACCTCAATAGCGGCCAGCAGCCTGTTGTTTACTCATTCTTTCCGAACGTCTGTCCTGGTTATAAGATTCTCGAGACGCCCCACAACCTCGTGTTCCTCCGCATAAGCCAAGCCGGCAATATCCCAAACATGCGTGTCTGGCTGACCGACCAAAATGGCTCTCAATTGAACCTTCGGGGAGAGAGGATTACAATCCGGTTTCACATCCGCAGCATATAATCATGTTTATCTATGAACACAACCATCGACTCATGAATAGACGCTATGTGGTCGGCAGTGGCCTACTTGACTGGATATCGAATGCTGTCGGGTCTGCCGCTAAGCTCATCAGTGCTAATAAAGACACCATTAAAAATGTTGCTAGCGTTGTTGGAAAGGTGGCGAACGCTAGCGCCACGACCGCAGATGCGATTAAACGAGTTACAGATGTCGTCAAAGCCAAACGTATCCCAAAGGCATTGAAGACAGATTTAACTGGTAAGAGCGTCGAGTTGCTTAAACAGTTAGCTACTACTGACATCGGCGGAGCTGATATCCATAGTCGAATAGCAGGCGCCGGTTTCAAAACATTGTGAGCGGTGTGTGTATTTTCATATAGACAGAAATATTTTTCTATATAGACGAGGTATAATCGATGGCGAAAGCAGCTGAGAAAGATGCAGGGACAGTAGAGGTCTCTAGTTATATGCTAGCTATTGACGAGCCGGTACTTGTTGACGAGAGCATCGAACTGTTCGAGTACCGGGACTATCCACCCCAAAACATGAGTGATCTCAACAAGTACGGGACCATACAAATCGATATTCAAGCGCACGATATATTTGTTTGCCCATCAAAAAGCTATCTTTTAGTAGAAGGTAGACTAATGCCATCCGACGATGCTGAGGCTTACAATGACAAATCATCAGTGGCTCTCATCAACAACGGCATCGCGTATATGTTCTCCCAAATACGATATGTACTCAACAGCAGTACGGAGGTCAAAAACATTACAGCTCCGGGCCAGGCCACTACGATGAAAGGAATGTTACTCTACGGCGACGATTTTTCTAAAGCCGAGGGCCTCAACATGTGCTGGCAGAAGGACAGCACTTCGACTGCTACCTCAGCCAATATTGGCTGGGAGGCCCGGCGTCAGATTATCATTGCCAAGCCACTGCCAGCTGGAACGTTCTCGTTCTGCATCCCGCTCAAGCACCTGTTCGGCTTCTGCGACGACTACACTAAAGTAATATACGGAGTTAAACACTCTCTGTTGCTGGCACGGCAGGCTGATGATGATGCTATATTCCGCGACACCGACGCTCCCAATGGCAAGATCACACTGACCCAGCTCACATGGGTCATGCCACATGTAATACCCTCTCTGAGTGCTAAGACCACTCTGCTCAAAACGATGGATAATAAAAAGAAGCTTCCCATCGCCTTCCGCAGTATGCAATGTGATAGTCTCTTGGTCCCAGAGACCACAATGTTCTCGTGGTCTCTAGGGGTTAAAACAGGGACAGAAAAACCCCACTGGATCCTGGTAGGGTTTCAGACGAAGCGTTCTGGCAGCCAAACTGCAAACCCCGCACTGTTTAACCACGTGCATGTGAGATCCATCTATGTAGAGCTCAACAGTGCACGTTATCCATATGTCGACACACCCGTTGACTTTGAGCAGCGTAAAATCTCACGGGCATACAGAGCTCTGCAGGAATTCAAAGGAGAGTATCTAGGCATCGATGGACGCGAGTCATCGAACCAAGTAACACCACTTGAATTTGCAGATCTATATCCGATCTACGTGCTAGACGTAAGTAAACACTCAGAGCAGCTAAAATCGGCGTCTCAAAACGTTATAATCAAGGCTACGTTCCACAGAAATGTACCAGCCAATACTATAGCATATGCTGTACTCATTAGTGATAAGATGTTGTATCTAGCCTCCGACGGTAGCAGGTCCCACGTTGTGACGAATTAGAGAGATGGTGTTGTCTCGCATGCAGACAATGAGTAAACCTCAATTAATACCTTATGGCTTGAGCCTCACACAGGGGCAGCAAGAGACACTGGCAAAGGCTGCCCGTGACAGCACCAGTGTCACTCTCCGGTTAGCCGCTGACCAGCTCAATGGCTCAGACAAACTCGGCCTAACACAGCGCCAAATCAGACATCTTGAAAAGAAGGCGGCCGTCGGAGCGGGGGCCGAACTAAATTTCTCTAAGACCCAGATAGAGAAGATGCGACGAAATAAAACAGGGGGCTTTTTACCGCTGTTAAGCTTGATCCCCATGATACTAGGTGGGGTCGGGGCAGCCGGGGCACTTGCTGGTGGCGCCGCGGTAATCGCTAAAGCCGTGGACGACAAAAAAGCCAGCAATCGTGCCCAAGCTGAGGCAGAGAGACACAACCGTGAGGTTGAATCCGCACTGAAGGGGGGCTCTGGGGTATACCTTGGTCGAGAGACCTATGGTGGATGTTGTCCCGCATGTAAGGGTTCTGGGGTCTACCTATCAAAAAACTAAAACCGCTGAGCAATTTTGACATTGAAAGGGCTGCCCAGGGTATCCCAAACTTTCGAGGTGTATATATGCGTGACGGCCTGCCGTTGTCGGTTAAGGCAAAGGAGTGTGGTATTGTTAACCTCGATTCCAGCAACGGCAGCGGCACGCACTGGGTTGCCTATTATAAAGATGGTCCGGCAGCAATTTATTTTGATAGCTACGGGTTAGATCCACCTCAAGAAATCGCTCAATATTTACGTTGCTCAGTGCGAACACAAACTTTTCAGTTACAGGGCCCTACAAAACTGCAATCCATGACCGACAGAAGAGACTGCAGAGCCCAGCTGCAGTCAGAGAAACTCCGAAGACTGACGGACCACCCAATGTACCAGAGACTAAACAATTTGGGAACTGGGAAACTAAAGCGGAGAAACTTTGCAGAAATAGCCAAAGCAAAGATGCACGAAGATCCCATAAACGCACTAACAACACCAAAACCCATCACTACTGTACGAAAACCTACTTGGAGGCAGGATATATTTCCAGAGGTGGTAGAAAATATACCAGGTATTGCAAACAAAAACTGCCAGACTGAAAAAGAAAGGAGAGACACTACCCTAAGCTTCATAACGAAAAGCTACCCAAGCATGGACTGGACCCATGCATACACCGACGGTTCTGTAACAAACACTACACAGAACGGAGGGGCAGGAGCATTCCTGAACCTACAAAATGGCAGAAAAATAACACTGTCATTCGCTACTGGTAAGTACACAAGCAATTTCAGAGCGGATTCAGAGGCACTGAGGGCGGCAGTGGAAGAAATGGTAACGCACAGTGAAAATGAGAGCCATATAGTCCTGCTGACAGATGCTCTCGCCGTAGTCACAGCGCTAAAAAGCCAGAAAAACACTGAGCTTAATGACTTAAGAGCAGCACTCTGCAAACTGTGCCAGCAGTCCGCACCAAAAAGGGTAGTGGTACAGTGGGTTCCGTCACACTGCAACATCCAAGGCAACGAGGAGGCAGACAGACTGGCAAAAGAAGGTGCAAGGCCACCACAAACAGATACTAGTATGACGTACGAAGAGTCAAAACGGCTTATCAAAGCCAGGTACATGACCAAATGGGAAACCGAACATACTGGTTACACAAAAAACGATGCCTATTACCAGTTGAACCGAAGAGAGCAGGTCGTTGTCTTCAGACTTCGCATTGGCCACAACAGACTGAGGTACCACCTATTCAACAAATTGAAGATAGGGTGTACCGACGAATGCCCGTGCGGTACTGGTAAAATGACCACTGAACATCTGCTGCAGAACTGCCCGACATACGAGGATCAGAGAGAGCAGATGTGGCCATTGCCAGTGGAACTGCAAGACAAGCTCTATGGTAGTGGCGAGAGTCTCAGGATGACCGCCGCTTTTTTCGAAAAAATAATGGTTACTGTCTGACTGTGTACGCAGAAGAAGAAGAAGAAGTTACAGGGCCCTAACGACGTGATCTGCGGGCATTTATGCCTCCACGTATTACGTCAGCTCGGGGGTGGGAGACGATTTGAAGACATCATATTACAGCTATTACGCAGTAACAATGCCAGTCAGTAAATGCGGAGGTGGCATCTCTTATTCAGGGAACGTTGTCCAGCTGAGTACGGCTGGCCTCGTACACAAGACCGGTGACACCATGCTCGGCGTCCTATCAATGGGTGGGCACCGCCTGATGGATTTAGCTGCTCCCGTATTGCGCTCGGATGGGGCGACCATGGGTTATGCCGATTTGTTGGATTCAGACAACCTCCAACTCTCTGGAGGCACGATGGCCGGAAATATTAATATGGACGGCAAAAACATTACAAACCTTGCCGATCCAACGGCGCCTCAAGATGCTGCCACAAAAAATTATGTTGATACAGCCATCCAATCTAGACCCCAATCTAGACCGACAGTTGCAAATCAACTTGTCGAACCAGACTGGGATATCAAAATCGAAGTGCGAACACCATATATAAGTCTTGAGCCAAGCATCTCCGAGAGTTCTCTGAGACGGGTTTTAAATGCTGGGAAAATGCTTCTATCATATATCCCCACAGGAGACGACACGCTGACCATTAGCTCGTACCGAGAAAGCTATTTTATAAAAACAAAACGGCGCGTGACCGACCGTCCAATCGACTTAAGAGCTCTCCCCGAGTTCAAGTTGGACATGGCTGCTCTAAGTACTCCTCCTGCAGGTAGCTGGCTATTCGTCAAGCTACTCCTTGGAAAGCCTTCAAATGACTGGACTATGGTTATACCGGGTCTTGAGCTAAAATGGGGGAATAATACACAAGCGATTGGTATCGAGATTTATAACCCTGATGGACAGCAGATTGTTGCAAGAGTGACAGATTCCGAGGTTAAAGTCCGGCTAGCCTCCAAAGTCAGCTTGAGCATCATTCATATTTGGCATAATGTAGGCCTTTTAAAGCTTTTGTTCTGTCGTCAAAAACCTACGGTCAGTGACGCATATTTAGACACACTCTAGCTATGATAATAGCAACAAGAATATATATGTTTGTAGGCTATGTCACGAATATGGCCAGCACATTAGATCTTACAGGTCATATAGGCTTATATTCAATCACCACGAAATTCAAGACAGCAGCCTATTTGAAAGCAATAGTAATATTTGCGGCAGACAGAAATGTCCTCAAAAATCCTCCACAGAACAGCACTATCTACCTCGAACTAATTCTGGGTAAAGAGATTCCTGCAGGTTGGGTTGAGGTTCTTCCAGGCCTGATAATCAAATGGACGCGCCCGCAGGTTGTGGGTCTCATCATAACGAATCCAGCAGGAATACTAAAGATAACGTCAACCTCTCCAGATTGTAAGGCGAAGGCGGAGGGGGGAAAGGTGTCTCTATTCATTATTCACGCATCCGTTTACTATGAGCTTGTACGCCTTCTATTCACTACATTACCCGTCAGTGAACACTATTTAGAGCATCTCAGCGGTGAGGTTGCACGTCGAGAAGCCATATTGAAGGCTCGCACCATCAATACATAATTATGTACCCAATCATAACATCGGAACACCGCATCCAAGAAGTCGCTCGACTTCGGAAGTGCTTGGAGGACGAGCAAGACATACGAGCTGCACTATACAAGAAGTACCGCCGCGGTGCCAATAGTCTAGACGGTCTTGAATCGGTGCTGCTTACAGCCAGCGTGGGGGTGGGTATAGGCGGGATCACGCTTCTGTCAACGGTCATCGTGGCTCTAGAAGTTGGTGCTTTAGTTTGTGGTGTTTTGGGCGGGGTGGGCAAGCTGGTATCCCGCCAATTGTCATTGAAAGCGAAGAAGCATGATGAGATTCGGGTCCTGGCGGAAAGTAAACTAAACACCATAACCGACCTTGTATCCACAGCCTTGCTAGACGGGGTTATTTCCGATGTGGAGTTTCGCATTATTGTCGACGAAGTTTCGAAATACCACCTGATGAAAAAAGATATTCGCGCCAAAGCGCCAGCAGCGCTAGATGCCGAGACAAAAAAGTCACTCATTCAGAAGGGCCGAGACGAAGCCCACGCCGAGTTTGCCAAGCATATGGCTACTTTCAATGTACCGCAAAAATGAGTTGTAGCTGCTGTTCCGCCCCTGACGACCCCCCTCTCACACCAACAGCGCCGCCTCTGTACAGTGAAACTTAGAAAAAAAAAAAATATATAATGCAAAAGCCTCCAACTGGGTGTTTCACTGTACGGAGAAGCACTTCTGCCTCCCGGCAGGGAGAATTACAACTAGTATCACTTGCTGATTGCGAAGGGGAGCACAGCCACTTGACAACCACTTGACTGCATCCCAGCAGGAAAACGTCATACCGGATTTTCCATGCATACATACTATGTATATATACGCTATTTTTCAAGTGGTATTATCAGGTCGCGTGGCCGAGCGATATAAACAGCTGCTTTGACAGTTCCACCTTGGCAGTGGAGTAAAGTCAAAATCACAGCATTCGCAGGTTCGAAACACCTCAGAGCCTCTATTTTGCTTGCCTCCCGGCAGGGAAACATATTGAGATCTTGTCGTTGTCGGGACGTCATCATCAGCATCAAGTCAGTTCTTTCTCTGAGCTCTGACAGATTCATAGCCGCGGGGGCCACTGTGTTAATGTCGGCACGACATCTCCACCAGCCCCCATGTGGGGGCCGTGGTGTTTACATGTGGGGGCCGCGGTGTTGGCATCTCCGCCAGCCTCCCCTGTGGGGGGCCTATCTAGCCTCCTCCGGTAGCAATTTGTAACCCGCCAAGCCCATATCCAGAGAGGCCGCGGTGTTTTCATCTCCGCCAGCCCCCAGTGGGGGTCCATCTAGCCTCCTCTGGTAGTTGTGACCTGCCATTGGGCGAAAACAAAGAGAGAAAAAGAGTTATCAATCCACTGGAATAGCTAAGCTGCATGTCACTGGGTGACATATAAACAGGCCCGAGTAGTAGTAGTAATACTACTACTACGACAAGCGGGAAATCCCGGTATGACGTGGATAACAGTCGGCTCGTCTACCAAGGCACAGCTTAGCTCAGACCTGCAGATCTTAGTAATAACGGATTTTTCCGGTATGAGACATTTTTTTTTTTTTTTTTTTTTTTTTTTTACTTGATGCGTTGTCTAACTCCTAGGTGCAGTGATATTAATCATCGTCTCGAAGGCCAGCACCCCATTCGAGGCACAGGCGAACGATGGCCTCGTGACCTCTGCCGGCAGCGGCCTCCATAGCATAGTCGACATCACCGCCCCATTCATGGCACCATCTCACAATGGCCTCGTGCCCTTCTCGGGCTGCGGCAGCCATTGCCCAGTCGACCTTGTCGGCGCCCCATTCGTGGCACAATCTCACAATGGCCTCGTGCCCTTCTCGAGCTGCGGTAGCCATTGCCCAGTCAACATTGTCGGCGCCCCATTCGAGGCACAGGCGAACGATGGCCTCGTGACCTCTGCCGGCAGCCTCAATAATAGCATAATCGAACTCAGTGGCGCCCCATTCATGGCACCATCTCACAATGGCCTCATGCCCTTCTCGGGCTGCGGCAGCCATTGCCCAGTCGACCTTGTCGGCGCCCCATTCGCGGCACAATCTCACAATGGCTTCGTGCCCTTCTCGAGCTGCGGTAGCCATTGCCCAGTCAACATCCATGGCACCCCACTCGAGGCACAGACGCACGATTGCCCCATGACCTCCTCGGGCAGCCTCAATAATAGCATAATCGAACTCAGTGGCGCCCCATTCATGGCACCATCTCACAATGGCCTCATGCCCTTCTCGGGCTGCGGCAGCCATTGCCCAGTCGACCTTGTCGGCGCCCCATTCGCGGCACAATCTCACAATGGCCTCGTGCCCTTCTCGAGCTGCGGTAGCCATTGCACCATCGAACGTAGCGGCGCCCCATTCTTGGCACAATCTCACAATGGCCTCGTGCCCTTCTCGGGCTGCACCAATCATGGCACTATCGACATTAGTGGCTCCCCAATCATGGAATAGATACACGAGGTGGGTATAGCCTTGGAGAGTCGCCTGGCTCAGGGCCTCATTAAGTGTCATTCTTTTCTCACCCGCAATAACAAAGCCATCTTTGAGATGGATAGGGCCCAGTCCAGGCCACCACAACTCCAGAATCGTTAGCTGGGGGTGCCTCAAATAAGCAGGGTACTCAGCAATCTGCGCTGCTTGTTGACGTGCCAGAGATTGCAGCGATCTGCACATCGACTTCTTCATTGTAACTGGTCGGTATTCTTCTTCTTCTTCTTCTGCGTACACAGTCAGACAGTAACCATTATTTTTTCGAAAAAAGCGGCGGTCATCCTGAGACTCTCGCCACTACCATAGAGCTTGTCTTGCAGTTCCACTGGCAATGGCCACATCTGCTCTCTCTGATCCCCGTATGTCGGGCAGTTCTGCAGCAGATGTTCAGTGGTCATTTTACCAGTACCGCACGGGCATTCGTCGGTACACCCTATCTTCAGTTTGTTGAATAGGTGGTACTTCAGTCTGTTGTGGCCAGTGCGAAGTCTGAAGACAACGACCTGCTCTCTTCGGTTCAACTGGTAATAGGCATCGTTTTTGGTGTAACCAGTATGTTCGGTTTCCCATTTGGTCATGTACCTGGCTTTGATAAGCCGTTTTGACTCTTCGTACGTCATACTGGTATCTGTTTGTGGTAGCCTTGCACCTTCTTTTGCCAGTCTGTCTGCCTCCTCGTTGCCTTGGATGTTGCAGTGTGACGGAACCCACTGTACCACTACCCTTTTTGGTGCGGACTGCTGGCACAGTTTGCAGAGTGCTGCTCTTAAGTCATTAAGCTCAGTGTTTTTCTGGCTTTTTAGCGCTGTGACTACGGCGAGAGCATCTGTCAGCAGGACTATATGGCTCTCATTTTCACTGTGTGTTACCATTTCTTCCACTGCCGCCCTCAGTGCCTCTGCCTCCGCTCTGAAATTGCTTGTGTACTTACCAGTAGCGAATGACAGTGTTATTTTTCTGCCATTTGGTAGGTTCAGGAATGCTCCTGCCCCTCCGTTCTGTGTAGTGTTTGTTACAGAACCGTCGGTGTATGCATGGGTCCAGTCCATGCTTGGGTAGCTTTTCGTTATGAAGCTTAGGGTAGTGTCTCTCCTTTCTTTTTCAGTCTGGCAGTTTTTGTTTGCAATACCTGGTATATTTTCTACCACCTCTGGAAATATATCCTGCCTCCAAGTAGGTTTTCGTACAGTAGTGATGGGTTTTGGTGTTGTTAGTGCGTTTATGGGATCTTCGTGCATCTTTGCTTTGGCTATTTCTGCAAAGTTTCTCCGCTTTAGTTTCCCAGTTCCCAAATTGTTTAGTCTCTGGTACATTGGGTGGTCCGTCAGTCTTCGGAGTTTCTCTGACTGCAGCTGGGCTCTGCAGTCTCTTCTGTCGGTCATGGATTGCAGTTTTGTAATCTTCTCAAGTTCTACAATTGGCGTTGACTTCATGCCACCTGTTATAATTCTCATGGCTTGGTTTTGAAGTTTGTTAACTTTGTCGAAGTTCGCCTTCGCTGCTGTTGTCCATGCCGCAATGCCATACTCGAGAACTGGTCTCACTCTTCCAGTGTACAGTTTCTTTAGTATGCCTTCGTCTGCTCCCCAGCTTGTGCCAGCAAGTTTCCTCATGATCGCCATTCTTTCCCTGGCTTTCATTCGGTTTCTCTCAATGGTCGGTATTCAACCACTACATAAATCTCTAAATGAACATCCACTATGTGGCGCGCCGATTCTCGGGCAGACGGGTCGGTGGAGCCCTGCGTTTAAAAACTTTAGTCGAGCCATCGGGCTGCCCAATCTCGAGCACGTCATAACCCTCTCTCAGAAGAGATCGTATTCGCCTGCGGCTATGCATATCACTAAGCTCCGGTATTCTATCCATCTGCTCCATAGTATACGCATTGGTACTGTTTGTCTAATTTTGCGACCACACGCACACATCGCACCCACACCCGCCGCCGATCAATGATAGGGAATCATAGGTGGGGACGCCCTTGGGGGTTGGGGCGTCCCTGAACGAGGTCGTGGCAACCACGCTGGGAGCCGCACGCGACCCCGGTACGGCAACCACGATGGCAACCACGCTGGGAGCCCCCGCTGCCGCCCGGACCTGGTATGCTGGCCCTTCCTGCAGGGCCAAGTAGATTGAAAATGGGAAGACCTCGTTCAGGGGCGCCCTGGGGGGGAGGGGGGGCCCTGAACGAGGTCCACGGTTGAGGTGGCGTCAAGTCTCTCGTTCAGGGGCGCCCTGGGGGGAGGGGGGGGGGCCCTAAACGAGGTCCACGGTTGAGGTGGCGTCAAGTCCCCAGTTTACACCTACTCAGTAGCATTTACAGCCGATAATGCTTTTGTATGTTTTTTTAGTGTCTTTCTCCTATCTTCTTTAGTTTTTTCAAAACAGCTTTGTATATCAAGAATCTTTTGAATTCTATAACTGTTAGCTTCTATTACGTCAGGAGATGGTGCAGTTGGTAATGTCGGATAAATCTTTTCCATTTTTAGGATATAATTTTCAGAATATAATTTTCAGAATTAGAAATTTAGGAAAGGAATATCTTTAACTAAATCACCAAGAAAACCTTCGCCATAAATGTTACCTTCTCTTGATAAATATAATCCATCTCCATATGAGTTTAATCCACCACCATTTACTTTTCCTAAATAAAGACCTTTTCCATCTGATTCAATTTTACAAACACCTCCTCCTCTTTTTAAATACAAACCATTACCAGTGGTAGGACGAAGTCCGTTGCCGATAAGTTTTTGAACTCCTGTTGATGCTAAACCAGTTAACGCACCAATTCCTAAATGTTTTGCAATAGAAGGAACAACTGATTTCAGTAAAGGTAAAGCCATTGCAGCTAATCCAGCTAAGAATCCTCCTTCGATTTTCATATTATATTTTATTTGTTTTAAACTCAAAATAATATCAGCTCCTTTATTTTGTGCAAATGCTTTTTGTAATTTATTTATTTGTCTTTTTGTTAAAGCTAAAACATCGTTACCTGTTTCATGGGAACTGTCGTAATTTATTCTAATAGTAACATGAGTTTTTTTATTTAAAGCTGTTTGTATTTTTTCTTTTTGATTGTCTGAAATATTTAATTTTACTTGTTCATATGCAGCCATTTTTATAAGAATAAATTTAGATCGCTCAAATTTCTCTAATATGAAATCTTATACCTATTGTTTCACCTCTTAAATTTAGAAGATTATCATTTTGATCCGTAATTTTTACATTCAAATTACTTTTGGTTTTCATAGACACAGGAAGAAAAACAAGATTGTGTGGAGTTTCAACAATTTTATATCCTGGAGATACATTTGGAAAGAATGAATAAATAACAGGAATTTTTGAACCGTTAACATAACTTCCATTTATGATATTTAAATGAATTACAATGCTGTTAATACTAAGAATATCTACAATATGTTCTGATTCGTGAATACCAGTTTCTTAAATTTTATGTTCAAAACCTAATAAATCAGCAAGTGTATTCTTCTCTATAAAACTCACTTTATATTTTGGTTTAATAGACATAATAGATTTAAGTGTTTGTCTATTTGGTTCCACGATTATTACAGTACCAATTAATTTTTGAATTATTGTGCTTAACTGTTTGATTTCAAAAGCACCTTCTGGTATAAATATTTTTAACCAAGTTTTTCCGTTGTCTTTGGAATATTCAAACATATTATTTTTTTTATCAATGTTAGGAAAACTATAATAAGTTTCTAGATTAACTAATGCGATCTCATAATTTGTATCTTTATCTAATTCTAGTGGTGGACTAAATGTTGTATTGAATGAAGTTTTATTGCTGGATACTAGAATCTGATCAGACCATTTATGTCTTGTTTTGTGCTATTTCTTTTAAAATATCTTCCATTTTTAAAGATAATTGTATAGATCTTCTGGAAAATAAAATGTATCTAATTTATATCTATATTTCCCGTTATATTTATCGCTAGAATTATCTATAACAATAAAACCATAAGGTTTTTGCCAACATATTTTACAAAGTTTTTTAAATTCTTCTATTGTCATATCAGTGCTTACGTGATCTTGATAAATGTGATTGACGTTTCTTGCATCTTGTTTGAAGAGGCAAATAAAATTAGCATTTTCTCTAATTGTTTGTCTCGGTAATTTGAAATAATTTTGGGCAAGATAAAAACAATCGACATTACTATGTCTTCCTCTAACATAATAATCTTCACATTTATTTTGTTTTTCTAATAGAAGATCATCAAACATCATTAAGTTTTTATCTGTTGAATTCAGTTTTTTAGGATCAGGAACATCATCTGCTTTTTCATAAAAACAACATTTCACGGGTGATGTATTATTATTGCATAGTTTTCCGGCTTCTTGTAAAATTCGATGAGGAGAAATATTGTTATCGATACAATAATCACTATTATTAAACAAATTATAAATAATTTCCTTTGGTATGTTTTGCTCAAAACCAGATTTAACAATCTTGTATTCAGGTTGAAAAAGAGATTTTCCAAAGACTTGTAGATTATCGTAATCCAGAAGCAGATTTAAAAGTAATTGAGTTTTTCCACAACCAGATACTATAAGGCCTCTTATACTTTTTGGTAATAAAGGATTGTTTTGTCTTTTTGTTAAGTTTTCATTCCATGATAAATCGTCTATTTCCATTTTATATGAAGAAAATATGAGGTTCAGAAAAAACAACCAACATAAAGCAAAATAACACAATACATATTTCAAGTAAACAATACAAAAACGCCGATAAATATTCAAATTGTTTTATTAATGCCAACAAACGAACTTTTACAAGGCGTAATATTAAGAAAGTTAACTGCAGTCACCATGTGTGCTGGTTCCCATTTGTGGGACTAAGCACGTGTGTAGTTATCAAACACAATGCAGATAGAATCACTCCTTTCACGCTCTGACGCACACACTTAAATTGAATAGCTCAATTCAAGCAGCCCGCTAGCTAGCTACCTGCGCTTAATCATTGACAAAATAACTTGGTGTGAAAATAAAACACCCCTAAATCTTTGCTACGTAGAATTACACAGAGTTGACAAGAAAAATCAATAATCTAAAGGTGCAGTCACCATGCGTGCTGGTTCCCATTTATGGGACTAAGCACGTGTGTAGTTTTATCCCAGATTGGTGTGGCTTTTCAGTTGTTCTGCTAGTAACTGTGTCTCTATTTCCATAGGCACGTTAAACACTTCCCCGCTTGTTTCTGTAATCCATTCTCCCTCTTCTGTATTTTCGGGCTGTTCATTGTCTACAACCTCAAAGAAATCATGAAAAACATAATCGGGATCAATTGAAAAAGAATTTCGTAGTACAGCAATGTCAGAAGAATCAATATATATTTGCTTGTTTTCCACAGCTGCCGAAAATGGTAAAGACAGTCCATCATGAAGATTGTCTGAAAAAAGGAAAAAATCATCATTAGTATTTGTCATAATTGCTGTCTATGGTAATCCGTTTTTAAAAATGTGTCCTCTTTACTTCGAAAATCGGTTGAAAAGTGACTTTTGAAAAAAGGAAGGAAGATTTTTAAAATGATGTGGCTGGAAGTGTATATAGACTTTTTTCTTTCTGTATTTTTTTATATTTCACTCGAGTAGATAATTATCTATTATGTAGACAATCGCAAAAAATAAAAATATACATTTTTTATGTTTTCGTTTGAGTAGATAATCATATATTTATTTATCTATTATGAAGGCAAATGCAAAAAAATAAAAATATAATTTTTTTATATTTCGCTTGAGTGGGGGGTAATAGCGAAAAAATAAAAAGATTATATAAAAAAAAAATTGAGGTGAGCTAAACTAGACACTTTTCTATACTACTGAGCTCTGGTGGTTGTCATATGCTTTACGTGTTTCGAAAAGGCAAAACAAATTAATACATTAACATTTTTTGTAATTCGTAAATCATGATGTCATTAAACAACATGACAAGTGTCTCGTCTTGTCATTAGACAACATGAAATGTCTCTCGTATTGTCATTAGTCAACATGTAAAGTCTCTAGTGTTGTGATTACGCAAATTAATAACGTCTAATGCTGTCAATTTGCTTAATCACAACACTGTGATTACGCAAATTAATAACGTCTAATGCTGTCAGGGGGGGGAGGGGGGGGTAGGGCAGAAGTGTGTAAGGGATAGCACCTCACGGTGAGAGGCAGCCACATCCTTGATGGCCAGGATCCTATTTGGTTCCCCCACTTCTGTCTAGCTCACGTATGGCTCCTAGAGTCTGCCTGTGCACGGCAGCGCCACCCCCAGGGCAACGGCTTTGGCTGGCCGGCTAAACTACGTGGGTGAAATGACAAGAAGGGGAGTCCACCCCTGACAAGTACACACAGCTGCTGGTGGAAGAGGCGGAAGATCCACTTGTGCGACAACGACTCTAAAAGCGGGAGCTGGAAACGCCTGGTATCGGGCTAAGGGCGCACCAATGACCATAGTTGGTAAGCGGCCAGAACAATGTCCAGAAAGCAATGGCAAACTACTGGATGTAAAATGCCAAGAAACCTATGACAGTCGAGAAAAACGAAACTCAAAGATCTGATGGTGAGGCCCTCAGACCAGGCAGATCATCGATGCCAACTGGGGAAGAGGCCAATTTCAGAGTCAGTACAAGTAATAGAGATGACGGCCTAAAGCCTGACTGCATTACAGTGGACAACTCTGAAATGGGACTAAAAACAAAACTAAGAATAGGCACCTGGAACGTCAGGAGCCTATACCAGGGCAAGTTGTTTATGATCGGAAGAGAAATGAAGAGAACCAAGATAGAGATTCTTGGAGTCTCTGAGCATAGATGGGCCGGTCAAGGGCACTGTACCAGCTCCTCAGGAGAAACATTTATATACTCTGGAACGGACAAGGGTGGAAAAAGCGGGGTCGGCTTTATTCTGTCAAAGAAGACAGCACCTTCACTACTCGGTTACAATCCAGTCAACGACCACATAATTGTAATCAGACTAAAGAAAAAGACTAGAAATTTAACAATAATTCAAGTGTATGCACCAACATCAGCAGCAGACGATTGTGAAATGGATGATTTTTATAACACCTTGCAAGAAGCGATGGAAAAAGTTGAAAAAAGAGACATCTTGGTCATCATTGGAGATTTCAATGCGAAAGTCGGAGAGGAAAGAACCGAAGAGGAGAGAAGTGTTCGAGGACCTTTTGGTTTGGGACACAGAAATGAGCGAGGAGAAAGACTGGTTGAATTCTGCACGGAAAACAACCTCTCCATTGCCAACACCTTCTTCAAACAACATCCACGAAGACTGTACACGTGGACCTCCCCGGACGTCAACAGCAGAAACCAAATAGACTACATCCTAGTGCAACAAAGATGGAGATCAAATGTGCTGGCGACAAAAACACTGCCAGGAGCAGACTGCAATACGGACCACGAATTACTGTTTGCAGTTTTCCAAACAAGACTACGCAGGATCTACAAAGGTTGCCAGCCAATACGCTTCGATGTATCAGCGATACCTACTGAATACAACATTAAAGTAGAAAACAAATTTGAGGCGTTGCTTGCTATACAGGAAGAGATGACATCTGAGGAGCTGACATCGTACGCAAGGGAGATTTTGATCTCGACAGCAAAAGAAATGATTCCAAAGATATTGCACAAGACACAGAGCTATATAACAGACGAAACACAGAAACTCATTGCAGAAAGGCAACAATTAAAACAAATGGGAAGTAAGGAGACCAACACAGCATATAAAAACTGCGAAAGAAAAGTTAGAAGAGAAATAAGAAAAGATAAAAGAAGATACATAGTAGAAACATGTAAGGATATAGAAAACCTACAACAAGGCAAAGAAAGAGATGCATTCAAAGCAATAAGAACACTGACAAGGGAATTCCGTCCGGTTCCACATGTCATAAATGACGAAGAGGATAACACACTAACAGAAACCAAAGACTTACTGAATAGATGGAGAGAGTACTGCAGAACCATGTATGGAGACAGCACAAAGCGCTCAGTTACAATCCTACCAAAGGAGGAGAAAGAACCTGAACCAACATTGGAAAAAAGTACGCTCTGCAATTAAAAGCCTGAAAAAAGGAAAGTCCCCAGGATGCGATGATATCCCAGCAGAGCTAATACAAGCAGGAGGAGAGGCATGTGCTCGAGTCTACCACAAGCTGTATAAACAGATATGGCACAGTGCAGAGTGGCCAGAAGCATGGAAGAAATCAATTTATATTCCCCTCCCCAAAAAAGGCAACCTGAAGCTGTGCACGAACTACCGAACTATCGCACTGATCAGCCATGCTAGCAAGATACTCTTGCGAATCCTATTAAGAAGGATAGATAAAGGGTTTGAATCTGAAATTCACGTAGTCCAGGCAGGTTTTAGGAAAGACAGAGGGACCCGGGACCACATATTCAATTTAAGGAATATATATGGAAAATGTAGAGAGTTTAATGTAGACCTGTACACATGTTTCATTGATTACACTAAGGCCTTCGACACGGTGAAACATCAAAATCTGTGGAGAATCATGAAGGAAATATGGTTTCCTTTGCATATAGTCCATCTCATTGAAACATTATACCAAGATCAACAAGCCGCTGTCCAAGTATTTGGGCAAACAACAGATTGGTTTGCAGTACAAAAGGGAGTCCGACAGGGATGTATACTCTCACCTTATCTGTACAACATTTATGCGGAATGTAAAATGAGAAATGTGCGAGAAGATGAGAACATTGAAAGTTTCGACCCATTTACGATTGGGGGGTACGAGATTCCAGATTTACGATATGCAGATGACACAGTGATACTATCAAGAAGTGCGGAAGGGCTAGAGCAGCTACTTTTAGCCGTTAATGGACATAGTAAAGATCAAAATCTGTTCATAAACATAAACAAAACAAAGATAATGACCACCGATAAAACACAATGTCAGCATAAATTTATAGTGGGTGGTGAGGAAATAGACCAGGTTACACATTTCGAATATCTGGGCTCCAGAATCGACAAAAATGGTGACTGCTCGAAAGAAATCAGAAGAAGACTAGCTATGGCAATGCAGAGACTGAACAGCCTGAAGAAATTATGGCAGGGCACCAACAAAACGATAAAAGTAAAAGTCTTGAGAGCCTGTGTTTTTCCTGTGGCAGCTTATGGCTGTGAAGCATGGACGATTACCAAAACTTCTAGACAAAGAATCGAATCCTTCGAGTCAAAATGTTACAGAAAGATCCTCAGAATACACTGGACAGAGAAAAGAACAAATGTAGATATTCGGCAAGAGTTGAGCATAGAGGAGAACTGGTTTATCAATTCCATTTTGGCTAGAAAATGCAAATACTTTGGTCACATCAAGAGACAAAACGGTCTTGAGAGAACGGTGATGGAAGGTATGGTGCCAGGCAAAAGAGGAAGGGGTAGACCAAGAAGACGATGGCACCAAGATATCCAGGAGTGTCTGAGTATGACAGTGGCGGAAGCTGGAGTTTTGGCAAGGGAACGAGTTTCTTTCAGACAGACTGTGATGGGAGCGACGTTCTACAAAGGACATGCTACATGAGAGAATGCTGTCATTAAAAAAGATAATAGGATCTTATGTTGTAGTTACATACGATGGCCGTGTCTCATGTTGTTAGCTTACAAAGATGATAGTGCCTCGTGTTACTTTTAGACAAAGCTGATAATGTCTAATGTTGTTAGCTTACAAAGATGATAGTGCCTCGTGTTACTTTTAGACAAAGCTGATAATGTCTAATGTTGTTAGCTTACAAAGGTGATAGTGCCTCGTGTTAGTTTTAGACAAAGATGACAGTGCTTCATGTTGTTAGCTTTCAAAGCTGATAGGGCCTCATATTAGTTTTAGACACAGCTGATAGGGCCTCATATTAGTTTTAGACAAAGCTGATAGTGTCTCGTGTTAGTTTTAGACACAGCTGATAGTGCCTCGTGTTAGTTTTAGACACAGCTGATAGTGCCTCGTGTTAGTTTTAGACAAAGCTGATAGTGTCTCGTGTTAGTTTTAGACACAGCTGATAGTGCCTCGTGTTAGTTTTAGACAAAGCTGATAGTGTCTCGTGTTAGTTTTAGACACAGCTGATAGTGCCTCATATTAGTTTTAGACACAGCTGATAGTTTCTCGTGTTAGTTTTAGACAAAGATGCCAGTGCCTAATCTTGATAGCTTAAAAAGCTAATAGTGCCCCATGTTGTAAGCTTACAAAGCTGATAGTGCCTCTGATTATTATACAAAGCTGATAGTGCCTCTTTTTGTTAGAATACAAAGCTGATAGTGCCTCATTTTTTTAGATTACAAAGCTGATAGTGCCTTTGGTTGTTATTATAGAAAACTGATAGTGCATTGTTGTTATTATACTTTTAAAAAAACCCACAGAACACCAAAATAAGTCTTAACGGCAAATATATGCGGCCAAACGACAACCCAAACTACTTGGGAGTCCCATTTGACCGGCGCATGACATGGAAAAGTCAGATCAAGAGAAACCGAATGAGAGCCAGAGAAAGAATGGCAATCATGAGGAAACTTGCTGGCACAAGCTGGGGAGCAGACAAAAGAATACTGAAGAAACTGTACACTGGAAGAGTGAGACCAGTTCTCGAGTATAGCAGCAAAGGCGAACTTTGATAAAATTAGCAAACTTCAAAACCAAGCCACGAGAGTTATAGCAGGAGGCATGAAGTCAACGCCAATTGAAGAACTTGAAAAGATTACAAATCTGCAAAATATGACCGACAGAAAAGACGTCAGAGCCAAGCAGCAAGCAGAGAAACTAAGAAGACAGACAGACCATCCAATACATCAGAGACTAAATAGATTTGGAAAAGGGAAACTAAAGCGGAGAAACTTTGCAGAAATAGCCAAAGCAACGATGAGCGAAGACCCTATGAACACCGTAACAATACCAAAGCCCATCCCTACTGTACGCAAACCTACCTGGAAGCAGCATATCATCCCGGAGGAGGTAGAAAATATACCAGGTATTGGAAACAAGAACAGCCAGAATGAAAAACAAAGAAGAGACATAACCCTGAGGTACATAGCGGAAAACTACCCAAGCATGGACTGGGCCTATGCATACACCAATGGTTTTGTAACAAACACAACACAGAATGGAGGGGCAGGGGTATTCCTGAACCTACCAAATGGTAGGAAAATAACACTGTCAGTGGCAACTGGAAAATTCTCAAGCAATTTCAGAGCGGATGCAGAAGCACTGAAGGCTGCAGTAGAAGCAATGCTCACAGGCGAAAGAAATGAAAGCAAAAATAGTCCTGTTTACAGAAGACCTGGCCGTGGTTTCAACACTAAAAAGCCAGACAAATACCGAACTTAATGACTTAAGAGCAGTACTCTGTCAATTTGGTAGTCCGCACCAAAAAGAGTAGTGGTACAGTGGGTTCCACCCCACTGTAACATACAAGGCAACGAGGAGGCAGCTAGACTGGCAAAAGAATGTGCAAGACTACCACAACCAGATTCTAGTGTGACCTACGAAGAGTCCAAAAGGTTTATTAGGGCCAGATACATGGCCAAATGGGAAACAGAATATACTGGCTACACAAAAAATGATGCCTACTACCAGCTGAACAGAAGAGAGCAGATCGTGGTTTTTAAACTCCGCACAGACCACAGCAGACTGAGGTAACATCTATTCAGTAAATTGAAGATAGGTGGCACTGACGAATGCACATGGGGCACAGGGAAAATGACCGCTGAACATCTGTTGCAAAATTGTCCGACATACGAGGACCAGAGAAAGCACACGTGGCCATCACCAGTGGCAACACTAGACAAGCTCTATGGCAGTGTCGACAGCCTCAGGATGACAGCTGCTTTCTTCGAACATATTAAAGTTGACGTCTGACCGCGTACGAAGAAGAAGAAGAAGAAGTTATTATACAAAGCTGATAGTGCATGGTTGTTATTATACAAAGCTGATAGTGCCTCATGTTGTTAGTTTACAAAGCTCACAGTGCTTCATGTTTTCTTTATATTTTCTAATAGCTTATATTGTAATAAAGATGGGAAAAGAGACCCATAACAACCCATCTTTTGAGCAGCTTAGAGTTGCGGTGGTCAGCTACCCATAGCTGATTGCTAGCGTCAGGGCCAGCGAACCAGAGCTGCCAAGACCCTTCTACACCTCCACGCGGTGATCCTGAATAACAGGCTGCAACATAGCAGACTGACTAAGGAGAAGGGACTAAAGAGGGAATGCTAACCCGGTACAAAAAAATGTTTGCTGGAGTCGAATGTGTTGGACAGAAAGGTGTGAATATCGCAATCAAGCTGTAAACTACGACACAGCGCATTCCGTTCTCTGGACTACATTCTGCTACTTAAACCATTTTCATGGTTTGGTAGCGGGAGATTGAGAATGAACGAAGCCAAGCCAAGCCAGTTACGACATAGCTGGCAAGTTTCTTTGTAACTATTCTGTGTTCCCTTTTCAGACCCCGGTAGTACACGGGTGTAATAATTATTAATATTTATAATATGACAATTACATAATTTCCTATTTCTTCAATTCCAGACCGGGTTTTTAAGAATGAAATGTTAAGTCCACGGTGTGACCTAAATAACTATCTAGTGCCTAACCTGGTCAACTGGTCATTGCCTACATCTTTCCACACGACCCTGACCAAACTCCCACCGGACACCAGGATATTGAACATGATGAACGACAGGAATTTCTACAACAATACTGATAACCTCAACTTCACGGAGCTGTTAGGCCCCCAGAAATATGTTTACTTCAAAGCTAACTTGGATTATAGTCTGGGTTTACAGAAATCGAAGCTCTACAAAAATCAGCTGTTCTGGATGAAGAACTTGACACCTGATCAAATTCAAGCAACAGTTTTCAAAAAATTGTTTAAACTCTCACCCGGCATGTTTACAAGGTTACAAAACCTTCTAGCTCGCGAACTGCCAACAGCAGAACACAAGTTGGTTTGCGCTCATATCAGAATGGGGAAAAACCCTACCCTCCCATCAGACACTGATGTCAGAATGGAACTTGAAAATCTTCCCGTTGTTTGGCGGTTTATTAGTCAGCATTCAACCACTGACTTGCACAAAGTGTTTGTCATGACTGACTCTACACAAGCAGAGGACCAAGCCAGGCTTCAAGTTTTTGGGTCAAGGTTGGTGAAAACTCAAGGAGTTATTGGACATGTTGATCTATCTAAGAATTTAAGCGAGCAGCAAATGTGTGAGGCCATGCAGAAGGTCATATTTGACCTTCACCTTCTCATGAACTGCGATGTTCTGATGGTCAGTAAAAGTGGACTGGGCCGGCTAGCAGCCTACGTCAGACGAAGCGATGACCAACTCTATTGTTTGACAGGAGAGAGACGAGTTTTCCCTTGTCAGGCCCGAATGTTGAAGGAAATCTACAGTATAGTTGGATAATCAGAGAGGAGCAGCAGGGAAAGACAAGAATGCTTGCACATAGTGTGATAACATGCTAGCAAAATGACATGTTATTTTAATATGTTTTAAAATGTATGTAATTTAACAATGGCCTTTAGTATATCACGATCAACCATTTATATTTATATGCTTTTTTATCTGTCACGTGACTGGTTCATAGCAAGTTTACCACCTAGCAGTAATAGGTCACAAGCGCCCCTAACTAGTGATAGTAGTTCTATCACTCTTTAATCCATTTAGGGAAAACTAGAACAAAATGTTCCGGTTTGATTTGAACACCTCTCGCATATACTCATGTCACCCTATATGTCAATGTCAAAATATTCGGTACTTGTGCGTTTATTCACCCACGGATTATAATAGGTCAAATTTAGTAGATTGTAGCCACACGAATCCCATACTTTTCAATTCGCGCGTCTTCAATTCGCGCGGTAAACCTATGTCCATGTCATTCTCAGATCTAACACCATACGTGGTTTATGGATTTCTTGCAGTTGTCCCACTTGACACGCAAGAAAATAAATTGTGTGCAGTTTTTGCAGGAAAGACGAATTATACACACCGCCCGACTGTGTGCTAAAAACCATCTTATGACTTTGTCTCTCACAGTTCGCTAAGATCGTTAGAGATGTCGCACATGTCAGAAAGACATTCCTGTTCGTTCTGGCACATGGTTAGAGGCCACACGTCTGTCCTATAGGGAGATTATTCTCTTCATTTACTGTTGGATTTCAGAGTGGGTGACTTAACGCACAAGAACCAAATAGAAGCTATTCTATTTCTTTAATAGTAATAATTGCATAAGAGAAATTGAATAAGACTAGACATTATTTTGAGAGACTAGAACCACCTTCTAAGACCTGATTTTATTAATTCAACAAAACCAAAGAGGACTGAATCTACAATGTCGCTTTACATCAGAATTACTACTAACTTTGGGTCTGGAGAAGAACTGTGAAGATGTACCAATATTCGAACTATACTAATCATTTGGCCTTGTTTAATATAATTTCCCGCTTCCCACGAACCTGTTTTAGGTCACCATTGAGGTTTTTAGCTCGACCCCTCTCATCAGTCAAAGGTAGCATTCTTAGTTCTTAGTCGACTTTTACTTCAAGGACGGATGCCCTTAGTCGACTTGTACTTTAAGGACGGATGCCCTTAGTCGACTTGTACTTTAAGGACGGATGCCCTTAGTCGACATACTTTAAGGACGGATGCCCATAGTCGACTTGTACTTTAAGGACGGATGCCCTTAGTCGACTTGTACTTTAAGGACGGATGCCCTTAGTCGACTTGTACTTTAAGGACGGATGCCCTTAGTCGACTTGTACTTTAAGGACGGATGCTCTTAGTCGACTTGTACTTTAAAGACGGATGCCCTTAGTCGACTTGTACTTTAAGGACGAGTGCTCTTGTGCAGGTCCCAGCTCTGGTAGCTGGATGAAGACGGTGAAGAGGATTTCCTGCTTAGCGGACTAGGCTCGAGCAGCTATTTACTCAGCTGCGTCGGGATAAGTGCCGCGGAGAGTGATTAACCGATGTGCGAGTCCATCTTTATAGACTGAAACAGTAGAGGCAAGTGGACCCGCAGCCTGTTAGTCTCTTTAAATGGTTTATCAGAGTCAACGCATTCATCGTTAAGCGCCATCTATGCTGCCATAAAAAAAACCCACCTAACCATGGCTGGTGTTATGCCATGTCTCGCAGATAGTCGCCTCTTACGACATGCTCTCTGTAGGGCAGTGGGGCTATTCTTGTCCTTATCATACACAAAGACCCAGGCGGACCACTCGAATGTGTACCATTATGTTCTTCAACCATCATGTTAGCCTGGTGGACCATTGTAAGTATTGTTAACCACATGGAACACATTAGAACAAATTCAAATGTTGACATGTATTTCTGTATAGAAGGAAAAGCTCAACTGGGACCTGTACAATGAGATTAAGAGATTTCAGTAGAGGCGTTTCATGGTCCCTGATACAAGGAATGCTATTCTTAGACTGTTATACTATATAATGATCAATGTTTCTAATAGAAATTTCACATTGTATATATTCATTGAAAATGTATTTGTCAAAAGATCTTTTAATATACAATTGTGTTCTTCATAACCCCATCAAAAAAGAAGGAATTGAACTTAAATATTTATATATACGATCAGAAACCTGGACGGACGGCACAGGCGTCGTTTGCCTTGGCGCCCAGAAGGTCAATTCCACATCAGGAGGAGCTGGTTTCTTCGTCGACTACACAATGGTTTGCTCGTCCAGCAGGTGACATTCACAGACCACCGCCTGACATCTCTAGTAGCTGCCATCTCTAGTAATTGTCATCTCTAGTAGTTGCCATCTCTAGTAGTTGCCATCTCTAGTAGTTGCCTTGCCCTCTCTAGTAGTTGCCATCTCTAGTAGTTGCCATCTCTAGTAGTTGCCATCTCTAGTAGTTGCCTTGCCATCTCTATTAGTTGCCATCTCTAGTGGTTGCCATCTCTAGTAGTTGCCTTTCCATCTCTAGTAGTTGCCTTGCCATCTCTAGTATTTGCCATCTCTAGTAGTTGCCATTTCTAGTAGTTGCCTTGCCATCTCTAGTAGTTGCCATCTCTAGTAGTTGCCATCTCTAGTAGTTGCCATCTCTAGTAGTTGCCATCTCTAGTAGTTGCCTTGCCATCTCTAGTAGTTGCCATCTCTAGTAGTTGCCATCTCTAGCAGTTGCCATCTCTAGTAGTTGCCTTGCCAACTCTATTAGTTGCCATCTCTAGTGGTTGCCATCTCTAGTAGTTGCTTTGCAATCTCTAGTAGTTGCCTTGCCATCTCTAGTAGTTGCCATCTCTAGTAGTTGCCTCGCCATCTCTATTAGTTGCCATCTCTAGTGGTTGCCATCTCTAGTAGTTGCCTTGCCATCTCTAGTAGTTGCCTTGCCATCTCTAGTAGTTGACATCTCTAGTGGTTGCCATCTATAATAGTTTAGTTGCCATCTTTAGTAGTTGCCATCTCTAGTAGTTGCCATCTCTAGTAGTTGCCATCTCTAGTAGTTGCCATCTCTAATAGTTGCCTTGCCATCTCTAGTAGTTGCAATCTCTAGTAGTTGCCATCTCTAGTAGTTGCCATCTCTAGTAGCTGCCATCTCTAGTAGTTGCCATCTCTAGTAGTTGCCATCTCTAGTAGTTGCCATCTCTAGTAGTTACCATCTCTAGTAGTTGCCATCTCTAGTAGCTGCCTTGCCATCTCTAGTAGTTGCCATCTCTAGTAGTTGCCATCTCTAGTAGTTGCCTTGCCATCTCTAGCAGTTGCCATCTCTAGTAGTTGCCATCTCTAGTAGTTGCCTTGCCATCTCTAGCAGTTGCCATCTCTAGTAGTTGCCATCTCTAGTAGTTGCCTCGCCATCTTTAGTAGTTGCCATCTCTAGTAGTTGCCATCTCTAGTAGTTGCCTTGCCATCTCTAGTAGTTGCCATCTCTAGTAGTTGCCTTGTCATCTCTAGTAGTTGCCTTGCCATCTCTAGTGGTTGCCATCTCTAGTAGTTGCCATCTCTAGTAGTTGCCATCTCTAGTAGTTGCCATCTCAAAACACTTTACTGCCACCATGATACAGGCATATGCACCGACAGTGGACAAGACGGGCCAGGAACACGCGAACTTGCACGGCAACATCTATGACGTCCTGCAACAAGTCCACAGCTTCTTCAAAATCATCTTATGTGAATTCAACGAAAGAGTGGGTCCTCACCGATTTGGCGAAACGTATGTGGGACCTCACTCAGGAGAGCTACGAAATGAAGCCGGAATTAGATTGACCACTTTCTGCGACACGAGCTTTCAGGGTCCTCAGCTTACTCTGTTGCCAAAAAGTCAAAGAAGACCACGAAGAGTTTACGCCAACGTCTCATTGAAGCGGCAGAGTTCCGACGCAGCATAAAGCTAGCTACACGGCCATCACCATGTCATTCCCTGCCTGCAGGAGCTTGATGAAACCCGAACTACTTCTAGACCGGACATGGAGAAGATCATTAACGAGTATTACACCGACCCTGCATCCATCCCAACACAATTCTCACGCCTACCCATTTATAACTACTTACCCTCAGAAATACTCCACACAGGCTGCTAAATCACCTTCGCTTTGCGGATGATCTAGTGTTTATCACGGAGGCATCCACAGATGCCAATGAAATGATAGCAGTTCTCCACCGAGAGGGAAAGAAAGCGGGACTTGAAGTGAACACGTCCAAGATGAAAGTCATGCGCAATCGATTCGCTTCCCGCGACCCAGACTTCCTGGATGGAGGGAGACTCGACGACGAGTACATCTACTCGCCTGCTCCACGCGCAGAACGGCTTGAGCCCAGAGTTGACAAGATGGCGCCGCGCTATTGGGCGGCTTTCTCTTCGATAAAACACGCACTGGACAACACCCAAGACCAGAGCCGGCGCACCTCTCTGTTCAACTTCACAGTACTACCAGCAATATGCTATGCGGCGGAAACATGGTCACTCACGAAAGAGATGGAGTCCAAACCCAGAGTGACCCCGGCCTCCTTCGAGAAACGCATGGTCGGCCTCGCGCTTCATAGCCAGCGCACAACAGGTCTTCACAACTCGGACATACATCAGTTGTCCCTGGTGGAAGATGCAGTTGACAAGATGAAACATTGCTGGGTTAGGGAGTGGGGAGGGGGGGGGGGGGGACTTACTTAATTTATGTAATTTATGCAAATAGCTAGATATGAGAGACTACAACTAATACGTCTTTCCATCAATATATCTAAATCTACCTTACTAGCAGGATATAATTAACACGATGTGCGATAAATTTGATATATGTTTTGTTATTCACTAGATTGTCCAGAATGTATGAGTTTTTATAAGTACAAAACTAGTTTGAAAATGGTGGCCTTATTTTGTGAAAATTATTGAAATATATTATACTTTTTAATATCAAATTACATTTAGATGTCTTACTTTTCTTGCATGATTACTTATAAACAATAAAGAAATGATAATAAAGATTTATGTACAATTTAAATCACATTGTAAACATTATGTATAATTGAGTTATGAATTTTTCTAACTTTTAAACCAGCTTCGTGTTTCTAGCGAACAGATTACACGCGTTGTTGCATGAAGCTAAATCCACCTAATTCAGACTGCTGCAAACCGATGAGTCTTGAATTCAGCAGTTTTTCAAAAAAAGTGGAAACATATGAGTGAACAATTAAAAACTGTGTCCATTTGCATCATTATATTTCGTTTTTTTCCAAAAATGGAACACACTTTCGACGAATCCATGGAGTGTTAGGCTGCTCTGTGTATGGGGTGTGTTTGGCAAACGATCCACAACTTTGAAGGACAAACGGAAAAGTATCAAACGGAAAAGTATCAAACGGAAAAGTATCAAACGGAAAAGTATCAAACGGAAAAGTATTAAACGGGAAAGTATCAAACGGAAAAGTATCAAACGGAAAAGTATCAAACGGAAAAGTATCAAACGGAAAAGTATTCAACGGAAAAGTATCAAACGGAAAAGTATTCAACGGAAAAGTATCAAACGGAAAAGTATCAAACGAAAACGTATCAAACGGAAAAGTATAAAACCATTTGGTTGTCTTTCTCATATGGAGGATTTGCTGTTTATCTGTGGCACAAATGTGCATTAAAATTTGCTGTTTGTCTGTGGCACAAATGCGCACCAAGAGTTGCTGTTTATATGTGGCACAAATGTGCACAGAGATTTACAAACACAACACTCCACCACTCTTTGCAGCACATGTGTTTATAGGTTCACAGGTATTAAAAGAAGACAAGAATGAAAAGTTAGTTGCACAGTCTAAACAGTAGGAAGATTTGAGTCAACATATCTGGACAGACTATGGTCCTAGCTGTAATTTAAGTGAATGTATTGTGTGTATACATTCTTCTCGTATATTTTAGTTCTAAAACACCACACAATTCTAGAGAATTCAGTAGATGAAATAAACATTGCAATTTTCCAGACATCACAATACACACAAGTAAACAATAGCAGAGTTAATCATTTAAAGAAATATGGATGCCCTTAGTCGACTTGTACTTTAAGGACGAGTGCTCTTGTGCAGGTCCCAGCTCTGGTAGCTGGATGAAGACGGTGAAGAGGATTTCCTGCTTAGCGGACTAGGCTCGAGCAGCTATTTACTCAGCTGCGTCGGGATAAGTGCCGCGGAGAGTGATTAACCGATGTGCGAGTCCATCTTTATAGACTGAAACAGTAGAGGCAAGTGGACCCGCAGCCTGTTAGTCTCTTTAAATGGTTTATCAGAGTCAACGCATTCATCGTTAAGCGCCATCTATGCTGCCATAAAAAAAACCCACCTAACCATGGCTGGTGTTATGCCATGTCTCGCAGATAGTCGCCTCTTACGACATGCTCTCTGTAGGGCAGTGGGGCTATTCTTGTCCTTATCATACACAAAGACCCAGGCGGACCACTCGAATGTGTACCATTATGTTCTTCAACCATCATGTTAGCCTGGTGGACCATTGTAAGTATTGTTAACCACATGGAACACATTAGAACAAATTCAAATGTTGACATGTATTTCTGTATAGAAGGAAAAGCTCAACTGGGACCTGTACAATGAGATTAAGAGATTTCAGTAGAGGCGTTTCATGGTCCCTGATACAAGGAATGCTATTCTTAGACTGTTATACTATATAATGATCAATGTTTCTAATAGAAATTTCACATTGTATATATTCATTGAAAATGTATTTGTCAAAAGATCTTTTAATATACAATTGTGTTCTTCATAACCCCATCAAAAAAGAAGGAATTGAACTTAAATATTTATATATACGATCAGAAACCTGGACGGACGGCACAGGCGTCGTTTGCCTTGGCGCCCAGAAGGTCAATTCCACATCAGGAGGAGCTGGTTTCTTCGTCGACTACACAATGGTTTGCTCGTCCAGCAGGTGACATTCACAGACCACCGCCTGACATCTCTAGTAGCTGCCATCTCTAGTAATTGTCATCTCTAGTAGTTGCCATCTCTAGTAGTTGCCATCTCTAGTAGTTGCCTTGCCCTCTCTAGTAGTTGCCATCTCTAGTAGTTGCCATCTCTAGTAGTTGCCATCTCTAGTAGTTGCCTTGCCATCTCTATTAGTTGCCATCTCTAGTGGTTGCCATCTCTAGTAGTTGCCTTTCCATCTCTAGTAGTTGCCTTGCCATCTCTAGTATTTGCCATCTCTAGTAGTTGCCATTTCTAGTAGTTGCCTTGCCATCTCTAGTAGTTGCCATCTCTAGTAGTTGCCATCTCTAGTAGTTGCCATCTCTAGTAGTTGCCATCTCTAGTAGTTGCCTTGCCATCTCTAGTAGTTGCCATCTCTAGTAGTTGCCATCTCTAGCAGTTGCCATCTCTAGTAGTTGCCTTGCCAACTCTATTAGTTGCCATCTCTAGTGGTTGCCATCTCTAGTAGTTGCTTTGCAATCTCTAGTAGTTGCCTTGCCATCTCTAGTAGTTGCCATCTCTAGTAGTTGCCTCGCCATCTCTATTAGTTGCCATCTCTAGTGGTTGCCATCTCTAGTAGTTGCCTTGCCATCTCTAGTAGTTGCCTTGCCATCTCTAGTAGTTGACATCTCTAGTGGTTGCCATCTATAATAGTTTAGTTGCCATCTTTAGTAGTTGCCATCTCTAGTAGTTGCCATCTCTAGTAGTTGCCATCTCTAGTAGTTGCCATCTCTAATAGTTGCCTTGCCATCTCTAGTAGTTGCAATCTCTAGTAGTTGCCATCTCTAGTAGTTGCCATCTCTAGTAGCTGCCATCTCTAGTAGTTGCCATCTCTAGTAGTTGCCATCTCTAGTAGTTGCCATCTCTAGTAGTTACCATCTCTAGTAGTTGCCATCTCTAGTAGCTGCCTTGCCATCTCTAGTAGTTGCCATCTCTAGTAGTTGCCATCTCTAGTAGTTGCCTTGCCATCTCTAGCAGTTGCCATCTCTAGTAGTTGCCATCTCTAGTAGTTGCCTTGCCATCTCTAGCAGTTGCCATCTCTAGTAGTTGCCATCTCTAGTAGTTGCCTCGCCATCTTTAGTAGTTGCCATCTCTAGTAGTTGCCATCTCTAGTAGTTGCCTTGCCATCTCTAGTAGTTGCCATCTCTAGTAGTTGCCTTGTCATCTCTAGTAGTTGCCTTGCCATCTCTAGTGGTTGCCATCTCTAGTAGTTGCCATCTCTAGTAGTTGCCATCTCTAGTAGTTGCCATCTCAAAACACTTTACTGCCACCATGATACAGGCATATGCACCGACAGTGGACAAGACGGGCCAGGAACACGCGAACTTGCACGGCAACATCTATGACGTCCTGCAACAAGTCCACAGCTTCTTCAAAATCATCTTATGTGAATTCAACGAAAGAGTGGGTCCTCACCGATTTGGCGAAACGTATGTGGGACCTCACTCAGGAGAGCTACGAAATGAAGCCGGAATTAGATTGACCACTTTCTGCGACACGAGCTTTCAGGGTCCTCAGCTTACTCTGTTGCCAAAAAGTCAAAGAAGACCACGAAGAGTTTACGCCAACGTCTCATTGAAGCGGCAGAGTTCCGACGCAGCATAAAGCTAGCTACACGGCCATCACCATGTCATTCCCTGCCTGCAGGAGCTTGATGAAACCCGAACTACTTCTAGACCGGACATGGAGAAGATCATTAACGAGTATTACACCGACCCTGCATCCATCCCAACACAATTCTCACGCCTACCCATTTATAACTACTTACCCTCAGAAATACTCCACACAGGCTGCTAAATCACCTTCGCTTTGCGGATGATCTAGTGTTTATCACGGAGGCATCCACAGATGCCAATGAAATGATAGCAGTTCTCCACCGAGAGGGAAAGAAAGCGGGACTTGAAGTGAACACGTCCAAGATGAAAGTCATGCGCAATCGATTCGCTTCCCGCGACCCAGACTTCCTGGATGGAGGGAGACTCGACGACGAGTACATCTACTCGCCTGCTCCACGCGCAGAACGGCTTGAGCCCAGAGTTGACAAGATGGCGCCGCGCTATTGGGCGGCTTTCTCTTCGATAAAACACGCACTGGACAACACCCAAGACCAGAGCCGGCGCACCTCTCTGTTCAACTTCACAGTACTACCAGCAATATGCTATGCGGCGGAAACATGGTCACTCACGAAAGAGATGGAGTCCAAACCCAGAGTGACCCAGGCCTCCTTCGAGAAACGCATGGTCGGCCTCGCGCTTCATAGCCAGCGCACAACAGGTCTTCACAACTCGGACATACATCAGTTGTCCCTGGTGGAAGATGCAGTTGACAAGATGAAACATTGCTGGGTTAGGGAGTGGGGAGGGGGGGGGGGGGACTTACTTAATTTATGTAATTTATGCAAATAGCTAGATATGAGAGACTACAACTAATACGTCTTTCCATCAATATATCTAAATCTACCTTACTAGCAGGATATAATTAACACGATGTGCGATAAATTTGATATATGTTTTGTTATTCACTAGATTGTCCAGAATGTATGAGTTTTTATAAGTACAAAACTAGTTTGAAAATGGTGGCCTTATTTTGTGAAAATTATTGAAATATATTATACTTTTTAATATCAAATTACATTTAGATGTCTTACTTTTCTTGCATGATTACTTATAAACAATAAAGAAATGATAATAAAGATTTATGTACAATTTAAATCACATTGTAAACATTATGTATAATTGAGTTATGAATTTTTCTAACTTTTAAACCAGCTTCGTGTTTCTAGCGAACAGATTACACGCGTTGTTGCATGAAGCTAAATCCACCTAATTCAGACTGCTGCAAACCGATGAGTCTTGAATTCAGCAGTTTTTCAAAAAAAGTGGAAACATATGAGTGAACAATTAAAAACTGTGTCCATTTGCATCATTATATTTCGTTTTTTTCCAAAAATGGAACACACTTTCGACGAATCCATGGAGTGTTAGGCTGCTCTGTGTATGGGGTGTGTTTGGCAAACGATCCACAACTTTGAAGGACAAACGGAAAAGTATCAAACGGAAAAGTATCAAACGGAAAAGTATCAAACGGAAAAGTATCAAACGGAAAAGTATTAAACGGGAAAGTATCAAACGGAAAAGTATCAAACGGAAAAGTATCAAACGGAAAAGTATCAAACGGAAAAGTATTCAACGGAAAAGTATCAAACGGAAAAGTATTCAACGGAAAAGTATCAAACGGAAAAGTATCAAACGAAAACGTATCAAACGGAAAAGTATAAAACCATTTGGTTGTCTTTCTCATATGGAGGATTTGCTGTTTATCTGTGGCACAAATGTGCATTAAAATTTGCTGTTTGTCTGTGGCACAAATGCGCACCAAGAGTTGCTGTTTATATGTGGCACAAATGTGCACAGAGATTTACAAACACAACACTCCACCACTCTTTGCAGCACATGTGTTTATAGGTTCACAGGTATTAAAAGAAGACAAGAATGAAAAGTTAGTTGCACAGTCTAAACAGTAGGAAGATTTGAGTCAACATATCTGGACAGACTATGGTCCTAGCTGTAATTTAAGTGAATGTATTGTGTGTATACATTCTTCTCGTATATTTTAGTTCTAAAACACCACACAATTCTAGAGAATTCAGTAGATGAAATAAACATTGCAATTTTCCAGACATCACAATACACACAAGTTAACAATAGCAGAGTTAATCATTTAAAGAAATATGGATGCCCTTAGTCGACTTGTACTTTAAGGACGAGTGCTCTTGTGCAGGTCCCAGCTCTGGTAGCTGGATGAAGACGGTGAAGAGGATTTCCTGCTTAGCGGACTAGGCTCGAGCAGCTATTTACTCAGCTGCGTCGGGATAAGTGCCGCGGAGAGTGATTAACCGATGTGCGAGTCCATCTTTATAGACTGAAACAGTAGAGGCAAGTGGACCCGCAGCCTGTTAGTCTCTTTAAATGGTTTATCAGAGTCAACGCATTCATCGTTAAGCGCCATCTATGCTGCCATAAAAAAAACCCACCTAACCATGGCTGGTGTTATGCCATGTCTCGCAGATAGTCGCCTCTTACGACATGCTCTCTGTAGGGCAGTGGGGCTATTCTTGTCCTTATCATACACAAAGACCCAGGCGGACCACTCGAATGTGTACCATTATGTTCTTCAACCATCATGTTAGCCTGGTGGACCATTGTAAGTATTGTTAACCACATGGAACACATTAGAACAAATTCAAATGTTGACATGTATTTCTGTATAGAAGGAAAAGCTCAACTGGGACCTGTACAATGAGATTAAGAGATTTCAGTAGAGGCGTTTCATGGTCCCTGATACAAGGAATGCTATTCTTAGACTGTTATACTATATAATGATCAATGTTTCTAATAGAAATTTCACATTGTATATATTCATTGAAAATGTATTTGTCAAAAGATCTTTTAATATACAATTGTGTTCTTCATAACCCCATCAAAAAAGAAGGAATTGAACTTAAATATTTATATATACGATCAGAAACCTGGACGGACGGCACAGGCGTCGTTTGCCTTGGCGCCCAGAAGGTCAATTCCACATCAGGAGGAGCTGGTTTCTTCGTCGACTACACAATGGTTTGCTCGTCCAGCAGGTGACATTCACAGACCACCGCCTGACATCTCTAGTAGCTGCCATCTCTAGTAATTGTCATCTCTAGTAGTTGCCATCTCTAGTAGTTGCCATCTCTAGTAGTTGCCTTGCCCTCTCTAGTAGTTGCCATCTCTAGTAGTTGCCATCTCTAGTAGTTGCCATCTCTAGTAGTTGCCTTGCCATCTCTATTAGTTGCCATCTCTAGTGGTTGCCATCTCTAGTAGTTGCCTTTCCATCTCTAGTAGTTGCCTTGCCATCTCTAGTATTTGCCATCTCTAGTAGTTGCCATTTCTAGTAGTTGCCTTGCCATCTCTAGTAGTTGCCATCTCTAGTAGTTGCCATCTCTAGTAGTTGCCATCTCTAGTAGTTGCCATCTCTAGTAGTTGCCTTGCCATCTCTAGTAGTTGCCATCTCTAGTAGTTGCCATCTCTAGCAGTTGCCATCTCTAGTAGTTGCCTTGCCAACTCTATTAGTTGCCATCTCTAGTGGTTGCCATCTCTAGTAGTTGCTTTGCAATCTCTAGTAGTTGCCTTGCCATCTCTAGTAGTTGCCATCTCTAGTAGTTGCCTCGCCATCTCTATTAGTTGCCATCTCTAGTGGTTGCCATCTCTAGTAGTTGCCTTGCCATCTCTAGTAGTTGCCTTGCCATCTCTAGTAGTTGACATCTCTAGTGGTTGCCATCTATAATAGTTTAGTTGCCATCTTTAGTAGTTGCCATCTCTAGTAGTTGCCATCTCTAGTAGTTGCCATCTCTAGTAGTTGCCATCTCTAATAGTTGCCTTGCCATCTCTAGTAGTTGCAATCTCTAGTAGTTGCCATCTCTAGTAGTTGCCATCTCTAGTAGCTGCCATCTCTAGTAGTTGCCATCTCTAGTAGTTGCCATCTCTAGTAGTTGCCATCTCTAGTAGTTACCATCTCTAGTAGTTGCCATCTCTAGTAGCTGCCTTGCCATCTCTAGTAGTTGCCATCTCTAGTAGTTGCCATCTCTAGTAGTTGCCTTGCCATCTCTAGCAGTTGCCATCTCTAGTAGTTGCCATCTCTAGTAGTTGCCTTGCCATCTCTAGCAGTTGCCATCTCTAGTAGTTGCCATCTCTAGTAGTTGCCTCGCCATCTTTAGTAGTTGCCATCTCTAGTAGTTGCCATCTCTAGTAGTTGCCTTGCCATCTCTAGTAGTTGCCATCTCTAGTAGTTGCCTTGTCATCTCTAGTAGTTGCCTTGCCATCTCTAGTGGTTGCCATCTCTAGTAGTTGCCATCTCTAGTAGTTGCCATCTCTAGTAGTTGCCATCTCAAAACACTTTACTGCCACCATGATACAGGCATATGCACCGACAGTGGACAAGACGGGCCAGGAACACGCGAACTTGCACGGCAACATCTATGACGTCCTGCAACAAGTCCACAGCTTCTTCAAAATCATCTTATGTGAATTCAACGAAAGAGTGGGTCCTCACCGATTTGGCGAAACGTATGTGGGACCTCACTCAGGAGAGCTACGAAATGAAGCCGGAATTAGATTGACCACTTTCTGCGACACGAGCTTTCAGGGTCCTCAGCTTACTCTGTTGCCAAAAAGTCAAAGAAGACCACGAAGAGTTTACGCCAACGTCTCATTGAAGCGGCAGAGTTCCGACGCAGCATAAAGCTAGCTACACGGCCATCACCATGTCATTCCCTGCCTGCAGGAGCTTGATGAAACCCGAACTACTTCTAGACCGGACATGGAGAAGATCATTAACGAGTATTACACCGACCCTGCATCCATCCCAACACAATTCTCACGCCTACCCATTTATAACTACTTACCCTCAGAAATACTCCACACAGGCTGCTAAATCACCTTCGCTTTGCGGATGATCTAGTGTTTATCACGGAGGCATCCACAGATGCCAATGAAATGATAGCAGTTCTCCACCGAGAGGGAAAGAAAGCGGGACTTGAAGTGAACACGTCCAAGATGAAAGTCATGCGCAATCGATTCGCTTCCCGCGACCCAGACTTCCTGGATGGAGGGAGACTCGACGACGAGTACATCTACTCGCCTGCTCCACGCGCAGAACGGCTTGAGCCCAGAGTTGACAAGATGGCGCCGCGCTATTGGGCGGCTTTCTCTTCGATAAAACACGCACTGGACAACACCCAAGACCAGAGCCGGCGCACCTCTCTGTTCAACTTCACAGTACTACCAGCAATATGCTATGCGGCGGAAACATGGTCACTCACGAAAGAGATGGAGTCCAAACCCAGAGTGACCCAGGCCTCCTTCGAGAAACGCATGGTCGGCCTCGCGCTTCATAGCCAGCGCACAACAGGTCTTCACAACTCGGACATACATCAGTTGTCCCTGGTGGAAGATGCAGTTGACAAGATGAAACATTGCTGGGTTAGGGAGTGGGGAGGGGGGGGGGGACTTACTTAATTTATGTAATTTATGCAAATAGCTAGATATGAGAGACTACAACTAATACGTCTTTCCATCAATATATCTAAATCTACCTTACTAGCAGGATATAATTAACACGATGTGCGATAAATTTGATATATGTTTTGTTATTCACTAGATTGTCCAGAATGTATGAGTTTTTATAAGTACAAAACTAGTTTGAAAATGGTGGCCTTATTTTGTGAAAATTATTGAAATATATTATACTTTTTAATATCAAATTACATTTAGATGTCTTACTTTTCTTGCATGATTACTTATAAACAATAAAGAAATGATAATAAAGATTTATGTACAATTTAAATCACATTGTAAACATTATGTATAATTGAGTTATGAATTTTTCTAACTTTTAAACCAGCTTCGTGTTTCTAGCGAACAGATTACACGCGTTGTTGCATGAAGCTAAATCCACCTAATTCAGACTGCTGCAAACCGATGAGTCTTGAATTCAGCAGTTTTTCAAAAAAAGTGGAAACATATGAGTGAACAATTAAAAACTGTGTCCATTTGCATCATTATATTTCGTTTTTTTCCAAAAATGGAACACACTTTCGACGAATCCATGGAGTGTTAGGCTGCTCTGTGTATGGGGTGTGTTTGGCAAACGATCCACAACTTTGAAGGACAAACGGAAAAGTATCAAACGGAAAAGTATCAAACGGAAAAGTATCAAACGGAAAAGTATCAAACGGAAAAGTATTAAACGGGAAAGTATCAAACGGAAAAGTATCAAACGGAAAAGTATCAAACGGAAAAGTATCAAACGGAAAAGTATTCAACGGAAAAGTATCAAACGGAAAAGTATTCAACGGAAAAGTATCAAACGGAAAAGTATCAAACGAAAACGTATCAAACGGAAAAGTATAAAACCATTTGGTTGTCTTTCTCATATGGAGGATTTGCTGTTTATCTGTGGCACAAATGTGCATTAAAATTTGCTGTTTGTCTGTGGCACAAATGCGCACCAAGAGTTGCTGTTTATATGTGGCACAAATGTGCACAGAGATTTACAAACACAACACTCCACCACTCTTTGCAGCACATGTGTTTAAAGGTTCACAGGTATTAAAAGAAGACAAGAATGAAAAGTTAGTTGCACAGTCTAAACAGTAGGAAGATTTGAGTCAACATATCTGGACAGACTATGGTCCTAGCTGTAATTTAAGTGAATGTATTGTGTGTATACATTCTTCTCGTATATTTTAGTTCTAAAACACCACAAAATTCTAGAGAATTCAGTAGATGAAATAAACATTGCAATTTTCCAGACATCACAATACACACAAGTTAACAATAGCAGAGTTAATCATTTAAAGAAATATGGAAATAATTGGAAACAGGCTGCGCAGTTAGAGGCGAAAATAAATTTTTGTCACACTTGCATTGCACTTTGTGAAGATAAGGAAGAGAAAGTTAGTTCTAAAGTTAAGCTTGCATAAGCACAACTTACATGGGCACAATTTGGGTTTGAAGGATTAAGTTATAGGTCTGGCCCAGTTAGGATTGTGTCCTAAGTCTGGGCCAGTTAGGACTGTGCTAGGTCTGAGCCAGTTAGGATTGAGTGCTAGGTCTGGGTCAGTTAGGACTGTGCTAGGTCTGGAACAGTTAGGATTGTGCTAGGTCTGAGCCAGTTAGGATTGAGTGTTAGGTCTAGGTCAGTTAGGATTGTGCTAGGTCAGGGCCAGTTAGGATTGAGCGTTAGGTTTGTGTGCTAGGTCTGGGTCAGTTAGGATCGAGTGCTAGGTCTGGGACAGTTAGGATTCAGTGCTAGATCTGGGCCAGTTAGGATTGTGCTAGGTCTGGTCCAATTAAAATTGTGCTAGGTTTGGGCCAGTTAGGATTGAAGGTTAGGTCTGAGTGCTAGGTCTGAGTGCTAGGTCTGGGTCAGTAAGGATCGAGTGCAAGGTCTGGGCCAGTTAGGATTGAGTGCTAGGTCTGAGTTCTAGGTCTGGGCCAGTTAAGATTGAGTGCTAGGTCTGGGTCAGTTAAGATTGAGTGCTAGGTCGAAGTGCTAGGTCTGGGCCAGTTAGGATTGAGTGCTAGGTCTGAGTGTTAGGTCTGGTCCAGTTAGGATTGTGCTAGGTCTGGGCAAGTTAGGATTGAGTGTTTGGTCTGAGTGCTAGGTCTGAGTGCTAGGTCTGGGTCAGTTAGGATTGAGTGCTAGGTCTGGGTCAGTTAGGACTGTGCTAGGTCTGGAACAGTTAGGATTGTGCTAAATCTGGGCCAGTTAGGATTGAGTGTTAGGTCTAGGTCAGTTAGGATTGTGCTAGGTCAGGGCCAGTTAGGAATGAGCGTTAGGTTTGTGTGCTAGGTCTGGGTCAGTTAGGATCGAGTGCTAGGTCTGGGACAGTTAGGATTCAGTGCTAGATCTGGGCCAGTTAGGATTGTGCTAGGTCTGGTCCAGTTAAAATTGTGCTAGGTTTGGGCCAGTTAGGATTGAAGGTTAGGTCTGAGTGCTAGGTCTGAGTGCTAGGTCTGGGTCAGTAAGGATCGAGTGCAAGGTCTGGGCCAGTTAGGATTGAGTGCTAGGTCTGAGTTCTAGGTCTGGGCCAGTTAAGATTGAGTGCTAGGTCTGGGTCAGTTAAGATTGAGTGCTAGGTCGAAGTGCTAGGTCTGGGCCAGTTAGGATTGAGTGCTAGGTCTGAGTGTTAGGTCTGGTCCAGTTAGGATTGTGCTAGGTCTGGGCCAGTTAGGATTGAGTGTTTGGTCTGAGTGCTAGGTCTGAGTGCTAGGTCTGGGTCAGTTAGGATCGAGTTCTAGGTCTGGTCCATTTAGGATTGAGGGCTAGGTCTGAGTAATAGGTCTGGTACAGTTAGGATTGGGTGCTAGGTCTGGGCCAGTTAGGATTGTGCTAGGTCTAGGCCATTTATGATTGTGATAGGTCTGGGCCAGTTAGGGTTGAGTGCTAGGTCTGGGCCAGTTAGGATTGTGCTAGGTCTGGGCCAGTTAGGGTTCAGTGCTAGGTCTAGGCCAGTTAGGGTTGAGTGCTAGGTCTGGGCCAGTTAGGATTGAGTGCTAGGTCTGAGTAATAGGTCTGGTCCAGTTATGGTTGTGATAGGTCTGGACAAGATAGGATTGAGTGCTATGTCAGGGTCAATTAGGATTTTGTGCTAGGTCTAGGTCAGTTAGAATTGTGCTAGGTCTGGGACAGTTAGGGTTGTGCTAGGTCTGGGCCAGTTAGGCTTGAGTGCTAAGTCTGGTCCAGTTAGGATTGAGTGATAGGTCTGGGCCAGTAGGGTTGAGTGCTAGGTCTGGGCCAGTTAATGTTGTGCTAGGTCTGGGCCAGTTAGGGTTCAGTGCTAGGTCTAGACCAATCAGGATTGAGTGCTAGGTCTGGGACATTGAGGATTGTGCTAGGTCTGGGCCAGTTAGGGTTGTGCTAGGTCTGGTCCAGTTAGGATTGAGTGTTAGGTCTGGGCCAGTTAGGATTGTGCTAGGTCTGGGCCAGTTAGGGTTGTAATAGGTCTGTACAAGATAGGATTGAGTGCTAGGTCTGGGCCAGTTAGGATTGTGCTAAGTATGGGCCAGTTAGGGTTCAGTACTAGGTCTGGGCCAGTTAGGGTTGAGTGCTTGGTCTGGGCCAGTTAAGATTGTGCTATGTCTTGGCTAGTGAGAGTTGTGATAGGTCTGGACCAGTCAGGATTCAGTGCTAGGTCTGGGCCAGTTAGGATTGTGCTAGGTCTGGCTCAGTATGGGTTGTGCTACGTCTGGTCCAGTTAGGATTGAGTGCTAGGTCTGAGTTCTAGGTCTGGGCCAGTTAAGATTGAGTGCTAGGTCTGGGTCAGTTAAGATTGAGTGCTAGGTCGAAGTGCTAGGTCTGGGCCAGTTAGGATTGAGTGCTAGGTCTGAGTGTTAGGTCTGGTCCAGTTAGGATTGTGCTAGGTCTGGGCCAGTTAGGATTGAGTGTTTGGTCTGAGTGCTAGGTCTGAGTGCTAGGTCTGGGTCAGTTAGGATCGAGTGCTAGGTCTGGTCCATTTAGGATTGAGTGCTAGGTCTGAGTAATAGGTCTGGTCCAGTTAGGATTGGGTGCTAGGTCTGGGCCAGTTAGGATTGTGCTAGGTCTAGGCCATTTATGATTGTGATAGGTCTGGGCCAGTTAGGGTTGAGTGCTAGGTCTGGGCCAGTTAGGATTGTGCTAGGTCTGGGCCAGTTAGGGTTCAGTGCTAGGTCTAGGCCAGTTAGGGTTGAGTGCTAGGTCTGGGCCAGTTAGAATTGAGTGCTAGGTCTGAGTAATAGGTCTGGTCCAGTTATGGTTGTGATAGGTCTGGACAAGATAGGATTGAGTGCTATGTCAGGGTCAATTAGGATTTTGTGCTAGGTCTGGGTCAGTTAGAATTGTGCTAGGTCTGGGACAGTTAGGGTTGTGCTAGGTCTGGGCCAGTTAGGCTTGAGTGCTAAGTCTGGTCCAGTTAGGATTGAGTGATAGGTCTGGGCCAGTAGGGTGAGTGCTAGGTCTGGGCCAGTTAATGTTGTGCTAGGTCTGGGCCAGTTAGGGTTCAGTGCTAGGTCTAGACCAATCAGGATTGAGTGCTAGGTCTGGGCCATTGAGGATTGTGCTAGGTCTGGGCCAGTTAGGGTTGTGCTAGGTCTGGTCCAGTTAGGCTTGAGTGTTAGGTTTGGGCCAGTTAGGATTGTGCTAGGTCTGGGCCAGTTAGGGTTGTAATAGGTCTGTACAAGATATGATTGAGTGCTAGGTCTGGGCCAGTTAGGATTGTGCTAAGTATGGGCCAGTTAGGGTTCAGTGCTAGGTCTGGGCCAGTTAGGGTTGAGTGCTTGGTCTGGGCCAGTTAAGATTGTGCTATGTCTTGGCCAGTGAGAGTTGTGATAGGTCTGGACCAGTCAGGATTGAGTGCTAGGTCTGGGCCAGTTAGGATTGTGCTAGGTCTGGGTCAGTATGGGTTGTGCTACGTCTGGTCCAGTTAGGATTGAGTGCTAGGTCTGATCCGGTTAGAATTGTGCTAGGTCTGGATCAGTTAGGGTTGTGCAAGGTCTGGGCCAGTTAGGCTTGAGTGCTAGGTCTGGTCCAGTTAGGATTGAGTGATAGGTCTGGGCTAGTTAAGGTTGAGTGCTAGGTCTGGGCCAGTTAGGATTGTGCTAGGTCTGGGCCATTCAGGGTTGTGATAGGTCTGGACAAGATAGGATTGAGTGCTAGGTCTGGGCCAGTTAAGATTGTGCTAGGTCTGGGCCAGTTAGGGTTCAGTGCTAGGTCTGGGCCAGTTAAGATTGTGCTAGGTCTGGGCCAGTTAGGGTTCAGTGCTAGGTCTGGGCCAATTAAGGTTGAGTGCTAGGTCTGGGCCAGTTAGGATTGTGCCAAGTCTGGGCCAGTGAGGGTTGTTCTAGGTCTGGACCAGTTAGGATTGAGTGCTAGGTCTGGGCCAGTTAGGATATTTCTAGGTCTGGGCCAGTTAGGGATGTGCTAGGTCTGGTCCAGTTAGGATTGAGTGCTAGGTCTGGTCCAGTTAAGATTTAGTGCTAGGTCTGGTCCAGTTAGTAATTGAGCGATAGGTCTGGTCCAGTTGGATTGAGTTCTAGGTCTGGGCCAGTTAAGATTGAGTGATAGGTCTGGTCCAGTTAGGATTGAGTGCTAGGTCTGGGCCAGTTAGGATTGTGTTCTAGGTATGGGACAGTTAGGATTTTGTGCTAGATCAGTTAGGATTGTGCTAGGGCTGGGCCAGTTAGGGTTGTGCCAGGTCTGGGCCAGTTAGGATTGAGTGCTAGGTCTGGACCAGTTAGGATTGTGTGCTAGGTCTGGGCCAGTTAGGATTGAGTTCTAGGTCTGGGTCAGTTAGGATTGTGCTAGGTCAGGGCCAGTTAGGATTGAGCCTTAGGTCTGTGTGCTAGGTCTGGGACAGTTAGGATTCAGTGCTAGATCTGGGCCAGTTAGGATTGTGCTAGGTCTGGTCCAGTTAGGATTGTGCTAGGTCTGGGCCAGTTAGGATTGAAGGTTAGGTCTGAGTGCTAGGTCTGAATGCTAGGTCTGGGTCAGTAAGGATCGAGTGCAAGGTCTGGGCCAGTTAGAATTGAGTGCTGGGTCTGAGTTCTAGGTCTGGGCCAGTTAAGATTGAGTGCTAGGTCTGGGTCAGTTAAGATTGAGTGCTAGGTCGAAGTGCTAGATCTGGGCCAGTTAAGATTGAGTGCTAGGTCTGAGTGTTAGGTCTGGTCCAGTTAAGATTGTGCTAGGTCTGGGCCAGTTAGGGTTGTGATAGGTCTGGACCAGTTATGATTGAGTGCTAGGTCTGGGCCAGTTAGGATTGTGCTAGGTCTGGGCCTGTTAGGGATGTGCTAGGTTTGGTCCAGTTAGGATTGAGTGGTAGGTCTGGTCCAGTTAATATTGAGTGCTAGGTCTGGTCCAGTTAGGATCCGGCGATAGGTCTGGTCCAGTTGGATTGAGTTCTAGGTCTGGTCAAGTTAGTATTGAGTGCTAGGTCTGGTCCAGTTAGGATTGAGTGCTAGGTCTGGGTCAGTTAGGATTTTGTGCTAGGTCTAGGTCAATTAGGATTGTGTGCTAGGTCTGGGTCATTTAGGATTGTGCTAGGTCTGGGCCAGTTAGGATTGAGTGATAGGTCTGGGTCAGTTAGGATTTTGTGCTAGGTCTAGGTCAGTTAGGATTGTGTGCTAGGTCTGGGTCATTTAGGATTGTGCTAAGTCTGGGCCAGTTAGGGTTGTGCTATGTCTGTTCCAGTTAGGATTGAGTGCTATATCTGGGCCAGTTAGGATTGTGTGCTAGGCATGGGTCAGTTAGGATTATGTACTATGTATGGGTCAGTTAGGATTGTGCTAGGTCTGAGTCAGTTAGGATTGTGCTAGGTCTGGGCCAGTTAGGATTGAGTGCTAGGTCTGAGTTTTAGGTCTGGGCCAGTTATGATTGTGCTCGTTCTGGGCCAGTTAGGATTGAGTTCTAGGTCTGAGTGCTAGGTCTGGGCTAGTTAGGATTGTGCTAGGTCTGGGTCAGTTAGGGTTGTACTAGGTCTGAGCCAGTTGGGATATTGTGCTAGGTCTGGGTCAGTTAGGGTTGTGCTAGTTCTGGTCCAGTTAGGATTGAGTGCTCGGTCTGGTCCAGTTAGGATTGAGTGATAGGTCTGGTCCAGTTTGGATTTTGTGCTAGGTCTCGGCCAGTTAGGATTGTGTGCTAGGTCTGGGTCAGTTAGGATTGTGCTAGGTCTGGGCCAGTTAGGGTTTCTCTATGTTTGTTCCAGTTAAGATTGAGTGCTATGTCTGGGCCAGTTAGGATTGTGTGCTAGGTCTGTGTCAGTTAGAATTGTGCTAGGTCTGGGTCAGTTAGGATTGAGTGCTAGGTCTGAGTGTTAGGTCTGGGCCAGTTAGAGTTGTGCTAGTTCTTGGCCAGTTAGGATTGAGTTCTAGGTCTGAGTGCTAGGTCTGGGCCAGTTAGGATTGTGCTAGGTCTGGGCCAGTTAGGATTGTGCTAGGTCTGGCCCAGTTAGGATTGTGCTAGGTCTGGGCCAGTTAGGATTGTACTAGGTCTGGGCTAGTCTGCTCCTCCAGAAAAACACAAAATCACACCCCAATTATATCACCACAGATAATCTACAGGGAATCGCTGCCACAAAGTCATAACACAAACATACAGACTTACACAAAACCGTGAAATTCGAGACATGGCATTTATCTCCAAGGAACATTTCAACACATTAAATGAAGTATATGAACAAATTCACATGAACATTTTTCACAGCAAAAACATTTCTGACAATGCTATCACATTTTTTTTGCTTTCGCCTTATTTCTCTTTTCCCCAAGTCGGTGTGCGTTCCACTGTGGTATTTATTTGGTCTGTCGGCCTAGTGCATCCGAGCATGCATTTATGTAAGAGTCCGCTTCCTCCTGCATTTTCCAATGGTTTGCTTCCCAGGCGTAACGGCCGGTGTTGTGATGGGGATCAAACTCTGAGAGACTTGTGTGTGAGGTTAGATTTTAAGAGACTTGTATGAGGTTAGACCTTGATATACTTGTGTGAGGTTACACTCTGAAAGACTTTTGTGAGGTTAGACTCTAAAAGAATTTTGTGAGGTTAGACTGAGAGACTTGTGTGAGGTTAGACTCTGAAAGACTTGTGTGAGGTTAGACTCTGAGAGACTTGTGCGAGGTTAGACTCTCAGAGACTTGTGAGACGTTAGACTCTAAGAGACTTGTGTGTGGATAGACTCTGAGAGACTTTGGTGAGGTTAGACTCTGAAAGACTTGTGTGAGGTTAGATTCTGAAAGACTTGTGTGAGGTTAGACTCTGAGAGACGTGTGAGGTTAGACTTTGAGAGACCTGTCTAAGGTTAGACTATGAGAGACCTATCTAAGGTTAGACTATGAGAGACTTGTATGAGGTTAGATTGAGAGACTTGTGTGAGGTTAGACTCTGAGAGACTTGTGTGAGGTTAGACTGAGAGACTTATTTGAGGTTAGACTCTGATAAACCGCTGCGAGGTTAGACTGAGAGACGTGTGTGAGGTTAGACTCTGAGAGATTTGTATGAGATTAGACCGAGAAACTTGTGTGAGGTTAGATTCTGAGAGACTTATCTAAGGTTAGACTCTGAGAAACTTGTGCGAGGTTAGACTGAGAGACGTGTGTGAGGTTAGACTCTGAGATACTTGTGTGAGGTTTGACTCTGAGAGACTTGTGGGAGGTTAGACTTTGAGACACTTGTTTGAGGTTAGACTCTTTGAGACTTGTGTGAGGTTAGACTCTGAAAGACTTGTTTGAGCTTAGATTCTGAGAGATTTGTGTGAGGTTAGACTTTGAGAGACCTGTCTAAGGTTAGACTATGGGAGACCTATCTAAGGTTAGACTATGAGAGACTTGTATGAGGTTAGACTGAGAGACTTGTGTGTGGTTAGACTCTGAGAGACTTGTGTGAGGTTAGACCGAGAGACTTGTGTAAAATTACACTCTAAGAGACTTGTGTGAGGTTAGACTCTGAGAGACATGTGTGAGGTTAGACTCTGAGAGACTTGTTTGAGGTTAGACTCTGAGAGAATTGTATGAGGTTAGACTTTGAGAGACTTGTGTGAGGTTAGATTCTGAGAGACGTGTGCGAGGTTAGACTCTCAGAGACTTGTGAGACGTTAGACTCTAAGAGACTTGTGTGAGGTTAGACTCTGAAAGACTTGTGTGAGGTTAGACTCTGAGAGACGTGTGCGAGGTTAGACTCTCAGAGACTTGTGAGACATTAGACTCTAAGAGACTTGTGTGAGGTTAGACTGAGAGACTTATTTGAGGTTAGACTCTGATAAACCGCTGCGAGGTTAGACTGAGAGACGTGTGTGAGGTTAGACTCTGAGAGATTTGTATGAGATTAGACCGAGAAACTTGTGTGAGGTTAGATTCTGAGAGACTTATCTAAGGTTAGACTCTGAGAAACTTGTGCGAGGTTAGACTGAGAGACGTGTGTGAGGTTAGACTTTCAGAGACTTGTGTGAGATTAGACTTTGAGACACTTGTTTGAGGTTAGACTCTTTGAGACTTGTGTGAGGTTAGACTCTGAAAGACTTGTGTGAGGTTAGATTATGAGAGACTTGTGTGAGGTTAGACTTTGAGAGACCTGTCTAAGGTTAGACTATGAGAGACCTATCTAAGGTTAGACTATGAGAGACTTGTATGAGGTTAGACTGAGAGACTTGTGTGTGGTTAGACTCTGAGAGACTTGTGTGAGGTTAGACCGAGATACTTGTGTAAAATTACACTCTGAGAGACTTGTGTGAGGTTAGACACTGAGAGACATGTGTGAGGTTAGACTCTGAGAAACTTGTGCGAGGTTAGACTGAGAGACGTGTGTGAGGTTAGACTCTGAGAGACTTGTGTGAGGTTTGACTCTGAGAGACTTGTGGGAGGTTAGACTTTGAGACACTTGTTTGAGGTTAGACTCTTTGAGACTTGTGTGAGGTTAGACTCTGAAAGACTTGTGTGAGGTTAGATTCTGAGAGACTTGTGTGAGGTTAGACTTTAAGAGACCTGTCTAAGGTTAGACTATGAGAGACCTATCTAAGGTTAGACTATGAGAGACTTGTATGAGGTTAGACTGGGAGACTTATATGAAGTTAGACTCTGAGCGACTTGTGTGATGTTAGAATCTGAGAGACTTTTGTGTGAGGTTAGACTTTGAGAGACTTGTGTGAGGCTAGACCATGATATATTTGTGTGAGGTTAGACTCTGAGAGACTTGTGTGAGGTTAGACTTAGAGACGTGTGTGAGGTTAGTTTCTGAGAGATTTGTGTTAGATTTTACTCTGAGAGACTTGTGTGAGGTTAGACTCTATAAAAGACTTTTGTGAGGTTAGACTGAGAGACGTTTGTGAGGATAGACTGAGAGACGTATGTGAGGTTAGACTGGGAGACTTGTGTGAGGTTTGACCGAGAGATTTGTGTTTGGTTAGACTCTTAGAGACCTATCTAGGGTTAGACTATGAGAGACTTGTGCGAGTGTAGACTGAGAGACGTGTGTGAGATTAGGTTTTGAGAGATTTGTGTGAGCTTAGACTCTGAGAAAGCTATGTAAGGTTAGACTCTGAGAGACGTGTGTGAGGTTAGATTCTGAGAGACTTGTATGAGGATAAACTCTGAAAGACTTGTGTGAGGTTAGAATATGTGAGACATGTGTGAGGTTAGACTCTAAGAGACTTGTGTGAGGTTAGACTCTGAGAGACTTTTGTGTGAGGTTAGACTGAGAGACGTGTGTGAGGTTAGACTCTGATAGACTTGTGTGAGGCTAGACTCTGAGAGATTTGTGTGAGGTTAGACCGAGAAACTTGTGTAAGGTTAGACTGAGAGACTTATCTAAGGTTAGACTCTGAGAGACGTATGTCAGGTTAGACTCTGAGAGACTTGTTGGAGGTTAGACTCTTAGAGACGTTTGTGAGGTTATTCTCTGAGAGACGTGTGTGAGGTTAGACCCTGAAAGATTTGTGTGAGGTTAAACTCTGAGAGGCTTTTGTGAGGTTAGAATCTGAGAGATTTGTGTGAAGTTAGACTCTGAGAAACCTATCCAAGGTTAGAGTCTGAGAGATTTGTGTGAGGTTAGACTTTGAAAGACTTGTTTGAGGTTAGACTTAGAGACTTGTGTGAGGTTAGACCGAGAGACCTCTGTGAGGTTAGACTCTGAGAGACTTATCTAAGGTTAGACTCTGAGAGACGTATGCGAGGTTAGACTGAGACACGTGTGTGAGGTTAGACTCTGAGAGACTTGTGTGAGGTTAGAATCTGAGAAACTTGTGGGAAGTTAGACTCTGAGAGATTTGTGTGATGTTAGACTCTGAGAGACTTATGTGAGGTTAGACTCTGAGAGCCTTGTGTGAGGTTAGACTCTTCGAGTTTTGTGTGAGTTTAGACTCTGAGAGACTTGTGTGAGGTTAGACTCTGAGAGACTTATGTGTGAGGTTAGATTTTGAGAGAATTGTATGAGGCTAGACCTTGATATACTTGTGTGAGGTTACACTCTAAAAGACTTTTGTGAGGTTAGACTGAGAGACGTTTGTGAGGATACACTGAGAGACGTGTGTGAGGTTAGACTGGGAGGCTTGTGTAAGGTTAGACCGAGATATTTGTGTTTGTGTAACAGATCCCACTGTTTTCCTTGGCCATGATCTATCTTAGAACATTCTCACACTCATCCACATCATCATGAACATACTTAGTAAATGACATATCACACATCAGGTGGCATATTTATTAAATCATACTCATATCATAGAATGAGTAGAGAAATTACAAACACAATATAATACATATCTTAACTAAACATTCAACTAAAACGGGAGTTGTAAGCATTAGCTATTGATGGAATTCCCAACTATCTAAAAACCCAGTTCTATTGCCTTGCAATGACATCACACACACATCGCCTTAACTGCGTCTTCAACACACCTTATCAAATACTCTTCCTTACTGAAATCCCCTCAGGCGGGCGATCTCGACATAACTCGTTCACAATGTGTCCTTGCTTACAAACACACTTTCACATTATCTATTAATGCAAAACTCACACACCTATTTGAGCGATCCTGTTCTATCACTAAACATTCGTCCAACAGTCAATCAATCGCTCCTCTATCTAAGTCGGTGAGTTAAACATACTATCCACATTCAGTCTCTCTCTCTCTTCCATACAGCCTCTCTCTCTCTCCAGCCTGTCGAGCTAAACTTTGTCTCGAGTTATATATCCTCAAGCAAGGCCAGAGCTTGACCAATCGATCTCAGGTATGGTCATCTTCAATCCCAATTGGACCGAAACACTTTGCCCACCTGTCATTCATTCTCTCGCAGCAAGCCCCGCTGCCAATTTCGTCTGTCAATCAATCTCCCCCTGCCAAAATCGGAAGGCCAGTGGTCAGTTTCTACCTGTCCACATTCCTCAACTCAACTCTGTTCTCCTTTGCTGAGACGGTGAGTGACCTTGACATGCATTCAGGTAGCTTTAAGCTTTAACATGTTCAGGCATCCTAAACTCCCCTTGCTCCGGCGGGAACTGTTACATTACCTCCCTAAACTACAGACCGAAACATGGATGGTCATTTTTTTCATCTGGCAAATGACCACCATTTTCGTCTTCACTATCCAAAATGTAAACGCCACTCCTGTTTACAACCAGTTTAACATCTGGTCATTCCTCCATCTCTATACCCTACCCCCTAATTATTCAAATCTCCGTGTAACTTCTCTTACATGTCTTTGATTACCGTCAGCAACGCCACTATTATACATTCCTTGGCATACGCGTCTGCGTTTTCCAGGACTATTTGCCCGGGGAAACCACTATCGCAGATGGCCGGTCTATTTTATCCTTGGTCTTTTTGTTTGTTCGGCCGTTGGCGTATCTCGAACTGGGATCTTTTCATCTTTGCTTTGATGACTGGTTCGCTGTCCTGGCTGGGGTTAACCTGTCTTTCCCTTTTCTTCGTTTTCCTTAGAGCGGCATGTGGAATGCTGAAGTCTGAATCTGTGGATTCTAAAGCTATGCTCGGCCAGGATTCCTGTGTGCTGTCATCGCCTCCTTCCGATGACTCACTCGTTTGCTGCCGCATTCGTTCCTCCCTATCAGATAGTCTTTGCTGTCGTTCCGGAAGTGGAATGTCACTTTCGCTATTAGAATTAGTCCTTGTTCTTCTCAACTTCTTGATGTGCTTTTGTCGTTCGTTGAGCGCTGTTCCTCTCTTTTTGGCTGCACGAGTGTTATTGAACGGTGCGTCCGTATAGCATTTTAACTGTGCATCATCCCCATTTCCTTCCTCAGTGGCCGAAGGGCTGTCCCTTTCTTCCGTCTGTTCGACCACTTCTCCCGCATGGCTAGAACCTGGCTTGGGGGGGGGGGCACGAAACCATAGCTGGTCCTGCCACCATTCCTCCTCCTCTCCTTTCTTCTTTATCTGACGAATCTCTGACTATTTCCTTGTTCGATTCTTCGTCGACTTTAACTAATGTTCTACCAGGCTTGACCACAAGTTCCTGGTAAACTTGGCCCCTTTCAGCACGCCCGACCATGTTAATCGACGTAATACCCTCTTCCTGAATTCTCGACCTACGCTGTCCAATGATGTAAGATTTCATCTGGACCTCTGAGCGAACGTTTGTCTCGTTTGTATTGCGTAACCTGCCCTCCGTACCTAACTTTTCTGGATACACAAAACCTGTATCTCTTTCTTTCTGTCCATCCGCCTCGTGCTCAAAGTCTCTTTGATAGCTCCTGTTCTGCCTCTCCATCTGTAACCGTGCAAAAGGCCTCTTGTGGGCTAAGAATCTGCCCGATTCAAACTTCTGCCCAACCATTCCTCCTCCTCTCATTTGACTTGGCCTCTCCACCTGGGTCAAACTCCCCTTTTTGCCACCTCTGTCCAGCCGTGCACACACGTCCGTCCTGAGATTTCCACCTCTGTCCCTCCACGGATCGGAATGTGGAAGTTGGATGGGCTTCCTACTCACTTTCCTACCACTCTGTCCCCTTCCAAAATACTGGGCCCTGTTTACACTTGTGATTTCTTTATTTCTTCTCTCCTTCCTAGCTGGTTTGAAAGCTCCCTTTTCAAACTGTTGCAACAGCTGTCGCAGCTTCCATTGGAGGTCTTTTTCCTGTTTTTCCAGCCGAATGACTCTGCCTGTTAGTTCTCTTAGCTGGTTTTGTAGTTGACTTTTGTCCTCCCACTTATCGCTGACTGCAGCTAGTGCCATGAAAGGCTTGTTTTTGATAACCAGTCCTCTTCTCCAGACAACGTTCGTATTCCGAAATATATTTGGGCATCCTATAGACAAATGTCCAAAAGCTAGACAATGATAACATTGTTTAACATTGTCCAACCTCGACATACTGAATAAACCCGTCTGGCCCACAAAAAAAAATTTACAAGACTGTCAAGTACGCACAAAGTCTTGTCAATAATACAACAATGGATGGTAAAAAAAATGTCACACTTACCAGTCAGATGATTGGAAAAGCTGTCTATGGTACTAACACTCTAACCACTAGCTACTCCTCTATTCCTAACTACACACACAAGTTATATATAACTGCGACACTTGTGTTAAACAGGCAAATAAAGATCTGTAGCTACACACTATATTTATAAAACTATAACTATCCGTGGTCACTGGCACCAAAATAATAATAACGTGTAACAGATCCCACTGTTTGCCTTGGCCATGATCTATCTTAGAACATTCTCACACTCATCCACATCATCATGACCATACTCAGTAAATGACATATCACACATCAGGTGGCATATTTATTAAATCATACTCATATCATAGAATGAGTAGAGAAATTACAAACACAATATAATACATATCTTAACTAAACATTCAACTAAAACGGGAATTGTAAGCATTAGCTATTGATGGAATTCCCAACTATCTAAAAACCCAGTTCTATTGCCTTGCAATGACATCACACACACATCGCCTTAACTGCGTCTTCAACACACCTTATCAAATACTCTTCCTTACTGAAATCCCCTCAGGCGGGCGATCTCGACATAACTCGTTCACAATGTGTCCTTGCTTACAAACACACTTTCACATTATCTATTAATGCAAAACTCACACACCTATTTGAGCGATCCTGTTCTATCACTAAACATTCGTCCAACAGTCAATCAATCGCTCCTCTATCTAAGTCGGTGAGTTAAACATACTATCCACATTCAGTCTCTCTCTCTCTTCCATACAGCCTCTCTCTCTCTCCAGCCTGTCGAGCTAAACTTTGTCTCGAGTTATATATCCTCAAGCAAGGCCAGAGCTTGACCAATCGATCTCAGGTATGGTCATCTTCAATCCCAATTGGACCGAAACACTTTGCCCACCTGTCATTCATTCTCTCGCAGCAAGCCCCGCTGCCAATTTCGTCTGTCAATCAATCTCCCCCTACCAAAATCGGAAGGCCAGTGGTCAGTTTCTACCTGTCCACATTCCTCAACTCAACTCTGTTCTCCTTTGCTGAGACGGTGAGTGACCTTGACATGCATTCAGGTAGCTTTAAGCTTTAACATGTTCAGGCATCCTAAACTCCCCTTGCTCCGGCGGGAACTGTTACATTTGTTTAGACTCTAAGAGACCTATCTGAGGTTAGACTATAAGAGACTTGTAGCGAGGTTAGACTGAGAGACGTGTGTGAGGTTAGTTTCTGAGAGATTTGTGTGGGGTTAGACTCTGAGAAACCTATCTAAGGTTAGACTCTGAGAGACGTGTGTGAGGTTAGATTCTGAGAGACTTGTATGAGGATAGACTCTGAAAGATTTGTGTGAGGTCAGAATCTGTGAGACTTGTGTGAGGTTAGACTCTAAAAGACGTGTGAGGTTAGACTCTGAAAGACGTATGTGAGGTTAGACTGAGTTACATGTGTGAGGTTAGACTCTGAGAAACTTGTGTGAGGTTATATTCTGAGAGACTTGTGTGAGGTTATAGTCTGAGAGACTTGCGTGAGGTTAGATTCTGAGAGACTTGTGTGAGGTTAGACTCCGAGAGACTTGTGTGAGGCTAGACTCTGAGAGACTTGTGTGAGGTTAGACCGAAAGACGTGTGTGAGGTTAGATTCTGAGAGACTTATCTAAGGTTAGACTCTGAGAAACTTGTGCGAGGTTAGACTGAGAGACGTGTGTGAGGTTAGACTCTGAGAGACTTGTGTGAGGTTAGACTCTGAGAGACTTGTGGGAGGTTAGACTTTGAGAGACTTGTGTCAGGTTAGACCGAGAGACTTGTGTGAGGTTAGACTCTGAGAGACTTATCTAAGGTTAGATTCTGTGAGATGTATGCGAGGTTAGACTGAGACACGTGTGTGAGGTTAGACTCTGAGAGACTTGTATGAGGTTAGACGTGAAGAGACTTGTGTGAGGTTAGATTCTAAGAGACTTGTGTAAGGTTAGATTCTGAGAGACTTGTGTGAGGTTAGATTCTGAGAGACATGTGTGAGGTAAGACTCTGAAAGATTTGTGTGAGGTTAGAATCTGTGAGACTTGTGTGAGGTTAGACTCTAAAAGACGTGTGAGGTTAGACTCTGAAAGACGTATGTGAGGTTAGACTGAGTTACATGTGTGAGGTTAGACTCTGAGAAACTTGTGTGAGGTTATATTCTGAGAGACTTGTGTGAGGTTAGAGTCTGAGAGACTTGCGTGAGGTTAGATTCTGAGAGACATGTGTGAGGTTAGACTCTGAGAGACTTGTGTGAGGCTAGACTCTGGGAGACTTTTGTGAGGTTAGACTCTGAGAAACCTGTAGGAGGTTAGACTTTGAGAGACTTGTGTGCGGTTAGACTCTTAGAGACTTGTGTATGGTTAGACTCTGAGAGACTTGTGTGAGCTTGGACTCTGAGAGACGTGTGAGGTTAGACTCTGAGAGACTTGTTTAAGGTTAGACTATGAGAGACCTATCTAAGGTTAGACTATTAGAGACTTGTATGAGGTTAGACTGAGAGTCTTGTGTGAGTTTAGACTCTGAGAGACTTGTGTGAGGTTAGACCGAGAGACTTGTGTAAGGTTAGACTCTGAGAGACTTGTGTGAGGTTAGAGTCTGAGAGACTTGTGCGAGGTTAGACTCTCAGAGACTTGTGAGACGTTAGACTCTAAGAGACTTGTGTGAGGTTAAACTGAGAGACTTGTGTCAGGTTGGACCGAGAGACTTGTGTGAGGTTAGACTCTGAGAGACTTATCTAATGTTAGACTCTGTGAGATGTATGCGAGGTTAGACACAGACATGTGTGTGAGGTTAGACTATGAGAGACTTGTGTGAGGTTAGAATCTTAGAAATTTGTGGGAGGTTAGACTATGAGAGACTTGTGTGAGGTTAGACTCTGAGAGACGTGTATGAGGTTAGACTTGAAGAGACTTGTGTGAGGTTAGATTCTGAGAGACTTGTGTAAGGTTAGAATCTGAGAAATTTGTGGGAGGTTAGACTCTGAGAGATTTGTGTGAGGTTAGACTCTGAGAGACTTGTGTAAGGTTGGACTCTGAGAGACTTGTGTGAGGTTAGACTATGAGAGACTTGTGTGAGGTTAGACTCTGAGAGACTTGTATGAGGTTAGACTTAAAGAGACTTGTGTGAGGTTAGATTCTGAGAGACTTGTGTAAGGTTAGATTCTGAGAGACTTGTGTGAGGTTAGATTCTGAGAGACATGTGTGAGGTAAGACTCTGAAAGATTTGTGTGAGGTTAGAATCTGTGAGACTTGTGTGAGGTTCGACTCTAAAAGACGTGTGAGGTTAGACTCTGAAAGACGTATGTGAGGTTAGACTGAGTTACATGTGTGAGGTTAGACTCTGAGAAACTTGTGTGAGGTTATATTCTGAGAGACGTGTGTGAGGTTAGCGTCTGAGAGACTTGCGTGAGGTTAGATTCTGAGAGACTTGTGTGAGGTTAGACTCTGAGAGACTTGTGTGAGGCTAGACTCTGAGAGACTTGTGTGAGGTTACACCGAAAGACTTGTGTGAGGTTAGATTCTGAGAGACTTATCTAAGGTTAGACTCTGAGAAACTTGTGCGAGGTTAGACTGAGAGACGTGTGTGAGGTTAGATTCTGAGAGACTTGTGTGAGGTTAGACTCTGAGAGACTTGTGGGAGGTTAGACTTTGAGAGACTTGTGTGAGGTTAGACTCTTAGAGATTTGTGTATGGTTAGACTCCGAGAGACTTGTGTGAGGTTAGACTCTGAGAGACTTGTGTGAGCTTAGACTCTGAGAGACGTGTGAGGTTAGACTCTGAGAGACTTGTTTAAGGTTAGACTATGAGAGACCTATCTAAGGTTAGACTCTGAGAGTCGTGTGTTAGGTTAGACTTTGAGAGACTTGTGTGATACTAGACTCTGAGAGACTTGTGTGAGGTTAGACTGAGAGACGTCTGTGAGGTTAGACTCTGGGAGATTTATTTGAGGTTAGACTCTGAGAGACTTGTTTATTGTTAGACTATGAGAGACCTATCTAAGGTTAGACTATTAGAGAATTGTATGAGGTTAGACGGAGAGACTTGTGTGAGTTTAGACTCTGAGAGACATGTGAGGTTAGACCGAGAGACTTGTGTAAGGTTAGACTCTGAGAGACTTGTGTGAGGTTAGACTCTGAGAGACTTGTGTGAGGTTAGACTCGGAGAGAATTGTATGAGGTTAGACTTTGAGAGACTTGTGTGAGGTTAGATTCTGAGAGACTTGTGTAAGGTTAGATTCTGAGAGATTTGTATGAGGTTAGACTGAGAGACTTGTGTGAGGTTAGATTCTGAGAGATTTGTGTGAGGTTAGACTCTGAAAGACTTGTGTGAGGTTAGACTCTGAAAGACTTGTGTGAGGTTAGACTCTAAGAGACTTGTGTGAGGTTAGACTGAGAGACTTATATGAGGTTAGACTGAGCGACTTGTACAGGTTAGACTATGAGAGACTTTTGTGTGAGGTTAGACTGAGAGACGTGTGTGAGGTTAGAATCTGAGAGATTTGTGTGAAGTTAGACTCCGAGAAACTTGTGGGAGGTTAAACAGAGAGACTTGTGTGAGGTTAGACTAAAAGACTTATTTAAGGTTTGACTCTGATAAACCGCTGCGAGGTTAGACTGAGAGACGTGTGTAAGGTTAGACTCTGAGAGACTTTTGTGTGAGGTTAGACTGAGAGACGTGTGTGAGGTTAGACTCTGAGAGACTTGTGTGAGGTTAGACTCTGAGAGACTTATGTGAGGTTAGACTCTGAGAGCCTTGTGTGAGGTTAGACTCTTCGAGATGTGTGTGAGGTTAGAATCTGAGAGACTTGTGTGAGGTTAGACTCTGAGAGACTTAAGTGTGAGGTTAGATTTTGAGAGAATTGTATGAGGCTGAACCTTGATATACTCTAAAAGACTTTTGTGAGGTTAGACTGAGAGACGTTTGTGAGGATACACTGAGAGACGTGTGTGAGGTTAGACTGAGATATTTGTGTTTGTTTAGACTCTAAGAGACCTATCTGAGGTTAAACTATGAGAGACTTGTAGCGAGGTTAGACTGAGAGACGTGTGTGAGGTTAGTTTCTGAGAGATTTGTGTGTGGTTAGAATCTGAGAAACCTATCTAAGGTTAGACTCTGAGAGACTTGTGTGAGGTTAGAATCTGATAAATGTGTGGGAGGTTAGACTATGAGAGATTTGTGTGAGGTTAGACTCTGAGAGACTTGTGTAAGGTTGGACTCTGAGAGACTTGTGTGAGGTTAGACTATGAGAGACTTTTGTGAGGTTAGACTCTGAGAGACTTGTATGAGGTTAGACGTGAAGAGACTTGTGTGAGGTTAGATTCTAAGAGACTTGTGTAAGGTTAGATTCTGAGAGACTTGTGTGAGGTTAGATTATGAGAGACATGTGTGAGGTAAGACTCTGAAAGATTTGTGTGAGGTTAGAATCTGTGAGACTTGTGTGAGGTTAGACAAAAGAAGTAACAATTGGCAACAGCCAGTGTCCTTCTACGAGAAGCTGTACGGAAGCGTACAGAGCCTTTAATCGACTGCTGCCTTTGTTAAAATCATTGAAGCTGAGGTATGAAGACGAACGAAGAAGCAGAAGAAACTATTTTAGCTTTCGAGACAAGCTGTTGTTTACTAACCAATTTTGCTTGAAATTAAGTAGGATCTATAGTATATATATATATCTCTTTATCTATATCTCAAGCAGATGTGGATATATTGAGATCGGATTTAGATAAAATTCGAGAGGGGTTTGTAGGTTCGCAAATGGAGTTTAATGTAGATAAATGTACAGTCATCCACATGGGTAGATCCAATATGAAACATAATTACATAATGGGAGAGAACAATATTAGAAAGATAGATAAGGAAAGGGACTTGGAAGTTATACTAGATCATACAGGTAAGGTGAGACAGCAAATTCAGGTAGGAATTAAAAAGGCAAATGCAATGTTATGTATGATAAACATAAATATTAAACATAGGAGCAAGGAAGTGATAGTCAAACTGTATAAAGCATTAGTTAGACCTAGATTGGAGTTATATGTACAGGCGTGGAGTCATTATCATAGAGGGGATACAAACATGCTGGAAAGAATACAAAAAAGCGCGACATAGCTGATAGTGGGATTGCAGAATTACAGTTATGAGGAAAAACCGGCCTAGTGTCTAGAAGAGAGAAGAATTCGTGGTGACTTAATACAGGCTTATAAGATGATCAGAGGAATGGATAAATTAGACTATAACAAGTTTTTTTTTAAAAACAACAGCCACCAAAATAGAACAAGAGGGCATAGTTATACATTAACTAAAGAGAGGTCCAGATTCGATATTAGGAAATATTTTTTTAATTAGAGAGTGGTGAATGCTTGGAATGCATTGCCAAGGGAGGTAGTGGAAGGAAGGACAGTTAATGCATTTAAGAATCAATTGGATGCGCATAGCTTTTAGAGCAAGGTGATGAAATGAAACTGTATGTATACAGATTCTGCAGAGTATTCTAAACCAGTTTAAGGACGTTAAGCTAAGTTAAGGATATCTGCATATTTCCTTTTTGCTATCCATTGTATTTTGAGCACTTTTCTATAGTCCTTTAGTTCAAAAGATGCAATCCTTTTCTTAAGTGTTTGTGTGGGGGTCCACGTTTCACATCCGTATGTCTTCATCGGTATAATGCAAGTTCACAGAATAGTTATTTTCATTTTATTAATGTTCTGTCATCAGTTTCTCATTTTATTGAACCTCTGCATTGCCGTAGCCATTGGCGCTTATAACTGACCGAGGTACTCAAAGCTTGTGACTTTCTCTATCTTCTGTTATTCTAAAATAACTTTAGGTTTGGTCTTTGCATTGCCTGTGATCGTTATCTTGGTTGTACTTTAAATTCAGGTATAGATTTTGGACTTCGTTGAGTTGTGTTTACGCTCATCAGTACTTTTACATTTCGCTAGTTGTTAGACCCACCGGGCTAGATCGCACGTGGACACAGTCCTGGTGTGAACAGACTATCTACAATGCAGTTAGTAAACTAGCCTTATCTTGTAAAGCGAGCTATGCAAGTTTTCATTCCATTTCCAACAATATATATCTGCAAATATGGATTTTCGACATTTGTAGCATAAAAGAAAAACAAATCGAAACCGATTAGATGTCTAACATGGCAAACGTGTGGTTTGTACAACACAACAGTTGAATCCTCTTCAAGAAAGAGAAACAACAAGCCTTCACGCGGTCAGCATTTCGTGATCTTTGTGACCCGTTCCTCAGCCTTGCATATATACGCAGCATGTTCATTCAAACAATAATGAAATTAACTTTCTTCTATTTTAAATGTATTGTGTTTCTATTAAAATTGTTAAGAAAGACACATATATCACATGTACTTTTGTGTTTGTTTTTTAACTATTTCTATATAACTGGTTCTTTGCTATTGTAGTTTATGTATTTAAAAACATTATTCCGAGAAGGGGTACGTGACATACACTTGACAAGGGAGACCATAGAACACAAATGGCTAACAACTTTCCCTTAGACGTGTACAAAAACCTGTCTTGATATAGTCGCCATCACGGCCTGCGATGGACATCAGAACATGACACAACCGTTGAGTTACAGGAACAATTTGTATCTACAGTTAACATCATTTGCTGAATAAGAATGATCACCAATGGGCAGCAGCGTGCGGTGAACACCTTTCATGGCTTGGTTTTGAAGTTTGCTAATTTTATCAAAGTTCGCCTTTGCTGCTGTTGCCCATGCCGCAATGCCATATTCGAGAACTGGTCTCACTCTTCCAGTGTACAGTTTCGTCTGTTCCCCAACTTGTGCCAGCAAGTTTCCTCATGATTGCCATTCTTTGTCTGGCTCTCATTCGGTTTCTCTCGATCTGACTTTTCCATGTAATGCACCGATCAAATGTGACTCCCAGGTAGTTTTGGTTGCCGTTTGTCTGCAGATATTTGCCTTTAAGACTTTTTTTGGTGTTCTGGGGTTTGTTTGAAAGCGAGAATATCGTACACGTTGTTTTTTCCTCATTTATTTTGACCAGCCATGAGTTCGCCCACTCCTCCAACGATGTTAGGGCCTGCTGCATCCGATTGCTTGCTATGGTGAGATTTTTTTCAGACGTCCACATAGCCAGATCGTCTGCAAACATGGAGCTGTAGACTCTTTTTGGTAGGTTCTCTGTGATATTGTTTATATACACCAGGAAAAGTGTTGGTGATAGTACTCCCCTTTGGTGTACTCCCTGCTCAAGTGTCACCTTTTTGCTCATCTGCTATTGTACTTGAACTATGGATGTTCTGTTTTCTAGGTTGTCGCTAATCCATCTGTACATTTTCCCACAAACTTCACTTCTTCGTAGCTTGACTTTAAGAAGACGAAAAAGAAGAGAAAGAAGAAGAAAAAGAAGAGAAAGAAAAAGAAGATAAACATGAGTAAATAGTACTACCTGATATTGCCCGAAGAAGATTTGAATGTTTAAATGAAGTATATTGTTAAAAAGCAACTAATCTGATTGGCAAACATCCGGCCAGTCTCTAAACCCTGATCTATGGGTGAGAGAGCTGGAGTGTGTACGCCAAACACGCCAGGAGGTTGAATCATTTCTACATGACACATACTCCAAATTGGCTACAAGACCACATCACAAATAACTATACTCTTTTCATTACTACTACACTATTCATACACTTTTGTAGAAAGTTAAAGTGAGATAGACTGGCCAAGTTTCTCGAATGTCAAGTGAAAGGTTCCAAAAGAAATTACTGTTTAGCGAGCTTTGCGCAGTAAGGCGATCACCTGGACGTCAATAAAGGCGATTCAGTGAATCCTGGCAGTAAATCGTTTAGCCTGAAAAAGGCGAGGCCAAAAAAGAGCCTTGCATGCAGTTAGCGAGGGTCGACGGGCGATCAGGTGGAAGTATAGAGTAGAAAGAAAACCAGCACCAGCTGGTGTTGGCTTAATCTGTCATGCACACATCCGCCCACAGACTTAAGGGCGCAGTATGACACATGATGATGTTGGTTATTCTCATCGACGGCGATAAGCCAATTATTATTGTCATGATCATATTTCTTCAAAATCAAGTAAATACCGGATCAAGATGGTGAGCAGCGCATGAGCTGCAGCGGTCATCGAGCCATAGCTGACTGATAGCGTAAGGGCTAGCGAACCGGAGCTGCCAAGGCCGTTCTACACGTCCGCGCAGTATTCTAGAAAACAGGCTGCAACAGAGCAGACTGGCTAAGGAGAAGGGATCGAAGAGGGAATGCTAACCCGGTACTCAAAAAATGCTTGCTGAAGTCGGATGTGTTGGACCGAAAGGGGCAAATATCGACATAACGCATTCCGTTCTCTGGACTGCGTTCTGCTACTTAGGCCCGTGTCAGGGTTTGGTAGCGAGAGATGGAGAACAAACGAAGCCAAGCCAAGACAAGTAAATACATTTAATATTTATCAGTTTATTGGCGTCTCAGTAACTGATCATCATGCGCCTGGCGCCCTGACGAAGTTTGCCCAGCTCTGTCTCCCGTATTTCGACACAGTCTACTATGGCTGCAAACGCCGGTACGTGAGTGGCAGTCCCTGTCGCAGATCGTACAACGGGGCAGAGGAGGCTGACTTGCCGGGGTGTTCCCCGATCTTTTCAGTCGTGCCCATTTCTCTGGATCCAGATGGCCTCTACAAGCGTCGGCAACTACTGTGCACCTCCCAACTGACTGTCTGCAATCGACTCAATCCTGAGCTTTCGGCTTGGATGTCGCATGACGTCATATCCATCTTGAATACGTCCTTGAATCGCGGTGTGGGGTAGTCGATTCCTTTAGCTGCAGTGATCAGTTGTCCATAAAATATATCATATAACAGCCTTTACAATGTATGTAAATATACACTCGCGAGCATACGACTACTCTAAGACAGATGTACAGAAGATGAAAGATACAGACAGCCACATAAACTGGAAAGATATTGTCAGAGGTACAGACGTTGAACAAGAGGCAGAGTGTTTCAAAACACTTTTAGAACAACTAAAAGTCGAATATGTTCCATGTATGAAGGTAAACACCAATCATAAAAAGTGGATTACTAGATTTGTAGCTAAATGTACAAGAGCTTAAAATAAAGCCTGGACAATGTATATAAAGGCAAGTAAATCAAAAGAAATATATTACAAATATTTGGACAAGCAAAACATAGCTCAGAAAGTAAATAAAGCAGCAAAAATAGACTTCGACAAAAACTTACTAATAGGATCAAGACTGATGGTGAAAGCTTCTTTTCTAATGTTATAAATAAACAAAGACCTAAAGACAAGGTAGGCTTTCTTATAGACAGGACAGTGACAATAAGCAGAGAAAATATGGAGATAGCTAATCTAATAAATCAATACTTTTGCACAGCCTATACAAAAGAACACTCCTCCAAGATACCAGAGCCTATACATATTTTCAAATGTCAAATGGAAATAGTGCGATTAAAATCATTCTATATTACGGAGGAAATGGTTCTAAAAAGATTGGAAGGATTAAAAGTGGATAAATGTACAGATCAAGATGGTATCCATTCATCAATGCTATTTGAAGTATAGACTAACTAGTTAAGCCATTGGCTATATTATTTTCTCAATCACTTGCAAAATGGATTGTTCCAAGAGATTGGAAAGATGCAGGAGTGATTCCCTTATTCAAAAGAGGAAAGAAATCAGATCCAGCTAATTAAGTAAGTTTAACGTGCATAGTCTGTAAATTGTTAGAGTCAATAATGAAAGAAAACATTGTAATGCATCTAGACAGGTTAAATCTAATCAGAAATAGTCAGCATGGGTTTACTAGAGGGAGACCGTGCTTAACAAATCTATTGGAGTGCATGGAGGTGATTACTAAAATCATAGATAAGGGAGAACCAGTGGATGTTATTTATCTAGATTTTACAAAGGCTTTTGATATAGTACCTCATCAACGATTATTTAAAAAGTTAAAATCACATGGGATAGATGGGCAGGTTGCCGATTGGATTGAAAGTTGGTTAACGGGAAGAAGACAGCGATTGACATAAATAAGGAGTACTCTGAGTGGTGTGAAGTAAAAAATGGAACAAAATTACAGAATTGGCGAGAACAATACTAGAATGATAGATAAAGAAAGGGACATAGAGGTAATAATAGAGCATACAGGTAAGGTGAGTGAGCAAGTCCAGGTAGCAGTGAATAAGTCAAATGCAACGTTAGGTATAATTAAAAAAGAAGAAATATTTAACATAGGAGTAATGAGGTGATTGACAAACTGTATAAAGCATTAGTATGACCTAGATCGGAGTACTGTGTACAGATGTGGAGTCCTTATCGTAGAAGAGCTATAAATATGCTGTAAAGGATACAAAGAATAGCGACAAAACTGATAGTGGGATTCCAGAATTACAGTTACGAGGAAAGACTCAGAAAAACCGGCCATTAGTGTCTAGAAAAGAGAAGAATTAAACCTGACTTAATCTAAGTTGATAAGATAATCACAGGAAAAGTTAAATTAGACTATAACAAGTTTTTCAAAATACAACCACCAGCGAGAACAAGAGGGCACAGATACAAATTAAGTAACGAAAGGTCCACATTGGACACAGGACATTTTTTAAAATTCAGACAGTGGTGAATGCTTGGAATGCTTTGCCCAAGGAAATAGTGGAGGCAGAGACAGTTAATGCATTTAAGAATAAATATGATGTACATAGTTATTAGAGCAGGGTAATGCAAATGGGACTGGTTGTCTACAGACTCTGATGAGTTTTCTAAACCAATATAAAAACGTTATGTTAAGTTAAGTTATGCCGTGTTTGTTAGCTTACTCAGTACGTTTTATGATTGTGCTAACTTTTTGTTTTATCGCTTCACATTGTTCTTTGTAGGACAATGTGCGATCCATTGTAATTCCTAGGTACTTAGGTGTATCTTTATGTTTAAGTTTATGCCCCTGCCAACTAATCTTTCAAACTCTCAAGGCTATTCTTGCATCCTGTTGCAGCCCGCCACTTAACGTCTTTAACAGGACGCACACAAAATTAATCTTACATATTACGGGCATTCTACAACAACAATAAATACAACAACAATAACAACAACATGCTGATATGGCTTTTGAAGTCAGGATATCGGCTATTTCATTATTATAAACTATGCAGGAGGAATGATTTCAAGAAATGCTATCTCGGCATAGATAAAGTCACACACTAACTCTAACCACTTTCATAAAGCTGTAGAAACTGATTCACGTTTCTAATCGTGTTTACTTACTCTCAACTCTGTCAAATGATATTCTCATTAATAACTAAACCTGTACATCGCTAAGTATCATTGAAGGAAGTGTGGCGACTACATGAGTTGGCCACCCCACCTCATAAAAAGCTGAGGCCTAGTACAGTGGAGTCTCTAACACTTCAACATCGACATCAATCACTGCGAAAGGATTACCTTTTCCTTTTCATGTTAAAATCATTTACATCGAATACCAGTACCAAAGAAAGGAAAAGATAGAACAGATCCAAATTTGATACAGGCCTATCAGTTTACTGAGCTGTGTAGGTAAACTGATGAAGCGTATGATAAACATCAGACTGATGTGGCACCTAGAAGAAAAAACACATATTAATTCCACAGAAAGCAGGATTTAGACAACACAGATCCACTGAGGATCAAATCACTCTCATAGCGCAGAAAATAGAGGATGCTTACCAGGAGAAAAAGCATACAGTAGCGGTTTTGGTGGATCTAGAGAAGGCATTTGACAAGGTGGGGAAAGAGGGACTTAAAGTCAAGCTATAAAGAAGTGAAGTATCTGGACAAATGTACAGATTGGTCAGCCACTATCTCGAAAACAGAACAGCCAGAGTTCAAGTACAAGGGAAGATGAGTAAAAATGTGACACTGGAGCAGGGAGTACCCCAAGGGGGAGTACTGTCACCCACACTTTTTTCTGGTGTATATAAACAACATAATAGAGAATATATTAAGAAGAGTCCACAGCTCCATGTTTGCAGACGATCTGGCTTTGTGGACCACTGAAGAAAATCTCACCATGGCAAACAATCGGATGCAGCAGGCCCTAACATTGCTGGAGTAGTGGACGATGAGGCAGACAGACTGGCTAAAGAAGGTGCAAGGTTACCACAACCAGAATCTAGTGTGACCTACGAAGAGTTCAAAAGGTTTATTAGGGCCAGATACATGGCCAAATGGGAAACAGAGCATACTGGCTACACAAAAAATGATGCCTACTACCAGTTGAACAGAAGAGAGCAGGTCGTGGTCTTCAGACTCCGCACAGGCCACAACAGACTGAGGTACCATCTCTTCAATAAACTGAAGAAAGGTGGTACTGACGAATGCACCTGTGGTACAGGGAAAATGACCGCGGAACATCTGCTGCAAAATTGCCCGACATACGAGAACCAGACAAAGCACATGTGGCCATCACCAGTGGCAACACTAGACAAGCTCTATGGCAGTGTCGACAGCCTCAGGATGACAGCTGCCTTCTTCGAAAAAATTCAAGTTGACGTCTGACAGCGTACGAAGAAGAAGATTTACCTCGAATTGTTTTTAACACCTGCACAAATTAACAGTCATCTAACAATATTCATATTTCTGTTGTTCATCCTCTCTCTCTTTCTCTCTCTCTACTTTGGTCTTCTTGGTTCTCTGTACTCTCAGCAATCAATGCTGACTACCAACTAATGTGTGACAAATATGAACTGATGTGATCATATAAGACATTCCAATGTACCCCGCCCACTACCAGTTAAAGGCCAACACAAAATACAGAAGGGATTGAAGCTCACGAGCAAAAACATGCATTTAGAACGTGCCAACCGTAGCGACAATCCGCCCAAGAAACTTTTGATTATGTCAAGGAAAGAATGTCAGAATACAAACACAGCCAACTTGCTGTTTACATTCATGGATACATCGAGTAATATAAATATACTGTAGTCGGGGATGCTGTGGTAGAAACTTCTCTATAAGAGGTTTTAGCTTTTATCAGATGGGGATAGCCAGTTCCCTTCCTCGATGTCTTGGCTTACAATATCACTGATATATAAATTTATTTTTATTACCGCCAGGGATGAGGTACTAGAATCTTCATTGTTCTGATACACACCCGAATCCATGAACTGGTCAATACGACATGATACCGCACAAATGACAACGGTCTGTGGTAGAAAAGGGCAAGTCTTCGTCACAGAATCCAGAAATTGAAACCTCTAATCAAACCAAAAACTTCAGGTTTTGTGAAAACCAATTCCTGTTCCTCTATCCTTTCTCCTAACAGTAAATCTGGTACTCGTTTACAGCTGGGTTGGCTGGAACAAGTTGCAGCCGGAAAGAAGCAGCCACTCTACCAACGTTGTATCCTACGCTCTACATGTACATATAGTGTGGTCTTATGTTTCCTCTAATAACATGTCTTAATGGGAATCACACCTTTTCTTCTGCTTATCTCACGGAATAATCACTCTTTCATGGTTGTATGCTTAAACATCTATCTAATTGTTCTATTGTAGGTCAATGTTTTGTTATTATTATTGTCATGATTATTATCATCATCATCCTCATCATCTTCTATCAACTTGTGTCGTTAGAAGGCGTGGAAGGGGGTGTAGTTTTATGTCGTGTGCCATCTTCGTCGCAGATGTTGTTGACATCAAGTGTTTTTTTAAACACAGCGAGGGACATAGCCAAACAAATACAAAAAATATATAATTAAGAGTTATCCCATCATAAAAAATTTGCGTGAGAGGTTCTGGCTTGGGCGTCTCCCCTCTTTATCCAGGTTACAAACCTTAGAACGAGTGAGCTATGGCCCTACACCAGAACCACATGGACGTGTACATTGGCATCTGTACACTGAAGGCGATAGGTGTTAATTATCCACCCGACCAAATTTCTCACGCTTGTTGTCGTCCTCGTGCACGACATATGGGGAGGAACAGCTCGCGACCCCGGGCGCTCGTCGGCGACAATTGTGACAGAAAAGCCGTGCTTATCACAAGAGCTGAACCTTGAACCTTGACCGGCGTCGAAGTCATGGAGCGAACTAGACAAGTAACTGGCAGAAGACAACACTGGCTGCTCCTGTAGCTGTTAATAGTAAGGTTAGAGTTAGCATATATGCTGATGCCTGTTTAAGTTAGCTCTGTTGTGGTGACAGCGACTCGCATATTGTTTTTAAAATGAATTTAATAATATTCATAAAATGCAAAAAAAAGTTAGAAATTTCCGAAAGGTAAATTTCGTATGGTATGCTCCATTATACGCAACCGTAACTATTATAAGTATTTGCTTTATTTTCATGTAATTATTAAATGATTTATATTATTGTAGTGCATTTATTACATCCCTTTCTTTTGAATACATTGCCCTTATGACGAAGTAATCATTGTCCGTGTAAATACAGTTCACTACTAGGCCGTGAAACTGTTATCTAGCTAATCAAAGATCCTGTGCTGAAAGTTGTTTATGGTTAAGCGTGTGTGCTACTTTTAAATTGTTCAAGCTTGGATATGTAAAAGCAAATGTATGTAGACTTTTATGTTATAAATTTCTATAACATACCATTTATAGATTGTTAATCTCATTGTACATATCCAAATTTTAAACTGTACATTTTTTAGAACATGACACCCATTACCATCATTTTAATAACACTAGCCATATGGAATCTTGCATGTTTACTGTTGGCTGAATATATGTAAACATAATATTCATAATGTGGCATAAGAAATACGTAAACATTAAATTGAACCTTATTTCAGTGTGTGTTTGTTTCTTGTTTATTTCTTTATTTCACAAGACGCATAAGTTGCCATATTAACAAATGTAAACAAACAGATATTAAAGTACACATTACTAAAGCCCAGGCATTGATACAATTGCTCTTTGCTGTCACTCTGTGTATTTATGATATATTTGAATACTGACACTATTAACATACACCAAATTAAAAGCATGGTAGTAATACATATCTTATTATTGTAAACATACATTTTTGTACGAATGCACATATTTCTTTACGTTTGTGTGTGCGTGTGTGTACAACTGTGTAAAACCCTACAGTATTGACAGATTTCCAAAACTACTTATTACGTACTGTTCCTACTGGCATTATAAATGCAGCTCTAGAATTGATTGCAAAACACCTTCGATTGGTTCTGTTGTTGTTGATTCATCCATTTAGCAAATACATACACAGTAGGCGTTTAGCTTGTTTGAAAAAGCCAGTCTTTGCAAACCGTCGAAGGGTTTGAGAGTTGATAATGCTATTGTGGTTAACATGTGGGTAGTAAGATTATATGTACGAACGTAAATATTGGTCTGTCACTGTGTGTGTTAACATATGGATAGCAAGATACTGTGTAGAAGATTAAAGCTTGGTGTCAGTCTGTTAATATAATGATAGTGAGAAACTATGTAGGACATTAAAGCTCTGCGTTAGACTGCTAACAAGCTTGCGGTTGGTGTGCTAACATGTGAATAGTAACATATCATGAAGAAGATTAAAGCTTAGTGTCAATCTGCTAATATGTTGATAGTGAGATACTATGTAGGACATCAAAGCTCTGCGTTAGACTGCTAAAAAGCTTGCGGTTGGTATGCTAACATGTAAATAGTAAAATATCACGTAGAAGATTAAAGATTGGTGTCAATCTGCTAATATGTTGATAGTGAGATACTATGTAGGACATCAAAGCTCTGTGTTAGACTGCTAACAAGCTTGCGGTTGGTGTGCTAACATGTTAATAGTAAAATATCATGTAGAAGATTAAAGATTGGTGTCAATCTGCTAATATGTTGATAGTGAGATACTATGTAGGACATCAAAGCTCTGCGTTAGAATGCTAACAAGCTTGCGGTTGGTGTGCTAACATGTGAATAGTAAAATATCATGTAGAAGATTAAAGCTTGGTGTCAATCTGCTAATATGTTGATAGTGAGATACTATGTAGGACATTAAAGCTGAGTGTTAGTCTACTAACATGTGGATAGTAAGATATTTTCAAGACAGTAAATCTCCAAGTTGGTTTGCATCTGTTGATTTGTAAATAGTAAGACCTTATGTAAGAGATTTAAGCTCAGTATCTGACTCCTAACATGTGGATAGTAAGATAATATGTACACCATTAAATCTTAGTGTCTATCTGTTAATATGTAGATAAAGAGATAATATGTAGGACATTAAAACTCAATTTTAGTCCTCTAGCGTGCAAAAATTCTTTATTCCTCTTTGCGTTCAGGATCCTTTGGTCATGTTATATCTGCAAGCCAGTAATCATGATGCAGTCCATAATCTTTACCAGGACATAGTGGCTGCACCATAGCTTTTGCCTCAGCTCTGCATTCTTTGGTATCTCATTTCACTAAAACACAGTGAAAGTAAAATGCTATGTAGAACACACATTTTGGTGTTGGTCTGTTAATTTATGGATTGTAGGTACTACGTAAGACTGTAAAATTACATGGCGATCTACATATGTTGCCATGTGGATAGTAAAGTAAAATGTAAGGTATCCAATCCTAGTATTGGTCAGTTATCAAATGGATTGTAAGATAATATTTAGGGTATCAAATCTTGGTGCTGGTCTGTTAACATGTGGATGGTAAAATAATATGTAGGGTATCAAATCTTGGTGCTGGTCTGTTAACATGTGGATGGTAAGATAATATTTAGTGTAGCAAATCTTGGTGCTGGTCTGTCGACATGTGGATGGTAAGATAGTATGTATAACAGTAAAGCTAAGTGTTCTTCTAGCATGGGGATTCAAAGATAAAATGTAGGGCTTTGAAGCACAGTGTGGATCTATTAACATGTGATTAGTAGTATAATATGTACAACATTAACGGACATGGTCAGTTAGTTGAGAGGTGGAAAGTAAGATACTATGTGGGACAGTAGAGTTTGTTGTCTGTCTACTTCTTTTGTCCTGTGAATATCAAGATAATATAAAGGACATTGAACCACGGTGTGATTCTGTTTGCACTGTGATAGTCAAATAAAATAATTAAGTCTACTGCATCTCTCTTTGGGGGGAAAGGAAGATACTTTTATTTTGGCGATAAGGCTCAGTGTGGGTTTGTTAATGTATTGATAGTAAAAATTTATTTAGAACATTACAGCTCGTTGTTGGTCTATTGACATGCGGACAGCAGGATGCTGTTTAGGAAATTTATTATTGGTTTCTGTTTGTTAACAAATGGAAGGTCTCACACTTAATAGGACAGAAAAGCTCAGTGTTGGTCTGTTAATACATGTGAACTGTAAGATATTGTGTAGGACACATGTTCTCAGTGTTGGTCTGTTAATACATGTGAACTGTAAGATATTGTGTAGGACATATGTTCTCAGTGTTGGTCTGTTAATACATGTGAACTGTAAGACATTGTGTAGGACACGTGTTCTCTGTGTTGGTCTGTAAACATGATGATTAGTAAGATATTATGTATGACATTACAACTCAGTGTTGATGTTTTATCAAGGGGAAAGATAATATATACAACTTTACATCTCGACTGTTATGCGTTGACATTTGAATATTAAGAAAATATGTAGGACATGAAAGCTCACTGTTTGTATGCTAACAAGTGGATAGTACAATACTATGAGGTAAAGTAATGCTAGCTGTCATTCTGTTAACACGCGGATAGTAAGATACTATGTAGGACATTACTGCTCTGTGTTGGTATTTTGACCTGGGGATAGTAAGATACTATAAAGGACATTACAGATCAGTGTTGGTCTGTTAACAAGCGGAGAGTAAGATACTATGTAGGACATTACTACTCAGTTTTGGTCTGTTTACCTGGGGGAAAAAATATACTATTTAGGACACCTATTCATGAGGTTGGTTTGTTTTCATGTGGATAGTGAGAAAATATATACAACATTATTTCTCAGTTGATGTATATTAACATGTCGATATTAAGAAAATAAGTAGGACATGAAAGTTCACTGCCTGTGTGTTTTGAAGTGGGTAGTTTGATGTTATGTAGAAAAGTGAAGATTGCTTTCATTCTGTTATAACGTGTGGATAGTAAAACAATAGGTAGGACATTACAGATTTGTGTCAGACTGCTATCTTTGTACAGAAATATAAAAAGTAGGTCATTTAAGCTTTGTGTTAGTATGTTAACTTCTGGACAGTAAGATTACATGTAGGACATTAACAAATGGGAATGGTTTGTAAACATGCAAACAGTTAATGCTACATAGGACAATAAAACTCAGTGTCTGTCTGTTAACAGTTGTATAGTTAGATACTATGTACGTCATCTATGCCAAAAGCTCGGTTTTCGGCTATTAACATGCAAATTAGTAATGTACTATGTAGGACATTACAGCTTGTTGTCGGCCTGCTAAGATAGGGATAGTATGATACTTTACAGGACAATTATCTTGGTGTCCATCTGTTAATATACAGACAGTAAGATACTACCTAGGACCTTAAAGCTCAGTGTTAGCCTTCATCTTTTGTCATGCTGATACTAAGATTCTATGTAGGAGATTAAAAATCAGATTTGGTCTGTTGAAGAGGCGTCAGTGAGATATTTTATAGGACCGTCAAGCTCAGTTTAGATCTGTTAAAGTGGGGTCAGTAAGATATTATGTAGGACACTAATACTTTTAGGTAGGTTTGTTAACATGGGGATTGTAAAATGCTATGCAGGACAGTAAAGTTAGGTGACTGTTCGTGTATGTTACTGTTGGGATACTCAGATAGTATGTTAATATGTAGACAGTAAGATGCTATGTATCGCATTAAATCTAAAGAATTGGTTGGTTATATGAGGACATTAAGATAATATATAGGACACTGAAGCTTAGTGAAATTCTGTTGACATGGTGACAGTTTGTTTGTTTGTTTGTTTTTTTGAGTTCGCCTTATTTCTCTAATCGCCAAGGTGGTGTACATTGTACGGTGGTTTTTATTTTGCGCCTGTCGGCCAAGTGCTACCAACTTCAACATGCATTTTATGTAAGGGTCTGCTTCCTCTTGCATTTTCTAAGAATTCGCTTCCTTGGGGTAACGGCGCTGTGATGGGGATTGAATCCAGCACCTTTGGGTTTTGAGCCGGGCCACTTAACCACTAGGCCACACCGTCCCCATGGTGACAGTAAGATAATATGTAGGATATTAGCGAATAGCATCGGTCTGTTAACATTTAGATAGTAAGATTTTATGTAGTACATTACAGCTTGCTATTAGGTCTGCTAACATTTAGAAAGATAGATTTTATATTAGGACATTACAGCTTTGTGTTAGTCTGTTGACATGGAGACTGTAAAATGCTATGAATGACATTAAAACATGTGGATAGTACACTATCATGTAGGATAGCAAAGCTCAGAGTCGGGCTGATGACATGGGTACAGAAAGATATCTTCTTCGAAGTACGCTGTCAGACATCAACGTGAATTTGTTGAAGAAGAAGAAGAAGTAAGATAGTGTGTAGGACATTAAAATTTACTGTCGGTTTGTTAACACGTGGATAGTAAGATATTATTTTTAACAGTAAAGCATGGTGTCTGCTTGTTAACATATGGATAGTAAGATATTATGTAGGACATTCAAGCTCTGTGTTGGCCAGTTGACTTGTGAATAGTAAGATGCTCTGTAGGACATTAAAGCTCTGTGTTGGCCAGTTGACTTGTGAATAGTAAGATATTCTGTAGGACATTTAAGCTCTGTGTTGGCCAGTTGACTTGTGGATAGTAAGATATTCTGTAGGACATTCAATCTCTGTGTTGGCCAGTTGACTTGTGAATAGTAAGATACTCTGTAGGACATTCAAGCTCTGTGTTGGCCAGTTGACTTGTGAATAGTAAGATACTCTGTAAGACATTCAAGCTCTGTGTTGGCCAGTTGACTTGTGAATAGTAATATACTCTGTAGGACATTCAAGCTCTGTGTTGGCCAGTTGACTTGTGAATAGTAAGATATTCTGTAGGACATTCAAGCTCTGTGTTGGCCAGTTGACTTGTGAATAGTAAGATACTCTGTAGGACATTCAAGCTCTGTGTTTGCCAGTTGAATTGTGAATAGTAAGATACTCTGTAGGACGTTAAAGCTCTGTGTTGGCCAGTTGACTTGTGAATAGTATGATACTCTGTAGGACATTCAAGCTCTGTGTTGGCCAGTTGACTTGTGAATAGTAAGATACTCTGTAGGACATTCAAGCTCTGTGTTGGCCAGTTGACTTGTGAATAGTAAGATACTCTGTAGGACATTCAAGCTCTGCGTTGGCCAGTTGACTTGTGAATAGTAAGATACTCTGTAGGACATTCAAGCTCTGTATTGGCCAGTTGATTTGTGAATAGTAAGATATTCTGTAGGACATTCAAGCTCTGTGTTGGCCAGTTGACTTGTGAATAGTAAGATACTCTGTAGGACATTCAAGCTCTGTGTTGGCCAGTTGACTTGTGAATAGTAAGATACTCTGTAGAACATTCAAGCTCTGTGTTGGCCAGTTGACTTGTGAATAGTAAGATACTCTGTAGGACATTCACGCTCTGTGTTGGCTAGTTGAATTGTGAATAGTAAGATACTCTGTAGGACATTCAAGCTCTGTGTTGGCCAGTTGACTTGTGAATAGTAAGATACTCTGTAGGACATTCAAGCTCTGTGTTGGCCAGTTGACTTGTGAATAGTAAGATACTCTGTAGGACATTCACGCTCTGTGTTGGCTAGTTGAATTGTGAATAGTAAGATACTCTGTAGGACATTCAAGCTCTGTGTTGGCCAGTTGACTTGTGAATAGTAAGATACTCTGTAGGACATTCAAGCTCTGTGTTGTCCTGTTGACATGTGAATAGTAAGATACTCTGTAGGACATTCAAGCTCTATGTTGGCCTGTTGACATGTGGATAGTAAGATACTCTGTAGGACATTCAAGCTCTGTGTTGGCAAGTTGACTGGTGAATAGTAAGATACTCTGTAGGACATTCAAGCTCTGTGTTGGCCAGTTGACTTGTGAATAATAAGATACTCTGTAGGACATCCAAGCTCTGTGTTGGCCAGTTGACTTGTGAATAGTAAGATACTCTGTAGGACATTCAAGCTCTGTGTTGGCCTGTTGACATGTGGATAGCAAGATATTCTGTAGGACATTCAAGCTCTGTGTCTGCTTGTTAACATGTGGATAGTAAGATATTATGTAGGACATTCAAGCTCTGTGTTGGCCAGTTGACTTGTGGATAGTAAGATATTCTGTAGGACATTCAAGCTCTGTGTTGGCCAGTTGACTTGTGGATAGTAAGATATTCTGTAGGACATTCAAGCTCTGTGTTGGCCAGTTGACTTGTGAATAGTAAGATATTCTGTAGGACATTCAAGCTCTGTGTTGGCCAGTTGACTTGTGGATAGTAAGATATTATGTAGGACATTCAAGCTCTGTGTTGGCCAGTTGACTTGTGAATAGTAAGATACTCTGTAGGACATTAAAGCTCGGTGTTGGCCAGTTGACTTGTGGATAGTAAGATATTCTGTAGGACATTCAAGCTCTGTGTTGGCCAGTTGACTTGTGAATAGTAAGATATTCTGTAGGACATTCAAGCTCTGTGTTGGCCAGTTGACTTGTGAATAGTAAGATACTCTGTAGGACATTCAAGCTCTGTGTTGGCCAGTTGACTTGTGAATAGTAAGATACTCTGTAAGACATTCAAGCTCTGTGTTGGCCAGTTGACTTGTGAATAGTAATATACTCTGTAGGACATTCAAGCTCTGTGTTGGCCAGTTGACTTGTGAATAGTAAGATATTCTGTAGGACATTCAAGCTCTGTGTTGGCCAGTTGACTTGTGAATAGTAAGATACTCTGTAGGACATTCAAGCTCTGTGTTTGCCAGTTGAATTGTGAATAGTAAGATACTCTGTAGGACGTTAAAGCTCTGTGTTGGCCAGTTGACTTGTGAATAGTATGATACTCTGTAGGACATTCAAGCTCTGTGTTGGCCAGTTGACTTGTGAATAGTAAGATACTCTGTAGGACATTCAAGCTCTGTGTTGGCCAGTTGACTTGTGAATAGTAAGATACTCTGTAGGACATTCAAGCTCTGCGTTGGCCAGTTGACTTGTGAATAGTAAGATACTCTGTAGGACATTCAAGCTCTGTATTGGCCAGTTGATTTGTGAATAGTAAGATATTCTGTAGGACATTCAAGCTCTGTGTTGGCCAGTTGACTTGTGAATAGTAAGATATTCTGTAGGACATTCAAGCTCTGTGTTGGCCAGTTGACTTGTGAATAGTAAGATACTCTGTAGGACATTCAAGCTCTGTGTTTGCCAGTTGAATTGTGAATAGTAAGATACTCTGTAGGACGTTAAAGCTCTGTGTTGGCCAGTTGACTTGTGAATAGTATGATACTCTGTAGGACATTCAAGCTCTGTGTTGGCCAGTTGACTTGTGAATAGTAAGATACTCTGTAGGACATTCAAGCTCTGTGTTTGCCAGTTGACTTGTGAATAGTAAGATACTCTGTAGGACATTCAAGCTCTGCGTTGGCCAGTTGACTTGTGAATAGTAAGATACTCTGTAGGACATTCAAGCTCTGTATTGGCCAGTTGATTTGTGAATAGTAAGATATTCTGTAGGACATTCAAGCTCTGTGTTGGCCAGTTGACTTGTGAATAGTAAGATACTCTGTAGGACATTCAAGCTCTGTGTTGGCCAGTTGACTTGTGAATAGTAAGATACTCTGTAGAACATTCAAGCTCTGTGTTGGCCAGTTGACTTGTGAATAGTAAGATACTCTGTAGGACATTCACGCTCTGTGTTGGCTAGTTGAATTGTGAATAGTAAGATACTCTGTAGGACATTCAAGCTCTGTGTTGGCCAGTTGACTTGTGAATAGTAAGATACTCTGTAGGACATTCAAGCTCTGTGTTGGCCAGTTGACTTGTGAATAGTAAGATACTCTGTAGGACATTCACGCTCTGTGTTGGCTAGTTGAATTGTGAATAGTAAGATACTCTGTAGGACATTCAAGCTCTGTGTTGGCCAGTTGACTTGTGAATAGTAAGATACTCTGTAGGACATTCAAGCTCTGTGTTGTCCTGTTGACATGTGAATAGTAAGATACTCTGTAGGACATTCAAGCTCTATGTTGGCCTGTTGACATGTGGATAGTAAGATACTCTGTAGGACATTCAAGCTCTGTGTTGGCAAGTTGACTGGTGAATAGTAAGATACTCTGTAGGACATTCAAGCTCTGTGTTGGCCAGTTGACTTGTGAATAATAAGATACTCTGTAGGACATCCAAGCTCTGTGTTGGCCAGTTGACTTGTGAATAGTAAGATACTCTGTAGGACATTCAAGCTCTGTGTTGGCCTGTTGACATGTGGATAGCAAGATATTCTGTAGGACATTCAAGCTCTGTGTCTGCTTGTTAACATGTGGATAGTAAGATATTATGTAGGACATTCAAGCTCTGTGTTGGCCAGTTGACTTGTGGATAGTAAGATATTCTGTAGGACATTCAAGCTCTGTGTTGGCCAGTTGACTTGTGGATAGTAAGATATTCTGTAGGACATTCAAGCTCTGTGTTGGCCAGTTGACTTGTGAATAGTAAGATATTCTGTAGGACATTCAAGCTCTGTGTTGGCCAGTTGACTTGTGGATAGTAAGATATTATGTAGGACATTCAAGCTCTGTGTTGGCCAGTTGACTTGTGAATAGTAAGATACTCTGTAGGACATTAAAGCTCGGTGTTGGCCAGTTGACTTGTGGATAGTAAGATATTCTGTAGGACATTCAAGCTCTGTGTTGGCCAGTTGAATTGTGGATAGTAAGATATTCTGTAGGACATTCAAGCTCTGTGTTGGCCAGTGGACTTGTGAATAGTAAGATACTCTGTAGGACATTCAAGCTCTGTGTTGGCCAGTTGACTTGTGAATAATAAGATACTCTGTAGGACATTCAAGCTCTGTGTTGGCCAATTGACTTGTCAATAGTAAGATACTCTGTAGTACTTTCACGCTCTGTGTTGGCCAGTTGACTTGTGAATAGTAAGATATTCTGTAGGACATTCAGGCTCTGTGTTGGCCAGTTGACTTGTGAATAGTAAGATACTCTGTAGGACATTCAAGCTCTGTGTTGGCCATTTGAATTGTGAATAGTAAGATACTCTGTAGGACATTCAAGCTCTGTGTTGGCCAGTTGACTTGTGAATAGTATGATACTCTGTACGACATTCAAACTCTGTGTTGGCCAGTTGACTTGTGAATAGTAAGATGCTCTGTAGGACATTCAAGCTCTGTGTTGGCCAGTTGACTTGTGAATAGTAAGATATTCTGTAGGACATTCAAGCTCTGTGTTGGCCAGTTGAATTGTGGATAGTAAGATATTCTGTAGGACATTCAATCTCTGTGTTGGCTAGTTGACTTGTGAATAGTAAGATACTCTGTAGGACATTCAAGCTCTGTGTTGGCCAGTTGACTTGTGAATAGTAAGATACTCTGTAGGACATTCAAGCTCTGTGTTGGCCAGTTGACTTGTGAATAGTAAGATATTCTGTAGGACATTCAAGCTCTGTGTTGGCCAGTTGACTTGTGAATAGTAAGATACTCTGTAGGACATTCAAGCTCTGTGTTGGCCAGTTGAATTGTGAATAGTAAGATACTCTGTAGGACGTTAAAGCTCTGTGTTGGCCAGTTGACTTGTGAATAGTATGATACTCTGTAGGACATTCAAGCTCTGTGTTGGCCAGTTGACTTGTGAATAGTAAGATACTCTGTAGGACATTCAAGCTCTGTGTTGGCCAGTTGACTTGTGAATAGTAAGATACTCTGTAGGACAGACAAGCTCTGCGTTGGCCAGTTGACTTGTGAATAGTTAGATACTCTGTAGGACATTCAAGCTCTGTATTGGCCAATTGATTTGTGAATAGTAAGATATTCTGTAGGACATTCAAGCTCTGTGTTGGCCAGTTGACTTGTGAATAGTAAGATACTCTGTAGGACATTCAAGCTCTGTGTTGGCCAGTTGACTTGTGAATAGTAAGATACTCTGTAGGACATTTAAGCTCTGTGTTGGCCAGTTGACTTGTGAATAGTAAGATACTCTGTAGGACATTTAAGCTCTGTGTTGGCCAGTTGACTAGTGAATAGTAAGATACTCTGTAGGACATCCAAGCTCTGTGTTGGCCAGTTGACTTGTGAATGGTAAGATACTCTGTAGGACATTCAAGCTCTGTGTTGTCCTGTTGACATGTGAATAGTAAGATACTCTGTAGGACATTCAAGCTCTGTGTTGGCCAGTTGACTTGTGAATAGTAAGATACTCTGTAGGACATTGAAGCTCGGTGTTGGCCAGTTGACGTGTGGATAGTAAGATATTCTGTAGGACATTCAAGCTCTGTGTTGGCCAGTTGAATTGTGGATAGTAAGATATTCTGTAGGACATTCAAGCTCTGTGTTGGCCAGTTGACTTGTGAATAGTAAGATACTCTGTAGGACATTCAAGCTCTGTGTTGGCCAGTTGACTTGTGAATAATAAGATACTCTGTAGGACATTCAAGCTCTGTGTTGGCCAATTGACTTGTCAATAGTAAGATACTCTGTAGTACTTTCACGCTCTGTGTTGGCCAGTTGACTTGTGAATAGTAAGATATTCTGTAGGACATTCAGGCTCTGTGTTGGCCAGTTGACTTGTGAATAGTAAGATACTCTGTAGGACATTCAAGCTCTGTGTTGGCCAGTTGAATTGTGAATAGTAAGATACTCTGTAGGACATTCAAGCTCTGTGTTGGCCAGTTGACTTGTGAATAGTATGATACTCTGTACGACATTCAAACTCTGTGTTGGCCAGTTGACTTGTGAATAGTAAGATGCTCTGTAGGACATTCAAGCTCTGTGTTGGCCAGTTGACTTGTGAATAGTAAGATATTCTGTAGGACATTCAAGCTCTGTGTTGGCCAGTTGACTTGTGGATAGTAAGATATTCTGTAGGACATTCAATCTCTGTGTTGGCTAGTTGACTTGTGAATAGTAAGATACTCTGTAGGACATTCAAGCTCTGTGTTGGCCAGTTGACTTGTGAATAGTAAGATACTCTGTAGGACATTCAAGCTCTGTGTTGGCCAGTTGACTTGTGAATAGTAAGATATTCTGTAGGACATTCAAGCTCTGTGTTGGCCAGTTGACTTGTGAATAGTAAGATACTCTGTAGGACATTCAAGCTCTGTGTTGGCCAGTTGAATTGTGAATAGTAAGATACTCTGTAGGACGTTAAAGCTCTGTGTTGGCCAGTTGACTTGTGAATAGTATGATACTCTGTAGGACATTCAAGCTCTGTGTTGGCCAGTTGACTTGTGAATAGTAAGATACTCTGTAGGACATTCAAGCTCTGTGTTGGCCAGTTGACTTGTGAATAGTAAGATACTCTGTAGGACAGACAAGCTCTGCGTTGGCCAGTTGACTTGTGAATAGTAAGATACTCTGTAGGACATTCAAGCTCTGTATTGGCCAATTGATTTGTGAATAGTAAGATATTCTGTAGGACATTCAAGCTCTGTGTTGGCCAGTTGACTTGTGAATAGTAAGATACTCTGTAGGACATTCAAGCTCTGTGTTGGCCAGTTGACTTGTGAATAGTAAGATACTCTGTAGGACATTTAAGCTCTGTGTTGGCCAGTTGACTTGTGAATAGTAAGATACTCTGTAGGACATTTAAGCTCTGTGTTGGCCAGTTGACTTGTGAATAGTAAGATACTCTGTAGGACATCCAAGCTCTGTGTTGGCCAGTTGACTTGTGAATAGTAAGATACTCTGTAGGACATTCAAGCTCTGTGTTGTCCTGTTGACATGTGAATAGTAAGATACTCTGTAGGACATTCAAGCTCTGTGTTGGCCTGTTGACATGTGGATAGTAAGATACTCTGTAGGACATTCAAGCTCTGTGTTGGCAAGTTGACTGGTGAATAGTAAGATACTCTGTAGGACATTCAAGCTCTGTGTTGGCCAGTTGACTTGTGAATAGTAAGATACTCTGTAGGACATCCAAGCTCTGTGTTGGCCAGTTGACTTGTGAATAGTAAGATACTCTGTAGGACATTCAAGCTCTGTGTTGGCCTGTTGACATGTGGATAGCAAGATATTCTGTAGGACATTCAAGCTCTGTGTCTGCTTGTTAACATGTGGATAGTAAGATATTATGTAGGACATTCAAGCTCTGTGTTGGCCAGTTGACTTGTGGATAGTAAGATATTCTGTAGGACATTCAAGCTCTGTGTTGGCCAGTTGACTTGTTGATAGTAAGATATTCTGTAGGACATTCAAGCTCTGTGTTGGCCAGTTGACTTGTGAATAGTAAGATATTCTGTAGGACATTCAAGCTCTGTGTTGGCCAGTTGACTTGTGGATAGTAACATATTATGTAGGACATTCAAGCTCTGTGTTGGCCAGTTGACTTGTGAATAGTAAGATACTCTGTAGGACATTGAAGCTCTGTGTTGGCCAGTTGACTTGTGAATAGTAAGATATTCTGTAGGACATTCAAGCTCTGTGTTGGCCAGTTGACTTGTGGATAGTAAAATATTCTGTAGGACATTCAAGCTCTGTGTTGGCCAGTTGACTTGTGAATAGTAAGATACTCTGTAGGACATTCAAGCTCTGTGTTGGCCAGTTGACTTGTGAATAATAAGATACTCTGTAGGACATTCAAGCTCTGTGTTTGCCAGTTGAATTGTGAATAGTAAGATACTCTGTAGGACATTCAAGCTCTGTGTTGGCCAGTTGACTTGTGAATAGTATGATACTCTGTACGACATTCAAGCTCTGTGTTGGCCAGTTGACTTGTGAATAGTAAGATACTCTGTAGGACATTCAAGCTCTGTGTTGGCCAGTTGACTTGTGAATAGTAAGATACTCTGTAGGACATTCAAGCTCTGTGTTGGCCAGTTGACTTGTGAATAGTAAGATACTTTGTAGGACATTCAAGCTCTGTGTTGGCCAGTTGACTTGTGAATAGTAAGATATTCTGTAGGACATTCAAGCTCTGTGTTTGCCAGTTGCCTTGTGAATAGTAAGATACTCTGTAGGTCATTCAAGCTCTGTGTTGGCCAGTTGACGTGTGAATAGTAAGATACTCTGTAGGAAATTCAAGCTCTGTGTTGGCCAGTTGACTTGTGAATAGTAAGATATTCTGTAGGACATTCAAGCTCTGTGTTGGCCAGTTGACTTGTGGATAGTAAGATATTATGTAGGACATTCAAGCTCTGTGTTGGCCAGTTGACTTGTGAATAGTAAGATACTCTGTAGGACATTGAAGCTCGGTGTTGGCCAGTTGACTTGTGGATAGTAAGATATTCTGTAGGACATTCAAGCTCTGTGTTGGCCAGTTGAATTGTGGATAGTAAGATATTCTGTAGGACATTCAAGCTCTGTGTTGGCCAGTTGACTTGTGAATAGTAAGATACTCTGTAGGACATTCAAGCTCTGTGTTGGCCAGTTGACTTGTGAATAATAAGATACTCTGTAGGACATTCAAGCTCTGTGTTGGCCAATTGACTTGTCAATAGTAAGATACTCTGTAGTACTTTCACGCTCTGTGTTGGCCAGTTGACTTGTGAATAGTAAGATATTCTGTAGGACATTCAGGCTCTGTGTTAGCCAGTTGACTTGTGAATAGTAAGATACTCTGTAGGACATTCAAGCTCTGTGTTGGCCAGTTGAATTGTGAATAGTAAGATACTCTGTAGGACATTCAAGCTCTGTGTTGGCCAGTTGACTTGTGAATAGTATGATACTCTGTACGACATTCAAACTCTGTGTTGGCCAGTTGACTTGTGAATAGTAAGATGCTCTGTAGGACATTCAAGCTCTGTGTTGGCCAGTTGACTTGTGAATAGTAAGATATTCTGTAGGACATTCAAGCTCTGTGTTGGCCAGTTGACTTGTGGATAGTAAGATATTCTGTAGGACATTCAATCTCTGTGTTGGCTAGTTGACTTGTGAATAGTAAGATACTCTGTAGGACATTCAAGCTCTGTGTTGGCCAGTTGACTTGTGAATAGTAAGATATTCTGTAGGACATTCAAGCTCTGTGTTGGCCAGTTGACTTGTGAATAGTAAGATACTCTGTAGGACATTCAAGCTCTGTGTTGGCCAGTTGAATTGTGAATAGTAAGATACTCTGTAGGACGTTAAAGCTCTGTGTTGGCCAGTTGACTTGTGAATAGTATGATACTCTGTAGGACATTCAAGCTCTGTGTTGGCCAGTTGACTTGTGAATAGTAAGATACTCTGTAGGACATTCAAGCTCTGTGTTGGCCAGTTGACTTGTGAATAGTAAGATACTCTGTAGGACAGACAAGCTCTGCGTTGGCCAGTTGACTTGTGAATAGTAAGATACTCTGTAGGACATTCAAGCTCTGTATTGGCCAATTGATTTGTGAATAGTAAGATATTCTGTAGGACATTCAAGCTCTGTGTTGGCCAGTTGACTTGTGAATAGTATGATACTCTGTACGACATTCAAGCTCTGTGTTGGCCAGTTGACTTGTGAATAGTAAGATACTCTGTAGGACATTCAAGCTCTGTGTTGGCCAGTTGACTTGTGAATAGTAAGATACTCTGTAGGACATTCAAGCTCTGTGTTGGCCAGTTGACTTGTGAATAGTAAGATACTTTGTAGGACATTCAAGCTCTGTGTTGGCCAGTTGACTTGTGAATAGTAAGATATTCTGTAGGACATTCAAGCTCTGTGTTTGCCAGTTGCCTTGTGAATAGTAAGATACTCTGTAGGTCATTCAAGCTCTGTGTTGGCCAGTTGACGTGTGAATAGTAAGATACTCTGTAGGAAATTCAAGCTCTGTGTTGGCCAGTTGACTTGTGAATAGTAAGATATTCTGTAGGACATTCAAGCTCTGTGTTGGCCAGTTGACTTGTGGATAGTAAGATATTATGTAGGACATTCAAGCTCTGTGTTGGCCAGTTGACTTGTGAATAGTAAGATACTCTGTAGGACATTGAAGCTCGGTGTTGGCCAGTTGACTTGTGGATAGTAAGATATTCTGTAGGACATTCAAGCTCTGTGTTGGCCAGTTGAATTGTGGATAGTAAGATATTCTGTAGGACATTCAAGCTCTGTGTTGGCCAGTTGACTTGTGAATAGTAAGATACTCTGTAGGACATTCAAGCTCTGTGTTGGCCAGTTGACTTGTGAATAATAAGATACTCTGTAGGACATTCAAGCTCTGTGTTGGCCAATTGACTTGTCAATAGTAAGATACTCTGTAGTACTTTCACGCTCTGTGTTGGCCAGTTGACTTGTGAATAGTAAGATATTCTGTAGGACATTCAGGCTCTGTGTTAGCCAGTTGACTTGTGAATAGTAAGATACTCTGTAGGACATTCAAGCTCTGTGTTGGCCAGTTGAATTGTGAATAGTAAGATACTCTGTAGGACATTCAAGCTCTGTGTTGGCCAGTTGACTTGTGAATAGTATGATACTCTGTACGACATTCAAACTCTGTGTTGGCCAGTTGACTTGTGAATAGTAAGATGCTCTGTAGGACATTCAAGCTCTGTGTTGGCCAGTTGACTTGTGAATAGTAAGATATTCTGTAGGACATTCAAGCTCTGTGTTGGCCAGTTGACTTGTGGATAGTAAGATATTCTGTAGGACATTCAATCTCTGTGTTGGCTAGTTGACTTGTGAATAGTAAGATACTCTGTAGGACATTCAAGCTCTGTGTTGGCCAGTTGACTTGTGAATAGTAAGATATTCTGTAGGACATTCAAGCTCTGTGTTGGCCAGTTGACTTGTGAATAGTAAGATACTCTGTAGGACATTCAAGCTCTGTGTTGGCCAGTTGAATTGTGAATAGTAAGATACTCTGTAGGACGTTAAAGCTCTGTGTTGGCCAGTTGACTTGTGAATAGTATGATACTCTGTAGGACATTCAAGCTCTGTGTTGGCCAGTTGACTTGTGAATAGTAAGATACTCTGTAGGACATTCAAGCTCTGTGTTGGCCAGTTGACTTGTGAATAGTAAGATACTCTGTAGGACAGACAAGCTCTGCGTTGGCCAGTTGACTTGTGAATAGTAAGATACTCTGTAGGACATTCAAGCTCTGTATTGGCCAATTGATTTGTGAATAGTAAGATATTCTGTAGGACATTCAAGCTCTGTGTTGGCCAGTTGACTTGTGAATAGTAAGATACTCTGTAGGACATTCAAGCTCTGTGTTGGCCAGTTGACTTGTGAATAGTAAGATACTCTGTAGGACATTTAAGCTCTGTGTTGGCCAGTTGACTTGTGAATAGTAAGATACTCTGTAGGACATTTAAGCTCTGTGTTGGCCAGTTGACTTGTGAATAGTAAGATACTCTGTAGGACATCCAAGCTCTGTGTTGGCCAGTTGACTTGTGAATAGTAAGATACTCTGTAGGACATTCAAGCTCTGTGTTGTCCTGTTGACATGTGAATAGTAAGATACTCTGTAGGACATTCAAGCTCTGTGTTGGCCTGTTGACATGTGGATAGTAAGATACTCTGTAGGACATTCAAGCTCTGTGTTGGCAAGTTGACTGGTGAATAGTAAGATACTCTGTAGGACATTCAAGCTCTGTGTTGGCCAGTTGACTTGTGAATAGTAAGATACTCTGTAGGACATCCAAGCTTTGTGTTGGCCAGTTGACTTGTGAATAGTAAGATACTCTGTAGGACATTCAAGCTCTGTGTTGGCCTGTTGACATGTGGATAGCAAGATATTCTGTAGGACATTCAAGCTCTGTGTCTGCTTGTTAACATGTGGATAGTAAGATATTATGTAGGACATTCAAGCTCTGTGTTGGCCAGTTGACTTGTGAATAGTAAGATATTCTGTAGGACATTCAAGCTCTGTGTTGGCCAGTTGACTTGTTGATAGTAAGATATTCTGTAGGACATTCAAGCTCTGTGTTGGCCAGTTGACTTGTGAATAGTAAGATATTCTGTAGGACATTCAAGCTCTGTGTTGGCCAGTTGACTTGTGGATAGTAACATATTATGTAGGACATTCAAGCTCTGTGTTGGCCAGTTGACTTGTGAATAGTAAGATACTCTGTAGGACATTGAAGCTCTGTGTTGGCCAGTTGACTTGTGAATAGTAAGATATTCTGTAGGACATTCAAGCTCTGTGTTGGCCAGTTGACTTGTGGATAGTAAGATATTCTGTAGGACATTCAAGCTCTGTGTTGGCCAGTTGACTTGTGAATAGTAAGATACTCTGTAGGACATTCAAGCTCTGTGTTGGCCAGTTGACTTGTGAATAATAAGATACTCTGTAGGACATTCAAGCTCTGTGTTGGCCAATTGACTTGTCAATAGTAAGATACTCTGTAGTACTTTCACGCTCTGTGTTGGCCAGTTGACTTGTGAATAGTAAGATATTCTGTAGGACATTCAGGCTCTGTGTTGGCCAGTTGACTTGTGAATAGTAAGATACTCTGTAGGACATTCAAGCTCTGTGTTTGCCAGTTGAATTGTGAATAGTAAGATACTCTGTAGGACATTCAAGCTCTGTGTTGGCCAGTTGACTTGTGAATAGTATGATACTCTGTACGACATTCAAGCTCTGTGTTGGCCAGTTGACTTGTGAATAGTAAGATACTCTGTAGGACATTCAAGCTCTGTGTTGGCCAGTTGACTTGTGAATAGTAAGATACTCTGTAGGACATTCAAGCTCTGTGTTGGCCAGTTGACTTGTGAATAGTAAGATACTTTGTAGGACATTCAAGCTCTGTGTTGGCCAGTTGACTTGTGAATAGTAAGATATTCTGTAGGACATTCAAGCTCTGTGTTGGCCAGTTGCCTTGTGAATAGTAAGATACTCTGTAGGTCATTCAAGCTCTGTGTTGGCCAGTTGACGTGTGAATAGTAAGATACTCTGTAGGACATTCAAGCTCTGTGTTGGCCAGTTGACTTGTGAATAGTAAGATATTCTGTAGGACATTCAAGCTCTGTGTTTGCCAGTTGATTTGTGAATAGTAAGATACTCTGTAGGACATTCAAGCTCTGTGTTGGCCAGTTGACTTGTGAATAGTAAGATACTCTGTAGGACATTCAAGCTCTGTGTTGGCCTGTTGAAATGTGAATAGTAAGATACTCTGTAGGACATTCAAGCTCTGTGTTGGCCTGTTGACATGTGGATAGTAAGATACTCTGTAGGACATTCAAGCTCTGTGTTGGCCAGTTGACTTGTGAATAGTAAGATACTCTGTAGGACAGACAAGCTCTGTGTTGGCCAGTTGACTTGTGAATAGTAAGATACTCTGTAGGACATTTAAGCTCTGTGTTGGCCAGTTGACTTGTGAATAGTAAGATACTCTGTAGGACATTCAAGCTCTGTGTTGGCCAGTTGACTTGTGAATAGTAAGATACTCTGTAGGACATTCAAGCTCTGTGTTGGCCTGTTGACATGTGGATAGCAAGATACTCTGTAGGACATTCAAGCTCTGTGTTGGCCAGTTGACTTGTGAATAGTAAGATACTCTGTAGGACATTCAAGCTCTGTGTTTGCCAGTTGACTTGTGAATAGTAAGATACTCTGTAGGACATTTAAGCTCTGTGTTGGCCAGTTGACTTGTGAATAGTAAGATACTCTGTAGGACATTCAAGCTCTGTGTTGGCAAGTTGACTTGTGAATAGTAAGATACTCTGTAGGACATTCAAGCTCTGTGTTGGCCTGTTATCATGTGTATAGTAAGATACTCTGTAGCACATTAAAGCTCTGTATTGGCCTGTTGACATGTGGATAGTAAGATACTCTGTAGGACATTCAAGCTATGTGTTTGCCTGTTGATAAGTGGATATTAAAATACTGTGTAGGACATTCAAGCTCTATTTTGGCCTGTTAACATGTGGATAGTAAGATACTCTGTAGGAAATTAAAGCTCTGTCTTGGTCTGTTGACATGTGGATAGTAAGATATTCTGTAGGACATTCACGCTCTGTGTTGGCCTGTTAACATTTGATTAGTAAGATTCTCTGTAGGACATTCAAGCTCTGTGTTTTCCTGTTAACATGTGGATAGTAAGATACTCTGTAGGACATTCAAGCTCTGTGTTGGCCAGTTGACTTGTGAATAGTAAGATACTCTGTAGGACATTTAAGCTCTGTGTTGGCCAGTTGACTTGTGAATAGTAAGATACTCTGTAGGACATTCAAGCTCTGTGTTGGCCAGTTGACTTGTGAATAGTAAGATACTCTGTAGGACATCCAAGCTCTGTGTTGGCCAGTTGACTTGTGAATAGTAAGATACTCTGTAGGACATTCAAGCTCTGGGTTGGCCTGTTGACATGTGGATAGTAAGATATTCTGTAGGACATTCAAGCTCTGTGTCTGCTTGTTAACATGTGGATAGTAAGATATTCTGTAGGACATTCAAGCTCTGTGTTGGCCAGTTGACTTGTGGATAGTAAGATATTCTGTAGGACATTCAAGCTCTGTGTTTGCCAGTTGACTTGTGAATAGTAAGATATTCTGTAGGACATTCAAGCTCTGTGTTGGCCTGTTGACATGTGAATAGTAAGATACTCTGTAGGACATTCAAGCTCTGTGTTTGCCTGTTGACATGTGGATAGTAAGATACTCTGTAGGACATTCAAGCTCTGTGTTGGCCAGTTGACTTGTGAATAGTAAGATACTCTGTAGGACATTCAAGCTCTGTGTTGGCCAGTTGACTTGTAAATAGTTAGATACTCTGTAGGACATTCAAGCTCTGTGTTGGCCAGTTGACTTGTGAATAGTAAGATACTCTGTAGGACATTCAAGCTCTGTGTTGGCCAGTTGACTTGTGAATAGTAAGATACTCTGTAGGACATTAAAGCTCTGTGTTGGCCTGTTGACATGTGGATAGTAAGATATTATGTAGGACATTCAAGCTCTGTGTTGGCCTGTTAACATTGGGCAGTAAGATACGCTGTAGGACATTCCAGCTCTGTGTTGGCCTGTTATCATGTGTATAGTAAGATACTCTGTAGCACATTAAAGCTCTGTATCGGACCCGTTGACATGTGGATAGTAAGATACTCTGTAGGACATTCATGCTATGTGTTTGCCTGTTGATATGTGGACATTAAAATACTGTGTAGGACATTCAAGCTCTATTTTGGCCTGTTAACATGTGGATAGTAAGATACTCTGTAGGAAATTAAAGCTCTGTCTTGGTCTGTTGACATGTGGATAGTAAGATATTCTGTAGGATATTCAAGCTCTGTGTTGGCCTGTTAACATTTGGTTAGTAAGATTCTCTGTAGGACATTCAAGCTCTGTGTTTTCCTGTTAACATGTGGATAGTAAGATACTCTGTAGCACATTAAAGCTCTGTATTGGCCAGTTGACTTGTGAATAGTAAGATACTCTGTAGGACATTCAAACTCTGTGTTGGCCTGTTGACATGTGGATAGTAAGATACTCTGTAGGACATTCAAGCTATGTGTTTGCCTGTTGACATGTGGATAGTAAAATACTCTGTAGGACATTCAAGCTCTATGTTGGACTGTTGACATGTAGAAAGTAAGATACTCTGTAAGACATTTAAACTCTGTGTTGGCCTGTTAACATGGTGGCAATAAGGAACTATGTAGGACATCAATGTTTTGGGTAAGTCTAACATCTGAATAGTGGATACTGTGCAGTGCATTCAATCTAGAGTTGGTTTGTTAATATGTGGATTGTAAGATACTGTGTAAGACATTAAAGCTGTCTGTCAGTCTGATGCCATTGGGATTGTTCAATACTTTGAAAAACAATAAAACTTGGTATTGGTCTGTTAATATATAGATAGCAAATTACAATGTAGGACTGTAAAGTTTCGAGTCAGTGAACTTATGTTTAATGGGGATAGTGCGATACTTTGTAGGACAATACCGTTTATTGAACATATAACATATTTTGCAGTCATGTCCACAGTATACCGACAAAAGAAGTAGCATTTGGCAACAGCTAGTGTCCTTCCACGAGAAGCTGTACAGAAGCGTAGAGAGCCTTGAGTCGACTGATGACTTCGTTAGAGTCATTGAAGTTGATGTCTGAAGACGCACGAAAAAGAAGAAGAAGAAATGAACCAGTCGATGCTTCCCGTTGGATCCACTACTAGGGAATTGCATGTTTACATTCTGATTCGCATTATTCGTTTATAGGTCTAGTGATATTGCGAGCTTAATATCTGAGTAGCAAAATGCCCCTTTGTCGCTATGTGCATTCACAAGCAAAAACAACTAGTATTCTCTGTATAAGCAACAAATGTTCTCTAGCCCACTGTATGGACGGCGTACTACAGTAAACATCCCGAATGATTCTGGATCTTTGGGTATGGCAATGACAAAAATAGGACCAATGTCCTACATAGAGCATGTCATAAGAGGCGACTAACTGTGTGACATGACACAACACCGGCCATGCTTAGTTGGTTTGTTAAGAGCAGCATAGATGGCGCCTAACAGGCTGCGTGTCAAGTTGGTCTAGTGTTTGAGTCTTTTAAGATGGACTCGCAGATCTATTAACCAAACTTCTTTGCACTTGTCTTAACACAGCGGAGTAATAAGCTGCTCGAGCCTAACACGCTAAGCAGGAAATCCTCATCCCTCCTTTATCCAGCTCACACCACAGCTGGGACCTCCACAGGGTCATCTTCCCTTGTAGAATTACAGGTCTACTAAGACTAAGATTAATATAAACACATAATCTTACAAATACTATTTCTTTTGTTGCAGATTCTGCACTTTACACTATACGCAATACAAGACCTCACCACTAATGGAGTCTCCCACGGAACACCTGGCTGAGACATTTCGATTCTACTCCGTCTTCCTCCACGCTGCCCGAGACTCACCAAACGTTGCCGTGGACGATCAACACGAAAGACAATGGTTGAGTATGAGGATTACCTGACTTGACTTAAAACACAAGGCAACGACTCTAGCTGGCCATCTATCTTCTCGGCACACCCCCATGACATCAGAACACATTTTACAGCCCTGCCCATCGTTTACCGACAAGAAGTAGCATTTGGCAACAACCAGTGTCCTTCCACGAGTAGCTGTACAGAAGTGCTCGGACCCTCAAGTCAACTGCTGCCTTCGTTAGAATAATTGAATTCGAGGTCTGAAGACGAACAAGGAAGATCTCTTTTCTTGACATTTTTCGCGCCAGCCGAAGTACATCAGTACAAGTACAGTCAACCTCCATCAAGATGACTTCAGCAAAAAGCTTTGCATGATCTTGCAGTAGGAGTTTATGTAACAGTTTACTTGCATGTTGAGGTTGCTATCCTCATGCACAACTCTCTTTAGTCACGCCTTTCAATACATGCATGGAGTTCAATCAATCAAATCAGAACAAAAAGGCATAGCTTCAAATTAAATAAGGAAAGGTCAAGATTGGATATTTGGAAATATTTCTTTAGTCAGAGAGGGGTGAATGCTTGGAATGCATTTCCAAGAAAGTGATGGAAACAGAGGCAGTTGATGCATTTAAGAAAACATTGGATGCGCATAGCTTATTGAGCAAGGAAATGTAAATGAAAGTGGTTGCGTACATACTCTGCATAGTCTTCTAAACCAGTATAAAGACGTTAAGTTAAGTTAAATCAAGATCACTCATCTCTTTTTGTTGAAGCACAGGTCCAGCATTGTATTTGACTTACCATAACCAGCTTTTAGGAAAGACTTTTTCTAGTTATTTGCAGTAGGGTAGCGATAATTTGTACATTTTGAGATTGCCACATCCATGGAAAACTTAGTCCTCGCGTTGAACATGCAATGAATGTTTTGGCCACTCAGGAGAAATACATACATAGCTCACCTTAAGATTGTTTGCCCTTGACCTACTGTGACAGTATTCTGTGGCGGTTATATTCTACCATTCTCAGTAAGGGACCCCGGATACACTATGAGAGGTCATGTTATTGATAGATTTGAAACAAGCAGCGATAACGATAGAAAAGATATGAATTTGGAATTGCATGTGTTAAGCTTTTATAGAAGTGTTCATACGTGGTTGCGAAGTTTCGATGGCTCACAAACAAAACATGTATGTGTTCAGATTCCTGATCTGACAGGGTCGTACACCTATTAAATTTCGTGCTGAATATGGTTTAACCAGGCTCTAAAGTGCAAAACACAGAACAATATACTGCCTCTTAGGAACCACGGTAAACGAGGCAAAAAAAAAAGAAATATAGCTTTTAAGTATTTTCTCCAGTATCGCATTCTGTTTTTTTATTATATGGCTTGCTGGCTTAGGGTCGTTCGTTCTCAATCTTGCACCACCAAGCCCTGATATGGCTTAAGTAGCAGAATGTTGTCCAGAGAACGGAATGCAAATGTGCTGATCGGTGTGGACTGCACAGAACACGGCCAGGCACTTGAGCATCCGTGGTCAACCACTGCACCCGAGCTCATATCTAGTCGTCCTGACTTTGTCTTGCCACTGGTTAAAGTTGGCAAAAAGTAAAGGCTCGTGATGGACGAAAAACATTGTGATTGACCCTGACGCAACGTCCTGGACAATATGGTGTACTTGACCGGACTAGCGTCTCAGTTACCAACAGATATTATCTTAAATATCACTAACCTCTAGCTGATTGCTAGCATAACCGGCACTTCTGAAATTATGCAATGATGTTTATAAATGAAAATAGTATTTGCTAGATCTACGTCAACAATAAAGTCACATATATTTTTGTATACCATAAAATGCATTATTACAAAGCACAAAAAATCGCTGACTTTCATCATTATCATCACTATTATCATAATCATCATCATCATCTTCATCATCATCATCATCATGTTGCATGTCATTTGCAGAAAATCATTTTCACAACAACCGATCTGTAACTCGATCTCAAGCCAGAAGTATCGCCTCTATCGTTGTCATCGTCAGGACCTCCGTGATGTCTTGTTTCCATCTTTTCATCGGTCTGCTTTAGCCCCACTTTCCAAGCACCAAACCCTCCTGTATCGTTCTTTCTAGGTCAGTATGGCGTTTGATGTGGTCAAACTATTATACAGCAAAGCAAGTGGTCATTTTCACAGACAACCTAGCAGTGTAATGACCCTCAAGAGCCCAGTGATTAAAAAAAAAGCAGTCCAATGGACACCAGCCCACTGAGACATTCCAGGCAACGGGGAGGCGGACAGGCTCGTCAGAGAGCGAGGAATGCTGCAGCAGAGTGATACAGACATCCCATACAATGAAACTAAAGCATTCATCAGGACAACGTACAGTGCAAAATGGAAAATAGGATCACATTGGCCACATAGAAAACGATGCCTACCATCAACTCTCCAGGCGAGACCAGGTGATCATTTTCCCGCTACGCACAGGTCACAACAGACTCAGATGCCATCTGTACAACAAGTTCAAGATTGGCACTACAGAGATTTGTGCCTGCGGCACAGCCCCCATGAAGGCATAATATATTTTGCAGTCATGTCCGCTGTATACCGACAAAAGAAGTAACAATTGGCAACAGAAGCTGTTCCACGAGAAGCTGTACGGAAGCGTACAGAGCCTTTAATCGACTGCTGCCTTTGTTAAAATCATTGAAGCTGAGGTATGAAGACGAACGAAGAAGCAGAAGAAACTATTTTAGCTTTCGAGACAAGATGTTGTTTACTAACCAATTTTGCTTGAAATTAAGTAGGATCTATAGTATATATATATCTCTTTATCTATATCTCAAGCAGATGTGGATATATTGAGATCGGATTTAGATAAAATTCGAGAGGGGTTTGTAGGTTCGCAAATGGAGTTTAATGTAGATAAATGTACAGTCATCCACATGGGTAGATCCAATATGAAACATAATTACATAATGGGAGAGAACAATATTAGAAAGATAGATAAGGAAAGGGACTTGGAAGTTATACTAGATCATACAGGTAAGGTGAGTGAGCAAATTCAGGTAGGAATTAAAAAGGCAAATGCAATGTTATGTATGATAAACATAAATATTAAACATAGGAGCAAGGAAGTGATAGTCAAACTGTATAAAGCATTAGTTAGACCTAGATTGGAGTTATATGTACAGGCGTGGAGTCATTATCATAGAGGGGATACAAACATGCTGGAAAGAATACAAAAAAGCGCGACATAGCTGATAGTGGGATTGCAGAATTACAGTTATGAGGAAAAACCGGCCTAGTGTCTAGAAGAGAGAAGAATTCGTGGTGACTTAATACAGGCTTATAAGATGATCAGAGGAATGGATAAATTAGACTATAACAAGTTTTTTTTTAAAAACAACAGCCACCAAAATAGAACAAGAGGGCATAGTTATACATTAACTAAAGAGAGGTCCAGATTCGATATTAGGAAATATTTTTTTAATTAGAGAGTGGTGAATGCTTGGAATGCATTGCCAAGGGAGGTAGTGGAAGGAAGGACAGTTAATGCATTTAAGAATCAATTGGATGCGCATAGCTTTTAGAGCAAGGTGATGAAATGAAACTGTATGTATACAGATTCTGCAGAGTATTCTAAACCAGTTTAAGGACGTTAAGCTAAGTTAAGGATATCTGCATATTTCCTTTTTGCTATCCATTGTATTTTGAGCACTTTTCTATAGTCCTTTAGTTCAAAAGATGCAATCCTTTTCTTAAGTGTTTGTGTGGGGGTCCACGTTTCACATCCGTATGTCTTCATCGGTATAATGCAAGTTCACAGAATAGTTATTTTCATTTTATTAATGTTCTGTCATCAGTTTCTCATTTTATTGAACCTCTGCATTGCCGTAGCCATTGGCGCTTATAACTGACCGAGGTACTCAAAGCTTGTGACTTTCTCTATCTTCTGTTATTCTAAAATAACTTTAGGTTTGGTCTTTGCCTTGCCTGTGATCGTTATCTTGGTTGTACTTTAAATTCAGGTATAGATTTTGGACTTCGTTGAGTTGTGTTTACGCTCATCAGTACTTTTACATTTCGCTAGTTGTTAGACCCACCGGGCTAGATCGCACGTGGACACAGTCCTGGTGTGAACAGACTATCTACAATGCAGTTAGTAAACTAGCCTTATCTTGTAAAGCGAGCTATGCAAGTTTTCATTCCATTTCCAACAATATATATCTGCAAATATGGATTTTCGACATTTGTAGCATAAAAGAAAAACAAATCGAAACCGATTAGATGTCTAACATGGCAAACGTGTGGTTTGTACAACACAACAGTTGAATCCTCTTCAAGAAAGAGAAACAACAAGCCTTCACGCGGTCAGCATTTCGTGATCTTTGTGACCCGTTCCTCAGCCTTGCATATATACGCAGCATGTTCATTCAAACAATAATGAAATTAACTTTCTTCTATTTTAAATGTATTGTGTTTCTATTAAAATTGTTAAGAAAGACACATATATCACATGTACTTTTGTGTTTGTTTTTTAACTATTTCTATATAACTGGTTCTTTGCTATTGTAGTTTATGTATTTAAAAACATTATTCCGAGAAGGGGTACGTGACATACACTTGACAAGGGAGACCATAGAACACAAATGGCTAACAACTTTCCCTTAGACGTGTACAAAAACCTGTCTTGATATAGTCGCCATCACGGCCTGCGATGGACATCAGAACATGACACAACCGTTGAGTTACAGGAACAATTTGTATCTACAGTTAACATCATTTGCTGAATAAGAATGATCACCAATGGGCAGCAGCGTGCGGTGAACACCTTTCATGGCTTGGTTTTGAAGTTTGCTAATTTTATCAAAGTTCGCCTTTGCTGCTGTTGCCCATGCCGCAATGCCATATTCGAGAACTGGTCTCACTCTTCCAGTGTACAGTTTCGTCTGTTCCCCAACTTGTGCCAGCAAGTTTCCTCATGATTGCCATTCTTTGTCTGGCTCTCATTCGGTTTCTCTCGATCTGACTTTTCCATGTAATGCACCGATCAAATGTGACTCCCAGGTAGTTTTGGTTGCCGTTTGTCTGCAGATATTTGCCTTTAAGACTTTTTTTGGTGTTCTGGGGTTTGTTTGAAAGCGAGAATATCGTACACGTTGTTTTTTCCTCATTTATTTTGACCAGCCATGAGTTCGCCCACTCCTCCAACGATGTTAGGGCCTGCTGCATCCGATTGCTTGCTATGGTGAGATTTTTTTCAGACGTCCACATAGCCAGATCGTCTGCAAACATGGAGCTGTAGACTCTTTTTGGTAGGTTCTCTGTGATATTGTTTATATACACCAGGAAAAGTGTTGGTGATAGTACTCCCCTTTGGTGTACTCCCTGCTCAAGTGTCACCTTTTTGCTCATCTGCTATTGTACTTGAACTATGGATGTTCTGTTTTCTAGGTTGTCGCTGATCCATCTGTACATTTTCCCACAAACTTCACTTCTTCGTAGCTTGACTTTAAGAAGACGAAAAAGAAGAGAAAGAAGAAGAAAAAGAAGAGAAAGAAAAAGAAGATAAACATGAGTAAATAGTACTACCTGATATTGCCCGAAGAAGATTTGAATGTTTAAATGAAGTATATTGTTAAAAAGCAACTAATCTGATTGGCAAACATCCGGCCAGTCTCTAAACCCTGATCTATGGGTGAGAGAGCTGGAGTGTGTACGCCAAACACGCCAGGAGGTTGAATCATTTCTACATGACACATACTCCAAATTGGCTACAAGACCACATCACAAATAACTATACTCTTTTCATTACTACTACACTATTCATACACTTTTGTAGAAAGTTAAAGTGAGATAGACTGGCCAAGTTTCTCGAATGTCAAGTGAAAGGTTCCAAAAGAAATTTCGGTTTAGCGAGCTTTGCGCAGTAAGGCGATCACCTGGACGTCAATAAAGGCGATTCAGTGAATCCTGGCAGTAAATCGTTTAGCCTGAAAAAGGCGAGGCCAAAAAAGAGCCTTGCATGCAGTTAGCGAGGGTCGACGGGCGATCAGGTGGAAGTATAGAGTAGAAAGAAAACCAGCACCAGCTGGTGTTGGCTTAATCTGTCATGCTCACATCCGCCCACAGACTTAAGGGCGCAGTATGACACATGATGATGTTGGTTATTCTCATCGACGGCGATAAGCCAATTATTATTGTCATGATCATATTTCTTCAAAATCAAGTAAATACCGGATCAAGATGGTGAGCAGCGCATGAGCTGCAGCGGTCATCGAGCCATAGCTGACTGATAGCGTAAGGGCTAGCGAACCGGAGCTGCCAAGGCCGTTCTACACGTCCGCGCAGTATTCTAGAAAACAGGCTGCAACAGAGCAGACTGGCTAAGGAGAAGGGATCGAAGAGGGAATGCTAACCCGGTACTCAAAAAATGCTTGCTGAAGTCGGATGTGTTGGACCGAAAGGGGCAAATATCGACATAACGCATTCCGTTCTCTGGACTGCGTTCTGCTACTTAGGCCCGTGTCAGGGTTTGGTAGCGAGAGATGGAGAACAAACGAAGCCAAGCCAAGACAAGTAAATACATTTAATATTTATCAGTTTATTGGCGTCTCAGTAACTGATCATCATGCGCCTGGCGCCCTGACGAAGTTTGCCCAGCTCTGTCTCCCGTATTTCGACACAGTCTACTATGGCTGCAAACGCCGGTACGTGAGTGGCAGTCCCTGTCGCAGATCGTACAACGGGGCAGAGGAGGCTGACTTGCCGGGGTGTTCCCCGATCTTTTCAGTCGTGCCCATTTCTCTGGATCCAGATGGCCTCTACAAGCGTCGGCAACTACTGTGCACCTCCCAACTGACTGTCTGCAATCGACTCAATCCTGAGCTTTCGGCTTGGATGTCGCATGACGTCATATCCATCTTGAATACGTCCTTGAATCGCGGTGTGGGGTAGTCGATTCCTTTAGCTGCAGTGATCAGTTGTCCATAAAATATATCATATAACAGCCTTTACAATGTATGTAAATATACACTCGCGAGCATACGACTACTCTAAGACAGATGTACAGAAGATGAAAGATACAGACAGCCACATAAACTGGAAAGATATTGTCAGAGGTACAGACGTTGAACAAGAGGCAGAGTGTTTCAAAACACTTTTAGAACAACTAAAAGTCGAATATGTTCCATGTATGAAGGTAAACACCAATCATAAAAAGTGGATTACTAGATTTGTAGCTAAATGTACAAGAGCTTAAAATAAAGCCTGGACAATGTATATAAAGGCAAGTAAATCAAAAGAAATATATTACAAATATTTGGACAAGCAAAACATAGCTCAGAAAGTAAATAAAGCAGCAAAAATAGACTTCGACAAAAACTTACTAATAGGATCAAGACTGATGGTGAAAGCTTCTTTTCTAATGTTAGAAATAAACAAAGACCTAAAGACAAGGTAGGCTTTCTTATAGACAGGACAGTGACAATAAGCAGAGAAAATATGGAGATAGCTAATCTAATAAATCAATACTTTTGCACAGCCTATACAAAAGAACACTCCTCCAAGATACCAGAGCCTATACATATTTTCAAATGTCAAATGGAAATAGTGCGATTAAAATCATTCTATATTACGGAGGAAATGGTTCTAAAAAGATTGGAAGGATTAAAAGTGGATAAATGTACAGATCAAGATGGTATCCATTCATCAATGCTATTTGAAGTATAGACTAACTAGTTAAGCCATTGGCTATATTATTTTCTCAATCACTTGCAAAATGGATTGTTCCAAGAGATTGGAAAGATGCAGGAGTGATTCCCTTATTCAAAAGAGGAAAGAAATCAGATCCAGCTAATTAAGTAAGTTTAACGTGCATAGTCTGTAAATTGTTAGAGTCAATAATGAAAGAAAACATTGTAATGCATCTAGACAGGTTAAATCTAATCAGAAATAGTCAGCATGGGTTTACTAGAGGGAGACCGTGCTTAACAAATCTATTGGAGTGCATGGAGGTGATTACTAAAATCATAGATAAGGGAGAACCAGTGGATGTTATTTATCTAGATTTTACAAAGGCTTTTGATATAGTACCTCATCAACGATTATTTAAAAAGTTAAAATCACATGGGATAGATGGGCAGGTTGCCGATTGGATTGAAAGTTGGTTAACGGGAAGAAGACAGCGATTGACATAAATAAGGAGTACTCTGAGTGGTGTGAAGTAAAAAATGGAACAAAATTACAGAATTGGCGAGAACAATACTAGAATGATAGATAACGAAAGGGACATAGAGGTAATAATAGAGCATACAGGTAAGGTGAGTGAGCAAGTCCAGGTAGCAGTGAATAAGTCAAATGCAACGTTAGGTATAATTAAAAAAGAAGAAATATTTAACATAGGAGTAATGAGGTGATTGACAAACTGTATAAAGCATTAGTTAGACCTAGATCGGAGTACTGTATACAGATGTGGAGTCCTTATCGTAGAAGAGCTATAAATATGCTGGAAAGGATACAAAGAATAGCGACAAAACTGATAGTGGGATTCCAGAATTACAGTGACGAGGAAAGACTCAGAAAAACCGGCCATTAGTGTCTAGAAAAGAGAAGAATTAAACCTGACTTAATCTAAGTTGATAAGATAATCACAGGAAAAGTTAAATTAGACTTTAACAAGTTTTTCAAAATACAACCACCAGCGAGAACAAGAGGGCACAGATACAAATTAAGTAACGAAAGGTCCAAATTGGACACAGGACATTTTTTAAAATTCAGACAGTGGTGAATGCTTGGAATGCTTTGCCCAAGGAAATAGTGGAGGCAGAGACAGTTAATGCATTTAAGAATAAATATGATGTACATAGTTATTAGAGCAGGGTAATGCAAATGGGACTGGTTGTCTACAGACTCTGATGAGTTTTCTAAACCAATATCAAAACGTTATGTTCAGTTAAGTTATGCCGTGTTTGTTAGCTTACTCAGTACGTTTTATGATTGTGCTAACTTTTTGTTTTACCGCTTCACATTGTTCTTTGTAGGACAATGTGCGATCCATTGTAATTCCTAGGTACTTAGGTGTATCTTTATGTTTAAGTTTATGCCCCTGCCAACTAATCTTTCAAACTCTCAAGGCTATTCTTGCATCCTGTTGCAGCCCGCCACTTAACGTCTTTTACAGGACGCACACAAAATTAATCTGACATATTACGGGCATTCTACAACAACAATAAATACAACAACAATAACAACAACATGCTGATATGGCTTTTGAAGTCAGGATATCGGCTATTTCATTCTTATAAACTATGCAGGAGGAATGATTTCAAGAAATGCTATCTCGGCATAGATAAAGTCACACACTAACTCTAACCACTTTCATAAAGCTGTAGAAACTGATTCACGTTTCTAATCGTGTTTACTTACTCTCAACTCTGTCAAATGATATTCTCATTAATAACTAAACCTGTACGTCGCTAAGTATCATTGAAGGAAGTGTGGCGACTACATGAGTTGGCCACCCCACCTCATAAAAAGCTGAGGCCTAGTACAGTGAAGTCTCTAACACTTCAACCTCGACATCAATGATTGCGAAAGGATTACCTTTTCCTTTTCATGTTAAAATCATTTACATCGAATACCAGTACCAAAGAAAGGAAAAGATAGAACAGATCCAAATTTGATACAGGCCTATCAGTTTACTGAGCTGTGTAGGTAAACTGATGAAGCGTATGATAAACATCAGACTGATGTGGCACCTAGAAGAAAAACACATATTAATTCCACAGAAAGCAGGATTTAGACAACACAGATCCACTGAGGATCAAATCACTCTCATAGCGCAGAAAATAGAGGATGCTTACCAGGAGAAAAAGCATACAGTAGCGGTTTTGGTGGATCTAGAGAAGGCATTTGACAAGGTGGGGAAAGAGGGACTTAAAGTCAAGCTATAAAGAAGTGAAGTATCTGGACAAATGTACAGATTGGTCAGCCACTATCTCGAAAACAGAACAGCCAGAGTTCAAGTACAAGGGAAGATGAGTAAAAATGTGACACTGGAGCAGGGAGTACCCCAAAGGGGAGTACTGTCACCCACACTTTTTTCTGGTGTTTATAAACAACATAATAGAGAATATATTAAGAAGAGTCCACAGCTCCATGTTTGCAGACGATCTGGCTTTGTGGACCACTGAAGAAAATCTCACCATAGCAAACAATCGGATGCAGCAGGCCCTAACATCGCTGGAGTAGTGGACGATGAGGCAGACAGACTGGCTAAAGAAGGTGCAAGGTTACCACAACCAGAATCTAGTGTGACCTACGAAGAGTTAAAAAGGTTTATTAGGGCCAGATACATGGCCAAATGGGAAACAGAGCATACTGGCTACACAAAAAATGATGCCTACTACCAGTTGAACAGAAGAGAGCAGGTCGTGGTCTTCAGACTCCGCACAGGCCACAACAGACTGAGGTACCATCTCTTCAATAAACTGAAGAAAGGTGGTACTGACGAATGCACCTGTGGTACAGGGAAAATGACCGCGGAACATCTGCTGCAAAATTGCCCGACATACGAGAACCAGACAAAGCACATGTGGCCATCACCAGTGGCAACACTAGACAAGCTCTATGGCAGTGTCGACAGCCTCAGGATGACAGCTGCCTTCTTCGAAAAAATTCAAGTTGACGTCTGACAGCGTACGAAGAAGAAGATTTACCTCGAATTGTTTTTAACCCCTGCACAAATTAACAGTCATCTAACAATATTCATATTTCTGTTGTTCATCCTCTCTCTCTTTCTCTCTCTCTACTTTGGTCTTCTTGGTTCTCTGTACTCTCAGCAATCAATGCTGACTACCAACTAATGTGTGACAAATATGAACTGATGTGATCATATAAGACATCCCAATGTACCCCGCCCACTACCAGTTAAAGGCCAACACAAAATACAGAAGGGATTGAAGCTCACGAGCAAAAACATGCATTTAGAACGTGCCAACCGTAGCGACAATCCGCCCAAGAAACTTTTGATTATGTCAAGGAAAGAATGTCAGAATACAAACACAGCCAACTTGCTGTTTACATTCATGGATACATCGAGTAATATAAATATACTGTAGTCGGGGATGCTGTGGTAGAAACTTCTCTATAAGAGGTTTTAGCTTTTATCAGATGGGGATAGCCAGTTCCCTTCCTCGATGTCTTGGCTTACAATATCACTGATATATAAATTTATTTTTATTACCGCCAGGGATGAGGTACTAGAATCTTCATTGTTCTGATACACACACGAATCCATGAACTGGTCAATACGACATGATACCGCTCAAATGACAACGGTCTGTGGTAGAAAAGGGCAAGTCTTCGGAATAATCATTCTTTCATGGTTGTTTGCTTAAACATCTATATAATTGTTCTATTGTAGGTCAATGTTTTGTTATTATTATTGTCATAATTATTATCATCATCATCCTCATCATCTTCTATCAACTTGTGTCGTTAGAAGGCGTGGAAGGGGGTGTAGTTTTATGTCGTGTGCCATCTTCGTCGCCGATGTTGTTGACATCAAGTGTTTTTTTAAACACAGCGAGGGACATAACCAAACAAATACAAAAAATATATAATTAAGAGTTATCCCATCATAAAAAATTTGCGTGAGAGGTTCTGGCTTGGGCGTCTCCCCTCTTTATCCAGGTTACAAACCTTAGAACGAGTGAGCTATGGCCCTACACCAGAACCACATGGACGTGTACATTGGCATCTGTACACTGAAGGCGATAGGTGTTAATTATCCACCCGACCAAATTTCTCACGCTTGTTGTCGTCCTCGTGCACGACATATGGGGAGGAACAGCTCGCGACCCCGGGCGCTCGTCGGCGACGATTGTGACAGCAAAGCCGTGCTTATCACAAGAGCTGAACCTTGAACCTTGACCGGCGTCGAAGTCATGGAGCGAACTAGACAAGTAACTGGCAGAAGACAACACTGGCTGCTCCTGTAGCTGTTAATAGTAAGGTTAGAGTTAGCATATATGCTGATGCCTGTTTAAGTTAGCTCTGTTGTGGTGACAGCGACTCGCATATTGTTTTTAAAATGAATTTAATAATATTCATAAAATGCAAAAAAAAGTTAGAAATTTCCGAAAGGTAAATTTCGTATGGTATGCTCCATTATACGCAACCGTAACTATTATAAGTATTTGCTTTATTTTGATGTAATTATTAAATGATTTATATTATTGTAGTGCATTTATTACATCCCTTTCTTTTGAATACATTGCCCTTATGACGAAGTAATCATTGTCCGTGTAAATACTGTTCACTACTAGGCCGTGAAACTGTTATCTAGCTAATCAAAGATCCTGTGCTGAAAGTTGTTTATGGTTAAGCGTGTGTGCTACTTTTAAATTGTTCAAGCTTGGATATGTAAAAGCAAATGTATGTAGACTTTTATGTTATAAATGTCTCTAACATACCATTTATAGATTGTTAATCTCATTGACATATCCAAATTTTAAACTGTAAATTTTTTAGAAAATGACACCCATTACCATCATCTTAATAACACTAGCCATATGGAATCTTGCATTTTTACTGCTGGCTGAATATATGTAAACATAATATTCATAATGTGGCATAAGAAATACGTAAACATTAAATTGAACCGTATTCCAGTGTGTGTTTGTTTCTTGTTTATTTCTTTATTTCACAAGACGCTAAAGTTGCCATATTAACAAATGTAAACAAACAGATATTAAAGTACACATTACTAAAGCCCAGGCATTGATACAATTGCTCTTTGCTGTCACTCTGTGTATTTATGATATATTCGAATACTGACACTATTAACATACACCAAATTGAAAGCATGGTAGTAATACATATCTTATTATTGTAAACATACATTTTTGTACGAATGCACATATTTCTTTACGTTTGTGTGTGCGTGTGTGTACAACTGTGTAAAATCCTACAGTATTGACAGATTTCCAAAACTACTTATTACGTACTGTTCATACTGGCATTATAAATGCAGCTCTAGAATTGATTGCAAAACACCTTCGATTGGTTCTGTTGTTGTTGATTCATCCATTAAGCAAATACATACACAGTAGGCGTTTAGCTTGTTTGAAAAGGCCAGTCTTTGCAAACCGTCGAAGGGTTTGAGAGTTGATAATGCTATTGTGGTTAACATGTGGGTAGTAAGATTATATGTACGAACGTAAATATTGCTCTGTCACTGTGTGTGTTAACATATGGATAGCAAGATACTGTGTAGAAGATTAAAGCTTGGTGTCAGTCTGTTAATATAATGATGGTGAGAAACTATGTAGGACATTAAAGCTCTGCGTTAGACTGCTAACAAGCTTGCGGTTGGTGTGCTAACATGTGAATAGTAACATATCATGAAGAAAATTAAAGCTTGGTGTCAATCTGCTAATATGTTGATAGTGAGATACTATGTAGGACATCAAAGCTCTGTGTTAGACTGCTAACAAGCTTGCGGTTGGTGTGCTAACATGTTAATAGTAAAATATCATGTAGAAGATTAAAGATTGGTGTCAATCTGCTAATATGTTGATAGTGAGATACTATGTAGGACATCAAAGCTCTGCGTTAGAATGCTAACAAGCTTGCGGTTGGTGTGCTAACATGTGAATAGTAAAATATCATGTAGAAGATTAAAGCTTGGTGTCAATCTGCTAATATGTTGATAGTGAGATACTATGTAGGACATTAAAGCTGAGTGTTAGTCTACTAACATATGGATAGTAAGATATTTTCAAGACAGTAAATCTCCAAGTTGGTTTGCATCTGTTGATTTGTAAATAGTAAGACCTTATGTAAGAGATTTAAGCTCAGTATCTGACTCCTAACATGTGGATAGTAAGATAATATGTACACCATTAAATCTTAGTGTCTATCTGTTAATATGTAGATAAAGAGATAATATGTAGGACATTAAAACTCAATTTTAGTCCTCTAGCGTGCAAAAATTCTTTATTCCTCTTTGCGTTCAGGATCCTTTGGTCATGTTATATCTGCAAGCCAGTAATCATGATGCAGTCCATAATCTTTACCAGGACATAGTGGCTGCATCATAGCTTTTGCCTCAGCTCTGCATTCTTTGGTATCTCATTTCACTAAAACACAGTGAAAGTAAAATGCTATGTAGAACACACATTTTGGTGTTGGTCTGTTAATTTATGGATTGTAGGTACTACGTAAGACTGTAAAATTACATGGCGATCTACATATGTTGCCATGTGGATAGTAAAGTAAAATGTAAGGTATCCAATCCTAGTATTGGTCAGTTATCAAATGGATTGTAAGATAATATTTAGGGTATCAAATCTTGGTGCTGGTCTGTTAACATGTGGATGGTAAAATAATATGTAGGGTATCAAATCTTGGTGCTGGTCTGTTAACATGTGGATGGTAAGATAATATTTAGTGTAGCAAATCTTGGTGCTGGTCTGTCGACATGTGGATGGTAAGATAGTATGTATAACAGTAAAGCTAAGTGTTCTTCTAGCATGGGGATTCAAAGATAAAATGTAGGGCTTTGAAGCACAGTGTGGATCTATTAACATGTGATTAGTAGTATAATATGTACAACATTAACGGACATGGTCAGTTAGTTGAGAGGTGGAAAGTAAGATACTATGTGGGACAGTAGAGTTTGTTGTCCGTCTACTTCTTTTGTCCTGTGAATATCAAGATAATATAAAGGACATTGAACCACGGTGTGATTCTGTTTGCACTGTGATAGTCAAATAAAATAATTAAGTCTACTGCATCTCTTTTTGGGGGGAAAGGAAGATACTTTTATTTTGGCGATAAGGCTCAGTGTGGGTTTGTTAATGTATTGATAGTAAAAATTTATTTAGAACATTACAGCTCGTTGTTGGTCTATTGACATGCGGACAGCAGGATGCTGTTTAGGAAATTTATTATTGGTTTCTGTTTGTTAACAAATGGAAGGTCTCACACTTAATAGGACAGAAAAGCTCAGTGTTGGTCTGTTAATACATGTGAACTGTAAGATATTGTGTAGGACACATGTTCTCAGTGTTGGTCTGTTAATACATGTGAACTGTAAGATATTGTATAGGACATATGTTCTCAGTGTTGGTCTGTTAATACATGTGAACTGTAAGACATTGTGTAGGACACGTGTTCTCTGTGTTGGTCGGTAAACATGATGATTAGTAAGATATTGTGTATGACATTACAACTCAGTGTTGATGTTTTATCAAGGGGAAAGATAATATATACATTTTTACATCTCGGCTGTTATGCGTTGACATTTGAATATTAAGAAAATATGTAGGACATGAAAGCTCACTGTTCGTATGCTAACAAGTGGATAGTACAATACTATGAGGTAAAGTAATGCTAGCTGTCATTCTGTTAACACGCGGATAGTAAGATACTATGTAGGACATTACTGCTCTGTGTTGGTATTTTGACCTGGGGATAGTAAGATACTATAAAGGACATTACAGATCAGTGTTGGTCTGTTAACAAGCGGAGAGTAAGATACTATGTAGGACATTACTACTCAGTTTTGGTCTGTTTACCTGGGGGAAAAAATATACTATTTAGGACACCTATTCATGAGGTTGGTTTGTTTTCATGTGGATAGTGAGAAAATATATACAACATTATTTCTCAGTTGATGTATATTAACATGTCGATATTAAGAAAATAAGTAGGACATGAAAGTTCACTGTCTGTGTGTTTTGAAGTGGGTAGTTTGATGTTATGTAGAAAAGTGAAGATTGCTTTCATTCTGTTATAACGTGTGGATAGTAAAACAATAGGTAGGACATTACAGATTTGTGTCAGACTGCTATCTTTGTACAGAAATATAAAAAGTAGGTCATTTAAGCTTTGTGTTAGTATGTTAACTTCTGGACAGTAAGATTACATGTAGGACATTAACAAATGGGAATGGTTTGTAAACATGCAAACAGTTAATGCTACATAGGACAATAAAACTAAGTGTCTGTCTGCTAACAGTTGTATAGTTAGATACTATGTACGTCATCTATGCCAAAAGCTCGGTTTTCGGCTATTAACATGCAAATTAGTAATGTACTATGTAGGACATTACAGCTTGTTGTCGGCCTGCTAAGATAGGGATAGTATGATACTTTACAGGACAATTATCTTGGTGTCCATCTGTTAATATACAGACAGTAAGATACTACCTAGGACCTTAAAGCTCAGTGTTAGCCTTCATCTTTTGTCATGCTGATACTAAGATTCTATGTAGGAGATTAAAAATCAGATTTGGTCTGTTGAAGAGGCGTCAGTGAGATATTTTATAGGACCGTCAAGCTCAGTTTAGATCTGTTAAAGTGGGGTCAGTAAGATATTATGTAGGACACTAATACTTTTAGGTAGGTTTGTTAACATGGGGATTGTAAAATGCTATGCAGGACAGTAAAGTTAGGTGACTGTTCGTGTATGTTACTGTTGGGATACTCAGATAGTATGTTAATATGTAGACAGTAAGATGCTATGTATCGCATTAAATCTAAAGAATTGGTTGGTTATATGAGGACATTAAGATAATATATAGGACACTGAAGCTTAGTGTAATTCTGTTGACATGGTGACAGTTTGTTTGTTTGTTTGTTTTTTTGAGTTCGCCTTATTTCTCTAATCGCCAAGATGGTGTACATTGTACGGTGGTTTTTATTTTGCGCCTGTCGGCCAAGTGCTACCAACTTCAACATGCATTTTATGTAAGGGTCTGCTTCCTCTTGCATTTTCTAAGAATTCGCTTCCTTGGGGTAACGGCGCTGTGATGGGGATTGAATCCAGCACCTTTGGGTTTTGAGCCGGGCCACTTAACCACTAGGCCACACCGTCCCCATGGTGACAGTAAGATAATATGTAGGATATTAGCGAATAGCATCGGTCTGTTAACATTTAGATAGTAAGATTTTATGTAGTACATTACAGATTGCTATTAGGTCTGCTAACATTTAGAAAGATAGATTTTATATTAGGACATTACAGCTTTGTGTTAGTCTGTTGACATGGAGACTGTAAAATGCTATGAATGACATTAAAACATGTGGATAGTACAATATCATGTAGGATAGCAAAGCTCAGAGTCGGGCTGATGACATGGGTACAGTAAGATATCTTCTTCGAAGTACGCTGTCAGACATCAACGTGAATTTGTTGAAGAAGAAGAAGAAGTAAGATAGTGTGTAGGACATTAAAATTTACTGTCGGTTTGTTAACACGTGGATAGTAAGATATTATTTTTAACAGTAAAGCATGGTGTCTGCTTGTTAACATGTGGATAGTAAGATATTATGTAGGACATTCAAGCTCTGTGTTGGCCAGTTGACTTGTGAATAGTAAGATACTCTGTAGGACATTCAAGCTCTGTGTTGGCCAGTTGACTTGTGAATAGTAAGATATTCTGTAGGACATTCAAGCTCTGTGTTGGCCAGTTGACTTGTGAATAGTAAGATACTCTGTAGGACATTCAAGCTCTGTGTTGGCCAGTTGACTTGTGAATAGTAAGATACTCTATAGGACATTCAAGCTCAGTGTTGGCCAGTTGACTTGTGAATAGTAAGATACTCTGTAGGACATTCAAGCTCTGTGTTGGCCAGTTGACTTGTGAATAGTAAGATATTCTGTAGGACATTCAAGCTCTGTGTTGGCCAGTTGACTTGTGAATAGTAAGATACTCTGTAGGACATTCAAGCTCTGTGTTGGCCAGTTGAATTGTGAATAGTAAGATACTCTGTAGGACATTCAAGCTCTGTGTTGGCCAGTTGACTTGTGAATAGTATGATACTCTGTAGGACATTCAAGCTCTGTGTTGGCCAGTTGACTTGTGAATAGTAAGATACTCTGTAGGACATTTAAGCTCTGTGTTGGCCAGTTGACTTGTGAATAGTAAGATACTCTGTAGGACATTCAAGCTCTGTGTTGGCCAGTTGACTTGTGAATAGTAAGATACTCTGTAGGACATTCAAGCTCTGTGTTGGCCAGTTGACTTGTGAATAGTAAGATATTCTGTAGGACATTCAAGCTCTGTGTTGGCCAGTTGACTTGTGAATAGTAAGATACTCTGTAGGACATTCAAGCTCTGTGTTGGCCAGTTGACTTGTGAATAGTAAGATACTCTGTAGGACATTCAAGCTCTGTATTGGCCAGTTGACTTGTGAATAGTAAGATATTTTGTAGGACATTCAAGCTCTGTGTTGGCCAGTTGACTTGTGAATAGTAAGATACTCTGTAGGACATTCAAGCTCTGTGTTGGCCAGTTGAATTGTGAATAGTAAGATACTCTGTAGGACATTCAAGCTCTGTGTTGGCCAGTTGACTTGTGAATAGTAAGATACTCTGTAGGACATTCAAGCTCTGTGTTGGCCTGTTGACATGTGAATAGTAAGATACTCTGTAGGACATTCAAGCTCTGCGTTGGCCTGTTGACATGTGGATAGTAAGATACTCTGTAGGACATTCAAGCTCTGTGTTGGCCAGTTGACTTGTGAATAGTAAGATATTCTGTAGGACATTAAGCTCTGTGTTGGCCAGTCGACTTGTGGATAGAAAGATATTATGTAGGACATTCAAGCTCTGTGTTGGCCAGTTGACTTGTGAATAGTAAGATACTCTGTAGGACATTCAAGCTCTGTGTTGGCCAGTTGACTTGTGAATAGTAAGATACTCTGTAGGACATTCAAGCTCTGTGTTGGCCAGTTGACTTGTGAATAGTAAGATACTCTGTAGGACATTCAAGCTCTGTGTTGGCCAATTGAATTGTGAATAGTAAGATACTCTGTAGGACATTCAAGCTCTGTGTTGGCCAGTTGACTTGTGAATAGTATGATACTCTGTAGGACATTCAAGCTCTGTGTTGGCCAGTTGACTTGTGAATAGTAAGATACTCTGTAGGACATTCAAGCTCTGTGTTGGCCAGTTGACTTGTGAATAGTAAGATACTCTGTAGGACATTCAAGCTCTGTGTTGGCCTGTTGACATGTGGATAGTAAGATACTCTGTAGGACATTCAAGCTCTGTGTTGGCCACTTGACTTGTGAATAGTAAGATACTCTGTAGGACATTCAAGCTCTGTGTTGGCCAGTTGACTTGTGAATAGTAAGATACTCTGTAGGACATTTAAGCTCTGTGTTGGCCAGTTGACTTGTGAATAGTAAGATACTCTGTAGGACATTCAAGCTCTGTGTTGGCCAGTTGACTTGTGAATAGTAAGATACTCTGTAGCACATTCAAGCTCTGTGTTGGCCTGTTGACATGTGGATAGTAAGATATTCTGTAGGACATTCAAGCTCTGTGTTGGCCTGTTAACATTGGGTTAGTAAGATACTCTGTAGGACATTCAAGCTCTGTGTTGGCCAGTTGACTTGTGAATAGTAAGATACTCTGTAGGACATTCAAGCTCTGTGTTGGCCAGTTGACTTGTGCATAGTAAGATACTCTGTAGGACATTTAAGCTCTGTGTTGGCCAGTTGACTTGTGAATAGTAAGATACTCTGTAGGACATTCAAGCTCTGTGTTGGCCAGTTGACTTGTGAATAGTAAGATACTCTGTAGCACATTCAAGCTCTGTGTTGGCCTGTTGACATGTGGATAGTAAGATATTCTGTAGGACATTCAAGCTCTGTGTTGGCCTGTTAACATTGGGTTAGTAAGATACTCTGTAGGACATTAAAGCTCTGTGTTGGCCTGTTATCATGTGTATAGTAAGATACTCTGTAGCACATTAAAGCTCTGTATTGGCCTGTTGACATGTGGATAGTAAGATACTCTGTAGGACATTCAAGCTATGTGTTTGCCTGTTGATATGTGGATATTAAAATACTGTGTAGGACATTCAAGCTCTATTTTGGCCTGTTAACATGTGGATAGTAAGATACTCTGTAGGAAATTAAAGCTCTGTCTTGGTCTGTTGACATGTGGATAGTAAGATATTCTGTAGGACATTCAAGCTCTGTGTTGGCCTGTTAACATTTGGTTAGTAAGATTCTCTGTAGGACATTCAAGCTCTGTGTTTGCCTGTTAACATGTGGATAGTAAGATACTCTGTAGCACATTAAAGCTCTGTATTGGCCAGTTGACTTGTGAATAGTAAGATACTCTGTAGGACATTCAAGCTCTGTGTTGGCCTGTTGACATGTGGATAGTAAGATACTCTGTAGGACATTCAAGCTATGTGTTTGCCTGTTGACATGTGGATAGTAAAATACTCTGTAGGACATTCAAGCTCTATGTTGGACTGTTGACATGTAGAAAGTAAGATACTCTGTAAGACATTTAAACTCTGTGTTGGCCTGTTAACATGGTGGCAATAAGGAACTATGTAGGACATCAATGTTTTGGGTAAGTCTAACATCTGAATAGTGGATACTGTGCAGTGCATTCAATCTAGAGTTGGTTTGTTAATATGTGGATTATAAGATCCTGTGTAAGACATTAAAGCTGTCTGTCAGTCTGATGCCATTGGGATTGTTCAATACTTTGAAGAACAATAAAACTTGGTATTGGTCTGTTAATATATAGATAGCAAATTACAATGTAGGACTGTAAAGTTTCGAGTCAGTGAACTTATGTTTAATGGGGATAGTGCGATACTTTGTAGGACAATACCGTTTATTGTCTGTATGTTAATATTCATATAGTAAGGTATTATATAAAAGACTGTTACCATGTGCTTGGGTAGATACTGTGTAGGACATCAAAATTTAATGCTGGTATGATAGTCTGTGGATAGTAAGATACTATATATATGACATTAAAACTTGATGTAGCATAGTAATATAATAGCTTGTTCTGTAATGCCTAGGGTGAGTTTGTTAAAATATGGATAGTAAGATACTAGTTAGAACTGTAATGCCTAGGGTCAGTTTGTTAACATGTGGATAGCAAGATACTATTTCCATAGTGTCGGTCTGTACATTATATAAATTGCTGAGCGATTATAGTAGTAAAACTGGGAGAGTTCAAAACGTAGTTCCCCCATGTTCCAGTCTCTCTCTTATCGCCTGTGGAGTATAAAAAATAGATAGGAATGGTTAAAATACCGCTATGGAACAAAATCAAGAACCTAACCTACGTTAGATACAGAAATTACATACAATGAGACTAAAGCATTCATCAGGGCAACGTACAGTGCACAATGGAAGAAAAAAAACGACACCCTGGCCACATAGATTTTCATTCTCCCGCTACGCACAGGTCACAGCAGTCTGAGATGTCATCTGTACAACAAGTTCAATTCAAGATTGGTACTACAGACCTTCGTGCCTGCGGCACAGCCCCCATGAAGGCAGAACATATTTTGCAGTCATGTCCACAGTATACCGACAAAAGAAGTAGCATTTGGCAACAGCTAGTAGTGTCCTTCCACGAGAAGCTGTACAGAAGCGTAGAGAGCCTTGAGTCGACTGATGACTTCGTTAGAGTCATTGAAGTTGATGTCTGAAGACGCACGAAAAAGAAGAAGAAGAAATGAACCAGTCGATGCTTCCCGTTGGATCCACTACTAGGGAATTGCATGTTTACATTCTGATTCGCATTATTCGTTTATAGGTCTAGTGATATTGCGAGCTTAATATCTGAGTAGCAAAATGCCCCTTTGTCGCTATGTGCATTCACAAGCAAAAACAACTAGTATTCTCTGTATAAGCAACAAATGTTCTCTAGCCCACTGTATGGACGGCGTACTACAGTAAACATCCCGAATGATTCTGGATCTTTGGGTATGGCAATGACAAAAATAGGACCAATGTCCTACATAGAGCATGTCATAAGAGGCGACTAACTGTGTGACATGACACAACACCGGCCATGCTTAGTTGGTTTGTTAAGAGCAGCATAGATGGCGCCTAACAGGCTGCGTGTCAAGTTGGTCTAGTGTTTGAGTCTTTTAAGATGGACTCGCAGATCTATTAACCAAACTTCTTGGCACTTGTCTTAACACAGCGGAGTAATAAGCTGCTCGAGCCTAACACGCTAAGCAGGAAATCCTCATCCCTCCTTTATCCAGCTCACACCACAGCTGGGACCTCCACAGGGTCATCTTCCCTTGAAAAATTACAGGTCTACTAAGACTAAGATTAATATAAACACATAATCTTACAAATACTATTTCTTTTGTTGCAGATTCTGCACTTTACACTATACGCAATACAAGACCTCACCACTAATGGAGTCTCCCGCGGAACACCTGGCTGAGACATTTCGATTCTACTCCGTCTTCCTCCACGTTCAACACGAAAGACAATGGTTGAGTATGAGGATTACCTGACTTGACTTAAAACACAAGGCAACGACTCTAGCTGGCCATCTATCTTCTCGGCACACCCCCATGACATCAGAACACATTTTACAACCCTGCCCATCGTTTACCGACAAGAAGTAGCATTTGGCAACAACCAGTGTCCTTCCACGAGTAGCTGTACAGAAGTGCTCGGACCCTCAAGTCAACTGCTGCCTTCGTTAGAGTAATTGAATTCGAGGTCTGAAGACGAACAAGGAAGATCTCTTTTCTTGACATTTTTCGCGCCAGCCGAAGCACATCAGTACAAGTACAGTCAACCTCCATCAAGATGACTTCAGCAAAAAGCTTTGCATGATCTTGCAGTAGGAGTTTATGTAACAGTTTACTTGCATGTTGAGGTTGCTATCCTCATGCACAACTCTCTTTAGTCACGCCTTTCAATACATGCATGGAGTTCAATCAATCAAATCAGAACAAAAAGGCATAGCTTCAAATTAAATACAGAAAGGTCAAGATTGGATATTTGGAAATATTTCTTTAGTCAGAGAGGGGTGAATGCTTGGAATGCATTTCCAAGAAAGTGATGGAAACAGAGGCAGTTGATGCATTTAAGAAAACATTGGATGCGCATAGCTTATTGAGCAAGGAAATGTAAATGAAACTGGTTGCGTACATACTCTGCATAGTCTTCTAAACCAGTATAAAGACGTTAAGTTAAGTTAAATCAAGATCACTCATCTCTTTTTGTTGAAGCACAGGTCCAGCATTGTATTTGACTTACCATAACCAGCTTTTAGGAAAGACTTTTTCTAGTTATTTGCAGTAGGGTAGCGATAATTTGTACATTTTGAGATTGCCACATCCATGGACAACTCTTAGTCCTCGCGTTCAACATGCAATGAATGTTTTGGCCACTCAGGAGAAATACATACATAGCTCACCTTAAGATTGTTTGCCCTTGACCTACTGTGACAGTATTCTGTGGCGGTTATATTCTACCATTCTCAGTAAGGGACCCCGGATACACTATGAGAGGTCATGTTATTGATAGATTTGAAACAAGCAGCGATAACGATAGAAAAGATATGAATTTGGAATTGCATGTGTTTTTACACTTTTATAGAAGTGTTCATACGTGGTTGCGAAGTTTCGATGGCTCACAAACAAAACATGTATGTGTTCAGATTCCTGATCTGACAGGGTCGTACACCTATTAAATTTCGTGCTGAATATGGTTTAACCAGGCTCTAAAGTGCAAAACACAGAACAATATACTGCCTCTTAGGAACCACGGTAAACGAGGCAAAAAAAAAAAGAAATATAGCTTTTTAGTGTTTTCTCCAGTATCGCATTCTGTTTTTTTATTATATGGCTTGCTGGCTTAGGGTCGTTCGTTCTCAATCTTGCACCACCAAGCCCTGATATGGCTTAAGTAGCAGACTGTTGTCCAGAGAACGGAATGCAAATGTGCTGATCGGTGTGGACTGCACAGAACACGGCCAGGCACTTGAGCATCCGGGGTCAACCACTGCACCCGAGCTCATATCTAGTCGTCCTGACTTTGTCTTGCCACTGGTTAAAGTTGGCAAAAAGTAAAGGCTCGTGATGGACGAAAAACATTGTGATTGACCCTGACGCAACGTCCTGGACAATATGGTGTGCTTGACCGGACTAGCGTCTCAGTTACCAACAGATATTATCTTAAATATCACTAACCTCTAGCTGATTGCTAGCATAACCGGCACTTCTGAAATTATGCAATGATGTTCATAAATGAAAATAGTATTTGCTAGATCTACGTCAACAATAAAGTCACATATATTTTTGTATACCATAAAATGCATTATTACAAAGCACAAAAAATCGCTGCCTTTCATCATTATCATCACTATTATCATCATCTTCATCATCATCATCATCATGTTGCATGTCATTTGCAGAAAATCATTTTCACAACAACCGATCTGTAACTCGATCGCAAGCCAGAAGTATCGCCTCTATCGTTGTCATCGTCAGGACCTCCGTGATGTCTTGTTTCCATCTTTTCATCGGTCTGCTTCAGCCCCACTTTCCAAGCACCAAACCCTCCTGTATCGTTCTTTCTAAGTCAGTATGGCGTTTGATATGGTCAAACTATTATACAGCAAAGCAAGTGGTCATTTTCACAGACAACCTAGCAGTGTAATGGCCCTCAAGAGCCCAGTGATTAAAAAAAAAGCAGTCCAATGGACACCAGCCCACTGAGACATTCCAGGCAACGGGGAGGCGGACAGGCTCGTCAGAGAGCGAGGAATGCTGCAGCAGAGTGATACAGACATCACATACAATGAAACTAAAGCATTCATGAGGACAACGTGCAGTGCAAAATGGAAAATAGGATCACATTGGCCACATAGAAAACGATGCCTACCATCAACTCTCCATGCGAGACCAGGTGATCATTTTCCGGCTACGCACAGGTCACAACAGACTCAGATGCCATCTGTACAACAAGTTCAAGATTGGCACTACAGAGATTTGTGCCTGCGGCACAGCCCCCAAGAAGGCATCATATATTTTGCAGTCATGTCCGCTGTATACCGACAAAAGAAGTAACAATTGGCAACAGCCAGTGTCCTTCTACGAGAAGCTGTACGGAAGCGTACAGAGCCTTTAATCGACTGCTGCCTTTGTTAAAATCATTGAAGCTGAGGTATGAAGACGAACGAAGAAGCAGAAGAAGCTATTTTAGCTTTCGAGACAAGCTGTTGTTTACTAACCAATTTTGCTTTAAATTAAGTAGGATCTATAGTATATATATATATATCTTTATCTATATCTCAAGCAGATGTGGATATATTGAGATCGGATTTAGATAAAATTCGAGAGGGGTTTGTAGGTTCGCAAATGGAGTTTAATGAAGATAAATGTACAGTCATCCACATGGGTAGATCCAATATGAAAAATAATTACATAATGGGAGAGAACAATATTAGAAAGATAGATAAGGAAAGGGACTTGGAAGTTATACTAGATCATACAGGTAAGGTGAGTGAGAAAATTCAGGTAGGAATTAAAAAGGCAAATGCAATGTTATGTATGATAAACATAAATATTAAACATAGGAGCAAGGAAGTGATAGTCAAACTGTATAAAGCATTAGTTAGACCTAGATTAGAGTTATATGTACAGGCGTGGAGTCATTATCATAGAGGGGATACAAACATGCTGGAAAGAATACAAAAAAGCGCGACATAGCTGATAGTGGGATTGCAGAATTACAGTTATGAGGAAAAACCGGCCTAGTGTCTAGAAGAGAGAAGAATTCGTGGTGACTTAATACAGGCTTATAAGATGATCAGAGGAAAGGATAAATTAGACTATAACAAGTTTTAAAAAAAAAACAACAGCCACCAAAATAGAACAAGAGGGCATAGTTATACATTAACTAAAGAGAGGTCCAGATTCGATATTAGGAAATATTTTTTTAATTAGAGAGTGGTGAATGCTTGGAATGCATTGCCAAGGGAGGTAGTGGAAGGAAGGACAGTTAATGCATTTAAGAATCAATTGGATGCGCATAGCTTTTAGAGCAAGGTGATGAAATGAAACTGTATGTATACAGATTCTGCAAAGTATTCTAAACCAGTTTAAGGACGTTAAGCTAAGTTAAGGATATCTGCATATTTCCTTTTTGCTATCCATTGTATTTTGAGCACTTTTCTATAGTCCTTTAGTTCAAAAGATGCAATCCTTTTCTTAAGTGTTTGTGTGGGGGTCCACGTTTCACATCCGTATGTCTTCATCGGTATAATGCAAGTTCACAGAATAGTTATTTTCATTTTATTAATGTTCTGTCATCAGTTTCTCATTTTATTGAACCTCTGCATTGCCGTAGCCATTGGCGCTTATAACTGACCGAGGTACTCAAAGCTTGTGACTTTCTCTATCTTCTGTTGTTCTAAAATAACTTTAGGTTTGGTCTTTGCCTTGCCTGTGATCGTTATCTTGGTTGTACTTTAAATTCAGGTATAGATTTTGGACTTCGTTGAGTTGTGTTTACGCTCATCAGTACTTTTACATTTCGCTAGTTGTTAGACCCACCGGGCTAGATCGCACGTGGACACAGTCCTGGTGTGAACAGACTATCTACAATGCAGTTAGTAAACTAGCCTTATCTTGTAAAGCGAGCTATGCAAGTTTTCATTCCATTTCCAACAATATATATCTGCAAATATATATGGATTTTCGACATTTGTAGCATAAAAGAAAAACAAATCGAAACCGATTAGATGTCTAACATGGCAAACGTGTGGTTTGTACAACACAACAGTTGAATCCTCTTCAAGAAAGAGAAACAACAAGCCTTCACGCGGTCAGCATTTCGTGATCTTTGTGACCCGTTCCTCAGCCTTGCATATATACGCAGCATGTTCATTCAAACAATAATGAAATTAACTTTCTTCTATTTTAAATGTATTGTGTTTCTATTAAAATTGTTAAGAAAGACACATATATCACATGTACTTTTGTGTTTGTTTTTTAACTATTTCTATATAACTGGTTCTTTGCTATTGTATTTTATGTATTTAAAAACATTATTCCGAGAAGGGGTACGTGACATACACTTGACAAGGGAGACCACAGAACACAAATGGCTAACAACTTTCCCTTAGACGTGTACAAAAACCTGTCTTGATATAGTCGCCATCACGGCCTGCGATGGACATCAGAACATGACACAACCGTTGAGTTACAGGAACAATTTGTATCTACAGTTAACATCATTTGCTGAATAAGAATGATCACCAATGGGCAGCAGCGTGCGGTGAACACCTTTCATGGCTTGGTTTTGAAGTTTGCTAATTTTATCAAAGTTCGCCTTTGCTGCTGTTGCCCATGCCGCAATGCCATATTCGAGAACTGGTCTCACTCTTCCAGTGTACAGTTTCGTCTGTTCCCCAACTTGTGCCAGCAAGTTTCCTCATGATTGCCATTCTTTGTCTGGCTCTAATTCGGTTTCTCTCGATCTGACTTTTCCATGTAATGCACCGATCAAATGTGACTCCCAGGTAGTTTTGGTTGCCGTTTGTCTGCAGATATTTGCCTTTAAGACTTATTTTGGTGTTCTGGGGTTTGTTTGAAAGCGAGAATATCGTACACGTTGTTTTTTCCTCATTTATTTTGACCAGCCATGAGTTCGCCCACTCCTCCAACGATGTTAGGGCCTGCTGCATCCGATTGCTTGCTATGGTGAGATTTTTTTCAGACGTCCACATAGCCAGATCGTCTGCAAACATGGAGCTGTAGACTCTTTTTGGTAGGTTCTCTGTGATATTGTTTATATACACCAGGAAAGGTGTTGGTGATAGTACTCCCCTTTGGTGTACTCCCTGCTCAAGTGTCACCTTTTTGCTCATCTGCTATTGTACTTGAACTATGGATGTTCTGTTTTCGAGGTAGTCGCTGATCCATCTGTACATTTTCCCACAAACTTCACTTCTTCGTAGCTTGACTTTAAGAAGACGAAAAAGAAGAGAAAGAAGAAGAAAAAGAAGAGAAAGAAAAAGAAGATAAACATGAGTAAATAGTACTACCTGATATTGCCCGAAGAAGATTTGAATGTTTAAATGAAGTATATTGTTAAAAAGCAACTAATCTGATTGGCAAACATCCGGCCAGTCTCTAAACCCTGATCTATGGGTGAGAGAGCTGGAGTGTGTACGCCAAACACGCCAGGAGGTTGAATCATTTCTACATGACACATACTCCAAATTGGCTACAAGACCACATCACAAATAACTATACTCTTTGCATTACTACTACACTATTCATACACTTTTGTAGAAAGTTAAAGTGAGATAGACTGGCCAAGTTTCTCGAATGTCAAGTGAAAGGTTCCAAAAGAAATTTCTGTTTAGCGAGCTTTGCGCAGTAAGGCGATCACCTGGACGTCAATAAAGGCGATTCAGTGAATCCTGGCAGTAAATCGTTTAGCCTGAAAAAGGCGAGGCCAAAAAAGAGCCTTGCATGCAGTTAGCGAGGGTCGACGGGCGATCAGGTGGAAGTATAGAGTAGAAAGAAAACCAGCACCAGCTGGTGTTGGCTTAATCTGTCATGCACACATCCGCCCACAGACTTAAGGGCGCAGTATGACACATGATGATGTTGGTTATTCTCATCGACGGCGATAAGCCAATTATTATTGTCATGATCATATTTCTTCAAAATCAAGTAAATACCGGATCAAGATGGTGAGCAGCGCATGAGCTGCAGCGGTCATCGAGCCATAGCTGACTGATAGCGTAAGGGCTAGCGAACCGGAGCTGCCAAGGCCGTTCTACACGTCCGCGCAGTATTCTAGAAAACAGGCTGCAACAGAGCAGACTGGCTAAGGAGAAGGGATCGAAGAGGGAATGCTAACCCGGTACTCAAAAAATGCTTGCTGAAGTCGGATGTGTTGGACCGAAAGGGGCAAATATCGACATAACGCATTCCGTTCTCTGGACTGCGTTCTGCTACTTAGGCCCGTGTCAGGGTTTGGTAGCGAGAGATGGAGAACAAACGAAGCCAAGCCAAGACAAGTAAATACATTTAATATTTATCAGTTTATTGGCGTCTCAGTAACTGATCATCATGCGCCTGGCGCCCTGACGAAGTTTGCCCAGCTCTGTCTCCCGTATTTCGACACAGTCTACTATGGCTGCAAACGCCGGTACGTGAGTGGCAGTCCCTGTCGCAGATCGTACAACGGGGCAGAGGAGGCTGACTTGCCGGGGTGTTCCCCGATCTTTTCAGTCGTGCCCATTTCTCTGGATCCAGATGGCCTCTACAAGCGTCGGCAACTACTGTGCACCTCCCAACTGACTGTCTGCAATCGACTCAATCCTGAGCTTTCGGCTTGGATGTCGCATGACGTCATATCCATCTTGAATACGTCCTTGAATCGCGGTGTGGGGTAGTCGATTCCTTTAGCTGCAGTGATCAGTTGTCCATAAAATATATCATATAACAGCCTTTACAATGTATGTAAATATACACTCGCGAGCATACGACTACTCTAAGACAGATGTACAGAAGATGAAAGATACAGACAGCCACATAAACTGGAAAGATATTGTCAGAGGTACAGACGTTGACCAAGAGGCAGAGTGTTTCAAAACACTTTTAGAACAACTAAAAGTCGAATATGTTCCATGTATGAAGGTAAACACCAATCATAAAAAGTGGATTACTAGATTTGTAGCTAAATGTACAAGAGCTTAAAATAAAGCCTGGACAATGTATATAAAGGCAAGTAAATCAAAAGAAATATATTACAAATATTTGGACAAGCAAAACATAGCTCAGAAAGTAAATAAAGCAGCAAAAATAGACTTCGACAAAAACTTACTAATAGGATCAAGACTGATGGTGAAAGCTTCTTTTCTAATGTTAGAAATAAACAAAGACCTAAAGACAAGGTAGGCTTTCTTATAGACAGGACAGTGACAATAAGCAGAGAAAATATGGAGATAGCTAATCTAATAAATCAATACTTTTGCACAGCCTATACAAAAGAACACTCCTCCAAGATACCAGAGCCTATACATATTTTCAAATGTCAAATGGAAATAGTGCGATTAAAATCATTCTATATTACGGAGGAAATGGTTCTAAAAAGATTGGAAGGATTAAAAGTGGATAAATGTACAGATCAAGATGGTATCCATTCATCAATGCTATTTGAAGTATAGACTAACTAGTTAAGCCATTGGCTATATTATTTTCTCAATCACTTGCAAAATGGATTGTTCCAAGAGATTGGAAAGATGCAGGAGTGATTCCCTTATTCAAAAGAGGAAAGAAATCAGATCCAGCTAATTAAGTAAGTTTAACGTGCATAGTCTGTAAATTGTTAGAGTCAATAATGAAAGAAAACATTGTAATGCATCTAGACAGGTTAAATCTAATCAGAAATAGTCAGCATGGATTTACTAGAGGGAGACCGTGCTTAACAAATCTATTGGAGTGCATGGAGGTGATTACTAAAATCATAGATAAGGGAGAACCAGTGGATGTTATTTATCTAGATTTTACAAAGGCTTTTGATATAGTACCTCATCAACGATTATTTAAAAAGTTAAAATCACATGGGATAGATGGGCAGGTTGCCGATTGGATTGAAAGTTGGTTAACGGGAAGAAGACAGCGATTGACATAAATAAGGAGTACTCTGAGTGGTGTGAAGTAAAAAATGGAACAAAATTACAGAATTGGCGAGAACAATACTAGAATGATAGATAACGAAAGGGACATAGAGGTAATAATAGAGCATACAGGTAAGGTGAGTGAGCAAGTCCAGGTAGCAGTGAATAAGTCAAATGCAACGTTAGGTATAATTAAAAAAGAAGAAATATTTAACATAGGAGTAATGAGGTGATTGACAAACTGTATAAAGCATTAGTTAGACCTAGATCGGAGTACTGTGTACAGATGTGGAGTCCTTATCGTAGAAGAGCTATAGATATGCTGGAAAGGATACAAAGAATAGCGACAAAACTGATAGTGGGATTCCAGAATTACAGTTACGAGGAAAGACTCAGAAAAACCGGCCATTAGTGTCTAGAAAAGAGAAGAATTAAACCTGACTTAATCTAAGTTGATAAGATAATCACAGGAAAAGTTAAATTAGACTTTAACAAGTTTTTCAAAATACAACCACCAGCGAGAACAAGAGGGCACAGATACAAATTAAGTAACGAAAGGTCCAAATTGGACACAGGACATTTTTTAAAATTCAGACAGTGGTGAATGCTTGGAATGCTTTGCCCAAGGAAATAGTGGAGGCAGAGACAGTTAATGCATTTAAGAATAAATATGATGTACATAGTTATTAGAGCAGGGTAATGCAAATGGGACTGGTTGTCTACAGACTCTGATGAGTTTTCTAAACCAATATAAAAACGTTATGTTCAGTTAAGTTATGCCGTGTTTGTTAGCTTACTCAGTACGTTTTATGATTGTGCTAACATTTTGTTTTACCGCTTCACATTGTTCTTTGTAGGACAATGTGCGATCCATTGTAATTCCTAGGTACTTATGTGTATCTTTATGTTTAAGTTTATGCCCCTGCCAACTAATCTTTCAAACTCTCAAGGCTATTCTTGCATCCTGTTGCAGCCCGCCACTTAACGTCTTTTACAGGACGCACACAAAATTAATCTGACATATTACGGGCATTCTACAACAACAATAAATACAACAACAATAACAACAACATGCTGATATGGCTTTTGAAGTCAGGATATCGGCTATTTCATTCTTATAAACTATGCAGGAGGAATGATTTCAAGAAATGCTATCTCGGCATAGATAAAGTCACCCACTAACTCTAACCACTTTCATAAAGCTGTAGAAACTGATTCACGTTTCTAATCGTTTTTACTTACTCTCAACTCTGTCAAATGATATTCTCATTAATAACTAAACCTGTACGTCGCTAAGTATCATTGAAGGAAGTGTGGCGACTAAATGAGTTGGCCACCCCACCTCATAAAAAGCTGAGGCCTAGTACAGTGAAGTCTCTAACACTTCAACCTCGACATCAATGATTGCGAAAGGATTACCTTTTCCTTTTCATGTTAAAATCATTTACATCGAATACCAGTACCAAAGAAAGGAAAAGATAGAACAGATCCAAATTTGATACAGGCCTATCAGTTTACTGAGCTGTGTAGGTAAACTGATGAAGCGTATGATAAACATCAGACTGATGTGGCACCTAGAAGAAAAAAAAATATTAATTCCACAGAAAGCAGGATTTAGACAACACAGATCCACTGAGGATCAAATCACTCTCATAGCGCAGAAAATAGAGGATGCTTACCAGGAGAAAAAGCATACAGTAGCGGTTTTGGTGGATCTAGAGAAGGCATTTGACAAGGTGGGGAAAGAGGGACTTAAAGTCAAGCTATAAAGAAGTGAAGTATCTGGACAAATGTACAGATTGGTCAGCCACTATCTCGAAAACAGAACAGCCAGAGTTCAAGTACAAGGGAAGATGAGTAAAAATGTGACACTGGAGCAGGGAGTACCCCAAAGGGGAGTACTGTCACCCACACTTTTTTCTGGTGTTTATAAACAACATAATAGAGAATATATTAAGAAGAGTCCACAGCTCCATGTTTGCAGACGATCTGGCTTTGTGGACCACTGAAGAAAATCTCACCATAGCAAACAATCGGATGCAGCAGGCCCTAACATCGCTGGAGTAGTGGACGATGAGGCAGACAGACTGGCTAAAGAAGGTGCAAGGTTACCACAACCAGAATCTAGTGTGACCTACGAAGAGTTAAAAAGGTTTATTAGGGCCAGATACATGGCCAAATGGGAAACAGAGCATACTGGCTACACAAAAAATGATGCCTACTACCAGTTGAACAGAAGAGAGCAGGTCGTGGTCTTCAGACTCCGCACAGGCCACAACAGACTGAGGTACCATCTCTTCAATAAACTGAAGAAAGGTGGTACTGACGAATGCACCTGTGGTACAGGGAAAATGACCGCGGAACATCTGCTGCAAAATTGCCCGACATACGAGAACCAGACAAAGCACATGTGGCCATCACCAGTGGCAACACTAGACAAGCTCTATGGCAGTGTCGACAGCCTCAGGATGACAGCTGCCTTCTTCGAAAAAATTCAAGTTGACGTCTGACAGCGTACGAAGAAGAAGATTTACCTCGAATTGTTTTTAACACCTGCACAAATTAACAGTCATCTAACAATATTCATATTTCTGTTGTTCATCCTCTCTCTCTTTCTCTCTCTCTACTTTGGTCTTCTTGGTTCTCTGTACTCTCAGCAATCAATGCTGACTACCAACTAATGTGTGACAAATATGAACTGATGTGATCATATAAGACATCCCAATGTACCCCGCCCACTACCAGTTAAAGGCCAACACAAAATACAGAAGGGATTGAAGCTCACGAGCAAAAACATGCATTTAGAACGTGCCAACCGTAGCGACAATCCGCCAAAGAAACTTTTGATTATGTCAAGGAAAGAATGTCAGAATACAAACACAGCCAACTTGACACCAATCTTTAATCTTCTACATGATATTTTACTATTAACATGTTAGCACACCAACCGCAAGCTTGTTAGCAGTCTAACACAGAGCTTTGATGTCCTACATAGTATCTCACTATCAACATATTAGCAGATTGACACCAATCTTTAATCTTCTACGTGATATTTTACTATTTACATGTTAGCATACCAACCGCAAGCTTGTTAGCAGTCTAACGCAGAGCTTTGATGTCCTACATAGTATCTCACTATCAACATATTAGCAGATTGACAACAAGCTTTAATCTTCTTCATGATATGTTACTATTCACATGTTAGCACACCAACCGCAAGCTTGTTAGCAGTCTAACGCAGAGCTTTAATGTCCTACATAGTTTCTCACTATCATTATATTAACAGACTGACACCAAGCTTTAATCTTCTACACAGTATCTTGCTATCCATATGTTAACACACACAGTGACAGAGCAATATTTACGTTCGTACATATAATCTTACTACCCACATGTTAACCACAATAGCATTATCAACTCTCAAACCCTTTGACGGTTTGCAAAGACTGGCCTTTTCAAACAAGCTAAACGCCTACTGTGTATGTATTTCCTTAATGGATGAATCAACAACAACAGAACCAATCGAAGGTGTTTTGCAATCAATTCTAGAGCTGCATTTATAATGCCAGTAGGAACAGTACGTAATAAGTAGTTTTGGAAATCTGTCAATACTGTAGGGTTTTACACAGTTGTACACACACACAAACGTAAAGAAATATGTGCATTCGTACAAAAATGTATGTTTACAATAATAAGATATGTATTACTACCATGCTTTCAATTTGGTGTATGTTAATAGTGTCAGTATTCGAATATATCATAAATACACAGAGTGACAGCAAAGAGCAATTGTATCAATGCCTGGGCTTTAGTAATGTGTACTTTAATATCTGTTTGTTTACATTTGTTAATATGGCAACTTATGCGTCTTGTGAAATTAAGAAATAAACAAGAAACAAACACACACTGGAATAAGGTTCAATTTAATGTTTACGTATTTCTTATGCCACATTATGAATATTATGTTTACATATATTCAGCCAACAGTAAACATGCAAGATTCCATATGGCTAGTGTTATTAAAATGATGGTAATGGGTGTCATGTTCTAAAAATTTACAGTTTAAAATTTGGATATGTACAATGAGATTAACAATCTATAAATGGTATGTTAGAGAAATTTATAACATAAAAGTCTACATACATTTGCTTTTACATATCCAAGCTTGAACAATTTAAAAGTAGCACACACGCTTAACCATAAACAACTTTCAGCACAGGATCTTTGATTAGCTAGATAACAGTTTCACGGCCTAGTAGTGAACTGTATTTACACGGACAATGATTACTTCGTCATAAGGGCAATGTATTCAAAAGAAAGGGATGTAATAAATGCACTACAATAATATAAATCATTTAATAATTACATGAAAATAAAGCAAATACTTATAATAGTTACGGTTGCGTATAATGGAGCATACCATACGAAATTTACCTTTCGGAAATTTCTAACTTTTTTTTGCATTTTACGAATATTATTAAATTCATTTTAAAAACAATATGCGAGTCGCTGTCACCACAACAGAGCTAACTTAAACAGGCATCAGCATATATGCTAACTCTAACCTTACTATTAACAGCTACAGGAGCAGCCAGTGTTGTCTTCTGCCAGTTACTTGTCTAGTTCGCTCCATGACTTTGACGCCGGTCAAGGTTCAAGGTTCAGCTCTTGTGATAAGCACGGCTTTGCTGTCACAATCGTCGCCGACGAGCGCCCGGGGTCGCGAGCTGTTCCTCCCCATATGTCGTGCACGAGGACGACAACAAGCGTGAGAAATTTGGTCGGGTGGATAATTAACACCTATCTCCTTCAGTGTACAGATGCCAATGTACACGTCCATGTGGTTCTGGTGTAGGGCCATAGCTCACTCGTTCTAAGGTTTGTAACCTGGATAAAGAGGGAAGACGCCCAAGCCAGAACCTCTCACGCAAATTTTTTATGATGGGATAACTCTTAATTATATATTTTTTGTATTTGTTTGGTTATGTCCCTCGCTGTGTTTAAAAAAACACTTGATGTCAACAACATCGGCGACGAAGATGGCACACGACATAAAACTACACCCCCTTCCACGCCTTCTAACGACACAAGTTGATAGAAGATGATGAGGATGATGATGATAATAATCATGACAATAATAATAACAAAACATTGACCTACAATAGAACAATTAGATAGATGTTTAAGCATACAACCATGAAAGAGTGATTATTCCGTGAGATAAGCAGAAGAAAAGGTGTGATTCCCATTAAGACATGTTATTAGAGGAAACATAAGACCACACTATATGTACATGTAGAGCGTAGGATACAACGTTGGTAGAGTGGCTGCTTCTTTCCGGCTGCAACTTGTTCCAGCCAACCCAGCTGTAAACGAGTAACAGATTTACTGTTAGGAGAAAGGATAGAGGAACAGGAATTGGTTTTCACAAAACCTGAAGTTTTTGGTTTGATTAGAGGTTTCAATTTCTTGATTCTGTGACGAAGACTTGCCCTTTTCTACCACAGACCGTTGTCATTTGTGCGGTATCATGTCGTATTGACCAGTTCATGGATTCGTGTGTGTATCAGAACAATGAAGATTCTAGTACCTCATCCCTGGCGGTAATAAAAATAAATTTATATATCAGTGATATTGTAAGCCAAGACATCGAGGAAGGGAACTGGCTATCCCCATCTGATAAAAGCTAAAACCTCTTATAGAGAAGTTTCTACCACAGCATCCCCGACTACAGTATATTTATATTACTCGATGTATCCATGAATGTAAACAGCAAGTTGGCTGTGTTTGTATTCTGACATTCTTTCCTTGACATAATCAAAAGTTTCTTGGGCGGATTGTCGCTACGGTTGGCACGTTCTAAATGCATGTTTTTGCTCGTGAGCTTCAATCCCTTCTGTATTTTGTGTTGGCCTTTAACTGGTAGTGGGCGGGGTACATTGGAATGTCTTATATGATCACATCAGTTCATATTTGTCACACATTAGTTGGTAGTCAGCATTGATTGCTGAGAGTACAGAGAACCAAGAAGACCAAAGTAGAGAGAGAGAAAGAGAGAGAGGATGAACAACAGAAATATGAATATTGTTAGATGACTGTTAATTTGTGCAGGTGTTAAAAACAATTCGAGGTAAATCTTCTTCTTCGTACGCTGTCAGACGTCAACTTGAATTTTTTCGAAGAAGGCAGCTGTCATCCTGAGGCTGTCGACACTGCCATAGAGCTTGTCTAGTGTTGCCACTGGTGATGGCCACATGTGCTTTGTCTGGTTCTCGTATGTCGGGCAATTTTGCAGCAGATGTTCCGCGGTCATTTTCCCTGTACCACAGGTGCATTCGTCAGTACCACCTTTCTTCAGTTTATTGAAGAGATGGTACCTCAGTCTGTTGTGGCCTGTGCGGAGTCTGAAGACCACGACCTGCTCTCTTCTGTTCAACTGGTAGTAGGCATCATTTTTTGTGTAGCCAGTATGCTCTGTTTCCCATTTGGCCATGTATCTGGCCCTAATAAACCTTTTTAACTCTTCGTAGGTCACACTAGATTCTGGTTGTGGTAACCTTGCACCTTCTTTAGCCAGTCTGTCTGCCTCATCGTCCACTACTCCAGCGATGTTAGGGCCTGCTGCATCCGATTGTTTGCTATGGTGAGATTTTCTTCAGTGGTCCACAAAGCCAGATCGTCTGCAAACATGGAGCTGTGGACTCTTCTTAATATATTCTCTATTATGTTGTTTATAAACACCAGAAAAAAGTGTGGGTGACAGTACTCCCCTTTGGGGTACTCCCTGCTCCAGTGTCACATTTTTACTCATCTTCCCTTGTACTTGAACTCTGGCTGTTCTGTTTTCGAGATAGTGGCTGACCAATCTGTACATTTGTCCAGATACTTCACTTCTTTATAGCTTGACTTTAAGTCCCTCTTTCCCCACCTTGTCAAATGCCTTCTCTAGATCCACCAAAACCGCTACTGTATGCTTTTTCTCCTGGTAAGCATCCTCTATTTTCTGCGCTATGAGAGTGATTTGATCCTCAGTGGATCTGTGTTGTCTAAATCCTGCTTTCTGTGGAATTAATATTTTTTTTTCTTCTAGGTGCCACATCAGTCTGATGTTTATCATACGCTTCATCAGTTTACCTACACAGCTCAGTAAACTGATAGGCCTGTATCAAATTTGGATCTGTTCTATCTTTTCCTTTCTTTGGTACTGGTATTCGATGTAAATGATTTTAACATGAAAAGGAAAAGGTAATCCTTTCGCAATCATTGATGTCGAGGTTGAAGTGTTAGAGACTTCACTGTACTAGGCCTCAGCTTTTTATGAGGTGGGGTGGCCAACTCATGTAGTCGCCACACTTCCTTCAATGATACTTAGCGACGTACAGGTTTAGTTATTAATGAGAATATCATTTGACAGAGTTGAGAGTAAGTAAAAACGATTAGAAACGTGAATCAGTTTCTACAGCTTTATGAAAGTGGTTAGAGTTAGTGTGTGACTTTATCTATGCCGAGATAGCATTTCTTGAAATCATTCCTCCTGCATAGTTTATAAGAATGAAATAGCCGATATCCTGACTTCAAAAGCCATATCAGCATGTTGTTGTTATTGTTGTTGTATTTATTGTTGTTGTAGAATGCCCGTAATATGTCAGATTAATTTTGTGTGCGTCCTGTAAAAGACGTTAAGTGGCGGGCTGCAACAGGATGCAAGAATAGCCTTGAGAGTTTGAAAGATTAGTTGGCAGGGGCATAAACTTAAACATAAAGATACACCTAAGTACCTAGGAATTACAATGGATCGCACATTGTCCTACAAAGAACAATGTGAAGCGGTAAAACAAAAAGTTAGCACAATCATAAAACGTACTGAGTAAGCTAACAAACACGGCATAACTTAACTGAACATAACGTTTTTATATTGGTTTAGAAAACTCATCAGAGTCTGTAGACAACCAGTCCCATTTGCATTACCCTGCTCTAATAACTATGTACATCATATTTATTCTTAAATGCATTAACTGTCTCTGCCTCCACTATTTCCTTGGGCAAAGCATTCCAAGCATTCACCACTGTCTGAATTTTAAAAAATGTCCTGTGTCCAATTTGGACCTTTCGTTACTTAATTTGTATCTGTGCCCTCTTGTTCTCGCTGGTGGTTGTATTTTGAAAAACTTGTTAAAGTCTAATTTAACTTTTCCTGTGATTATCTTATCAACTTAGATTAAGTCAGGTTTAATTCTTCTCTTTTCTAGACACTAATGGCCGGTTTTTCTGAGTCTTTCCTCGTAACTGTAATTCTGGAATCCCACTATCAGTTTTGTCGCTATTCTTTGTATCCTTTCCAGCATATTTATAGCTCTTCTACGATAAGGACTCCACATCTGTACACAGTACTCCGATCTAGGTCTAACTAATGCTTTATACAGTTTGTCAATCACCTCATTACTCCTATGTTAAATATTTCTTCTTTTTTAATTATACCTAACGTTGCATTTGACTTATTCACTGCTACCTGGACTTGCTCACTCACCTTACCTGTATGCTCTATTATTACCTCTATGTCCCTTTCGTTATCTATCATTCTAGTATTGTTCTCGCCAATTCTGTAATTTTGTTCCATTTTTTACTTCACACCACTCAGAGTACTCCTTATTTATGTCAATCGCTGTCTTCTTCCCGTTAACCAACTTTCAATCCAATCGGCAACCTGCCCATCTATCCCATGTGATTTTAACTTTTTAAATAATCGTTGATGAGGTACTATATCAAAAGCCTTTGTAAAATCTAGATAAATAACATCCACTGGTTCTCCCTTATCTATGATTTTAGTAATCACCTCCATGCACTCCAATAGATTTGTTAAGCACGGTCTCCCTCTAGTAAATCCATGCTGACTATTTCTGATTAGATTTAACCTGTCTAGATGCATTACAATGTTTTCTTTCATTATTGACTCTAACAATTTACAGACTATGCACGTTAAACTTACTTAATTAGCTGGATCTGATTTCTTTCCTCTTTTGAATAAGGGAATCACTCCTGCATCTTTCCAATCTCTTGGAACAATCCATTTTGCAAGTGATTGAGAAAATAATATAGCCAATGGCTTAACTAGTTAGTCTATACTTCAAATAGCATTGATGATTGGATACCATCTTGATCTGTACATTTATCCACTTTTAATCCTTCCAATCTTTTTAGAACCATTTCCTCCGTAATATAGAATGATTTTAATCGCACTATTTCCATTTGACATTTGAAAATATGTATAGGCTCTGGTATCTTGGAGGAGTGTTCTTTTGTATAGGCTGTGCAAAAGTATTGATTTATTAGATTAGCTATCTCCATATTTTCTCTGCTTATTGTCACTGTCCTGTCTATAAGAAAGCCTACCTTGTCTTTAGGTCTTTGTTTATTTCTAACATTAGAAAAGAAGCTTTCACCATCAGTCTTGATCCTATTAGTAAGTTTTTGTCGAAGTCTATTTTTGCTGCTTTATTTACTTTCTGAGCTATGTTTTGCTTGTCCAAATATTTGTAATATATTTCTTTTGATTTACTTGCCTTTATATACATTGTCCAGGCTTTATTTTAAGCTCTTGTACATTTAGCTACAAATCTAGTAATCCACTTTTTATGATTGGTGTTTACCTTCATACATGGAACATATTCGACTTTTAGTTGTTCTAAAAGTGTTTTGAAACACTCTGCCTCTTGTTCAACGTCTGTACCTCTGACAATATCTTTCCAGTTTATGTGGCTGTCTGTATCTTTCATCTTCTGTACATCTGTCTTAGAGTAGTCGTATGCTCGCGAGTGTATATTTACATACATTGTAAAGGCTGTTATATGATATATTTTATGGACAACTGATCACTGCAGCTAAAGGAATCGACTACCCCACACCGCGATTCAAGGACGTATTCAAGATGGATATGACGTCATGCGACATCCAAGCCGAAAGCTCAGGATTGAGTCGATTGCAGACAGTCAGTTGGGAGGTGCACAGTAGTTGCCGACGCTTGTAGAGGCCATCTGGATCCAGAGAAATGGGCACGACTGAAAAGATCGGGGAACACCCCGGCAAGTCAGCCTCCTCTGCCCCGTTGTACGATCTGCGACAGGGACTGCCACTCACGTACCGGCGTTTGCAGCCATAGTAGACTGTGTCGAAATACGGGAGACAGAGCTGGGCAAACTTCGTCAGGGCGCCAGGCGCATGATGATCAGTTACTGAGACGCCAATAAACTGATAAATATTAAATGTATTTACTTGTCTTGGCTTGGCTTCGTTTGTTCTCCATCTCTCGCTACCAAACCCTGACACGGGCCTAAGTAGCAGAACGCAGTCCAGAGAACGGAATGCGTTATGTCGATATTTGCCCCTTTCGGTCCAACACATCCGACTTCAGCAAGCATTTTTTGAGTACCGGGTTAGCATTCCCTCTTCGATCCCTTCTCCTTAGCCAGTCTGCTCTGTTGCAGCCTGTTTTCTAGAATACTGCGCGGACGTGTAGAACGGCCTTGGCAGCTCCGGTTCGCTAGCCCTTACGCTATCAGTCAGCTATGGCTCGATGACCGCTGCAGCTCATGCGCTGCTCACCATCTTGATCCGGTATTTACTTGATTTTGAAGAAATATGATCATGACAATAATAATTGGCTTATCGCCGTCGATGAGAATAACCAACATCATCATGTGTCATACTGCGCCCTTAAGTCTGTGGGCGGATGTGTGCATGACAGATTAAGCCAACACCAGCTGGTGCTGGTTTTCTTTCTACTCTATACTTCCACCTGATCGCCCGTCGACCCTCGCTAACTGCATGCAAGGCTCTTTTTTGGCCTCGCCTTTTTCAGGCTAAACGATTTACTGCCAGGATTCACTGAATCGCCTTTATTGACGTCCAGGTGATCGCCTTACTGCGCAAAGCTCGCTAAACAGAAATTTCTTTTGGAACCTTTCACTTGACATTCGAGAAACTTGGCCAGTCTATCTCACTTTAACTTTCTACAAAAGTGTATGAATAGTGTAGTAGTAATGCAAAGAGTATAGTTATTTGTGATGTGGTCTTGTAGCCAATTTGGAGTATGTGTCATGTAGAAATGATTCAACCTCCTGGCGTGTTTGGCGTACACACTCCAGCTCTCTCACCCATAGATCAGGGTTTAGAGACTGGCCGGATGTTTGCCAATCAGATTAGTTGCTTTTTAACAATATACTTCATTTAAACATTCAAATCTTCTTCGGGCAATATCAGGTAGTACTATTTACTCATGTTTATCTTCTTTTTCTTTCTCTTCTTTTTCTTCTTCTTTCTCTTCTTTTTCGTCTTCTTAAAGTCAAGCTACGAAGAAGTGAAGTTTGTGGGAAAATGTACAGATGGATCAGCGACTACCTCGAAAACAGAACATCCATAGTTCAAGTACAATAGCAGATGAGCAAAAAGGTGACACTTGAGCAGGGAGTACACCAAAGGGGAGTACTATCACCAACACCTTTCCTGGTGTATATAAACAATATCACAGAGAACCTACCAAAAAGAGTCTACAGCTCCATGTTTGCAGACGATCTGGCTATGTGGACGTCTGAAAAAAATCTCACCATAGCAAGCAATCGGATGCAGCAGGCCCTAACATCGTTGGAGGAGTGGGCGAACTCATGGCTGGTCAAAATAAATGAGGAAAAAACAACGTGTACGATATTCTCGCTTTCAAACAAACCCCAGAACACCAAAATAAGTCTTAAAGGCAAATATCTGCAGACAAACGGCAACCAAAACTACCTGGGAGTCACATTTGATCGGTGCATTACATGGAAAAGTCAGATCGAGAGAAACCGAATGAGAGCCAGACAAAGAATGGCAATCATGAGGAAACTTGCTGGCACAAGTTGGGGAACAGACGAAACTGTACACTGGAAGAGTGAGACCAGTTCTCGAATATGGCATTGCGGCATGGGCAACAGCAGCAAAGGCGAACTTTGATAAAATTAGCAAACTTCAAAACCAAGCCATGAAAGGTGTTCACCGCACGCTGCTGCCCATTGGTGATCATTCTTATTCAGCAAATGATGTTAACTGTAGATACAAATTGTTCCTGTAACTCAACGGTTGTGTCATGTTCTGATGTCCATCGCAGGCCGTGATGGCGACTATATCAAGACAGGTTTTTGTACACGTCTAAGGGAAAGTTGTTAGCCATTTGTGTTCTGTGGTCTCCCTTGTCAAGTGTATGTCACGTACCCCTTCTCGGAATAATGTTTTTAAATACATAAAATACAATAGCAAAGAACCAGTTATATAGAAATAGTTAAAAAACAAACACAAAAGTACATGTGATATATGTGTCTTTCTTAACAATTTTGATAGAAACACAATACATTTAAAATAGAAGAAAGTTAATTTCATTATTGTTTGAATGAACATGCTGCGTATATATGCAAGGCTGAGGAACGGGTCACAAAGATCACGAAATGCTGACCGCGTGAAGGCTTGTTGTTTCTCTTTCTTGAAGAGGATTCAACTGTTGTGTTGTACAAACCACACGTTTGCCATGTTAGACATCTAATCGGTTTCGATTTGTTTTTCTTTTATGCTACAAATGTCGAAAATCCATATTTGCAGATATATATTGTTGGAAATGGAATGAAAACTTGCATAGCTCGCTTTACAAGATAAGGCTAGTTTACTAACTGCATTGTAGATAGTCTGTTCACACCAGGACTGTGTCCACGTGCGATCTAGCCCGGTGGGTCTAACAACTAGCGAAATGTAAAAGTACTGATGAGCGTAAACACAACTCAACGAAGTCCAAAATCTATACCTGAATTTAAAGTACAACCAAGATAACGATCACAGGCAAGGCAAAGACCAAACCTAAAGTTTTTTTAGAACAACAGAAGATAGAGAAAGTCACAAGCTTTGAGTACCTCGGTCAGTTATAAGCGCCAATGGCTACGGCAATGCAGAGGTTCAATAAAATGAGAAACTGATGACAGAACATTAATAAAATGAAAATAACTATTCTGTTAACTTGCATTATACCGATGAAGACATACAGATGTGAAACGTGGACCCCCACACAAACACTTAAGAAAAGGATTGCATCTTTTGAACTAAAGGACTATAGAAAAGTGCTCAAAATACAATGGATAGCAAAAAGGAAATATGCAGATATCCTTAACTTAGCTTAACGTCCTTAAACTGGTTTAGAATACTCTGCAGAATCTGTATACATACAGTTTCATTTCATCACCTTGCTCTAAAAGCTATGCGCATCCAATTGATTCTTAAATGCATTAACTGTCCTTCCTTCCACTACCTCCCTTGGCAATGCATTCCAAGCATTCACCACTCTCTAATTAAAAAAATATTTCCTAATATCGAATCTGGACCTCTCTTTAGTTAATGTATAACTATGCCCTCTTGTTCTATTTTGGTGGCTGTTGTTTATTTTTAAAAACTTGTTATAGTCTAATTTATCCTTTCCTCTGATCATCTTATAAGCCTGTATTAAGTCACCACGAATTCTTCTCTCTTCTAGACACTAGGCCGGTTTTTCCTCATAACTGTAATTCTGCAATCCCACTATCAGCTATGTCGCGCTTTTTTGTATTCTTTCCAGCATGTTTGTATCCCCTCTATGATAATGACTCCACGCCTGTACATATAACTCCAATCTAGGTCTAACTAATGCTTTATACAGTTTGACTATCACTTCCTTGCTCCTATGTTTAATATTTATGTTTATCATACATAACATTGCATTTGCCTTTTTAATTCCTACCTGAATTTTCTCACTCACCTTACCTGTATGATCTAGTATAACTTCCAAGTCCCTTTCCTTATCTATCTTTCTAATATTGTTCTCTCCCATTATGTAATTATGTTTCATATTGGATCTACCCATGTGGATGACTGTACATTTATCTACATTAAACTCCATTTGCGAACCTACAAACCCCTCTCGAATTTTATCTAAATCCGATCTCAATATATCCACATCTGCTTGAGATATAGATAAAGATATATATATATATATACTATAGATCCTACTTAATTTCAAGCAAAATTGGTTAGTAAACAACAGCTTGTCTCGAAAGCTAAAATAGTTTCTTCTGCTTCTTCGTTCGTCTTCATACCTCAGCTTCAATGATTTTAACAAAGGCAGCAGTCGATTAAAGGCTCTGTACGCTTCCGTACAGCTTCTCGTAGAAGGACACTGGCTGTTGCCAATTGTTACTTCTTTTGTCGGTATACAGCGGACATGACTGCAAAATATATTATGCCTTCATGGGGGCTGTGCCGCAGGCAAAAATCTCTGTAGTGCCAATCTTGAACTTGTTGTACAGATGGCATCTGAGTCTGTTGTGACCTGTGCGTAGCCGGAAAATGATCACCTGGTCTCGCCTGGAGAGTTGATGGTAGGCATCGTTTTCTATGTGGCCAATGTGATCCTATTTTCCATTTTGCACTGTACGTTGTCCTGATGAATGCTTTAGTTTCATTGTATGTGATGTCTGTATCACTCTGCTGCAGCATTCCTCGCTCTCTGACGAGCCTGTCCGCCTCCCCGTTGCCTGGAATGTCTGAGTGGGCTGGTGTCCATTGGACTGCTTTTTTTTTAATCACTGGGCTCTTGAGGGCCATTACACTGCTAGGTTGTCTGTGAAAATGACCACTTGCTTTGCTGTATAATAGTTTGACCACATCAAACGCCATACTGACCTAGAAAGAACGATACAGGAGGGTTTGGTGCTTGGAAAGTGGGGCTGAAGCAGACCGATGAAAAGATGGAAACAAGACATCACGGAGGTCCTGACGATGACAACGATAGAGGCGATACTTCTGGCTTGAGATCGAGTTACAGATCGGTTGTTGTGAAAATGATTTTCTGCAAATGACATGCAACATGATGATGATGATGATGAAGATGATGATGATGATGATGATAATAGTGATGATAATGATGAAAGTCAGCGATTTTTTGTGCTTTGTAATAATGCATTTTATGGTATACAAAAATATATGTGACTGTATTGTTGACGTAGATCTAGCAAATACTATTTTCATTTATAAACATCATTGCATAATTTCAGAAGTGCCGGTTATGCTAGCAATCAGCTAGAGGTTAGTGATATTTAAGATAATATCTGTTGGTAACTGAGACGCTAGTCCGGTCAAGCACACCATATTGTCCAGGACGTTGCGTCAGGGTCAATCACAATGTTTTTCGTCCATCACGAGCCTTTACTTTTTGCCAACTTTAACCAGTGGCAAGACAAAGTCAGGACGACTAGATATGAGCTCGGGTGCAGTGGTTGACCACGGATGCTCAAGTGCCTGGCCGTGTTCTGTGCAGTCCACACCGATCAGCACATTTGCATTCCGTTCTCTGGACAACATTCTGCTACTTAAGCCATATCAGGGCTTGGTGGTGCAAGATTGAGAACGAACGACCCTAAGCCAGCAAGCCATATAATAAAAAAACAGAATGCGATACTGGAGAAAACACTAAAAAGCTATATTTCTTTTTTTTTTGGCCTCGTTTACCGTGGTTCCTAAGAGGCAGTATATTGTTCTGTGTTTTGCACTTTAGAGCCTGGTTAAACCATATTCAGCACGAAATTTAATAGGTGTACGACCCTGTCAGATCAGGAATCTGAACACATACATGTTTTGTTTGTGAGCCATCGAAACTTCGCAACCACGTATGAACACTTCTATAAAAGCTTAACACATGCAATTCCAAATTCATATCTTTTCTATCGTTATCGCTGCTTGTTTCAAATCTATCAATAACATGACCTCTCATAGTGTATCCGGGGTCCCTTACTGAGAATGGTAGAATATAACCGCCACAGAATACTGTCACAGTAGGTCAAGGGCAAACAATCTTAAGGTGAGCTATGTATGTATTTCTCCTGAGTGGCCAAAACATTCATTGCATGTTGAACGCGAGGACTAAGAGTTGTCCATGGATGTGGCAATCTCAAAATGTACAAACTATCGCTACCCTACTGCAAATAACTAGAAAAAGTCTTTCCTAAAAGCTGGTTATGGTAAGTCAAATACAATGCTGGACCTGTGCTTCAACAAAAAGAGATGAGTGATCTTGATTAAACTTAACTTAACGTCTTTATACTGGTTTAGAAGACTATGCAGAGTATGTACGCAACCAGTTTCATTTACATTTCGTTGCTCAATAAGCTATGCGCATCCAATGTATTCTTAAATGCATCAACTGCCTCTGTTTCCATCACTTTCTTGGAAATGCATTCCAAGCATTCACCCCTCTCTGACTAAAGAAATATTTCCAAATATCCAATCTTGACCTTTCTGTATTTAATTTGAAGCTATGCCTTTTTGTTCTGATTTGATTGATTGAACTCCATGCATGTATTGAAATGCGTGACTAAAGAGAGTTGTGCATGAGGATAGCAACCTCAACATGCAAGTAAACTGTTACATAAACTCCTACTGCAAGATCATGCAAAGCTTTTTGCTGAAGTCATCTTGATGGAGGTTGACTGTACTTGTACTGATGTGCTTCGGCTGGCGCGAAAAATGTCAAGAAAAGAGATCTTCCTTGTTCGTCTTCAGACCTCGAATTCAATTACTCTAACGAAGGCAGCAGTTGACTTGAGGGTCCGAGCACTTCTGTACAGCTACTCGTGGAAGGACACTGGTTGTTGCCAAATGCTACTTCTTGTCGGTAAACGATGGGCAGGGCTGTAAAATGTGTTCTGATGTCATGGGGGTGGGCCGAGAAGATAGATGGCCAGCTAGAGTCGTTGCCTTGTGTTTTAAGTCAAGTCAGGTAATCCTCCTACTCAACCATTGTCTTTCGTGTTGATCGTCCACGGCAACGTTTGGTGAGTCTCAGGCAGCGTGGAGGAAGACGGAGTAGAATCGAAATGTCTCAGCCAGGTGTTCCGCGGGAGACTCCATTAGTGGTGAGGTCTTGTATTGCGTATAGTGTAAAGTGCAGAATCTGCAACAAAAGAAATAGTATTTGTAAGATTATGTGTTTATATTTGCCAATCAGATTAGTTGCTTTTTAACAATATACTTCATTTAAACATTCAAATCTTCTTCGGGCAATATCAGGTAGTACTATTTACTCATGTTTATCTTCTTTTTCTTTCTCTTCTTTTTCTTCTTCTTTCTCTTCTTTTTCGTCTTCTTAAAGTCAAGCTACGAAGAAGTGAAGTTTGTGGGAAAATGTACAGATGGATCAGCGACAACCTAGAAAACAGAACATCCATAGTTCAAGTACAATAGCAGATGAGCAAAAAGGTGACACTTGAGCAGGGAGTACACCAAAGGGGAGTACTATCACCAACACTTTTCCTGGTGTATATAAACAATATCACAGAGAACCTACCAAAAAGAGTCTACAGCTCCATGTTTGCAGACGATCTGGCTATGTGGACGTCTGAAAAAAATCTCACCATAGCAAGCAATCGGATGCAGCAGGCCCTAACATCGTTGGAGGAGTGGGCGAACTCATGGCTGGTCAAAATAAATGAGGAAAAAACAACGTGTACGATATTCTCGCTTTCAAACAAACCCCAGAACACCAAAATAAGTCTTAAAGGCAAATATCTGCAGACAAACGGCAACCAAAACTACCTGGGAGTCACATTTGATCGGTGCATGACATGGAAAAGTCAGATCGAGAGAAACCGAATGAGAGCCAGACAAAGAATGGCAATCATGAGGAAACTTGCTGGCACAAGTTGGGGAACAGACGAAACTGTACACTGGAAGAGTGAGACCAGTTCTCGAATATGGCATTGCGGCATGGGCAACAGCAGCAAAGGCGAACTTTGATAAAATTAGCAAACTTCAAAACCAAGCCATGAAAGGTGTTCACCGCACGCTGCTGCCCATTGGTGATCATTCTTATTCAGCAAATGATGTTAACTGTAGATACAAATTGTTCCTGTAACTCAACGGTTGTGTCATGTTCTGATGTCCATCGCAGGCCGTGATGGCGACTATATCAAGACAGGTTTTTGTACACGTCTAAGGGAAAGTTGTTAGCCATTTGTGTTCTGTGGTCTCCCTTGTCAAGTGTATGTCACGTACCCCTTCTCGGAATAATGTTTTTAAATACATAAAATACAATAGCAAAGAACCAGTTATATAGAAATAGTTAAAAAACAAACACAAAAGTACATGTGATATATGTGTCTTTCTTAACAATTTTAATAGAAACACAATACATTTAAAATAGAAGAAAGTTAATTTCATTATTGTTTGAATGAACATGCTGCGTATATATGCAAGGCTGAGGAACGGGTCACAAAGATCACGAAATGCTGACCGTGTGAAGGCTTGTTGTTTCTCTTTCTTGAAGAGGATTCAACTGTTGTGTTGTACAAACCACACGTTTGCCATGTTAGACATCTAATCGGTTTCGTTTTGTTTTTCTTTTATGCTACAAATGTCGAAAATCCATATTTGCAGATATATATTGTTGGAAATGGAATGAAAACTTGCATAGCTCGCTTTACAAGATAAGGCTAGTTTACTAACTGCATTGTAGATAGTCTGTTCACACCAGGACTGTGTCCACGTGCGATCTAGCCCGGTGGGTCTAACAACTAGCGAAATGTAAAAGTACTGATGAGCGTAAACACAACTCAACGAAGTCCAAAATCTATACCTGAATTTAAAGTACAACCAAGATAACGATCACAGGCAAGGCAAAGACCAAACCTAAAGTTTTTTTAGAACAACAGAAGATAGAGAAAGTCACAAGCTTTGAGTACCTCGGTCAGTTATAAGCGCCAATGGCTACGGCAATGCAGAAGTTCAATAAAATGAGAAACTGATGACAGAACATTAATAAAATGAAAATAACTATTCTGTTAACTTGCATTATACCGATGAAGACATACGGATGTGAAACGTGGACCCCCACACAAACACTTAAGAAAAGGATTGCATCTTTTGAACTAAAGGACTATAGAAAAGTGCTCAAAATACAATGGATAGCAAAAAGGAAATATGCAGATATCCTTAACTTAGCTTAACGTCCTTAAACTGGTTTAGAATACTCTGCAGAATCTGTATACATACAGTTTCATTTCATCACCTTGCTCTAAAAGCTATGCGCATCCAATTGATTCTTAAATGCATTAACTGTCCTTCCTTCCACTACCTCCCTTGGCAATGCATTCCAAGCATTCACCACTCTCTAATTAAAAAAAATATTTCCTAATATCGAATCTGGACCTCTCTTTAGTTAATGTATAACTATGCCCTCTTGTTCTATTTTGGTGGCTGTTGTTTTTTTTAAAAAACTTGTTATAGTCTAATTTATCCTTTCCTCTGATCATCTTATAAGCCTGTATTAAGTCACCACGAATTCTTCTCTCTTCTAGACACTAGGCCGGTTTTTCCTCATAACTGTAATTCTGCAATCCCACTATCAGCTATGTCTTGCTTTTTTGTATTCTTTCCAGCATGTTTGTATCCCCTCTATGATAATGACTCCACGCCTGTACATATAACTCCAATCTAGGTCTAACTAATGCTTTACACAGTTTGACTATCACTTCCTTGCTCCTATGTTTAATATTTATGTTTATCATACATAACATTGCATTTGCCTTTTTAATTCCTACCTGAATTTTCTCACTCACCTTACCTGTATGATCTAGTATAACTTCCAAGTCCCTTTCCTTATCTATCTTTCTAATATTGTTCTCTCCCATTATGTAATTATGTTTCATATTGGATCTACCCATGTGGATGACTGTACATTTATCTACATTAAACTCCATTTGCGAACCTACAAACCCCTCTCGAATTTTATCTAAATCCGATCTCAATATATCCACATCTGCTTGAGATATAGATAAAGATATATATATATATACTATAGATCCTACTTAATTTCAAGCAAAATTGGTTAGTAAACAACAGCTTGTCTCGAAAGCTAAAATAGTTTCTTCTGCTTCTTCGTTCGTCTTCATACCTCAGCTTCAATGATTTTAACAAAGGCAGCAGTCGATTAAAGGCTCTGTACGCTTCCGTACAGCTTCTCGTAGAAGGACACTGGCTGTTGCCAATTGTTACTTCTTTTGTCGGTATACAGCGGACATGACTGCAAAATATATTATGCCTTCATGGGGGCTGTGCCGCAGGCAAAAATCTCTGTAGTGCCAATCTTGAACTTGTTGTACATATGGCATCTGAGTCTGTTGTGACCTGTGCGTAGCCGGAAAATGATCACCTGGTCTCGCCTGGAGAGTTGATGGTAGGCATCGTTTTCTATGTGGCCAATGTGATCCTATTTTCCATTTTGCACTGTACGTTGTCCTGATGAATGCTTTAGTTTCATTGTATGTGATGTCTGTATCACTCTGCTGCAGCATTCCTCGCTCTCTGACGAGCCTGTCCGCCTCCCCGTTGCCTGGAATGTCTGAGTGGGCTGGTGTCCATTGGACTGCTTTTTTTTTAATCACTGGGCTCTTGAGGGCCATTACACTGCTAGGTTGTCTGTGAAAATGACCACTTGCTTTGCTGTATAATAGTTTGACCACATCAAACGCCATACTGACCTAGAAAGAACGATACAGGAGGGTTTGGTGCTTGGAAAGTGGGGCTGAAGCAGACCGATGAAAAGATGGAAACAAGACATCACGGAGGTCCTGACGATGACAACGATAGAGGCGATACTTCTGGCTTGAGATCGAGTTACAGATCGGTTGTTGTGAAAATGATTTTCTGCAAATGACATGCAACATGATGATGATGATGATGAAGATGATGATGATGATGATGATAATAGTGATGATAATGATGATAGTCAGCGATTTTTTGTGCTTTGTAATAATGCATTTTATGGTATACAAAAATATATGTGACTTTATTGTTGACGTAGATCTAGCAAATACTATTTTCATTTATAAACATCATTGCATAATTTCAGAAGTGCCGGTTATGCTAGCAATCAGCTAGAGGTTAGTGATATTTAAGATAATATCTGTTGGTAACTGAGACGCTAGTCCGGTCAAGCACACCATATTGTCCAGGACGTTGCGTCAGGGTCAATCACAATGTTTTTCGTCCATCACGAGCCTTTACTTTTTGCCAACTTTAACCAGTGGCAAGACAAAGTCAGGACGACTAGATATGAGCTCGGGTGCAGTGGTTGACCACGGATGCTCAAGTGCCTGGCCGTGTTCTATGCAGTCCACACCGATCAGCACATTTGCATTCCGTTCTCTGGACAACATTCTGCTACTTAAGCCATATCAGGGCTTGGTGGTGCAAGATTGAGAACGAACGACCCTAAGCCAGCAAGCCATATAATAAAAAAACAGAATGCGATACTGGAGAAAACACTAAAAAGCTATATTTCTTTTTTTTTGGCCTCGTTTACCGTGGTTCCTAAGAGGCAGTATATTGTTCTGTGTTTTGCACTTTAGAGCCTGGTTAAACCATATTCAGCACGAAATTTAATAGGTGTACGACCCTGTCAGATCAGGAATCTGAACACATACATGTTTTGTTTGTGAGCCATCGAAACTTCGCAACCACGTATGAACACTTCTATAAAAGCTTAACACATGCAATTCCAAATTCATATCTTTTCTATCGTTATCGCTGCTTGTTTCAAATCTATCAATAACATGACCTCTCATAGTGTATCCGGGGTCCCTTACTGAGAATGGTAGAATATAACCGCCACAGAATACTGTCACAGTAGGTCAAGGGCAAACAATCTTAAGGTGAGCTATGTATGTATTTCTCCTGAGTGGCCAAAACATTCATTGCATGTTGAACGCGAGGACTAAGAGTTGTCCATGGATGTGGCAATCTCAAAATGTACAAATTATCGCTACCCTACTGCAAATAACTAGAAAAAGTCTTTCCTAAAAGCTGGTTATGGTAAGTCAAATACAATGCTGGACCTGTGCTTCAAATAAAAGAGATGAGTGATCTTGATTAAACTTAACTTAACGTCTTTATACTGGTTTAGAAGACTATGCAGAGTATGTACGCAACCAGTTTCATTTACATTTCGTTGCTCAATAAGCTATGCGCATCCAATGTATTCTTAAATGCATCAACTGCCTCTGTTTCCATCACTTTCTTGGAAATGCATTCCAAGCATTCACCCCTCTCTGACTAAAGAAATATTTCCAAATATCCAATCTTGACCTTTCTTTATTTAATTTGAAGCTATGCCTTTTTGTTCTGATTTGATTGATTGAACTCCATGCATGTATTGAAATGCGTGACTAAAGAGAGTTGTGCATGAGGATAGCAAGCTCAACATGCAAGTAAACTGTTACATAAACTCCTACTGCAAGATCATGCAAAGCTTTTTGCTGAAGTCATCTTGATGGAGGTTGACTGTACTTGTACTGATGTGCTTCGGCTGGCGCGAAAAATGTCAAGAAAAGAGATCTTCCTTGTTCGTCTTCAGACCTCGAATTCAATTACTCTAACGAAGGCAGCAGTTGACTTGAGGGTCCGAGCACTTCTGTACAGCTACTCGTGGAAGGACACTGGTTGTTGCCAAATGCTACTTCTTGTCGGTAAACGATGGGCAGGGCTGTAAAATGTGTTCTGATGTCATGGGGGTGGGCCGAGAAGATAGATGGCCAGCTAGAGTCGTTGCCTTGTGTTTTAAGTCAAGTCAGGTAATCCTCATACTCAACCATTGTCTTTCGTGTTGATCGTCTACGGCAACGTTTGGTGAGTCTCGGGCAGCGTGGAGGAAGACGGAGTAGAATCGAAATGTCTCAGCCAGGTGTTCCGCGGGAGACTCCATTAGTGGTGAGGTCTTGTATTGCGTATAGTGTAAAGTGCAGAATCTGCAACAAAAGAAATAGTATTTGTAAGATTATGTGTTTATATTAATCTTAGTCTTAGTAGACCTGTAATTCTACAAGGGAAGATGACCCTGTGGAGGTCCCAGCTGTGGTGTGAGCTGGATAAAGGAGGGATGAGGATTTCCTGCTTAGCGTGTTAGGCTCGAGCAGCTTATTACTCCGCTGTGTTAAGACAAGTGCCAAGAAGTTTGGTTAATAGATCTGCGAGTCCATCTTAAAAGACTCAAACACTAGACCAACTTGACACGCAGCCTGTTAGGCGCCATCTATGCTGCTCTTAACAAACCAACTAAGCATGGCCGGTGTTGTGTCATGTCACACAGTTAGTCGCCTCTTATGACATGCTCTATGTAGGACATTGGTCCTATTTTTGTCATTGCCATACCCAAAGATCCAGAATCATTCGGGATGTTTACTGTAGTACGCCGTCCATACAGTGGGCTAGAGAACATTTGTTGCTTATACAGAGAATACTAGTTGTTTTTGCTTGTGAATGCACATAGCGACAAAGGGGCATTTTGCTACTCAGATATTAAGCTCGCAATATCACTAGACCTATAAACGAATAATGCGAATCAGAATGTAAACATGCATATCCCTAGTAGTGGATCCAACGGGAAGCATCGACTGGTTCATTTCTTCTTCTTCTTTTTCGTGCGTCTTCAGACATCAACTTCAATGACTCTAACGAAGTCATCAGTCGACTCAAGGCTCTCTACGCTTCTGTACAGCTTCTCGTGGAAGGACACTAGCTGTTGCCAAATGCTACTTCTTTTGTCGGTATACTGTGGACATGACTGCAAAATATGTTCTGCCTTCATGGGGGCTGTGCCGCAGGCACGAAGGTCTGTAGTACCAATCTTGAATTGAACTTGTTGTACAGATGACATCTCAGACTGCTGTGACCTGTGCGTAGCCGGAGAATGAAAATCTATGTGGCCAGGGTGTCGTTTTTTTTCTTTCATTTTGCACTGTACGTTGCCCTGATGAATGCTTTAGTCTCATTGTATGTAATTTCTGTATCTAACGTAGGTTAGGTTCTTGATTTTGTTCCATAGCGGTATTTTAACCATTCCTATCTATTTTTTATACTCCACAGGCGATAAGAGAGAGACTGGAACATGGGGGAACTACGTTTTGAACTCTCCCAGTTTTACTACTATAATCGCTCAGCAATTTATATAATGTACAGACCGACACTATGGAAATAGTATCTTGCTATCCACATGTTAACAAACTGACCCTAGGCATTACAGTTCTAACTAGTATCTTACTATCCATATTTTAACAAACTCACCATAGGCATTACAGAACAAGCTAGTATATTACTATGCTACATCAAGTTTTAATGTCATATATATAGTATCTTACTATCCACAGACTATCATACCAGCATTAAATGATGATGTCCTACACAGTATCTACCCAAGCACATGGTAACAGTCTTTTATATAATACCTTACTATATGAATATTAACATACAGACAATAAACGGTAATGTCCTACAAAGTATCGCACTATCCCCATTAAACATAAGTTCACTGACTCGAAACTTTACAGTCCTACATTGTAATTTGCTATCTATATATTAACAGACCAATACCAAGTTTTATTGTTCTTCAAAGTATTGAACAATCCCAATGGCATCAGATTGACAGACAGCTTTAATGTCTTACACAGGATCTTACAATCCACATATTAACAAAGATTGAATGCACTGCACAGTATCCACTATCCAGATGTTAAACTTACCCAAAACATTGATGTCCTACATAGTTCCTTATTGCCACTATGTTAACAGGCCAACACAGAGTTTAAATGTCTTACAGAGTATCTTACTTTCTACATGTCAACAGTCCAACATAGAGCTTGAATGTCCTACAGAGTATTTTACTATCCACATGTCAACAGGCAAACACATAGCTTGAATGTCCTACAGAGTATCTTACTATCCACATGTCAACAGGCCAACACAGAGCTTGAATGTCCTACAGAGTATCTTACTATTCACAAGTCAACTGGCCAATACAGAGCTTTAATGTGCTACAGTGTATCTTACTATCCACATGTTAACAGGGAAACACAGAGCTTGAATGTCCTACAGAGAATCTTACTAACCAAATGTTAACAGGCCAACACAGAGCTTGAATGTCCTACAGAATATCTTACTATCCACATGTCAACAGACCAAGACAAAGCTTTAATTTCCTACAGAGTATCTTACTATCCACATGTTAACAGGCCAAAATAGAGCTTGAATGTCCTACACAGTATTTTAATATCCACATATCAACAGGCAAACACATAGCTTGAATGTCCTACAGAGTATCTTACTATCCACATGTCAACAGGCCAATACAGAGCTTTAATGTGCTACAGAGTATCTTACTATACACATGATAACAGGCCAACACAGAGCTTGAATGTCCTACAGAGTATCTTACTAACCCAATGTTAACAGGCCAACACAGAGCTTGAATGTCCTATATAGTATCTTACAATTCACAAGTCAACTGGCCAACACAGAGCTTGAATGTCCTACAGAATATCTTACTATTCACAAGTCAACTGGCCAACACAGAGCTTGAATGTCCTACAGAGTATCTTACTATTCACAAGTCAACTGGCCAACACAGAGCTTGAATGTCCTACAGAGTATCTTACTATTCACAAGTCAACTGGCCAACACAGAGCTTGAATGTCCTACAGAATATCTTACTATCCACAAGTCAACTTGCCAACACAGAGCTTGAATGTCCTACAGAATATCTTACTATTCACAAGTCAAATGGCCAACACAGAGCTTGAATGTCCTACAGAATATCTTACTATCCACAAGTCAACTGGCCAACACAGAGCTTGAATGTCCTACAGAATATCTTACTATTCACAAGTCAACTGGCCAACACAGAGCTTGAATGTCCTACAGAGTATCTTACTATTCACAAGTCAACTGGCCAACACAGAGCTTGAATGTCCTACAGAGTATCTTACTATTCACAAGTCAACTGGCCAACACAGAGCTTGAATGTCCTACAGAATATCTTACTATCCACAAGTCAACTGGCCAACACAGAGCTTGAATGTCCTACAGAATATCTTACTATTCACAAGTCAACTGGCCAACACAGAGCTTGAATGTTCTACAGAATATCTTACTATCCACAAGTCAACTGGCCAACACAGAGCTTGAATGTCCTACAGAATATCTTACTATCCACAAGTCAACTGGCCAACACAGAGCTTGAATGTCCTACATAATATCTTACTATCCACATGTTAACAAGCAGACACCATGCTTTACTGTTAAAAATAATATCTTACTATCCACGTGTTAACAAACCGACAGTAAATTTTAATGTCCTACACACTATCTTACTTCTTCTTCTTCTTCAACAAATTCACGTTGATGTCTGACAGCGTACTTCGAAGAAGATATCTTACTGTACCCATGTCATCAGCCCGACTCTGAGCTTTGCTATCCTACATGATATTGTACTATCCACATGTTTTAATGTCATTCATAGCATTTTACAGTCTCCATGTCAACAGACTAACACAAAGCTGTAATGTCCTAATATAAAATCTATCTTTCTAAATGTTAGCAGACCTAATAGCAATCTGTAATGTACTACATAAAATCTTACTATCTAAATGTTAACAGACCGATGCTATTCGCTAATATCCTACATATTATCTTACTGTCACCATGGGGACGGTGTGGCCTAGTGGTTAAGTGGCCCGGCTCAATACCCAAAGGTGCTGGATTCAATCCCCATCACAGCGCCGTTACCCCAAGGAAGCGAATTCTTAGAAAATGCAAGAGGAAGCAGACCCTTACATAAAATGCATGTTGAAGTTGGTAGCACTTGGCCGACAGGCGCAAAATAAAAACCACCGTACAATGTACACCACCTTGGCGATTAGAGAAATAAGGCGAACTCAAAAAAACAAACAAACAAACAAACTGTCACCATGTCAACAGAATTACACTAAGCTTCAGTGTCCTATATATTATCTTAATGTCCTCATATAACCAACCAATTCTTTAGATTTAATGCGATACATAGCATCTTACTGTCTACATATTAACATACTATCTGAGTATCCCAACAGTAACATACACGAACAGTCACCTAACTTTAAGGTCCTGCATAGCATTTTACAATCCCCATGTTAACAAACCTACCTAAAAGTATTAGTGTCCTACATAATATCTTACTGACCCCACTTTAACAGATCTAAACTGAGCTTGACGGTCCTATAAAATATCTCACTGACGCCTCTTCAACAGACCAAATCTGATTTTTAATCTCCTACATAGAATCTTAGTATCAGCATGACAAAAGATGAAGGCTAACACTGAGCTTTAAGGTCCTAGGTAGTATCTTACTGTCTGTATATTAACAGATGGACACCAAGATAATTGTCCTGTAAAGTATCATACTATCCCTATCTTAGCAGGCCGACAACAAGCTGTAATGTCCTACATAGTACATTACTAATTTGCATGTTAATAGCCGAAAACCGAGCTTTTGGCATAGATGACGTACATAGTATCTAACTATACAACTGTTAGCAGACGGACACTGAGTTTTATTGTCCTATGTAGCATTAACTGTTTGCATGTTTACAAACCATTCCCATTTGTTAATGTCCTACATGTAATCTTACTGTCCAGAAGTTAACATACTAACACAAAGCTTAAATGACCTACTTTTTATATTTCTGTACAAAGATAGCAGTCTGACACAAATCTGTAATGTCCTACCTATTGTTTTACTATCCACACGTTATAACAGAATGAAAGCAATCTTCACTTTTCTACATAACATCAAACTACCCACTTCAAAACACACAGACAGTGAACTTGCATGTCCTACTTATTTTCTTAATATCCACATGTTAATATACATCAACTGAGAAATAATGTTGTATATATTTTCTCACTATCCACATGAAAACAAACCAACCTCATGAATAGGTGTCCTAAATAGTATATTTTTTCCCCCAGGTAAACAGACCAAAACTGAGTAGTAATGTCCTACATAGTATCTTACTCTCCGCTTGTTAACAGACCAACACTGATCTGTAATGTCCTTTATAGTATCTTACTATCCCCAGGTCAAAATACCAACACAGAGCAGTAATGTCCTACATAGTATCTTACTATCCGCGTGTTAACAGAATGACAGCTAGCATTACTTTACCTCATAGTATTGTACTATCCACTTGTTAGCATACGAACAGTGAGCTTTCATGTCCTACATATTTTCTTAATATTCAAATGTCAACGCATAACAGCCGAGATGTAAAGTTGTATATATTATCTTTCCCCTTGATAAAACATCAACACTGAGTTGTAATGTCATACATAATATCTTACTAATCATCATGTTTACAGACCAACACAGAGAACACGTGTCCTACACAATGTCTTACAGTTCACATGTATTAACAGACCAACACTGAGAACATATGTCCTACACAATATCTTACAGTTCACATGTATTAACAGACCAACACTGAGAACATGTGTCCTACACAATATCTTACAGTTCACATGTATTAACAGACCAACACTGAGCTTTTCTGTCCTATTAAGTGTGAGACCTTCCATTTGTTAACAAACAGAAACCAATAATAAATTTCCTAAACAGCATCCTGCTGTCCGCATGTCAATAGACCAACAACGAGCTGTAATGTTCTAAATAAATTTTTACTATCAATACATTAACAAACCCACACTGAGCCTTATCGCCAAAATAAAAGTATCTTCCTTTCCCCCCAAAAAGAGATGCAGTAGACTTAATTATTTTATTTGACTATCACAGTGCAAACAGAATAACACTGTGGTTCAATGTCCTTTATATTATCTTGATATTCACAGGACAAAAGAAGTAGACGGACAACAAACTCTACTGTCCCACATAGTATCTTACTTTCCACCTCTCAACTAACTGACCATGTCCGTTAATGTTGTACATATTATACTACTAATCACATGTTAATAGATCCACACTGTGCTTCAAAGCCCTACATTTTATCTTTGAATCCCCATGCCAGAAGAACACTTAGCTTTACTGTTATACATACTATCTTACCATCCACATGTCGACAGACCAGCACCAAGATTTGCTACACTAAATATTATCTTACCATCCACATGTTAACAGACCAGCACCAAGATTTGATACCCTACATATTATTTTACCATCCACATGTTAACAGACCAGCACCAAGATTTGATACACTAAATATTATCTTACAATCCATTTGATAACTGACCAATACTAGGATTGGATACCTTACATTTTACTTTACTATCCACATGGCAACATATGTAGATCGCCATGTAATTTTACAGTCTTACGTAGTACCTACAATCCATAAATTAACAGACCAACACCAAAATGTGTGTTCTACATAGCATTTTACTTTCACTGTGTTTTAGTGAAATGAGATACCAAAGAATGCAGAGCTGAGGCAAAAGCTATGGTGCAGCCACTATGTCCTGGTAAAGATTATGGACTGCATCATGATTACTGGCTTGCAGATATAACATGACCAAAGGATCCTGAACGCAAAGAGGAATAAAGAATTTTTGCACGCTAGAGGACTAAAATTGAGTTTTAATGTCCTACATATTATCTCTTTATCTACATATTAACAGATAGACACTAAGATTTAATGGTGTACATATTATCTTACTATCCACATGTTAGGAGTCAGATACTGAGCTTAAATCTCTTACATAAGGTCTTACTATTTCCAAATCAACAGATGCAAACCAACTTGGAGATTTACTGTCTTGAAAATATCTTACTATCCGCATGTTAGTAGACTAACACTCAGCTTTAATGTCCTACATAGTATCTCACTATCAACATATTAGCAGATTGACACCAAGCTTTAATCTTCTACATGATATTTTACTATTCACATGTTAGCACACCAACCGCAAGCTTGTTAGCATTCTAACGCAGAGCTTTGATGTCCTACATAGTATCTCACTATCAACATATTAGCAGATTGACACCAATCTTTAATCTTCTACATGATATTTTACTATTAACATGTTAGCACACCAACCGCAAGCTTGTTAGCAGTCTAACACAGAGCTTTGATGTCCTACATAATATCTCACTATCAACATATTAGCAGATTGACACCAATCTTTAATCTTCTACGTGATATTTTACTATTTACATGTTAGCATACCAGCCGCAAGCTTGTTAGCAGTCTAACGCAGAGCTTTGATGTCCTACATAGTATCTCACTATCAACATATTAGCAGATTGACACCAAGCTTTAATCTTCTTCATGATATGTTACTATTCACATGTTAGCACACCAACCGCAAGCTTGTTAGCAGTCTAATGCAGAGCTTTAATGTCCTACATAGTTTCTCACTATCATTATATTAACAGACTGACACCAAGCTTTAATCTTCTACACAGTATCTTGCTATCCATATGTTAACACACACAGTGACAGAGCAATATTTACGTTCGTACATATAATCTTACTACCCACATGTTAACCACAATAGCATTATCAACTCTCAAACCCTTCGACGGTTTGCAAAGACTGGCCTTTTCAAACAAGCTAAACGCCTACTGTGTATGTATTTGCTTAATGGATGAATCAACAACAACAGAACCAATCGAAGGTGTTTTGCAATCAATTCTAGAGCTGCATTTATAATGCCAGTAGGAACAGTACGTAATAAGTAGTTTTGGAAATCTGTCAATACTGTAGGGTTTTACACAGTTGTACACACACACAAACGTAAAGAAATATGTGCATTCGTACAAAAATGTATGTTTACAATAATAAGATATGTATTACTACCATGCTTTCAATTTGGTGTATGTTAATAGTGTCAGTATTCAAATATATCATAAATACACAGACTGACAGCAAAGAGCAATTGTATCAATGACTGGGCTTTAGTAATGTGTACTTTAATATCTGTTTGTTTACATTTGTTAATATGGCAACTTATGCGTCTTGTGAAATAAAGAAATAAACAAGAAACAAACACACACTGGAATAAGGTTCAATTTAATGTTTACGTATTTCTTATGCCACATTATGAATATTATGTTTACATATATTCAGCCAGCAGTAAACATGCAAGATTCCATATGGCTAGTGTTATTAAAATGATGGTAATGGGTGTCATGTTCTAAAAATTTACAGTTTAAAATTTGGATATGTACAATGAGATTAACAATCTATAAATGGTATGTTAGAGAAATTTATAACATAAAAGTCTACATACATTTGCTTTTACATATCCAAGCTTGAACAATTTAAAAGTAGCACACACGCTTAACCATAAACAACTTTCAGCACAGGATCTTTGATTAGCTAGATAACAGTTTCACGGCCTAGTAGTGAACTGTATTTACACGGACAATGATTACTTCGTCATAAGGGCAATGTATTCAAAAGAAAGGGATGTAATAAATGCACTACAATAATATAAATCATTTAATAATTACATGAAAATAAAGCAAATACTTATAATAGTTACGGTTGCGTATAATGGAGCATACCATACGAAATTTACCTTTCGGAAATTTCTAACTTTTTTTTGCATTTTATGAATATTATTAAATTCATTTTAAAAACAATATGCGAGTCGCTGTCACCACAACAGAGCTAACTTAAACAGGCATCAGCATATATGCTAACTCTAACCTTACTATTAACAGCTACAGGAGCAGCCAGTGTTGTCTTCTGCCAGTTACTTGTCTAGTTCGCTCCATGACTTCGACGCCGGTCAAGGTTCAAGGTTCAGCTCTTGTGATAAGCACGGCTTTGCTGTCACAATCGTCGCCGACGAGCGCCCGGGGTCGCGAGCTGTTCCTTCCCATATGTCGTGCACGAGGACGACAACAAGCGTGAGAAATTTGGTCGGGTGGATAATTAACACCTATCGCCTTCAGTGTACAGATGCCAATGTACACGTCCATGTGGTTCTGGTGTAGGGCCATAGCTCACTCGTTCTAAGGTTTGTAACCTGGATAAAGAAGGGAGACGCCCAAGCCAGAACCTCTCACGCAAATTTTTTATGATGGGATAACTCTTAATTATATATTTTTTGTATTTGTTTGGTTATGTCCCTCGCTGTGTTTAAAAAAACACTTGATGTCAACAACATCGGCGACGAAGAGGGCACACGACATAAAACTACACCCCCTTCCACGCCTTCTAACGACACAAGTTGATAGAAGATGATGAGGATGATGATGATAATAATCATGACAATAATAATAACAAAACATTGACCTACAATAGAACAATTAGATAGATGTTTAAGCATACAACCATGAAAGAATGATTATTCCGTGAGATAAGCAGAAGAAAAGGTGTGATTCCCATTAAGACATGTTATTAGAGGAAACATAAGACCACACTATATGTACATGTAGAGCGTAGGATACAACGTTGGTAGAGTGGCTGCTTCTTTCCGGCTGCAACTTGTTCCAGCCAACCCAGCTGTAAACGAGTACCAGATTTACTGTTAGGAGAAAGGATAGAGGAACAGGAATTGGTTTTCACAAAACCTGAAGTTTTTGGTTTGATTAGAGGTTTCAATTTCTGGATTCTGTGACGAAGACTTGCCCTTTTCTACCACAGACCGTTGTCATTTGTGCGGTATCATGTCGTATTGACCAGTTCATGGATTCGTGTGTGTATCAGAACAATGAAGATTCTAGTACCTCATCCCTGGCGGTAATAAAAATAAATTTATATATCAGTGATATTGTAAGCCAAGACATCGAGGAAGGGAACTGGCTATCCCCATCTGATAAAAGCTAAAACCTCTTATAGAGAAGTTTCTACCACAGCATCCCCGACTACAGTATATTTATATTACTCGATGTATCCATGAATGTAAACAGCAAGTTGGCTGTGTTTGTATTCTGACATTCTTTCCTTGACATAATCAAAAGTTTCTTGGGCGGATTGTCGCTACGGTTGGCACGTTCTAAATGCATGTTTTTGCTCGTGAGCTTCAATCCCTTCTGTATTTTGTGTTGGCCTTTAACTGGTAGTGGGCGGGGTACATTGGAATGTCTTATATGATCACATCAGTTCATATTTGTCACACATTAGTTGGTAGTCAGCATTGATTGCTGAGAGTACAGAGAACCAAGAAGACCAAAGTAGAGGGAGAGAAAGAGAGAGAGGATGAACAACAGAAATATGAATATTGTTAGATGACTGTTAATTTGTGCAGGTGTTAAAAACAATTCGAGGTAAATCTTCTTCTTCGTACGCTGTCAGACGTCAACTTGAATTTTTTCGAAGAAGGCAGCTGTCATCCTGAGGCTGTCGACACTGCCATAGAGCTTGTCTAGTGTTGCCACTGGTGATGGCCACATGTGCTTTGTCTGGTTCTCGTATGTCGGGCAATTTTGCAGCAGATGTTCCGCGGTCATTTTCCCTGTACCACAGGTGCATTCGTCAGTACCACCTTTCTTCAGTTTATTGAAGAGATGGTACCTCAGTCTGTTGTGGCCTGTGCGGAGTCTGAAGACCACGACCTGCTCTCTTCTGTTCAACTGGTAGTAGGCATCATTTTTTGTGTAGCCAGTATGCTCTGTTTCCCATTTGGCCATGTATCTGGCCCTAATAAACCTTTTTAACTCTTCGTAGGTCACACTAGATTCTGGTTGTGGTAACCTTGCACCTTCTTTAGCCAGTCTGTCTGCCTCATCGTCCACTATTCCAGCGATGTTAGGGCCTGCTGCATCCGATTGTTTGCTATGGTGAGATTTTCTTCAGTGGTCCACAAAGCCAGATCGTCTGCAAACATGGAGCTGTGGACTCTTCTTAATATATTCTCTATTATGTTGTTTATAAACACCAGAAAAAAGTGTGGGTGACAGTACTCCCCTTTGGGGTACTCCCTGCTCCAGTGTCACATTTTTACTCATCTTCCCTTGTACTTGAACTCTGGCTGTTCTGTTTTCGAGATAGTGGCTGACCAATCTGTACATTTGTCCAGATACTTCACTTCTTTATAGCTTGACTTTAAGTCCCTCTTTCCCCACCTTGTCAAATGCCTTCTCTAGATCCACCAAAACCGCTACTGTATGCTTTTTCTCCTGGTAAGCATCCTCTATTTTCTGCGCTATGAGAGTGATTTGATCCTCAGTGGATCTGTGTTGTCTAAATCCTGCTTTCTGTGGAATTAATATGTGTTTTTCTTCTAGGTGCCACATCAGTCTGATGTTTATCATACGCTTCATCAGTTTACCTACACAGCTCAGTAAACTGATAGGCCTGTATCAAATTTGGATCTGTTCTATCTTTTCCTTTCTTTGGTACTGGTATTCGATGTAAATGATTTTAACATGAAAAGGAAAAGGTAATCCTTTCGCAATCATTGATTTCGAGGTTGAAGTGTTAGAGACTTCACTGTACTAGGCCTCAGCTTTTTATGAGGTGGGGTGGCCAACTCATGTAGTCGCCACACTTCCTTCAATGATACTTAGCGACGTACAGGTTTAGTTATTAATGAGAATATCATTTGACAGAGTTGAGAGTAAGTAAACACGATTAGAAACGTGAATCAGTTTCTACAGCTTTATGAAAGTGGTTAGAGTTAGTGTGTGACTTTATCTATGCCGAGATAGCATTTCTTGAAATCATTCCTCCTGCATAGTTTATAAGAATGAAATAGCCGATATCCTGACTTCAAAAGCCATATCAGCATGTTGTTGTTATTGTTGTTGTATTTATTGTTGTTGTAGAATGCCCGTAATATGTCAGATTAATTTTGTGTGCGTCCTGTAAAAGACGTTAAGTGGCGGGCTGCAACAGGATGCAAGAATAGCCTTGAGAGTTTGAAAGATTAGTTGGCAGGGGCATAAACTTAAACATAAAGATACACCTAAGTACCTAGGAATTACAATGGATCGCACATTGTCCTACAAAGAACAATGTGAAGCGGTAAAACAAAAAGTTAGCACAATCATAAAACGTACTGAGTAAGCTAACAAACACGGCATAACTTAACTGAACATAACGTTTTTATATTGGTTTAGAAAACTCATCAGAGTCTGTAGACAACCAGTCCCATTTGCATTACCCTGCTCTAATAACTATGTACATCATATTTATTCTTAAATGCATTAACTGTCTCTGCCTCCACTATTTCCTTGGGCAAAGCATTCCAAGCATTCACCACTGTCTGAATTTTAAAAAATGTCCTGTGTCCAATTTGGACCTTTCGTTACTTAATTTGTATCTGTGCCCTCTTGTTCTCGCTGGTGGTTGTATTTTGAAAAACTTGTTAAAGTCTAATTTAACTTTTCCTGTGATTATCTTATCAACTTAGATTAAGTCAGGTTTAATTCTTCTCTTTTCTAGACACTAATGGCCGGTTTTTCTGAGTCTTTCCTCGTAACTGTAATTCTGGAATCCCACTATCAGTTTTGTCGCTATTCTTTGTATCCTTTCCAGCATATTTATAGCTCTTCTACGATAATGACTCCACATCTGTATACAGTACTCCGATCTAGGTCTAACTAATGCTTTATACAGTTTGTCAATCACCTCATTACTCCTATGTTAAATATTTCTTCTTTTTTAATTATACCTAACGTTGCATTTGACTTATTCACTGCTACCTGGACTTGCTCACTCACCTTACCTGTATGCTCTATTATTACCTCTATGTCCCTTTCGTTATCTATCATTCTAGTATTGTTCTCGCCAATTCTGTAATTTTGTTCCATTTTTTACTTCACACCACTCAGAGTACTCCTTATTTATGTCAATCGCTGTCTTCTTCCCGTTAACCAACTTTCAATCCAATCGGCAACCTGCCCATCTATCCCATGTGATTTTAACTTTTTAAATAATCGTTGATGAGGTACTATATCAAAAGCCTTTGTAAAATCTAGATAAATAACATCCACTGGTTCTCCCTTATCTATGATTTTAGTAATCACCTCCATGCACTCCAATAGATTTGTTAAGCACGGTCTCCCTCTAGTAAACCCATGCTGACTATTTCTGATTAGATTTAACCTGTCTAGATGCATTACAATGTTTTCTTTCATTATTGACTCTAACAATTTACAGACTATGCACGTTAAACTTACTTAATTAGCTGGATCTGATTTCTTTCCTCTTTTGAATAAGGGAATCACTCCTGCATCTTTCCAATCTCTTGGAACAATCCATTTTGCAAGTGATTGAGAAAATAATATAGCCAATGGCTTAACTAGTTAGTCTATACTTCAAATAGCATTGATGAATGGATACCATCTTGATCTGTACATTTATCCACTTTTAATCCTTCCAATCTTTTTAGAACCATTTCCTCCGTAATATAGAATGATTTTAATCGCACTATTTCCATTTGACATTTGAAAATATGTATAGGCTCTGGTATCTTGGAGGAGTGTTCTTTTGTATAGGCTGTGCAAAAGTATTGATTTATTAGATTAGCTATCTCCATATTTTCTCTGCTTATTGTCACTGTCCTGTCTATAAGAAAGCCTACCTTGTCTTTAGGTCTTTGTTTATTTATAACATTAGAAAAGAAGCTTTCACCATCAGTCTTGATCCTATTAGTAAGTTTTTGTCGAAGTCTATTTTTGCTGCTTTATTTACTTTCTGAGCTATGTTTTGCTTGTCCAAATATTTGTAATATATTTCTTTTGATTTACTTGCCTTTATATACATTGTCCAGGCTTTATTTTAAGCTCTTGTACATTTAGCTACAAATCTAGTAATCCACTTTTTATGATTGGTGTTTACCTTCATACATGGAACATATTCGACTTTTAGTTGTTCTAAAAGTGTTTTGAAACACTCTGCCTCTTGTTCAACGTCTGTACCTCTGACAATATCTTTCCAGTTTATGTGGCTGTCTGTATCTTTCATCTTCTGTACATCTGTCTTAGAGTAGTCGTATGCTCGCGAGTGTATATTTACATACATTGTAAAGGCTGTTATATGATATATTTTATGGACAACTGATCACTGCAGCTAAAGGAATCGACTACCCCACACCGCGATTCAAGGACGTATTCAAGATGGATATGACGTCATGCGACATCCAAGCCGAAAGCTCAGGATTGAGTCGATTGCAGACAGTCAGTTGGGAGGTGCACAGTAGTTGCCGACGCTTGTAGAGGCCATCTGGATCCAGAGAAATGGGCACGACTGAAAAGATCGGGGAACACCCCGGCAAGTCAGCCTCCTCTGCCCCGTTGTACGATCTGCGACAGGGACTGCCACTCACGTACCGGCGTTTGCAGCCATAGTAGACTGTGTCGAAATACGGGAGACAGAGCTGGGCAAACTTCGTCAGGGCGCCAGGCGCATGATGATCAGTTACTGAGACGCCAATAAACTGATAAATATTAAATGTATTTACTTGTCTTGGCTTGGCTTCGTTTGTTCTCCATCTCTCGCTACCAAACCCTGACACGGGCCTAAGTAGCAGAACGCAGTCCAGAGAACGGAATGCGTTATGTCGATATTTGCCCCTTTCGGTCCAACACATCCGACTTCAGCAAGCATTTTTTGAGTACCGGGTTAGCATTCCCTCTTCGATCCCTTCTCCTTAGCCAGTCTGCTCTGTTGCAGCCTGTTTTCTAGAATACTGCGCGGACGTGTAGAACGGCCTTGGCAGCTCCGGTTCGCTAGCCCTTACGCTATCAGTCAGCTATGGCTCGATGACCGCTGCAGCTCATGCGCTGCTCACCATCTTGATCCGGTATTTACTTGATTTTGAAGAAATATGATCATGACAATAATAATTGGCTTATCGCCGTCGATGAGAATAACCAACATCATCATGTGTCATACTGCGCCCTTAAGTCTGTGGGCGGATGTGTGCATGACAGATTAAGCCAACACCAGCTGGTGCTGGTTTTCTTTCTACTCTATACTTCCACCTGATCGCCCGTCGACCCTCGCTAACTGCATGCAAGGCTCTTTTTTGGCCTCGCCTTTTTCAGGTTAAACGATTTACTGCCAGGATTCACTGAATCGCCTTTATTGACGTCCAGGTGATCGCCTTACTGCGCAAAGCTCGCTAAACAGAAATTTCTTTTGGAACCTTTCACTTGACATTCGAGAAACTTGGCCAGTCTATCTCACTTTAACTTTCTACAAAAGTGTATGAATAGTGTAGTAGTAATGAAAAGAGTATAGTTATTTGTGATGTGGTCTTGTAGCCAATTTGGAGTATGTGTCATGTAGAAATGATTCAACCTCCTGGCGTGTTTGGCGTACACACTCCAGCTCTCTCACCCATAGATCAGGGTTTAGAGACTGGCCGGATGTTTGCCAATCAGATTAGTTGCTTTTTAACAATATACTTCATTTAAACATTCAAATCTTCTTCGGGCAATATCAGGTAGTACTATTTACTCATGTTTATCTTCTTTTTCTTTCTCTTCTTTTTCTTCTTCTTTCTCTTCTTTTTCGTCTTCTTAAAGTCAAGCTACGAAGAAGTGAAGTTTGTGGGAAAATGTACAGATGGATCAGCGACAACCTAGAAAACAGAACATCCATAGTTCAAGTACAATAGCAGATGAGCAAAAAGGTGACACTTGAGCAGGGAGTACACCAAAGGGGAGTACTATCACCAACACTTTTCCTGGTGTATATAAACAATATCACAGAGAACCTACCAAAAAGAGTCTACAGCTCCATGTTTGCAGACGATCTGGCTATGTGGACGTCTGAAAAAAATCTCACCATAGCAAGCAATCGGATGCAGCAGGCCCTAACATCGTTGGAGGAGTGGGCGAACTCATGGCTGGTCAAAATAAATGAGGAAAAAACAACGTGTACGATATTCTCGCTTTCAAACAAACCCCAGAACACCAAAATAAGTCTTAAAGGCAAATATCTGCAGACAAACGGCAACCAAAACTACCTGGGAGTCACATTTGATCGGTGCATGACATGGAAAAGTCAGATCGAGAGAAACCGAATGAGAGCCAGACAAAGAATGGCAATCATGAGGAAACTTGCTGGCACAAGTTGGGGAACAGACGAAACTGTACACTGGAAGAGTGAGACCAGTTCTCGAATATGGCATTGCGGCATGGGCAACAGCAGCAAAGGCGAACTTTGATAAAATTAGCAAACTTCAAAACCAAGCCATGAAAGGTGTTCACCGCACGCTGCTGCCCATTGGTGATCATTCTTATTCAGCAAATGATGTTAACTGTAGATACAAATTGTTCCTGTAACTCAACGGTTGTGTCATGTTCTGATGTCCATCGCAGGCCGTGATGGCGACTATATCAAGACAGGTTTTTGTACACGTCTAAGGGAAAGTTGTTAGCCATTTGTGTTCTGTGGTCTCCCTTGTCAAGTGTATGTCACGTACCCCTTCTCGGAATAATGTTTTTAAATACATAAAATACAATAGCAAAGAACCAGTTATATAGAAATAGTTAAAAAACAAACACAAAAGTACATGTGATATATGTGTCTTTCTTAACAATTTTAATAGAAACACAATACATTTAAAATAGAAGAAAGTTAATTTCATTATTGTTTGAATGAACATGCTGCGTATATATGCAAGGCTGAGGAACGGGTCACAAAGATCACGAAATGCTGACCGTGTGAAGGCTTGTTGTTTCTCTTTCTTGAAGAGGATTCAACTGTTGTGTTGTACAAACCACACGTTTGCCATGTTAGACATCTAATCGGTTTCGATTTGTTTTTCTTTTATGCTACAAATGTCGAAAATCCATATTTGCAGATATATATTGTTGGAAATGGAATGAAAACTTGCATAGCTCGCTTTACAAGATAAGGCTAGTTTACTAACTGCATTGTAGATAGTCTGTTCACACCAGGACTGTGTCCACGTGCGATCTAGCCCGGTGGGTCTAACAACTAGCGAAATGTAAAAGTACTGATGAGCGTAAACACAACTCAACGAAGTCCAAAATCTATACCTGAATTTAAAGTACAACCAAGATAACGATCACAGGCAAGGCAAAGACCAAACCTAAAGTTTTTTTAGAACAACAGAAGATAGAGAAAGTCACAAGCTTTGAGTACCTCGGTCAGTTATAAGCGCCAATGGCTACGGCAATGCAGAGGTTCAATAAAATGAGAAACTGATGACAGAACATTAATAAAATGAAAATAACTATTCTGTTAACTTGCATTTTCATGTAATTATTAAATGATTTATATTATTGTAGTGCATTTATTACATCCCTTTCTTTTGAATACATTGCCCTTATGACGAAGTAATAATTGTCCGTGTAAATACAGTTCACTACTAGGCCGTGAAACTGTTATCTAGCTAATCAAAGATCCTGTGCTGAAAGTTGTTTATGGTTAAGCGTGTGTGCTACTTTTAAATTGTTCAAGCTTGGATATGTAAAAGCAAATGTATGTAGACTTTTATGTTATAAATTTCTCTAACATACCATTTATAGATTGTTAATCTCATTGTACATATCCAAATTTTAAACTGTAAATTTGTTAGAACATGACACCCATTACCATCATTTTAATAACACTAGCCATATGGAATCTTGCATGTTTACTGCTGGCTGAATATATGTAAACATAATATTCATAATGTGGCATAAGAAATACGTAAACATTAAATTGAACCTTATTCCAGTGTGTGTTTGTTTCTTGTTTATTTCTTTATTTCACAAGACGCATAACTTGCCATATTAACAAATGTAAACAAACAGATATTAAAGTACACATTACTAAAGCCCAGTCATTGATACAATTGCTCTTTGCTGTCAGTCTGTGTATTTATGATATATTCGAATACTGACACTATTAACATACACCAAATTGAAAGCATGGTAGTAATACATATCTTATTATTGTAAACATACATTTTTGTACGAATGCACATATTTCTTTACGTTTGTGTGTGTGTACAACTGTGTAAAACCCTACAGTATTGACAGATTTCCAAAACTACTTATTACGTACTGTTCCTACTGGCATTATAAATGCAGCTCTAGAATTGATTGCAAAACACCTTCGATTGGTTCTGTTGTTGTTGATTCATCCATTAAGCAAATACATACACAGTAGGCGTTTAGCTTGTTTGAAAAGGCCAGTCTTTGCAAACCGTCGAAGGGTTTGAGAGTTGATAATGCTATTGTGGTTAACATGTGGGTAGTAAGATTATATGTACGAACGTAAATATTGCTCTGTCACTGTGTGTGTTAACATATGGATAGCAAGATACTGTGTAGAAGATTAAAGCTTGGTGTCAGTCTGTTAATATAATGATAGTGAGAAACTATGTAGGACATTAAAGCTCTGCATTAGACTGCTAACAAGCTTGCGGTTGGTGTGCTAACATGTGAATAGTAACATATCATGAAGAAGATTAAAGCTTGGTGTCAATCTGCTAATATGTTGATAGTGAGATACTATGTAGGACATCAAAGCTCTGCGTTAGACTGCTAACAAGCTTGCGGTTGGTATGCTAACATGTAAATAGTAAAATATCACGTAGAAGATTAAAGATTGGTGTCAATCTGCTAATATGTTGATAGTGAGATATTATGTAGGACATCAAAGCTCTGTGTTAGACTGCTAACAAGCTTGCGGTTGGTGTGCTAACATGTTAATAGTAAAATATCATGTAGAAGATTAAAGATTGGTGTCAATCTGCTAATATGTTGATAGTGAGATACTATGTAGGACATCAAAGCTCTGCGTTAGAATGCTAACAAGCTTGCGGTTGGTGTGCTAACATGTGAATAGTAAAATATCATGTAGAAGATTAAAGCTTGGTGTCAATCTGCTAATATGTTGATAGTGAGATACTATGTAGGACATTAAAGCTGAGTGTTAGTCTACTAACATGCGGATAGTAAGATATTTTCAAGACAGTAAATCTCCAAGTTGGTTTGCATCTGTTGATTTGTAAATAGTAAGACCTTATGTAAGAGATTTAAGCTCAGTATCTGACTCCTAACATGTGGATAGTAAGATAATATGTACACCATTAAATCTTAGTGTCTATCTGTTAATATGTAGATAAAGAGATAATATGTAGGACATTAAAACTCAATTTTAGTCCTCTAGCGTGCAAAAATTCTTTATTCCTCTTTGCGTTCAGGATCCTTTGGTCATGTTATATCTGCAAGCCAGTAATCATGATGCAGTCCATAATCTTTACCAGGACATAGTGGCTGCACCATAGCTTTTGCCTCAGCTCTGCATTCTTTGGTATCTCATTTCACTAAAACACAGTGAAAGTAAAATGCTATGTAGAACACACATTTTGGTGTTGGTCTGTTAATTTATGGATTGTAGGTACTACGTAAGACTGTAAAATTACATGGCGATCTACATATGTTGCCATGTGGATAGTAAAGTAAAATGTAAGGTATCCAATCCTAGTATTGGTCAGTTATCAAATGGATTGTAAGATAATATTTAGTGTATCAAATCTTGGTGCTGGTCTGTTAACATGTGGATGGTAAAATAATATGTAGGGTATCAAATCTTGGTGCTGGTCTGTTAACATGTGGATGGTAAGATAATATTTAGTGTAGCAAATCTTGGTGCTGGTCTGTCGACATGTGGATGGTAAGATAGTATGTATAACAGTAAAGCTAAGTGTTCTTCTGGCATGGGGATTCAAAGATAAAATGTAGGGCTTTGAAGCACAGTGTGGATCTATTAACATGTGATTAGTAGTATAATATGTACAACATTAACGGACATGGTCAGTTAGTTGAGAGGTGGAAAGTAAGATACTATGTGGGACAGTAGAGTTTGTTGTCCGTCTACTTCTTTTATCCTGTGAATATCAAGATAATATAAAGGACATTGAACCACAGTGTTATTCTGTTTGCACTGTGATAGTCAAATAAAATAATTAAGTCTACTGCATCTCTTTTTGGGGGGAAAGGAAGATACTTTTATTTTGGCGATAAGGCTCAGTGTGGGTTTGTTAATGTATTGATAGTAAAAATTTATTTAGAACATTACAGCTCGTTGTTGGTCTATTGACATGCGGACAGCAGGATGCTGTTTAGGAAATTTATTATTGGTTTCTGTTTGTTAACAAATGGAAGGTCTCACACTTAATAGGACAGAAAAGCTCAGTGTTGGTCTGTTAATACATGTGAACTGTAAGATATTGTGTAGGACACATGTTCTCAGTGTTGGTCTGTTAATACATGTGAACTGTAAGATATTGTGTAGGACATATGTTCTCAGTGTTGGTCTGTTAATACATGTGAACTGTAAGACATTGTGTAGGACACGTGTTCTCTGTGTTGGTCTGTAAACATGATGATTAGTAAGATATTATGTATGACATTACAACTCAGTGTTGATGTTTTATCAAGGGGAAAGATAATATATACAACTTTACATCTCGGCTGTTATGCGTTGACATTTGAATATTAAGAAAATATGTAGGACATGAAAGCTCACTGTTCGTATGCTAACAAGTGGATAGTACAATACTATGAGGTAAAGTAATGCTAGCTGTCATTCTGTTAACACGCGGATAGTAAGATACTATGTAGGACATTACTGCTCTGTGTTGGTATTTTGACCTGGGGATAGTAAGATACTATAAAGGACATTACAGATCAGTGTTGGTCTGTTAACAAGCGGAGAGTAAGATACTATGTAGGACATTACTACTCAGTTTTGGTCTGTTTACCTGGGGGAAAAAATATACTATTTAGGACACCTATTCATGAGGTTGGTTTGTTTTCATGTGGATAGTGAGAAAATATATACAACATTATTTCTCAGTTGATGTATATTAACATGTGGATATTAAGAAAATAAGTAGGACATGAAAGTTCACTGTCTGTGTTTTTTGAAGTGGGTAGTTTGATGTTATGTAGAAAAGTGAAGATTGCTTTCATTCTGTTATAACGTGTGGATAGTAAAACAATAGGTAGGACATTACAGATTTGTGTCAGACTGCTATCTTTGTACAGAAATATAAAAAGTAGGTCATTTAAGCTTTGTGTTAGTATGTTAACTTCTGGACAGTAAGATTACATGTAGGACATTAACAAATGGGAATGGTTTGTAAACATGCAAACAGTTAATGCTACATAGGACAATAAAACTCAGTGATCTGTCTGCTAACAGTTGTATAGTTAGATACTATGTACGTCATCTATGCCAAAAGCTCGGTTTTCGGCTATTAACATGCAAATTAGTAATGTACTATGTAGGACATTACAGCTTGTTGTCGGCATGCTAAGATAGGGATAGTATGATACTTTACAGGACAATTATCTTGGTGTCCATCTGTTAATATACAGACAGTAAGATACTACCTAGGACCTTAAAGCTCAGTGTTAGCCTTCATCTTTTGTCATGCTGATACTAAGATTCTATGTAGGAGATTAAAAATCAGATTTGGTCTGTTGAAGAGGCGTCAGTGAGATATTTTATAGGACCGTCAAGCTCAGTTTAGATCTGTTAAAGTGGGGTCAGTAAGATATTATGTAGGACACTAATACTTTTAGGTAGGTTTGTTAACATGGGGATTGTAAAATGCTATGCAGGACCTTAAAGTTAGGTGACTGTTCGTGTATGTTACTGTTGGGATACTCAGATAGTATGTTAATATGTAGACAGTAAGATGCTATGTATCGCATTAAATCTAAAGAATTGGTTGGTTATATGAGGACATTAAGATAATATATAGGACACTGAAGCTTAGTGTAATTCTGTTGACATGGTGACAGTTTGTTTGTTTGTTTGTTTTTTTGAGTTCGCCTTATTTCTCTAATCGCCAAGGTGGTGTACATTGTACGGTGGTTTTTATTTTGCGCCTGTCGGCCAAGTGCTACCAACTTCAACATGCATTTTATGTAAGGGTCTGCTTCCTCTTGCATTTTCTAAGAATTCGCTTCCTTGGGGTAACGGCGCTGTGATGGGGATTGAATCCAGCACCTTTGGGTTTTGAGCCGGGCCACTTAACCACTAGGCCACACCGTCCCCATGGTGACAGTAAGATAATATGTAGGATATTAGCGAATAGCATCGGTCTGTTAACATTTAGATAGTAAGATTTTATGTAGTACATTACAGATTGCTATTAGGTCTGCTAACATTTAGAAAGATAGATTTTATATTAGGACATTACAGCTTTGTGTTAGTCTGTTGACATGGAGACTGTAAAATGCTATGAATGACATTAAAACATGTGGATAGTACAATATCATGTAGGATAGCAAAGCTCAGAGTCGGGCTGATGACATGGGTACAGTAAGATATCTTCTTCGAAGTACGCTGTCAGACATCAACGTGAATTTGTTGAAGAAGAAGAAGAAGTAAGATAGTGTGTAGGACATTAAAATTTACTGTCGGTTTGTTAACACGTGGATAGTAAGATATTATTTTTAACAGTAAAGCATGGTGTCTGCTTGTTAACATGTGGATAGTAAGATATTATGTAGGACATTCAAGCTCTGTGTTGGCCAGTTGACTTGTGGATAGTAAGATATTCTGTAGGACATTCAAGCTCTGTGTTGGCCAGTTGACTTGTGGATAGTAAGATATTCTGTAGGACATTCAAGCTCTGTGTTGGCCAGTTGACTTGTGAATAGTAAGATATTCTGTAGGACATTCAAGCTCTGTGTTGGCCAGTTGACTTGTGGATAGTAAGATATTCTGTAGGACATTCAAGCTCTGTGTTGGCCAGTTGACTTGTGAATAGTAAGATACTCTGTAGGACATTCAAGCTCTGTGTTGGCCAGTTGACTTGTGAATAGTAAGATACTCTGTAGGACATTCAAGCTCTGTGTTGGCCAGTTGACTTGTGAATAGTAAGATATTCTGTAGGACATTCAAGCTCTGTGTTGGCCAGTTGACTTGTGGATAGTAAGATATTCTGTAGGACATTCAAGCTCTGTGTTGGCCATTTGACTTGTGAATAGTAAGATATTCTGTAGGACATTCAAGCTCTGTGTTGGCAAGTTGACTTGTGGATAGTAAGATATTCTGTAGGACATTCAAGCTCTGTGTTGGCCAGTTGACTTGTAAATAGTAAGATACTCTGTAGGACATTCAAGCTCTGTGTTGGCCAGTTGACTTGTGAATAGTAAGATACTCTGTAGGACATTCAAGCTCTGTGTTGGCCAGTTGACTTGTGAATAGTAAGATATTCTGTAGGACATTCAAGCTCTGTGTTGGCCAGTTGACTTGTGAATTGTAAGATACTATATAGGACATTCAAGCTCTGTGTTGGGCAGTTGACTTGTGAATAGTAAGATACTCTGTAGGACATTCAAGCTCTGTGTTGGCCTGTTGACATGTGGATAGTAAGATATTCTGTAGGACATTAAAGCTCTGTGTTGGCCTGTTAACATTGGGTTAGTAAGATACTCTGTAGGACATTCAAGCTCTGTGTTGGCCTGTTATCATGTGTATAGTAAGATACTCTGTAGCACATTAAAGCTCTGTATTGGCCTGTTGACATGTGGATAGTAAGATACTCTGTAGGACATTCAAGCTATGTGTTTGCCTGTTGATATGTGGATATTAAAATACTGTGTAGGACATTCAAGCTCTATTTTGGCCTGTTAACATGTGGATAGTAAGATACTCTGTAGGAAATTAAAGCTTTGTCTTGGTCTGTTGACATGTGGATAGTAAGATATTCTGTAGGACATTCAAGCTCTGTGTTGGCCTGTTAACATTTGGTTAGTAAGATTCTCTGTAGGACATTCAAGCTCTGTGTTTCCCTGTTAACATGTGGATAGTAAGATACACTGTAGCACATTAAAGCTCTGTATTGGCCAGTTGACTTGTGAATAGTAAGATACTCTGTAGGACATTCAAGCTCTGTGTTGGCCTGTTGACATGTGGATAGTAAGATACTCTGTAGGACATTCAAGCTATGTGTTTGCCTGTTGACATGTGGATAGTAAAATACTCTGTAGGACATTCAAGCTCTATGTTGGACTGTTGACATGTAGAAAGTAAGATACTCTGTAAGACATTTAAACTCTGTGTTGGCCTGTTAACATAGTGGCAATAAGGAACTATGTAGGACATCAATGTTTTGGGTAAGTTTAACATCTGGATAGTGGATACTGTGCAGTGCATTCAATCTAGAGTTGGTTTGTTAATATGTGGATTGTAAGGTCCTGTGTAAGACATTAAAGCTGTCTGTCAATCTGATGCCATTGGGATTGTTCAATACTTTGAAGAACAATAAAACTTGGTATTGGTCTGTTAATATATAGATAGCAAATTACAATGTAGGACTGTAAAGTTTCGAGTCAGTGAACTTATGTTTAATGGGGATAGTGCGATACTTTGTAGGACAATACCGTTTATTGTCTGTATGTTAATATTCATATAGTAAGGTATTATATAAAAGACTGTTACCATGTGCTTGGGTAGATACTGTGTAGGACATCAAAATTTAATGCTGGTATGATAGTCTGTGGATAGTAAGATACTATATATATGACATTAAAACTTGATGTAGCATAGTAATATACTAGCTTGTTCTGTAATGCCTATGGTGAGTTTGTTAAAATATGGATAGTAAGATACTAGTTAGAACTGTAATACCTAGGGTCAGTTTGTTAACATGTGGATAGCAAGATACTATTTCCATAGTGTCGGTCTGTACATTATATAAATTGCTGAGCGATTATAGTAGTAAAACTGGGAGAGTTCAAAACGTAGTTCCCCCATGTTCCAGTCTCTCTCTTATCGCCTGTGGAGTATAAAAAATAGATAGGAATGGTTAAAATACCGCTATGGAACAAAATCAAGAACCTAACCTACGTTAGATACAGAAATTACATACAATGAGACTAAAGCATTCATCAGGGCAACGTACAGTGCAAAATGAAAGAAAAAAAACGACACCCTGGCCACATAGATTTTCATTCTCCGGCTACGCACAGGTCACAGCAGTCTGAGATGTCATCTGTACAACAAGTTCAATTCAAGATTGGTACTACAGACCTTCGTGCCTGCGGCACAGCCCCCATGAAGGCAGAACATATTTTGCAGTCATGTCCACAGTATACCGACAAAAGAAGTAGCATTTGGCAACAGCTAGTGTCCTTCCACGAGAAGCTGTACAGAAGCGTAGTGAGCCTTGAGTCGACTGATGACTTCGTTAGAGTCATTGAAGTTGATGTCTGAAGACGCACGAAAAAGAAGAAGAAGAAATGAACCAGTCGATGCTTCCCGTTGGATCCACTACTAGGGATATGCATGTTTACATTCTGATTCGCATTATTCGTTTATAGGTCTAGTGATATTGCGAGCTTAATATCTGAGTAGCAAAATGCCCCTTTGTCGCTATGTGCATTCACAAGCAAAAACAACTAGTATTCTCTGTATAAGCAACAAATGTTCTCTAGCCCACTGTATGGACGGCGTACTACAGTAAACATCCCGAATGATTCTGGATCTTTGGGTATGGCAATGACAAAAATAGGACCAATGTCCTACATAGAGCATGTCATAAGAGGCGACTAACTGTGTGACATGACACAACACCGGCCATGCTTAGTTGGTTTGTTAAGAGCAGCATAGATGGCGCCTAACAGGCTGCGTGTCAAGTTGGTCTAGTGTTTGAGTCTTTTAAGATGGACTCGCAGATCTATTAACCAAACTTCTTGGCACTTGTCTTAACACAGCGGAGTAATAAGCTGCTCGAGCCTAACACGCTAAGCAGGAAATCCTCATCCCTCCTTTATCCGGCTCACACCACAGCTGGGACCTCCACAGGGTCATCTTCCCTTGTAGAATTACAGGTCTACTAAGACTAAGATTAATATAAACACATAATCTTACAAATACTATTTCTTTTGTTGCAGATTCTGCACTTTACACTATACGCAATACAAGACCTCACCACTAATGGAGTCTCCCGCGGAACACCTGGCTGAGACATTTCGATTCTACTCCGTCTTCCTCCACGCTGCCCGAGACTCACCAAACGTTGCCGTAGACGATCAACACGAAAGACAATGGTTGAGTATGAGGATTACCTGACTTGACTTAAAACACAAGGCAACGACTCTAGCTGGCCATCTATCTTATCGGCCCACCCCCATGACATCAGAACACATTTTACAGCCCTGCCCATCGTTTACCGACAAGAAGTAGCATTTGGCAACAACCAGTGTCCTTCCACGAGTAGCTGTACAGAAGTGCTCGGACCCTCAAGTCAACTGCTGCCTTCGTTAGAGTAATTGAATTCGAGGTCTGAAGACGAACAAGGAAGATCTCTTTTCTTGACATTTTTCGCGCCAGCCGAAGCACATCAGTACAAATACAGTCAACCTCCATCAAGATGACTTCAGCAAAAAGCTTTGCATGATCTTGCAGTAGGAGTTTATGTAACAGTTTACTTGCATGTTGAGGTTGCTATCCTCATGCACAACTCTCTTTAGTCACGCATTTCAATACATGCATGGAGTTCAATCAATCAAATCAGAACAAAAAGGCATAGCTTCAAATTAAATAAAGAAAGGTCAAGATTGGATATTTGGAAATATTTCTTTAGTCAGAGAGGGGTGAATGCTTGGAATGCATTTCCAAGAAAGTGATGGAAACAGAGGCAGTTGATGCATTTAAGAATACATTGGATGCGCATAGCTTATTGAGCAACGAAATGTAAATGAAACTGGTTGCGTACATACTCTGCATAGTCTTCTAAACCAGTATAAAGACGTTAAGTTAAGTTTAATCAAGATCACTCATCTCTTTTTGTTGAAGCACAGGTCCAGCATTGTATTTGACTTACCATAACCAGCTTTTAGGAAAGACTTTTTCTAGTTATTTGCAGTAGGGTAGCGATAATTTGTACATTTTGAGATTGCCACATCCATGGACAACTCTTAGTCCTCGCGTTCAACATGCAATGAATGTTTTGGCCACTCAGGAGAAATACATACATAGCTCACCTTAAGATTGTTTGCCCTTGACCTACTGTGACAGTTTCTGTGGCGGTTATATTCTACCATTCTCAGTAAGGGACCCCGGATACACTATGAGAGGTCATGTTATTGATAGATTTGAAACAAGCAGCGATAACGATAGAAAAGATATGAATTTGGAATTGCATGTGTTAAGTATTTATAGAAGTGTTCATACGTGGTTGCGAAGTTTCGATGGCTCACAAACAAAACATGTATGTGTTCAGATTCCTGATCTGACAGGGTCGTACACCTATTAAATTTCGTGCTGAATATGGTTTAACCAGGCTCTAAAGTGCAAAACACAGAACAATATACTGCCTCTTAGGAACCACGGTAAACGAGGCCAAAAAAAAAGAAATATAGCTTTTTAGTGTTTTCTCCAGTATCGCATTCTGTTTTTTTATTATATGGCTTGCTGGCTAAGGGCTTTCGTTCTCAATCTTGCACCACCAAGCCCTGATATGGCTTAATTAGCAGAATGTTGTCCAGAGAACGGAATGCAAATGTGCTGATCGGTGTGGACTGCACAGAACACGGCCAGGCACTTGAGCATCCGTGGTCAACCACTGCACCCGAGCTCATATCTAGTCGTCCTGACTTTGTCTTGCCACTGGTTAAAGTTGGCAAAAAGTAAAGGCTCGTGATGGACGAAAAACATTGTGATTGACCCTGACGCAACGTCCTGGACAATATGGTGTGCTTGACCGGACTAGCGTCTCAGTTACCAACAGATATTATCTTAAATATCACTAACCTCTAGCTGATTGCTAGCATAACCGGCACTTCTGAAATTATGCAATGATGTTTATAAATGAAAATAGTATTTGCTAGATCTACGTCAACAATAAAGTCACATATATTTTTGTATACCATAAAATGCATTATTACAAAGCACAAAAAATCGCTGACTTTCATCATTATCATCACTATTATCATCATCATCATCATCATCTTCATCATCATCATCATCATGTTGCATGTCATTTGCAGAAAATCATTTTCACAACAACCGATCTGTAACTCGATCTCAAGCCAGAAGTATCGCCTCTATCGTTGTCATCGTCAGGACCTCCGTGATGTCTTGTTTCCATCTTTTCATCGGTCTGCTTCAGCCCCACTTTCCAAGCACCAAACCCTCCTGTATCGTTCTTTCTAGGTCAGTATGGCGTTTGATGTGGTCAAACTATTATACAGCAAAGCAAGTGGTCATTTTCACAGACAACCTAGCAGTGTAATGGCCCTCAAGAGCCCAGTGATTAAAAAAAAAGCAGTCCAATGGACACCAGCCCACTCAGACATTCCAGGCAACGGGGAGGCGGACAGGCTCGTCAGAGAGCGAGGAATGCTGCAGCAGAGTGATACAGACATCACATACAATGAAACTAAAGCATTCATCAGGACAACGTACAGTGCAAAATGGAAAATAGGATCACATTGGCCACATAGAAAACGATGCCTACCATCAACTCTCCAGGCGAGACCAGGTGATCATTTTCCGGCTACGCACAGGTCACAACAGACTCAGATGCCATATGTACAACAAGTTCAAGATTGGCACTACAGAGATTTTTGCCTGCGGCACAGCCCCCATGAAGGCATAATATATTTTGCAGTCATGTCCGCTGTATACCGACAAAAGAAGTAACAATTGGCAACAGCCAGTGTCCTTCTACGAGAAGCTGTACGGAAGCGTACAGAGCCTTTAATCGACTGCTGCCTTTGTTAAAATCATTGAAGCTGAGGTATGAAGACGAACGAAGAAGCAGAAGAAACTATTTTAGCTTTCGAGACAAGCTGTTGTTTACTAACCAATTTTGCTTGAAATTAAGTAGGATCTATAGTATATATATATATATCTTTATCTATATCTCAAGCAGATGTGGATATATTGAGATCGGATTTAGATAAAATTCGAGAGGGGTTTGTAGGTTCGCAAATGGAGTTTAATGTAGATAAATGTACAGTCATCCACATGGGTAGATCCAATATGAAACATAATTACATAATGGGAGAGAACAATATTAGAAAGATAGATAAGGAAAGGGACTTGGAAGTTATACTAGATCATACAGGTAAGGTGAGTGAGAAAATTCAGGTAGGAATTAAAAAGGCAAATGCAATGTTATGTATGATAAACATAAATATTAAACATAGGAGCAAGGAAGTGATAGTCAAACTGTATAAAGCATTAGTTAGACCTAGATTGGAGTTATATGTACAGGCGTGGAGTCATTATCATAGAGGGGATACAAACATGCTGGAAAGAATACAAAAAAGCAAGACATAGCTGATAGTGGGATTGCAGAATTACAGTTATGAGGAAAAACCGGCCTAGTGTCTAGAAGAGAGAAGAATTCGTGGTGACTTAATACAGGCTTATAAGATGATCAGAGGAATGGATAAATTAGACTATAACAAGTTTTTAAAAAAAAACAACAGCCACCAAAATAGAACAAGAGGGCATAGTTATACATTAACTAAAGAGAGGTCCAGATTCGATATTAGGAAATATTTTTTTAATTAGAGAGTGGTGAATGCTTGGAATGCATTGCCAAGGGAGGTAGTGGAAGGAAGGACAGTTAATGCATTTAAGAATCAATTGGATGCGCATAGCTTTTAGAGCAAGGTGATGAAATGAAACTGTATGTATACAGATTCTGCAGAGTATTCTAAACCAGTTTAAGGACGTTAAGCTAAGTTAAGGATATCTGCATATTTCCTTTTTGCTATCCATTGTATTTTGAGCACTTTTCTATAGTCCTTTAGTTCAAAAGATGCAATCCTTTTCTTAAGTGTTTGTGTGGGGGTCCACGTTTCACATCCGTATGTCTTCATCGGTATAATGCAAGTTAACAGAATAGTTATTTTCATTTTATTAATGTTCTGTCATCAGTTTCTCATTTTATTGAACTTCTGCATTGCCGTAGCCATTGGCGCTTATAACTGACCGAGGTACTCAAAGCTTGTGACTTTCTCTATCTTCTGTTGTTCTAAAAAAACTTTAGGTTTGGTCTTTGCCTTGCCTGTGATCGTTATCTTGGTTGTACTTTAAATTCAGGTATAGATTTTGGACTTCGTTGAGTTGTGTTTACGCTCATCAGTACTTTTACATTTCGCTAGTTGTTAGACCCACCGGGCTAGATCGCACGTGGACACAGTCCTGGTGTGAACAGACTATCTACAATGCAGTTAGTAAACTAGCCTTATCTTGTAAAGCGAGCTATGCAAGTTTTCATTCCATTTCCAACAATATATATCTGCAAATATGGATTTTCGACATTTGTAGCATAAAAGAAAAACAAATCGAAACCGATTAGATGTCTAACATGGCAAACGTGTGGTTTGTACAACACAACAGTTGAATCCTCTTCAAGAAAGAGAAACAACAAGCCTTCACACGGTCAGCATTTCGTGATCTTTGTGACCCGTTCCTCAGCCTTGCATATATACGCAGCATGTTCATTCAAACAATAATGAAATTAACTTTCTTCTATTTTAAATGTATTGTGTTTCTATTAAAATTGTTAAGAAAGACACATATATCACATGTACTTTTGTGTTTGTTTTTTAACTATTTCTATATAACTGGTTCTTTGCTATTGTATTTTATGTATTTAAAAACATTATTCCGAGAAGGGGTACGTGACATACACTTGACAAGGGAGACCACAGAACACAAATGGCTAACAACTTTCCCTTAGACGTGTACAAAAACCTGTCTTGATATAGTCGCCATCACGGCCTGCGATGGACATCAGAACATGACACAACCGTTGAGTTACAGGAACAATTTGTATCTACAGTTAACATCATTTGCTGAATAAGAATGATCACCAATGGGCAGCAGCGTGCGGTGAACACCTTTCATGGCTTGGTTTTGAAGTTTGCTAATTTTATCAAAGTTCGCCTTTGCTGCTGTTGCCCATGCCGCAATGCCATATTCGAGAACTGGTCTCACTCTTCCAGTGTACAGTTTCGTCTGTTCCCCAACTTGTGCCAGCAAGTTTCCTCATGATTGCCATTCTTTGTCTGGCTCTCATTCGGTTTCTCTCGATCTGACTTTTCCATGTAATGCACCGATCAAATGTGACTCCCAGGTAGTTTTGGTTGCCGTTTGTCTGCAGATATTTGCCTTTAAGACTTATTTTGGTGTTCTGGGGTTTTGTTTGAAAGCGAGAATATCGTACACGTTGTTTTTTCCTCATTTATTTTGACCAGCCATGAGTTCGCCCACTCCTCCAACGATGTTAGAGCCTGCTGCATCCGATTGCTTGCTATGGTGAGATTTTTTTCAGACGTCCACATAGCCAGATCGTCTGCAAACATGGAGCTGTAGACTCTTTTTGGTAGGTTCTCTGTGATATTGTTTATATACACCAGGAAAAGTGTTGGTGATAGTACTCCCCTTTGGTGTACTCCCTGCTCAAGTGTCACCTTTTTGCTCATCTGCTATTGTACTTGAACTATGGATGTTCTGTTTTCTAGGTTGTCGCTGATCCATCTGTACATTTTCCCACAAACTTCACTTCTTCGTAGCTTGACTTTAAGAAGACGAAAAAGAAGAGAAAGAAGAAGAAAAAGAAGAGAAAGAAAAAGAAGATAAACATGAGTAAATAGTACTACCTGATATTGCCCGAAGAAGATTTGAATGTTTAAATGAAGTATATTGTTAAAAAGCAACTAATCTGATTGGCAAACATCCGGCCAGTCTCTAAACCCTGATCTATGGGTGAGAGAGCTGGAGTGTGTACGCCAAACACGCCAGGAGGTTGAATCATTTCTACATGACACATACTCCAAATTGGCTACAAGACCACATCACAAATAACTATACTCTTTTCATTACTACTACACTATTCATACACTTTTGTAGAAAGTTAAAGTGAGATAGACTGGCCAAGTTTCTCGAATGTCAAGTGAAAGGTTCCAAAAGAAATTTCTGTTTAGCGAGCTTTGCGCAGTAAGGCGATCACCTGGACGTCAATAAAGGCGATTCAGTGAATCCTGGCAGTAAATCGTTTAGCCTGAAAAAGGCGAGGCCAAAAAAGAGCCTTGCATGCAGTTAGCGAGGGTCGACGGGCGATCAGGTGGAAGTATAGAGTAGAAAGAAAACCAGCACCAGCTGGTGTTGGCTTAATCTGTCATGCACACATCCGCCCACAGACTTAAGGGCGCAGTATGACACATGATGATGTTGGTTATTCTCATCGACGGCGATAAGCCAATTATTATTGTCATGATCATATTTCTTCAAAATCAAGTAAATACCGGATCAAGATGGTGAGCAGCGCATGAGCTGCAGCGGTCATCGAGCCATAGCTGACTGATAGCGTAAGGGCTAGCGAACCGGAGCTGCCAAGGCCGTTCTACACGTCCGCGCAGTATTCTAGAAAACAGGCTGCAACAGAGCAGACTGGCTAAGGAGAAGGGATCGAAGAGGGAATGCTAACCCGGTACTCAAAAAATGCTTGCTGAAGTCGGATGTGTTGGACCGAAAGGGGCAAATATCGACATAACGCATTCCGTTCTCTGGACTGCGTTCTGCTACTTAGGCCCGTGTCAGGGTTTGGTAGCGAGAGATGGAGAACAAACGAAGCCAAGCCAAGACAAGTAAATACATTTAATATTTATCAGTTTATTGGCGTCTCAGTAACTGATCATCATGCGCCTGGCGCCCTGACGAAGTTTGCCCAGCTCTGTCTCCCGTATTTCGACACAGTCTACTATGGCTGCAAACGCCGGTACGTGAGTGGCAGTCCCTGTCGCAGATCGTACAACGGGGCAGAGGAGGCTGACTTGCCGGGGTGTTCCCCGATCTTTTCAGTCGTGCCCATTTCTCTGGATCAAGATGGCCTCTACAAGCGTCGGCAACTACTGTGCACCTCCCAACTGACTGTCTGCAATCGACTCAATCCTGAGCTTTCGGCTTGGATGTCGCATGACGTCATATCCATCTTGAATACGTCCTTGAATCGCGGTGTGGGGTAGTCGATTCCTTTAGCTGCAGTGATCAGTTGTCCATAAAATATATCATATAACAGCCTTTACAATGTATGTAAATATACACTCGCGAGCATACGACTACTCTAAGACAGATGTACAGAAGATGAAAGATACAGACAGCCACATAAACTGGAAAGATATTGTCAGAGGTACAGACGTTGAACAAGAGGCAGAGTGTTTCAAAACACTTTTAGAACAACTAAAAGTCGAATATGTTCCATGTATGAAGGTAAACACCAATCATAAAAAGTGGATTACTAGATTTGTAGCTAAATGTACAAGAGCTTAAAATAAAGCCTGGACAATGTATATAAAGGCAAGTAAATCAAAAGAAATATATTACAAATATTTGGACAAGCAAAACATAGCTCAGAAAGTAAATAAAGCAGCAAAAATAGACTTCGACAAAAACTTACTAATAGGATCAAGACTGATGGTGAAAGCTTCTTTTCTAATGTTATAAATAAACAAAGACCTAAAGACAAGGTAGGCTTTCTTATAGACAGGACAGTGACAATAAGCAGAGCAAATATGGAGATAGCTAATCTAATAAATCAATACTTTTGCACAGCCTATACAAAAGAACACTCCTCCAAGATACCAGAGCCTATACATATTTTCAAATGTCAAATGGAAATAGTGCGATTAAAATCATTCTATATTACGGAGGAAATGGTTCTAAAAAGATTGGAAGGATTAAAAGTGGATAAATGTACAGATCAAGATGGTATCCATTCATCAATGCTATTTGAAGTATAGACTAACTAGTTAAGCCATTGGCTATATTATTTTCTCAATCACTTGCAAAATGGATTGTTCCAAGAGATTGGAAAGATGCAGGAGTGATTCCCTTATTCAAAAGAGGAAAGAAATCAGATCCAGCTAATTAAGTAAGTTTAACGTGCATAGTCTGTAAATTGTTAGAGTCAATAATGAAAGAAAACATTGTAATGCATCTAGACAGGTTAAATCTAATCAGAAATAGTCAGCATGGGTTTACTAGAGGGAGACCGTGCTTAACAAATCTATTGGAGTGCATGGAGGTGATTACTAAAATCATAGATAAGGGAGAACCAGTGGATGTTATTTATCTAGATTTTACAAAGGCTTTTGATATAGTACCTCATCAACGATTATTTAAAAAGTTAAAATCACATGGGATAGATGGGCAGGTTGCCGATTGGATTGAAAGTTGGTTAACGGGAAGAAGACAGCGATTGACATAAATAAGGAGTACTCTGAGTGGTGTGAAGTAAAAAATGGAACAAAATTACAGAATTGGCGAGAACAATACTAGAATGATAGATAACGAAAGGGACATAGAGGTAATAATAGAGCATACAGGTAAGGTGAGTGAGCAAGTCCAGGTAGCAGTGAATAAGTCAAATGCAACGTTAGGTATAATTAAAAAAGAAGAAATATTTAACATAGGAGTAATGAGGTGATTGACAAACTGTATAAAGCATTAGTTAGACCTAGATCGGAGTACTGTATACAGATGTGGAGTCCTTATCGTAGAAGAGCTATAAATATGCTGGAAAGGATACAAAGAATAGCGACAAAACTGATAGTGGGATTCCAGAATTACAGTGACGAGGAAAGACTCAGAAAAACCGGCCATTAGTGTCTAGAAAAGAGAAGAATTAAACCTGACTTAATCTAAGTTGATAAGATAATCACAGGAAAAGTTAAATTAGACTTTAACAAGTTTTTCAAAATACAACCACCAGCGAGAACAAGAGGGCACAGATACAAATTAAGTAACGAAAGGTCCAAATTGGACACAGGACATTTTTTAAAATTCAGACAGTGGTGAATGCTTGGAATGCTTTGCCCAAGGAAATAGTGGAGGCAGAGACAGTTAATGCATTTAAGAATAAATATGATGTACATAGTTATTAGAGCAGGGTAATGCAAATGGGACTGGTTGTCTACAGACTCTGATGAGTTTTCTAAACCAATATAAAAACGTTATGTTCAGTTAAGTTATGCCGTGTTTGTTAGCTTACTCAGTACGTTTTATGATTGTGCTAACTTTTTGTTTTACCGCTTCACATTGTTCTTTGTAGGACAATGTGCGATCCATTGTAATTCCTAGGTACTTAGGTGTATCTTTATGTTTAAGTTTATGCCCCTGCCAACTAATCTTTCAAACTCTCAAGGCTATTCTTGCATCCTGTTGCAGCCCGCCACTTAACGTCTTTTACAGGACGCACACAAAATTAATCTGACATATTACGGGCATTCTACAACAACAATAAATACAACAACAATAACAACAACATGCTGATATGGCTTTTGAAGTCAGGATATCGGCTATTTCATTCTTATAAACTATGCAGGAGGAATGATTTCAAGAAATGCTATCTCGGCATAGATAAAGTCACACACTAACTCTAACCACTTTCATAAAGCTGTAGAAACTGATTCACGTTTCTAATCGTGTTTACTTACTCTCAACTCTGTCAAATGATATTCTCATTAATAACTAAACCTGTACGTCGCTAAGTATCATTGAAGGAAGTGTGGCGACTACATGAGTTGGCCACCCCACCTCATAAAAAGCTGAGGCCTAGTACAGTGAAGTCTCTAACACTTCAACCTCGACATCAATGATTGCGAAAGGATTACCTTTTCCTTTTCATGTTAAAATCATTTACATCGAATACCAGTACCAAAGAAAGGAAAAGATAGAACAGATCCAAATTTGATACAGGCCTATCAGTTTACTGAGCTGTGTAGGTAAACTGATGAAGCGTATGATAAACATCAGACTGATGTGGCACCTAGAAGAAAAACACATATTAATTCCACAGAAAGCAGGATTTAGACAACACAGATCCACTGAGGATCAAATCACTCTCATAGCGCAGAAAATAGAGGATGCTTACCAGGAGAAAAAGCATACAGTAGCGGTTTTGGTGGATCTAGAGAAGGCATTTGACAAGGTGGGGAAAGAGGGACTTAAAGTCAAGCTATAAAGAAGTGAAGTATCTGGACAAATGTACAGATTGGTCAGCCACTATCTCGAAAACAGAACAGCCAGAGTTCAAGTACAAGGGAAGATGAGTAAAAATGTGACACTGGAGCAGGGAGTACCCCAAAGGGGAGTACTGTCACCCACACTTTTTTCTGGTGTTTATAAACAACATAATAGAGAATATATTAAGAAGAGTCCACAGCTCCATGTTTGCAGACGATCTGGCTTTGTGGACCACTGAAGAAAATCTCACCATAGCAAACAATCGGATGCAGCAGGCCCTAACATCGCCGGAGTAGTGGACGATGAGGCAGACAGACTGGCTAAAGAAGGTGCAAGGTTACCACAACGAGAATCTAGTGTGACCTACGAAGAGTTAAAAAGGTTTATTAGGGCCAGATACATGGCCAAATGGGAAACAGAGCATACTGGCTACACAAAAAATGATGCCTACTACCAGTTGAACAGAAGAGAGCAGGTCGTGGTCTTCAGACTCCGCACAGGCCACAACAGACTGAGGTACCATCTCTTCAATAAACTGAAGAAAGGTGGTACTGACGAATGCACCTGTGGTACAGGGAAAATGACCGCGGAACATCTGCTGCAAAATTGCCCGACATACGAGAACCAGACAAAGCACATGTGGCCATCACCAGTGGCAACACTAGACAAGCTCTATGGCAGTGTCGACAGCCTCAGGATGACAGCTGCCTTCTTCGAAAAAATTCAAGTTGACGTCTGACAGCGTACGAAGAAGAAGATTTACCTCGAATTGTTTTTAACACCTGCACAAATTAACAGTCATCTAACAATATTCATATTTCTGTTGTTCATCCTCTCTCTCTTTCTCTCCCTCTACTTTGGTCTTCTTGGTTCTCTGTACTCTCAGCAATCAATGCTGACTACCAACTAATGTGTGACAAATATGAACTGATGTGATCATATAAGACATTCCAATGTACCCCGCCCACTACCAGTTAAAGGCCAACACAAAATACAGAAGGGATTGAAGCTCACGAGCAAAAACATGCATTTAGAACGTGCCAACCGTAGCGACAATCCGCCCAAGAAACTTTTGATTATGTCAAGGAAAGAATGTCAGAATACAAACACAGCCAACTTGCTGTTTACATTCATGGATACATCGAGTAATATAAATATACTGTAGTCGGGGATGCTGTGGTAGAAACTTCTCTATAAGAGGTTTTAGCTTTTATCAGATGGGGATAGCCAGTTCCCTTCCTCGATGTCTTGGCTTACAATATCACTGATATATAAATTTATTTTTATTACCGCCAGGGATGAGGTACTAGAATCTTCATTGTTCTGATACACACACGAATCCATGAACTGGTCAATACGACATGATACCGCACAAATGACAACGGTCTGTGGTAGAAAAGGGCAAGTCTTCGTCACAGAATCAAGAAATTGAAACCTCTAATCAAACCAAAAACTTCAGGTTTTGTGAAAACCAATTCCTGTTCCTCTATCCTTTCTCCTAACAGTAAATCTGGTACTCGTTTACAGCTGGGTTGGCTGGAACAAGTTGCAGCCGGAAAGAAGCAGCCACTCTACCAACGTTGTATCCTACGCTCTACATGTACATATAGTGTGGTCTTATGTTTCCTCTAATAACATGTCTTAATGGGAATCACACCTTTTCTTCTGCTTATCTCACGGAATAATCATTCTTTCATGGTTGTATGCTTAAACATCTATCTAATTGTTCTATTGTAGGTCAATGTTTTGTTATTATTATTGTCATGATTATTATCATCATCATCCTCCTCATCTTCTATCAACTTGTGTCGTTAGAAGGCGTGGAAGGGGGTGTAGTTTTATGTCGTGTGCCCTCTTCGTCGCCGATGTTGTTGACATCAAGTGTTTTTTTAAACACAGCGAGGGACATAACCAAACAAATACAAAAAATATATAATTAAGAGTTATCCCATCATAAAAAATTTGCGTGAGAGGTTCTGGCTTGGGCGTCTCCCCTCTTTATCCAGGTTACAAACCTTAGAACGAGTGAGCTATGGCCCTACACCAGAACCACATGGACGTGTACATTGGCATCTGTACACTGAAGGCGATAGGTGTTAATTATCCACCCGACCAAATTTCTCACGCTTGTTGTCGTCCTCGTGCACGACATATGGGGAGGAACAGCTCGCGACCCCGGGCGCTCGTCGGCGACGATTGTGACAGCAAAGCCGTGCTTATCACAAGAGCTGAACCTTGAACCTTGACCGGCGTCGAAGTCATGGAGCGAACTAGACAAGTAACTGGCAGAAGACAACACTGGCTGCTCCTGTAGCTGTTAATAGTAAGGTTAGAGTTAGCATATATGCTGATGCCTGTTTAAGTTAGCTCTGTTGTGGTGACAGCGACTCGCATATTGTTTTTAAAATGAATTTAATAATATTCATAAAATGCAAAAAAAAGTTAGAAATTTCCGAAAGGTAAATTTCGTATGGTATGCTCCATTATACGCAACCGTAACTATTATAAGTATTTGCTTTATTTTCATGTAATTATTAAATGATTTATATTATTGTAGTGCATTTATTACATCCCTTTCTTTTGAATACATTGCCCTTATGACGAAGTAATCATTGTCCGTGTAAATACAGTTCACTACTAGGCCGTGAAACTGTTATCTAGCTAATCAAAGATCCTGTGCTGAAAGTTGTTTATGGTTAAGCGTGTGTGCTACTTTTAAATTGTTCAAGCTTGGATATGTAAAAGCAAATGTATGTAGACTTTTATGTTATAAATTTCTCTAACATACCATTTATAGATTGTTAATCTCATTGTACATATCCAAATTTTAAACTGTAAATTTTTAGAACATGACACCCATTACCATCATTTTAATAACACTAGCCATATGGAATCTTGCATGTTTACTGCTGGCTGAATATATGTAAACATAATATTCATAATGTGGCATAAGAAATACGTAAACATTAAATTGAACCTTATTCCAGTGTGTGTTTGTTTCTTGTTTATTTCTTTATTTCACAAGACGCATAAGGTGCCATATTAACAAATGTAAACAAACAGATATTAAAGTACACATTACTAAAGCCCAGGCATTGATACAATTGCTCTTTGCTGTCACTCTGTGTATTTATGATATATTCGAATACTGACACTATTAACATACACCAAATTGAAAGCATGGTAGTAATACATATCTTATTATTGTAAACATACATTTTTGTACGAATGCACATATTTCTTTACGTTTGTGTGTGTGTACAACTGTGTAAAACCCTACAGTATTGACAGATTTCCAAAACTACTTATTACGTACTGTTCCTACTGGCATTATAAATGCAGCTCTAGAATTGATTGCAAAACACCTTCGATTGGTTCTGTTGTTGTTGATTCATCCATTAAACAAATACATACACAGTAGGCGTTTAGCTTGTTTGAAAAGGCCAGTCTTTGCAAACCGTCGAAGGGTTTGAGAGTTGATAATGCTATTGTGGTTAACATGTGGGTAGTAAGATTATATGTACGAACGTAAATATTGCTCTGTCACTGTGTGTGTTAACATATGGATAGCAAGATACTGTGTAGAAGATTAAATCTTGGTGTCAGTCTGTTAATATAATGATAGTGAGAAACTATGTAGGACATTAAAGCTCTGCGTTAGACTGCTAACAAGCTTGCGGTTGGTGTGCTAACATGTGAATAGTAACATATCATGAAGAAGATTAAAGCTTGGTGTCAATCTGCTAATATGTTGATAGTGAGATACTATGTAGGACATCAAAGCTCTGCGTTAGACTGCTAACAAGCTTGCGGTTGGTATGCTAACATGTAAATAGTAAAATATCACGTAGAAGATTAAAGATTGGTGTCAATCTGCTAATATGTTGATAGTGAGATACTATGTAGGACATCAAAGCTCTGTGTTAGACTGCTAACAAGCTTGCGGTTGGTGTGCTAACATGTTAATAGTAAAATATCATGTAGAAGATTAAAGATTGGTGTCAATCTGCTAATATGTTGATAGTGAGATACTATGTAGGACATCAAAGCTCTGCGTTAGAATGCTAACAAGCTTGCGGTTGGTGTGCTAACATGTGAATAGTAAAATATCATGTAGAAGATTAAAGCTTGGTGTCAATCTGCTAATATGTTGATAGTGAGATACTATGTAGGACATTAAAGCTGAGTGTTAGTCTACTAACATGTGGATAGTAAGATATTTTCAAGACAGTAAATCTCCAAGTTGGTTTGCATCTGTTGATTTGGAAATAGTAAGACCTTATGTAAGAGATTTAAGCTCAGTATCTGACTCCTAACATGTGGATAGTAAGATAATATGTACACCATTAAATCTTAGTGTCTATCTGTTAATATGTAGATAAAGAGATAATATGTAGGACATTAAAACTCAATTTTAGTCCTCTAGCGTGCAAAAATTCTTTATTCCTCTTTGCGTTCAGGATCCTTTGGTCATGTTATATCTGCAAGCCAGTAATCATGATGCAGTCCATAATCTTTACCAGGACATAGTGGCTGCACCATAGCTTTTGCCTCAGCTCTGCATTCTTTGGTATCTCATTTCACTAAAACACAGTGAAAGTAAAATGCTATGTAGAACACACATTTTGGTGTTGGTCTGTTAATTTATGGATTGTAGGTACTACGTAAGACTGTAAAATTACATGGCGATCTACATATGTTGCCATGTGGATAGTAAAGTAAAATGTAAGGTATCCAATCCTAGTATTGGTCAGTTATCAAATGGATTGTAAGATAATATTTAGGGTATCAAATCTTGGTGCTGGTCTGTTAACATGTGGATGGTAAAATAATATGTAGGGTATCAAATCTTGGTGCTGGTCTGTTAACATGTGGATGGTAAGATAATATTTAGTGTAGCAAATCTTGGTGCTGGTCTGTCGACATGTGGATGGTAAGATAGTATGTATAACAGTAAAGCTAAGTGTTCTTCTGGCATGGGGATTCAAAGATAAAATGTAGGGCTTTGAAGCACAGTGTGGATCTATTAACATGTGATTAGTAGTATAATATGTACAACATTAACGGACATGGTCAGTTAGTTGAGAGGTGGAAAGTAAGATACTATGTGGGACAGTAGAGTTTGTTGTCCGTCTACTTCTTTTGTCCTGTGAATATCAAGATAATATAAAGGACATTGAACCACGGTGTTATTCTGTTTGCACTGTGATAGTCAAATAAAATAATTAAGTCTACTGCATCTCTTTTTGGGGGGAAAGGAAGATACTTTTATTTTGGCGATAAGGCTCAGTGTGGGTTTGTTAATGTATTGATAGTAAAAATTTATTTAGAACATTACAGCTCGTTGTTGGTCTATTGACATGCGGACAGCAGGATGCTGTTTAGGAAATGTATTATTGGTTTCTGTTTGTTAACAAATGGAAGGTCTCACACTTAATAGGACAGAAAAGCTCAGTGTTGGTCTGTTAATACATGTGAACTGTAAGATATTGTGTAGGACACATGTTCTCAGTGTTGGTCTGTTAATACATGTGAACTGTAAGATATTGTGTAGGACATATGTTCTCAGGGTTGGTCTGTTAATACATGTGAACTGTAAGACATTGTGTAGGACACGTGTTCTCTGTGTTGGTCTGTAAACATGATGATTAGTAAGATATTATGTATGACATTACAACTCAGTGTTGATGTTTTATCAAGGGGAAAGATAATATATACAACTTTACATCTCGGCTGTTATGCGTTGACATTTGAATATTAAGAAAATATGTAGGACATGAAAGCTCACTGTTCGTATGCTAACAAGTGGATAGTACAATACTATGAGGTAAAGTAATGCTAGCTGTCATTCTGTTAACACGCGGATAGTAAGATACTATGTAGGACATTACTGCTCTGTGTTGGTATTTTGACCTGGGGATAGTAAGATACTATAAAGGACATTACAGATCAGTGTTGGTCTGTTAACAAGCGGAGAGTAAGATACTATGTAGGACATTACTACTCAGTTTTGGTCTGTTTACCTGGGGGAAAAAATATACTATTTAGGACACCTATTCATGAGGTTGGTTTGTTTTCATGTGGATAGTGAGAAAATATATACAACATTATTTCTCAGTTGATGTATATTAACATGTGGATATTGAGAAAATAAGTAGGACATGAAAGTTCACTGTCTGTGTGTTTTGAAGTGGGTAGTTTGATGTTATGTAGAAAAGTGAAGATTGCTTTCATTCTGTTATAACGTGTGGATAGTAAAACAATAGGTAGGACATTACAGATTTGTGTCAGACTGCTATCTTTGTACAGAAATATAAAAAGTAGGTCATTTAAGCTTTGTGTTAGTATGTTAACTTCTGGACAGTAAGATTACATGTAGGACATTAACAAATGGGAATGGTTTGTAAACATGCAAACAGTTAATGCTACATAGGACAATAAAACTCAGTGTCTGTCTGCTAACAGTTGTATAGTTAGATACTATGTACGTCATCTATGCCAAAAGCTCGGTTTTCGGCTATTAACATGCAAATTAGTAATGTACTATGTAGGACATTACAGCTTGTTGTCGGCCTGCTAAGATAGGGATAGTATGATACTTTACAGGACAATTATCTTGGTGTCCATCTGTTAATATACAGACAGTAAGATACTACCTAGGACCTTAAAGCTCAGTGTTAGCCTTCATCTTTTGTCATGCTGATACTAAGATTCTATGTAGGAGATTAAAAATCAGATTTGGTCTGTTGAAGAGGCGTCAGTGAGATATTTTATAGGACCGTCAAGCTCAGTTTAGATCTGTTAAAGTGGGATCAGTAAGATATTATGTAGGACACTAATACTTTTAGGTAGGTTTGTTAACATGGGGATTGTAAAATGCTATGCAGGACCTTAAAGTTAGGTGACTGTTCGTGTATGTTACTGTTGGGATACTCAGATAGTATGTTAATATGTAGACAGTAAGATGCTATGTATCGCATTAAATCTAAAGAATTGGTTGGTTATATGAGGACATTAAGATAATATATAGGACACTGAAGCTTAGTGTAATTCTGTTGACATGGTGACAGTTTGTTTGTTTGTTTGTTTTTTTGAGTTCGCCTTATTTCTCTAATCGCCAAGGTGGTGTACATTGTACGGTGGTTTTTATTTTGCGCCTGTCGGCCAAGTGCTACCAACTTCAACATGCATTTTATGTAAGGGTCTGCTTCCTCTTGCATTTTCTAAGAATTCGCTTCCTTGGGGTAACGGCGCTGTGATGGGGATTGAATCCAGCACCTTTGGGTTTTGAGCCGGGCCACTTAACCACTAGGCCACACCGTCCCCATGGTGACAGTAAGATAATATGTAGGATATTAGCGAATAGCATCGGTCTGTTAACATTTAGATAGTAAGATTTTATGTAGTACATTACAGATTGCTATTAGGTCTGCTAACATTTAGAAAGATAGATTTTATATTAGGACATTACAGCTTTGTGTTAGTCTGTTGACATGGAGACTGTAAAATGCTATGAATGACATTAAAACATGTGGATAGTACAATATCATGTAGGATAGCAAAGCTCAGAGTCGGGCTGATGACATGGGTACAGTAAGATATCTTCTTCGAAGTACGCTGTCAGACATCAACGTGAATTTGTTGAAGAAGAAGAAGAAGTAAGATAGTGTGTAGGACATTAAAATTTACTGTCGGTTTGTTAACACGTGGATAGTAAGATATTATTTTTAACAGTAAAGCATGGTGTCTGCTTGTTAACATGTGGATAGTAAGATATTATGTAGGACATTCAAGCTCTGTGTTGGCCAGTTGACTTGTGGATAGTAAGATATTCTGTAGGACATTCAAGCTCTGTGTTGGCCAGTTGACTTGTGGATAGTAAGATATTCTGTAGGACATTCAAGCTCTGTGTTGGCCAGTTGACTTGTGAATAGTAAGATATTCTGTAGGACATTCAAGCTCTGTGTTGGCCAGTTGACTTGTGGATAGTAAGATATTCTGTAGGACATTCAAGCTCTGTGTTGGCCAGTTGACTTGTGAATAGTAAGATACTCTGTAGGACATTCAAGCTCTGTGTTGGCCAGTTGACTTGTGAATAGTAAGATATTATGTAGGACATTCAAGCTCTGTGTTGGCCAGTTGACTTGTGAATAGTAAGATACTATGTAGGACATTCAAGCTCTGTGTTGGCCAGTTGACTTGTGAATAGTAAGATACTCTGTAGGACATTCAAGCTCTGTGTTGGCCAGTTGACTTGTGAATAGTAAGATACTCTGTAGGACATTCAAGCTCTGTGTTGGCCAGTTGAATTGTGAATAGTAAGATACTCTGTAGGACATTCAAGCTCTGTGTTGGCCAGTTGACTTGTGAATAGTATGATACTCTGTAGGACATTCAAGCTCTGTGTTGGCCAGTTGACTTGTGAATAGTAAGATACTCTGTAGGACATTCAAGCTCTGTGTTGGCCAGTTGACTTGTGAATAGTAAGATACTCTGTAGGATGTTCAAGCTCTGTGTTGGCCAGTTGACTTGTGAATAGTAAGATATTCTGTAGGACATTCAAGTTCTGTGTTGGCCAGTTGACTTGTGAATAGTAAGATACTCTGTAGGACATTCAAGCTCTGTGTTAGCCAGTTGAATTGTGAATAGTAAGATACTCTGCAGGACATTCAAGCTATGTGTTGGCCAGTTGACTTGTGAATAGTAAGATATTCTGTAGGACATTCAAGCTCTATTTTGGCCTGTTAACATGTGGATAGTAAGATACTCTGTAGGAAATTAAAGCTCTGTCTTGGTCTGTTGACATGTGGATAGTAAGATATTCTGTAGGACATTCAAGCTCTGTGTTGGTCTGTTAACATTTGGTTAGTAAGATTCTCTGTAGGACATTCAAGCTCTGTGTTTGCCTGTTAACATGTGGATAGTAAGATACACTGTAGCACATTAAAGCTCTGTATTGGCCAGTTGACTTGTGAATAGTAAGATACTCTGTAGGACATTCAAGCTCTGTGTTGGCCTGTTGACATGTGGATAGTAAGATACTCTGTAGGACATTCAAGCTATGTGTTTGCCTGTTGACATGTGGATAGTAAAATACTCTGTAGGACATTCAAGCTCTATGTTGGACTGTTGACATGTAGAAAGTAAGATACTCTGTAAGACATTTAAACTCTGTGTTGGCCTGTTAACATAGTGGCAATAAGGAACTATGTAGGACATCAATGTTTTTGGTAAGTTTAACATCTGGATAGTGGATATTGTGCAGTGCATTCAATCTAGAGTTGGTTTGTTAATATGTGGATTGTAAGATCCTGTGTAAGACATTAAAGCTGTCTGTCAATCTGATGCCATTGGGATTGTTCAATACTTTGAAGAACAATAAAACTTGGTATTGGTCTGTTAATATATAGATAGCAAATTACAATGTAGGACTGTAAAGTTTCGAGTCAGTGAACTTATGTTTAATGGGGATAGTGCGATACTTTGTAGGACAATACCGTTTATTGTCTGTATGTTAATATTCATATAGTAAGGTATTATATAAAAGACTGTTACCATGTGCTTGGGTAGATACTGTGTAGGACATCATCATTTAATGCTGGTATGATAGTCTGTGGATAGTAAGATACTATATATATGACATTAAAACTTGATGTAGCATAGTAATATACTAGCTTGTTCTGTAATGCCTATGGTGAGTTTGTTAAAATATGGATAGTAAGATACTAGTTAGAACTGTAATGCCTAGGGTCAGTTTGTTAACATGTGGATAGCAAGATACTATTTCCATAGTGTCGGTCTGTACATTATATAAATTGCTGAGCGATTATAGTAGTAAAACTGGGAGAGTTCAAAACGTAGTTCCCCCATGTTCCAGTCTCTCTCTTATCGCCTGTGGAGTATAAAAAATAGATAGGAATGGTTAAAATACCGCTATGGAACAAAATCAAGAACCTAACCTACGTTAGATACAGAAATTACATACAATGAGACTAAAGCATTCATCAGGGCAACGTACAGTGCAAAATGAAAGAAAAAAAACGACACCCTGGCCACATAGATTTTCATTCTCCGGCTACGCACAGGTCACAGCAGTCTGAGATGTCATCTGTACAACAAGTTCAATTCAAGATTGGTACTACAGACCTTCGTGCCTGCGGCACAGCCCCCATGAAGGCAGAACATATTTTGCAGTCATGTCCACAGTATACCGACAAAAGAAGTAGCATTTGGCAACAGCTAGTGTCCTTCCACGAGAAGCTGTACAGAAGCGTAGAGAGCCTTGAGTCGACTGATGACTTCGTTAGAGTCATTGAAGTTGATGTCTGAAGACGCACGAAAAAGAAGAAGAAGAAATGAACCAGTCGATGCTTCCCGTTGGATCCACTACTAGGGATATGCATGTTTACATTCTGATTCGCATTATTCGTTTATAGGTCTAGTGATATTGCGAGCTTAATATCTGAGTAGCAAAATGCCCCTTTGTCGCTATGTGCATTCACAAGCAAAAACAACTAGTATTCTCTGTATAAGCAACAAATGTTCTCTAGCCCACTGTATGGACGGCGTACTACAGTAAACATCCCGAATGATCCTGGATCTTTGGGTATGGCAATGACAAAAATAGGACCAATGTCCTACATAGAGCAGGTCATAAGAGGCGACTAACTGTGTGACATGACACAACACCGGCCATGCTTAGTTGGTTTGTTAAGAGCAGCATAGATGGCGCCTAACAGGCTGCGTGTCAAGTTGTTCTAGTGTTTGAGTCTTTTAAGATGGACTCGCAGATCTATTAACCAAACTTCTTGGCACTTGTCTTAACACAGCGGAGTAATATGCTGCTCGAGCCTAACACGCTAAGCAGGAAATCCTCATCCCTCCTTTATCCGGCTCACACCACAGCTGGGACCTCCACAGGGTCATCTTCCCTTGTAGAATTACAGGTCTACTAAGACTAAGATTAATATAAACACATAATCTTACAAATACTATTTCTTTTGTTGCAGATTCTGCACTTTACACTATACGCAATACAAGACCTCACCACTAATGGAGTCTCCCGCGGAACACCTGGCTGAGACATTTCGATTCTACTCCGTCTTCCTCCACGCTGCCCGAGACTCACCAAACGTTGCCGTAGACGATCAACACGAAAGACAATGGTTGAGTATGAGGATTACCTGACTTGACTTAAAACACAAGGCAACGACTCTAGCTGGCCATCTATCTTCTCGGCCCACCCCCATGACATCAGAACACATTTTACAGCCCTGCCCATCGTTTACCGACAAGAAGTAGCATTTGGCAACAGCCAGTGTCCTTCCACGAGTAGCTGTACAGAAGTGCTCGGACCCTCAAGTCAACTGCTGCCTTCGTTAGAGTAATTGAATTCGAGGTCTGAAGACGAACAATGAAGATCTCTTTTCTTGACATTTTTCGCGCCAGCCGAAGCACATCAGTACAAGTACAGTCAACCTCCATCAAGATGACTTCAGCAAAAAGCTTTGCATGATCTTGCAGTAGGAGTTTATGTAACAGTTTACTTGCATGTTGAGGTTGCTATCCTCATGCACAACTCTCTTTAGTCACGCATTTCAATACATGCATGGAGTTCAATCAATCAAATCAGAACAAAAAGGCATAGCTTCAAATTAAATAAAGAAAGGTCAAGATTGGATATTTGGAAATATTTCTTTAGTCAGAGAGGGGTGAATGCTTGGAATGCATTTCCAAGAAAGTGATGGAAACAGAGGCAGTTGATGCATTTAAGAATACATTGGATGCGCATAGCTTATTGAGCAAGGAAATGTAAATGAAACTGGTTGCGTACATACTCTGCATAGTCTTCTAAACCAGTATAAAGACGTTAAGTTAAGTTTAATCAAGATCACTCATCTCTTTTTGTTGAAGCACAGGTCCAGCATTGTATTTGACTTACCATAACCAGCTTTTAGGAAAGACTTTTTCTAGTTATTTGCAGTAGGGTAGCGATAATTTGTACATTTTGAGATTGCCACATCCATGGACAACTCTTAGTCCTCGCGTTCAACATGCAATGAATGTTTTGGCCACTCAGGAGAAATACATACATAGCTCACATTAAGATTGTTTGCCCTTGACCTACTGTGACAGTATTCTGTGGCGGTTATATTCTACCATTCTCAGTAAGGGACCCCGGATACACTATGAGAGGTCATGTTATTGATAGATTTGAAACAAGCAGCGATAACGATAGAAAAGATATGAATTTGGAATTGCATGTGTTAAGCTTTTATAGAAGTGTTCATACGTGGTTGCGAAGTTTCGATGGCTCACAAACAAAACATGTATGTGTTCAGATTCCTGATCTGACAGGGTCGTACACCTATTAAATGTCGTGCTGAATATGGTTTAACCAGGCTCTAAAGTGCAAAACACAGAACAATATACTGCCTCTTAGGAACCACGGTAAACGAGGCCAAAAAGAAAGAAATATAGCTTTTTAGTGTTTTCTCCAGTATCGCATTCTGTTTTTTTATTATATGGCTTGCTGGCTTAGGGTCGTTCGTTCTCAATCTTGCACCACCAAGCACTGATATGGCTTAAGTAGCAGAATGTTGTCCAGAGAACGGAATGCAAATGTGCTGATCGGTGTGGACTGCACAGAACACGGCCAGGCACTTGAGCATCCGTGGTCAACCACTGCACCCGAGCTCATATCTAGTCGTCCTGACTTTGTCTTGCCACTGGTTAAAGTTGGCAAAAAGTAAAGGCTCGTGATGGACGAAAAACATTGTGATTGACCCTGACGCAACGTCCTGGACAATATGGTGTGCTTGACCGGACTAGCATCTCAGTTACCAACAGATATTATCTTAAATATCACTAACCTCTAGCTGATTGCTAGCATAACCGGCACTTCTGAAATTATGCAATGATGTTTATAAATGAAAATAGTATTTGCTAGATCTACGTCAACAATAAAGTCACATATATTTTTGTATACCATAAAATGCATTATTACAAAGCACAAAAAATCGCTGACTTTCATCATTATCATCACTATTATCATCATCATCATCTTCATCATCATCATCATCATGTTGCATGTCATTTGCAGAAAATCATTTTCACAACAACCGATCTGTAACTCGATCTCAAGCCAGAAGTATCGCCTCTATCGTTGTCATCGTCAGGACCTCCGTGATGTCTTGTTTCCATCTTTTCATCGGTCTGCTTCAGCTCCACTTTCCAAGCACCAAACCCTCCTGTATCGTTCTTTCTAGGTCAGTATGGCGTTTGATGTGGTCAAACTATTATACAGCAAAGCAAGTGGTCATTTTCACAGACAACCTAGCAGTGTAATGGCCCTCAAGAGCCCAGTGATTAAAAAAAAAGCAGTCCAATGGACACCAGCCCACTCAGACATTCCAGGCAACGGGGAGGCGGACAGGCTCGTCAGAGAGCGAGGAATGCTGCAGCAGAGTGATACAGACATCACATACAATGAAACTAAAGCATTCATCAGGACAACGTACAGTGCAAAATGGAAAATAGGATCACATTGGCCACATAGAAAACGATGCCTACCATCAACTCTCCAGGCGAGACCAGGTGATCATTTTCCGGCTACGCACAGGTCACAACAGACTCAGATGCCATCTGTACAACAAGTTCAAGATTGGCACTACAGAGATTTTTGCCTGCGGCACAGCCCCCATGAAGGCATAATATATTTTGCAGTCATGTCCGCTGTATACCGACAAAAGAAGTAACAATTGGCAACAGCCAGTGTCCTTCTACGAGAAGCTGTACGGAAGCGCACAGAGCCTTTAATCGACTGCTGCCTTTGTTAAAATCATTGAAGCTGAGGTATGAAGACGAACGAAGAAGCAGAAGAAACTATTTTAGCTTTCGAGACAAGCTGTTGTTTACTAACCAATTTTGCTTGAAATTAAGTAGGATCTATAGTATATATATATATCTCTTTATCTATATCTCAAGCAGATGTGGATATATTGAGATCGGATTTAGATAAAATTCGAGAGGGGTTTGTAGGTTCGCAAATGGAGTTTAATGTAGATAAATGTACAGTCATCCACATGGGTAGATCCAATATGAAACATAATTACATAATGGGAGAGAACAATATTAGAAAGATAGATAAGGAAAGGGACTTGGAAGTTATACTAGATCATACAGGTAAGGTGAGTGAGAAAATTCAGGTAGGAATTAAAAAGGCAAATGCAATGTTATGTATGATAAACATAAATATTAAACATAGGAGCAAGGAAGTGATAGTCAAACTGTATAAAGCATTAGTTAGACCTAGATTGGAGTTATATGTACAGGCGTGGAGTCATTATCATAGAGGGGATACAAACATGCTGGAAAGAATACAAAAAAGCGCGACATAGCTGATAGTGGGATTGCAGAATTACAGTTATGAGGAAAAACCGGCCTAGTGTCTAGAAGAGAGAAGAATTCGTGGTGACTTAATACAGGCTTATAAGATGATCAGAGGAAAGGATAAATTAGACTATAACAAGTTTTAAAAAATAAACAACAGCCACCAAAATAGAACAAGAGGGCATAGTTATACATTAACTAAAGAGAGGTCCAGATTCGATATTAGGAAATATTTTTTTAATTAGAGAGTGGTGAATGCTTGGAATGCATTGCCAAGGGAGGTAGTGGAAGGAAGGACAGTTAATGCATTTAAGAATCAATTGGATGCGCATAGCTTTTAGAGCAAGGTGATGAAATGAAACTGTATGTATACAGATTCTGCAGAGTATTCTAAACCAGTTTAAGGACGTTAAGCTAAGTTAAGGATATCTGCATATTTCCTTTTTGCTATCCATTGTATTTTGAGCACTTTTCTATAGTCCTTTAGTTCAAAAGATGCAATCCTTTTCTTAAGTGTTTGTGTGGGGGTCCACGTTTCACATCCGTATGTCTTCATCGGTATAATGCAAGTTAACAGAATAGTTATTTTCATTTTATTAATGTTCTGTCATCAGTTTCTCATTTTATTGAACCTCTGCATTGCCGTAGCCATTGGCGCTTATAACTGACCGAGGTACTCAAAGCTTGTGACTTTCTCTATCTTCTGTTGTTCTAATAAAACTTTAGGTTTGGTCTTTGCCTTGCCTGTGATCGTTATCTTGGTTGTACTTTAAATTCAGGTATAGATTTTGGACTTCGTTGAGTTGTGTTTACGCTCATCAGTACTTTTACATTTCGCTAGTTGTTAGACCCACCGGGCTAGATCGCACGTGGACACAGTCCTGGTGTGAACAGACTATCTACAATGCAGTTAGTAAACTAGCCTTATCTTGTAAAGCGAGCTATGCAAGTTTTCATTCCATTTCCAACAATATATATCTGCAAATATGGATTTTCGACATTTGTAGCATAAAAGAAAAACAAATCGAAACCGATTAGATGTCTAACATGGCAAACGTGTGGTTTGTACAACACAACAGTTGAATCCTCTTCAAGAAAGAGAAACAACAAGCCTTCACACGGTCAGCATTTCGTGATCTTTGTGACCCGTTCCTCAGCCTTGCATATATACGCAGCATGTTCATTCAAACAATAATGAAATTAACTTTCTTCTATTTTAAATGTATTGTGTTTCTATTAAAATTGTTAAGAAAGACACATATATCACATGCACTTTTGTGTTTGTTTTTTAACTATTTCTATATAACTGGTTCTTTGCTATTGTATTTTATGTATTTAAAAACATTATTCCGAGAAGGGGTACGTGACATACACTTGACAAGGGAGACCACAGAACACAAATGGCTAACAACTTTCCCTTAGACGTGTACAAAAACCTGTCTTGATATAGTCGCCATCACGGCCTGCGATGGACATCAGAACATGACACAACCGTTGAGTTACAGGAACAATTTGTATCTACAGTTAACATCATTTGCTGAATAAGAATGATCACCAATGGGCAGCAGCGTGCGGTGAACACCTTTCATGGCTTGGTTTTGAAGTTTGCTAATTTTATCAAAGTTCGCCTTTGCTGCTGTTGCCCATGCCGCAATGCCATATTCGAGAACTGGTCTCACTCTTCCAGTGTACAGTTTCGTCTGTTCCCCAACTTGTGCCAGCAAGTTTCCTCATGATTGCCATTGTTTGTCTGGCTCTCATTCGGTTTCTCTCGATCTGACTTTTCCATGTAATGCACCGATCAAATGTGACTCCCAGGTAGTTTTGGTTGCCGTTTGTATGCAGATATTTGCCTTTAAGACTTATTTTGGTGTTCTGGGGTTTGTTTGAAAGCGAGAATATCGTACACGTTGTTTTTTCCTCATTTATTTTGACCAGCCATGAGTTCGCCCACTCCTCCAACGATGTTAGGGCCTGCTGCATCCGATTGCTTGCTATGGTGAGATTTTTTTCAGACGTCCACATAGCCAGATCGTCTGCAAACATGGAGCTGTAGACTCTTTTTGGTAGGTTCTCTGTGATATTGTTTATATACACCAGGAAAGGTGTTGGTGATAGTACTCCCCTTTGGTGTACTCCCTGCTCAAGTGTCACCTTTTTGCTCATCTGCTATTGTACTTGAACTATGGATGTTCTGTTTTCGAGGTAGTCGCTGATCCATCTGTACATTTTCCCACAAACTTCACTTCTTCGTAGCTTGACTTTAAGAAGACGAAAAAGAAGAGAAAGAAGAAGAAAAAGAAGAGAAAGAAAAAGAAGATAAACATGAGTAAATAGTACTACCTGATATTGCCCGAAGAAGATTTGAATGTTTAAATGAAGTATATTGTTAAAAAGCAACTAATCTGATTGGCAAACATCCGGCCAGTCTCTAAACCCTGATCTATGGGTGAGAGAGCTGGAGTGTGTACGCCAAACACGCCAGGAGGTTGAATCATTTCTACATGACACATACTCCAAATTGGCTACAAGACCACATCACAAATAACTATACTCTTTTCATTACTACTACACTATTCATACACTTTTGTAGAAAGTTAAAGTGAGATAGACTGGCCAAGTTTCTCGAATGTCAAGTGAAAGGTTCCAAAAGAAATTTCTGTTTAGCGAGCTTTGCGCAGTAAGGCGATCACCTGGACGTCAATAAAGGCGATTCAGTGAATCCTGGCAGTAAATCGTTTAACCTGAAAAAGGCGAGGCCAAAAAAGAGCCTTGCATGCAGTTAGCGAGGGTCGACGGGCGATCAGGTGGAAGTATAGAGTAGAAAGAAAACCAGCACCAGCTGGTGTTGGCTTAATCTGTCATGCACACATCCGCCCACAGACTTAAGGGCGCAGTATGACACATGATGATGTTGGTTATTCTCATCGACGGCGATAAGCCAATTATTATTGTCATGATCATATTTCTTCAAAATCAAGTAAATACCGGATCAAGATGGTGAGCAGCGCATGAGCTGCAGCGGTCATCGAGCCATAGCTGACTGATAGCGTAAGGGCTAGCGAACCGGAGCTGCCAAGGCCGTTCTACACGTCCGCGCAGTATTCTAGAAAACAGGCTGCAACAGAGCAGACTGGCTAAGGAGAAGGGATCGAAGAGGGAATGCTAACCCGGTACTCAAAAAATGCTTGCTGAAGTCGGATGTGTTGGACCGAAAGGGGCAAATATCGACATAACGCATTCCGTTCTCTGGACTGCGTTCTGCTACTTAGGCCCGTGTCAGGGTTTGGTAGCGAGAGATGGAGAACAAACGAAGCCAAGCCAAGACAAGTAAATACATTTAATATTTATCAGTTTATTGGCGTCTCAGTAACTGATCATCATGCGCCTGGCGCCCTGACGAAGTTTGCCCAGCTCTGTCTCCCGTATTTCGACACAGTCTACTATGGCTGCAAACGCCGGTACGTGAGTGGCAGTCCCTGTCGCAGATCGTACAACGGGGCAGAGGAGGCTGACTTGCCGGGGTGTTCCCCGATCTTTTCAGTCGTGCCCATTTCTCTGGATCCAGATGGCCTCTACAAGCGTCGGCAACTACTGTGCACCTCCCAACTGACTGTCTGCAATCGACTCAATCCTGAGCTTTCGGCTTGGATGTCGCATGACGTCATATCCATCTTGAATACGTCCTTGAATCGCGGTGTGGGGTAGTCGATTCCTTTAGCTGCAGTGATCAGTTGTCCATAAAATATATCATATAACAGCCTTTACAATGTATGTAAATATACACTCGCGAGCATACGACTACTCTAAGACAGATGTACAGAAGATGAAAGATACAGACAGCCACATAAACTGGAAAGATATTGTCAGAGGTACAGACGTTGAACAAGAGGCAGAGTGTTTCAAAACACTTTTAGAACAACTAAAAGTCGAATATGTTCCATGTATGAAGGTAAACACCAATCATAAAAAGTGGATTACTAGATTTGTAGCTAAATGTACAAGAGCTTAAAATAAAGCCTGGACAATGTATATAAAGGCAAGTAAATCAAAAGAAATATATTACAAATATTTGGACAAGCAAAACATAGCTCAGAAAGTAAATAAAGCAGCAAAAAAAGACTACGACAAAAACTTACTAATAGGATCAAGACTGATGGTGAAAGCTTCTTTTCTAATGTTAGAAATAAACAAAGACCTAAAGACAAGGTAGGCTTTCTTATAGACAGGACAGTGACAATAAGCAGAGTAAATATGGAGATAGCTAATCTAATAAATCAATACTTTTGCACAGCCTATACAAAAGAACACTCCTCCAAGATACCAGAGCCTATACATATTTTCAAATGTCAAATGGAAATAGTGCGATTAAAATCATTCTATATTACGGAGGAAATGGTTCTAAAAAGATTGGAAGGATTAAAAGTGGATAAATGTACAGATCAAGATGGTATCCATTCATCAATGCTATTTGAAGTATAGACTAACTAGTTAAGCCATTGGCTATATTATTTTCTCAATCACTTGCAAAATGGATTGTTCCAAGAGATTGGAAAGATGCAGGAGTGATTCCCTTATTCAAAAGAGGAAAGAAATCAGATCCAGCTAATTAAGTAAGTTTAACGTGCATAGTCTGTAAATTGTTAGAGTCAATAATGACAGAAAACATTGTAATGCATCTAGACAGGTTAAATCTAATCAGAAATAGTCAGCATGGGTTTACTAGAGGGAGACCGTGCTTAACAAATCTATTGGAGTGCATGGAGGTGATTACTAAAATCATAGATAAGGGAGAACCAGTGGATGTTATTTATCTAGATTTTACAAAGGCTTTTGATATAGTACCTCATCAACGATTATTTAAAAAGTTAAAATCACATGGGATAGATGGGCAGGTTGCCGATTGGATTGAAAGTTGGTTAACGGGAAGAAGACAGCGATTGACATAAATAAGGAGTACTCTGAGTGGTGTGAAGTAAAAAATGGAACAAAATTACAGAATTGGCGAGAACAATACTAGAATGATAGATAACGAAAGGGACATAGAGGTAATAATAGAGCATACAGGTAAGGTGAGTGAATAAGTCAAATGCAACGTTAGGTATAATTAAAAAAGAAGAAATATTTAACATAGGAGTAATGAGGTGATTGACAAACTGTATAAAGCATTAGTTAGACCTAGATCGGAGTACTGTGTACAGATGTGGAGTCCTTATCGTAGAAGAGCTATAAATATGCTGGAAAGGATACACAGAATAGCGACAAAACTGATAGTGGGATTCCAGAATTACAGTTACGAGGAAAGACTCAGAAAAACCGGCCATTAGTGTCTAGAAAAGAGAAGAATTAAACCTGACTTAATCTAAGTTGATAAGATAATCACAGGAAAAGTTAAATTAGACTTTAACAAGTTTTTCAAAATACAACCACCAGCGAGAACAAGAGGGCACAGATACAAATTAAGTAACGAAAGGTCCAAATTGGACACAGGACATTTTTTAAAATTCAGACAGTGGTGAATGCTTGGAATGCTTTGCCCAAGGAAATAGTGGAGGCAGAGACAGTTAATGCATTTAAGAATAAATATGATGTACATAGTTATTAGAGCAGGGTAATGCAAATGGGACTGGTTGTCTACAGACTCTGATGAGTTTTCTAAACCAATATAAAAACGTTATGTTCAGTTAAGTTATGCCGTGTTTGTTAGCTTACTCAGTACGTTTTATGATTGTGCTAACTTTTTGTTTTACCGCTTCACATTGTTCTTTGTAGGACAATGTGCGATCCATTGTAATTCCTAGGTACTTAGGTGTATCTTTATGTTTAAGTTTATGCCCCTGCCAACTAATCTTTCAAACTCTCAAGGCTATTCTTGCATCCTGTTGCAGCCCGCCACTTAACGTCTTTTACAGGACGCACACAAAATTAATCTAACATATTACGGGCATTCTACAACAACAATAAATACAACAACAATAACAACAACATGCTGATATGGCTTTTGAAGTCAGGATATCGGCTATTTCATTCTTATAAACTATGCAGGAGGAATGATTTCAAGAAATGCTATCTCGGCATAGATAAAGTCACACACTAACTCTAACCACTTTCATAAAGCTGTAGAAACTGATTCACGTTTCTAATCGTGTTTACTTACTCTCAACTCTGTCAAATGATATTCTCATTAATAACTAAACCTGTACGTCGCTAAGTATCATTGAAGGAAGTGTGGCGACTACATGAGTTGGCCACCCCACCTCATAAAAAGCTGAGGCCTAGTACAGTGAAGTCTCTAACACTTCAACCTCGACATCAATGATTGCGAAAGGATTACCTTTTCCTTTTCATGTTAAAATCATTTACATCGAATACCAGTACCAAAGAAAGGACAAGATAGAACAGATCCAAATTTGATACAGGCCTATCAGTTTACTGAGCTGTGTAGGTAAACTGATGAAGCGTATGATAAACATCAGACTGATGTGGCACCTAGAAGAAAAACACATATTAATTCCACAGAAAGCAGGATTTAGACAACACAGATCCACCGAGGATCAAATCACTCTCATAGCGCAGAAAATAGAGGATGCTTACCAGGAGAAAAAGCATACAGTAGCGGTTTTGGTGGATCTAGAGAAGGCATTTGACAAGGTGGGGAAAGAGGGACTTAAAGTCAAGCTATAAAGAAGTGAAGTATCTGGACAAATGTACAGATTGGTCAGCCACTATCTCGAAAACAGAACAGCCAGAGTTCAAGTACAAGGGACGATGAGTAAAAATGTGACACTGGAGCAGGGAGTACCCCAAAGGGGAGTACTGTCACCCACACTTTTTTCTGGTGTTTATAAACAACATAATAGAGAATATATTAAGAAGAGTCCACAGCTCCATGTTTGCAGACGATCTGGCTTTGTGGACCACTGAAGAAAATCTCACCATAGCAAACAATCGGATGCAGCAGGCCCTAACATCGCTGGAGTAGTGGACGATGAGGCAGACAGACTGGCTAAAGAAGGTGCAAGGTTACCACAACCAGAATCTAGTGTGACCTACGAAGAGTTAAAAAGGTTTATTAGGGCCAGATACATGGCCAAATGGGAAACAGAGCATACTGGCTACACAAAAAATGATGCCTACTACCAGTTGAACAGAAGAGAGCAGGTCGTGGTCTTCAGACTCCGCACAGGCCACAACAGACTGAGGTACCATCTCTTCAATAAACTGAAGAAAGGTGGTACTGACGAATGCACCTGTGGTACAGGGAAAATGACCGCGGAACATCTGCTGCAAAATTGCCCGACATACGAGAACCAGACAAAGCACATGTGGCCATCACCAGTGGCAACACTAGACAAGCTCTATGGCAGTGTCGACAGCCTCAGGATGACAGCTGCCTTCTTCGAAAAAATTCAAGTTGACGTCTGACAGCGTACGAAGAAGAAGATTTACCTCGAATTGTTTTTAACACCTGCACAAATTAACAGTCATCTAACAATATTCATATTTCTGTTGTTCATCCTCTCTCTCTTTCTCTCTCTCTACTTTGGTCTTCTTGGTTCTCTGTACTCTCAGCAATCAATGCTGACTACCAACTAATGTGTGACAAATATGAACTGATGTGATCATATAAGACATCCCAATGTACCCCGCCCACTACCAGTTAAAGGCCAACACAAAATACAGAAGGGATTGAAGCTCACGAGCAAAAACATGCATTTAGAACGTGCCAACCGTAGCGACAATCCGCCCAAGAAACTTTTGATTATGTCAAGGAAAGAATGTCAGAATACAAACACAGCCAACTTGCTGTTTACATTCATGGATACATCGAGTAATATAAATATACTGTAGTCGGGGATGCTGTGGTAGAAACTTCTCTATAAGAGGTTTTAGCTTTTATCAGATGGGGATAGCCAGTTCCCTTCCTCGATGTCTTGGCTTACAATATCACTGATATATAAATTTATTTTTATTACCGCCAGGGATGAGGTACTAGAATCTTCATTGTTCTGATACACACACGAATCCATGAACTGGTCAATACGACATGATACCGCACAAATGACAACGGTCTGTGGTAGAAAAGGGCAAGTCTTCGTCACAGAATCCAGAAATTGAAACCTCTAATCAAACCAAAAACTTCAGGTTTTGTGAAAACCAATTCCTGTTCCTCTATCCTTTCTCCTAACAGTAAATCTGGTACTCGTTTACAGCTGGGTTGGCTGGAACAAGTTGCAGCCGGAAAGAAGCAGCCACTCTACCAACGTTGTATCCTACGCTCTACATGTACATATAGTGTGGTCTTATGTTTCCTCTAATAACATGTCTTAATGGGAATCACACCTTTTCTTCTGCTTATCTCACGGAATAATCATTCTTTCATGGTTGTATGCTTAAACATCTATCTAATTGTTCTATTGTAGGTCAATGTTTTGTTATTATTATTGTCATGATTATTATCATCATCATCCTCCTCATCTTCTATCAACTTGTGTCGTTAGAAGGCGTGGAAGGGGGTGTAGTTTTATGTCGTGTGCCCTCTTCGTCGCCGATGTTGTTGACATCAAGTGTTTTTTTAAACACAGCGAGGGACATAACCAAACAAATACAAAAAATATATAATTAAGAGTTATCCCATCATAAAAAATTTGCGTGAGAGGTTCTGGCTTGGGCGTCTCCCCTCTTTATCCAGGTTACAAACCTTAGAACGAGTGAGCTATGGCCCTACACCAGAACCACATGGACGTGTACATTGGCATCTGTACACTGAAGGCGATAGGTGTTAATTATCCACCCGACCAAATTTCTCACGCTTGTTGTCGTCCTCGTGCACGACATATGGGGAGGAACAGCTCGCGACCCCGGGCGCTCGTCGGCGACGATTGTGACAGCAAAGCCGTGCTTATCACAAGAGCTGAACCTTGAACCTTGACCGGCGTCGAAGTCATGGAGCGAACTAGACAAGTAACTGGCAGAAGACAACACTGGCTGCTCCTGTAGCTGTTAATAGTAAGGTTAGAGTTAGCATATATGCTGATGCCTGTTTAAGTTAGCTCTGTTGTGGTGACAGCGACTCGCATATTGTTTTTAAAATGAATTTAATAATATTCATAAAATGCAAAAAAAAGTTAGAAATTTCCGAAAGGTAAATTTCGTATGGTATGCTCCATTATACGCAACCGTAACTATTATAACTATTTGCTTTATTTTCATGTAATTATTAAATGATTTATATTATTGTAGTGCATTTATTACATCCCTTTCTTTTGAATACATTGCCCTTATGACGAAGTAATCATTGTCCGTGTAAATACAGTTCACTACTAGGCCGTGAAACTGTTATCTAGCTAATCAAAGATCCTGTGCTGATAGTTGTTTATGGTTAAGCGTGTGTGCTACTTTTAAATTGTTCAAGCTTGGATATGTAAAAGCAAATGTATGTAGACTTTTATGTTATAAATTTCTCTAACATACCATTTATAGATTGTTAATCTCATTGTACATATCCAAATTTTAAACTGTAAATTTGTTAGAACATGACACCCATTACCATCATTTTAATAACACTAGCCATATGGAATCTTGCATGTTTACTGCTGGCTGAATATATGTAAACATAATATTCATAATGTGGCATAAGAAATACGTAAACATTAAATTGAACCTTATTCCAGTGTGTGTTTGTTTCTTGTTTATTTCTTTATTTCACAAGTCGCATAAGTTGCCATATTAACAAATGTAAACAAACAGATATTAAAGTACACATTACTAAAGCCCAGTCATTGATACAATTGCTCTTTGCTGTCACTCTGTGTATTTATGATATATTCGAATACTGACACTATTAACATACACCAAATTGAAAGCATGGTAGTAATACATATCTTATTATTGTAAACATACATTTTTGTACGAATGCACATATTTCTTTACGTTTGTGTGTGTGTACAACTGTGTAAAACCCTACAGTATTGACAGATTTCCAAAACTACTTATTACGTACTGTTCCTACTGGCATTATAAATGCAGCTCTAGAATTGATTGCAAAACACCTTCGATTGGTTCTATTGTTGTTGATTCATCCATTAAGCAAATACATACACAGTAGGCGTTTAGCTTGTTTGAAAAGGCCAGTCTTTGCAAACCGTCGAAGGGTTTGAGAGTTGATAATGCTATTGTGGTTAACATGTGGGTAGTAAGATTATATGTACGAACGTAAATATTGCTCTGTCACTGTGTGTGTTAACATATGGATAGCAAGATACTGTGTAGAAGATTAAAGCTTGGTGTCAGTCTGTTAATATAATGATAGTGAGAAACTATGTAGGACATTAAAGCTCTGCGTTAGACTGCTAACAAGCTTGCGGTTGGTGTGCTAACATGTGAATAGTAACATATCATGAAGAAGATTAAAGCTTGGTGTCAATCTGCTAATATGTTGATAGTGAGATACTATGTAGGACATCAAAGCTCTGCGTTAGACTGCTAACAAGCTTGCGGTTGGTATGCTAACATGTAAATAGTAAAATATCACGTAGAAGATTAAAGATTGGTGTCAATCTGCTAATATGTTGATAGTGAGATACTATGTAGGACATCAAAGCTCTGTGTTAGACTGCTAACAAGCTTGCGGTTGGTGTGCTAACATGTTAATAGTAAAATATCATGTAGAAGATTAAAGATTGGTGTCAATCTGCTAATATGTTGATAGTGAGATACTATGTAGGACATCAAAGCTATGCGTTAGAATGCTAACAAGCTTGCGGTTGGTGTGCTAACATGTGAATAGTAAAATATCATGTAGAAGATTAAAGCTTGGTGTCAATCTGCTAATATGTTGATAGTGAGATACTATGTAGGACATTAAAGCTGAGTGTTAGTCTACTAACATGTGGATAGTAAGATATTGTCAAGACAGTAAATCTCCAAGTTGGTTTGCATCTGTTGATTTGTAAATAGTAAGACCTTATGTAAGAGATTTAAGCTCAGTATCTGACTCCTAACATGTGGATAGTAAGATAATATGTACACCATTAAATCTTAGTGTCTATCTGTTAATATGTAGATAAAGAGATAATATGTAGGACATTAAAACTCAATTTTAGTCCTCTAGCGTGCAAAAATTCTTTATTCCTCTTTGCGTTCAGGATCCTTTGGTCATGTTATATCTGCAAGCCAGTAATCATGATGCAGTCCATAATCTTTACCAGGACATAGTGGCTGCACCATAGCTTTTGCCTCAGCTCTGCATTCTTTGGTATCTCATTTCACTAAAACACAGTGAAAGTAAAATGCTATGTAGAACACACATTTTGGTGTTGGTCTGTTAATTTATGGATTGTAGGTACTACGTAAGACTGTAAAATTACATGGCGATCTACATATGTTGCCATGTGGATAGTAAAGTAAAATGTAAGGTATCCAATCCTAGTATTGGTCAGTTATCAAATGGATTGTAAGATAATATTTAGGGTATCAAATCTTGGTGCTGGTCTGTTAACATGTGGATGGTAAAATAATATGTAGGGTATCAAATCTTGGTGCTGGTCTGTTAACATGTGGATGGTAAGATAATATTTAGTGTAGCAAATCTTGGTGCTGGTCTGTCGACATGTGGATGGTAAGATAGTATGTATAACAGTAAAGCTAAGTGTTCTTCTGGCATGGGGATTCAAAGATAAAATGTAGGGCTTTGAAGCACAGTGTGGATCTATTAACATGTGATTAGTAGTATAATATGTACAACATTAACGGACATGGTCAGTTAGTTGAGAGGTGGAAAGTAAGATACTATGTGGGACAGTAGAGTTTGTTGTCCGTCTACTTCTTTTGTCCTGTGAATATCAAGATAATATAAAGGACCTTGAACCACAGTGTTATTCTGTTTGCACTGTGATAGTCAAATAAAATAATTAAGTCTACTGCATCTCTTTTTGGGGGGAAAGGAAGATACTTTTATTTTGGCGATAAGGCTCAGTGTGGGTTTGTTAATGTATTGATAGTAAAAATTTATTTAGAACATTACAGCTCGTTGTTGGTCTATTGACATGCGGACAGCAGGATGCTGTTTAGGAAATTTATTATTGGTTTCTGTTTGTTAACAAATGGAAGGTCTCACACTTAATAGGACAGAAAAGCTCAGTGTTGGTCTGTTAATACATGTGAACTGTAAGATATTGTGTAGGACACATGTTCTCAGTGTTGCTCTGTTAATACATGTGAACTGTAAGATATTGTGTAGGACATATGTTCTCAGTGTTGGTCTGTTAATACATGTGAACTGTAAGACATTGTGTAGGACACGTGTTCTCTGTGTTGGTCTGTAAACATGATGATTAGTAAGATATTATGTATGACATTACAACTCAGTGTTGATGTTTTATCAAGGGGAAAGATAATATATACAACTTTACATCTCGGCTGTTATGCGTTGACATTTGAATATTAAGAAAATATGTAGGACATGAAAGCTCACTGTTCGTATGCTAACAAGTGGATAGTATAATACTATGAGGTAAAGTAATGCTAGCTGTCATTCTGTTAACACGCGGATAGTAAGATACTATGTAGGACATTACTGATCTGTGTTGGTATTTTGATCTGGGGATAGTAAGATACTATAAAGGACATTACAGATCAGTGTTGGTCTGTTAACAAGCGGAGAGTAAGATACTATGTAGGACATTACTACTCAGTTTTGGTCTGTTTACCTGGGGGAAAAAATATACTATTTAGGACACCTATTCATGAGGTTGGTTTGTTTTCATGTGGATAGTGAGAAAATATATACAACATTATTTCTCAGTTGATGTATATTAACATGTGGATATTAAGAAAATAAGTAGGACATGAAAGTTCACTGTCTGTGTGTTTTGAAGTGGGTAGTTTGATGTTATGTAGAAAAGTGAAGATTGCTTTCATTCTGTTATAACGTGTGGATAGTAAAACAATAGGTAGGACATTACAGATTTGTGTCAGACTGCTATCTTTGTACAGAAATATAAAAAGTAGGTCATTTAAGCTTTGTGTTAGTATGTTAACTTCTGGACAGTAAGATTACATGTAGGACATTAACAAATGGGAATGGTTTGTAAACATGCAAACAGTTAATGCTACATAGGACAATAAAACTCAGTGTCTGTCTGCTAACAGTTGTATAGTTAGATACTATGTACGTCATCTATGCCAAAAGCTCGGTTTTCGGCTATTAACATGCAAATTAGTAATGTACTATGTAGGACATTACAGCTTGTTGTCGGCCTGCTAAGATAGGGATAGTATGATACTTTACAGGACAATTATCTTGGTGTCCATCTGTTAATATACAGACAGTAAGATACTACCTAGGACCTTAAAGCTCAGTGTTAGCCTTCATCTTTTGTCATGCTGATACTAAGATTCTATGTAGGAGATTAAAAATCAGATTTGGTCTGTTGAAGAGGCGTCAGTGAGATATTTTATAGGACCGTCAAGCTCAGTTTAGATCTGTTAAAGTGGGGTCAGTAAGATATTATGTAGGACACTAATACTTTTAGGTAGGTTTGTTAACATGGGGATTGTAAAATGCTATGCAGGACCTTAAAGTTAGGTGACTGTTCGTGTATGTTACTGTTGGGATACTCAGATAGTATGTTAATATGTAGACAGTAAGATGCTATGTATCGCATTAAATCTAAAGAATTGGTTGGTTATATGAGGACATTAAGATAATATATAGGACACTGAAGCTTAGTGTAATTCTGTTGACATGGTGACAGTTTGTTTGTTTGTTTGTTTTTTTGAGTTCGCCTTATTTCTCTAATCGCCAAGGTGGTGTACATTGTACGGTGGTTTTTATTTTGCGCCTGTCGGCCAAGTGCTACCAACTTCAACATGCATTTTATGTAAGGGTCTGCTTCCTCTTGCATTTTCTAAGAATTCGCTTCCTTGGGGTAACGGCGCTGTGATGGGGATTGAATCCAGCACCTTTGGGTTTTGAGCCGGGCCACTTAACCACTAGGCCACACCGTCCCCATGGTGACAGTAAGATAATATGTAGGATATTAGCGAATAGCATCGGTCTGTTAACATTTAGATAGTAAGATTTTATGTAGTACATTACAGATTGCTATTAGGTCTGCTAACATTTAGAAAGATAGATTTTATATTAGGACATTACAGCTTTGTGTTAGTCTGTTGACATGGAGACTGTAAAATGCTATGAATGACATTAAAACATGTGGATAGTACAATATCATGTAGGATAGCAAAGCTCAGAGTCGGGCTGATGACATGGGTACAGTAAGATATCTTCTTCGAAGTACGCTGTCAGACATCAACGTGAATTTGTTGAAGAAGAAGAAGAAGTAAGATAGTGTGTAGGACATTAAAATTTACTGTCGGTTTGTTAATACGTGGATAGTAAGATATTATTTTTAACAGTAAAGCATGGTGTCTGCTTGTTAACATGTGGATAGTAAGATATTATGTAGGACATTCAAGCTCTGTGTTGGCCAGTTGACTTGTGGATAGTAAGATATTCTGTAGGACATTCAAGCTCTGTGTTGGCCAGTTGACTTGTGGATAGTAAGATATTCTGTAGGACATTCAAGCTCTGTGTTGGCCAGTTGACTTGTGAATAGTAAGATATTCTGTAGGACATTCAAGCTCTGTGTTGGCCAGTTGACTTGTGGATAGTAAGATATTCTGTAGGACATTCAAGCTCTGTGTTGGCCAGTTGACTTGTGAATAGTAAGATACTCTGTAGGACATTCAAGCTCTGTGTTGGCCAGTTGACTTGTGAATAGTAAGATATTATGTAGGACATTCAAGCTCTGTGTTGGCCAGTTGACTTGTGAATAGTAAGATATTCTCTAGGACATTCAAGCTCTGTGTTGGCCATTTGACTTGTGAATAGTAAGATACTCTGTAGGACATTCAAGCTCTGTGTTGGCCAGTTGAATTGTGAATAGTAAGATACTCTGCAGGACATTCAAGCTCTGTGTTGGCCAGTTGACTTGTGAATAGTATGATACTCTGTAGGACATTCAAGCTCTGTGTTGGCCAGTTGACTTGTGAATAGTAAGATACTCTGTAGGACATTCAAGCTCTGTGTTGGCCAGTTGACTTGTGAATAGTAAGATACTCTGTAGGATGTTCAAGCTCTGTGTTGGCCAGTTGACTTGTGAATAGTAAGATACTATGTAGGACATTCAAGCTCTGTGTTGGCCAGTTGACTTGTGAATAGTAAGATATTCTGTAGGACATTCAAGCTCTGTGTTGGCCAGTTGACTTGTGAATAGTAAGATACTCTGTAGGACATTCAAGCTCTGTGTTAGCCAGTTGAATTGTGAATAGTAAGATACTCTGCAGGACATTCAAGCTCTGTGTTGGCCAGTTGACTTGTGAATAGTAAGATATTCTGTAGGACATTCAAGCTCTGTGTTGGCCAGTTGACTTGTGAATTGTAAGATACTATATAGGACATTCAAGCTCTGTGTTGGGCAGTTGACTTGTGAATAGTAAGATACTCTGTAGGACATTCAAGCTCTGTGTTGGCCTGTTGACATGTGGATAGTAAGATATTCTGTAGGACATTAAAGCTCTGTGTTGGCCTGTTAACATTGGGTTAGTAAGATACTCTGTAGGACATTCAAGCTCTGTGTTGGCCTGTTATCATGTGTATAGTAAGATACTCTGTAGCACATTAAAGCTCTGTATTGGCCTGTTGACATGTGGATAGTAAGATACTCTGTAGGATATTCAAGCTATGTGTTTGCCTGTTGATATGTGGATATTAAAATACTGTGTAGGACATTCAAGCTCTATTTTGGCCTGTTAACATGTGGATAGTAAGATACTCTGTAGGAAATTAAAGCTCTGTCTTGGTCTGTTGACATGTGGATAGTAAGATATTCTGTAGGACATTCAAGCACTGTGTTGGCCTGTTAACATTTGGTTAGTAAGATTCTCTGTAGGACATTCAAGCTCTGTGTTTGCCTGTTAACATGTGGATAGTAAGATACACTGTAGAACATTAAAGCTCTGTATTGGCCAGTTGACTTGTGAATAGTAAGATACTCTGTAGGACATTCAAGCTCTGTGTTGGCCTGTTGACACGTGGATAGTAAGATACTCTGTAGGACATTCAAGCTATGTGTTTGCCTGTTGACATGTGGATAGTAAAATACTCTGTAGGACATTCAAGCTCTATGTTGGACTGTTGACATGTAGAAAGTAAGATACTTCATAAGACATTTAAACTCTGTGTTGGCCTGTTAACATAGTGGCAATAAGGAACTATGTAGGACATCAATGTTTTGGGTAAGTTTAACATCTGGATAGTGGATACTGTGCAGTGCATTCAATCTAGAGTTGGTTTGTTAATATGTGGATTGTAAGATCCTGTGTAAGACATTAAAGCTGTCTGTCAATCTGATGCCATTGGGATTGTTCAATACTTTGAAGAACAATAAAACTTGGTATTGGTCTGTTAATATATAGATAGCAAATTACAATGTAGGACTGTAAAGTTTCGAGTCAGTGAACTTATGTTTAATGGGGATAGTGCGATACTTTGTAGGACAATACCGTTTATTGTCTGTATGTTAATATTCATATAGTAAGGTATTATATAAAAGACTGTTACCATGTGCTTGGGTAGATACTGTGTAGGACATCAAAATTTAATGCTGGTATGATAGTCTGTGGATAGTAAGATACTATATATATGACATTAAAACTTGATGTAGCATAGTAATATACTAGCTTGTTCTGTAATGCCTATGGTGAGTTTGTTAAAATATGGATAGTAAGATACTAGTTAGAACTGTAATGCCTAGGGTCAGTTTGTTAACATGTGGATAGCAAGATACTATTTCCATAGTGTCGGTCTGTACATTATATAAATTGCTGAGCGATTATAGTAGTAAAACTGGGAGAGTTCAAAACGTAGTTCCCCCATGTTCCAGTCTCTCTCTTATCGCCTGTGGAGTATAAAAAATAGATAGGAATGGTTAAAATACCGCTATGGAACAAAATCAAGAACCTAACCTACGTTAGATACAGAAATTACATACAATGAGACTAAAGCATTCATCAGGGCAACGTACAGTGCAAAATGAAAGAAAAAAAACGACACCCTGGCCACATAGATTTTCATTCTCCGGCTACGCACAGGTCACAGCAGTCTGAGATGTCATCTGTACAACAAGTTCAATTCAAGATTGGTACTACAGACCTTCGTGCCTGCGGCACAGCCCCCATGAAGGCAGAACATATTTTGCAGTCATGTCCACAGTATACCGACAAAAGAAGTAGCATTTGGCAACAGCTAGTGTCCTTCCACGAGAAGCTGTACAGAAGCGTAGAGAGCCTTGAGTCGACTGATGACTTCGTTAGAGTCATTGAAGTTGATGTCTGAAGACGCACGAAAAAGAAGAAGAAGAAATGAACCAGTCGATGCTTCCCGTTGGATCCACTACTAGGGATATGCATGTTTACATTCTGATTCGCATTATTCGTTTATAGGTCTAGTGATATTGCGAGCTTAATATCTGAGTAGCAAAATGCCCCTTTGTCGCTATGTGCATTCACAAGCAAAAACAACTAGTATTCTCTGTATAAGCAACAAATGTTCTCTAGCCCACTGTATGGACGGCGTACTACAGTAAACATCCCGAATGATTCTGGATCTTTGGGTATGGCAATGACAAAAATAGGACCAATGTCCTACATAGAGCATGTCATAAGAGGCGACTAACTGTGTGACATGACACAACACCGGCCATGCTTAGTTGGTTTGTTAAGAGCAGCATAGATGGCGCCTAACAGGCTGCGTGTCAAGTTGGTCTAGTGTTTGAGTCTTTTAAGATGGACTCGCAGATCTATTAACCAAACTTCTTGGCACTTGTCTTAACACAGCGGAGTAATAAGCTGCTCGAGCCTAACACGCTAAGCAGGAAATCCTCATCCCTCCTTTATCCAGCTCACACCACAGCTGGGACCTCCACAGGGTCATCTTCCCTTGTAGAATTACAGGTCTACTAAGACTATGATTAATATAAACACATAATCTTACAAATACTATTTCTTTTGTTGCAGATTCTGCACTTTACACTATACGCAATACAAGACCTCACCACTAATGGAGTCTCCCGCGGAACACCTGGCTGAGACATTTCGATTCTACTCCGTCTTCCTCCACGCTGCCCGAGACTCACCAAACGTTGCCGTGGACGATCAACACGAAAGACAATGGTTGAGTATGAGGATTACCTGACTTGACTTAAAACACAAGGCAACGACTCTAGCTGGCCATCTATCTTCTCGGCCCACCCCCATGACATCAGAACACATTTTACAGCCCTGCCCATCGTTTACCGACAAGAAGTAGCATTTGGCAACAACCAGTGTCCTTCCACGAGTATCTGTACAGAAGTGCTCGGACCCTCAAGTCAACTGCTGCCTTCGTTAGAGTAATTGAATTCGAGGTCTGAAGACGAATAAGGAAGATCTCTTTTCTTGACATTTTTCGCGCCAGCCGAAGCACATCAGTACAAGTACAGTCAACCTCCATCAAGATGACTTCAGCAAAAAGCTTTGCATGATCTTGCAGTAGGAGTTTATGTAACAGTTTACTTGCATGTTGAGGTTGCTATCCTCATGCACAACTCTCTTTAGTCACGCATTTCAATACATGCATGGAGTTCAATCAATCAAATCAGAACAAAAAGGCATAGCTTCAAATTAAATAAAGAAAGGTCAAGATTGGATATTTGGAAATATTTCTTTAGTCAGAGAGGGGTGAATGCTTGGAATGCATTTCCAAGAAAGTGATGGAAACAGAGGCAGTTGATGCATTTAAGAATACATTGGATGCGCATAGCTTATTGAGCAAGGAAATGTAAATGAAACTGGTTGCGTACATACTCTGCATAGTCTTCTAAACCAGTATAAAGACGTTAAGTTAAGTTTAATCAAGATCACTCATCTCTTTTTGTTGAAGCACAGGTCCAGCATTGTATTTGACTTACCATAACCAGCTTTTAGGAAAGACTTTTTCTAGTTATTTGCAGTAGGGTAGCGATAATTTGTACATTTTGAGATTGCCACATCCATGGACAACTCTTAGTCCTCGCGTTCAACATGCAATGAATGTTTTGGCCACTCAGGAGAAATACATACATAGCTCACCTTAAGATTGTTTGCCCTTGACCTACTGTGACAGTATTCTGTGGCGGTTATATTCTACCATTCTCAGTAAGGGACCCCGGATACACTATGAGAGGTCATGTTATTGATAGATTTGAAACAAGCAGCGATAACGATAGAAAAGTTATGAATTTGGAATTGCATGTGTTAAGCTTTTATAGAAGTGTTCATACGTGGTTGCGAAGTTTCGATGGCTCACAAACAAAACATGTATGTGTTCAGATTCCTGATCTGACAGGGTCGTACACCTATTAAATTTCGTGCTGAATATGGTTTAACCAGGCTCTAAAGTGCAAAACACAGAACAATATACTGCCTCTTAGGAACCACGGTAAACGAGGCCAAAAAGAAAGAAATATAGCTTTTTAGTGTTTTCTCCAGTATCGCATTCTGTTTTTTTATTATATGGCTTGCTGGCTTAGGGTCGTTCGTTCTCAATCTTGCACCACCAAGCCCTGATATGGCTTAAGTAGCAGAATGTTGTCCAGAGAACGGAATGCAAATGTGCTGATCGGTGTGGACTGCACAGAACACGGCCAGGCACTTGAGCATCCGTGGTCAACCACTGCACCCGAGCTCATATCTAGTCGTCCTGACTTTGTCTTGCCACTGGTTAAAGTTGGCAAAAAGTAAAGGCTCGTGATGGACGAAAAACATTGTGATTGACCCTGACGCAACGTCCTGGACAATATGGTGTGCTTGACCGGACTAGCGTCTCAGTTACCAACAGATATTATCTTAAATATCACTAACCTCTAGCTGATTGCTAGCATAACCGGCACTTCTGAAATTATGCAATGATGTTTATAAATGAAAATAGTATTTGCTAGATCTACGTCAACAATAAAGTCACATATATTTTTGTATACCATAAAATGCATTATTACAAAGCACAAAAAATCGCTGACTTTCATCATTATCATCACTATTATCATCATCATCATCATCATCTTCATCATCATCATCATCATGTTGCATGTCATTTGCAGAAAATCATTTTCACAACAACCGATCTGTAACTCGATCTCAAGCCAGAAGTATCGCCTCTATCGTTGTCATCGTCAGGACCTCCGTGATGTCTTGTTTCCATCTTTTCATCGGTCTGCTTCAGCCCCACTTTCCAAGCACCAAACCCTCCTGTATCGTTCTTTCTAGGTCAGTATGGCGTTTGATGTGGTCAAACTATTATACAGCAAAGCAAGTGGTCATTTTCACAGACAACCTAGCAGTGTAATGGCCCTCAAGAGCCCAGTGATTAAAAAAAAAGCAGTCCAATGGACACCAGCCCACTCAGACATTCCAGGCAACGGGGAGGCGGACAGGCTCGTCAGAGAGCGAGGAATGCTGCAGCAGAGTGATACAGACATCACATACAATGAAACTAAAGCATTCATCAGGACAACGTACAGTGCAAAATGGAAAATAGGATCACATAGAAAACGATGCCTACCATCAACTCTCCAGGCGAGACCAGGTGATCATTTTCCGGCTACGCACAGGTCACAACAGACTCAGATGCCATCTGTACAACAAGTTCAAGATTGGCACTACAGAGATTTTTGCCTGCGGCACAGCCCCCATGAAGGCATAATATATTTTGCAGTCATGTCCGCTGTATACCGACAAAAGAAGTAACAATTGGCAACAGCCAGTGTCCTTCTACGAGAAGCTGTACGGAAGCGTACAGAGCCTTTAATCGACTGCTGCCTTTGTTAAAATCATTGAAGCTGAGGTATGAAGACGAACGAAGAAGCAGAAGAAACTATTTTAGCTTTCGAGACAAGCTGTTGTTTACTAACCAATTTTGCTTGAAATTAAGTAGGATCTATAGTATATATATATATCTCTTTATCTATATCTCAAGCAGATGTGGATATATTGAGATCGGATTTAGATAAAATTCGAGAGGGGTTTATAGGTTCGCAAATGGAGTTTAATGTAGATAAATGTACAGTCATCCACATGGGTAGATCCAATATGAAACATAATTACATAATGGGAGAGAACAATATTAGAAAGATAGATAAGGAAAGGGACTTGGAAGTTATACTAGATCATACAGGTAAGGTGAGTGAGAAAATTCAGGTAGGAATTAAAAAGGCAAATGCAATGTTATGTATGATAAACATAAATATTAAACATAGGAGCAAGGAAGTGATAGTCAAACTGTATAAAGCATTAGTTAGACCTAGATTGGAGTTATATGTACAGGCGTGGAGTCATTATCATAGAGGGGATACAAACATGCTGGAAAGAATACAAAAAAGCGCGACATAGCTGATAGTGGGATTGCAGAATTACAGTTATGAGGAAAAACCGGCCTAGTGTCTAGAAGAGAGAAGAATTCGTGGTGACTTAATACAGGCTTATAAGATGATCAGAGGAAAGGATAAATTAGACTATAACAAGTTTTTAAAAAAAAACAACAGCCACCAAAATAGAACAAGAGAGCATAGTTATACATTAACTAAAGAGAGGTCCAGATTCGATATTAGGAAATATTTTTTTAATTAGAGAGTGGTGAATGCTTGGAATGCATTGCCAAGGGAGGTAGTGGAAGGAAGGACAGTTAATGCATTTAAGAATCAATTGGATGCGCATAGCTTTTAGAGCAAGGTGATGAAATGAAACTGTATGTATACAGATTCTGCAGAGTATTCTAAACCAGTTTAAGGACGTTAAGCTAAGTTAAGGATATCTGCATATTTCCTTTTTGCTATCCATTGTATTTTGAGCACTTTTCTATAGTCCTTTAGTTCAAAAGATGCAATCCTTTTCTTAAGTGTTTGTGTGGGGGTCCACGTTTCACATCCGTATGTCTTCATCGGTATAATGCAAGTTAACAGAATAGTTATTTTCATTTTATTAATGTTCTGTCATCAGTTTCTCATTTTATTGAACCTCTGCATTGCCGTAGCCATTGGCGCTTATAACTGACCGAGGTACTCAAAGCTTGTGACTTTCTCTATCTTCTGTTGTTCTAAAAAAACTTTAGGTTTGGTCTTTGCCTTGCCTGTGATCGTTATCTTGGTTGTACTTTAAATTCAGGTATAGATTTTGGACTTCGTTGAGTTGTGTTTACGCTCATCAGTACTTTTACATTTCGCTAGTTGTTAGACCCACCGGGCTAGATCGCACGTGGACACAGTCCTGGTGTGAACAGACTATCTACAATGCAGTTAGTAAACTAGCCTTATCTTGTAAAGCGAGCTATGCAAGTTTTCATTCCATTTCCAACAATATATATCTGCAAATATGGATTTTCGACATTTGTAGCATAAAAGAAAAACAAATCGAAACCGATTAGATGTCTAACATGGCAAACGTGTGGTTTGTACAACACAACAGTTGAATCCTCTTCAAGAAAGAGAAACAACAAGCCTTCACACGGTCAGCATTTCGTGATCTTTGTGACCCGTTCCTCAGCCTTGCATATATACGCAGCATGTTCATTCAAACAATAATGAAATTAACTTTCTTCTATTTTAAATGTATTGTGTTTCTATTAAAATTGTTAAGAAAGACACATATATCACATGTACTTTTGTGTTTGTTTTTTAACTATTTCTATATAACTGGTTCTTTGCTATTGTATTTTATGTATTTAAAAACATTATTCCGAGAAGGGGTACGTGACATACACTTGACAAGGGAGACCACAGAACACAAATGGCTAACAACTTTCCCTTAGACGTGTACAAAAACCTGTCTTGATATAGTCGCCATCACGGCCTGCGATGGACATCAGAACATGACACAACCGTTGAGTTACAGGAACAATTTGTATCTACAGTTAACATCATTTGCTGAATAAGAATGATCACCAATGGGCAGCAGCGTGCGGTGAACACCTTTCATGGCTTGGTTTTGAAATTTGCTAATTTTATCAAAGTTCGCCTTTGCTGCTGTTGCCCATGCCGCAATGCCATATTCGAGAACTGGTCTCACTCTTCCAGTGTACAGTTTCGTCTGTTCCCCAACTTGTGCCAGCAAGTTTCCTCATGATTGCCATTCTTTGTCTGGCTCTCATTCGGTTTCTCTCGATCTGACTTTTCCATGTAATGCACCGATCAAATGTGACTCCCAGGTAGTTTTGGTTGCCGTTTGTCTGCAGATATTTGCCTTTAAGACTTATTTTGGTGTTCTGGGGTTTGTTTGAAAGCGAGAATATCGTACACGTTGTTTTTTCCTCATTTATTTTGACCAGCCATGAGTTCGCCCACTCCTCCAACGATGTTAGGGCCTGCTGCATCCGATTGCTTGCTATGGTGAGATTTTTTTCAGACGTCCACATAGCCAGATCGTCTGCAAACATGGAGCTGTAGACTCTTTTTGGTAGGTTCTCTGTGATATTGTTTATATACACCAGGAAAGGTGTTGGTGATAGTACTCCCCTTTGGTGTACTCCCTGCTCAAGTGTCACCTTTTTGCTCATCTGCTATTGTACTTGAACTATGCATGTTCTGTTTTCGAGGTAGTCGCTGATCCATCTGTACATTTTCCCACAAACTTCACTTCTTCGTAGCTTGACTTTAAGAATACGAAAAAGAAGAGAAAGAAGAAGAAAAAGAAGAGAAAGAAAAAGAAGATAAACACGAGTAAATAGTACTACCTGATATTGCCCGAAGAAGATTTGAATGTTTAAATGAAGTATATTGTTAAAAAGCAACTAATCTGATTGGCAAACATCCGGCCAGTCTCTAAACCCTGATCTATGGGTGAGAGAGCTGGAGTGTGTACGCCAAACACGCCAGGAGGTTGAATCAATTCTAAATGACACATACTCCAAATTGGCTACAAGACCACATCACAAATAACTATACTCTTTTCATTACTACTACACTATTCATACACTTTTGTAGAAAGTTAAAGTGAGATAGACTGGCCAAGTTTCTCGAATGTCAAGTGAAAGGTTCCAAAAGAAATTTCTGTTTAGCGAGGTTTGCGCAGTAAGGCGATCACCTGGACGTCAATAAAGGCGATTCAGTGAATCCTGGCAGTAAATCGTTTAGCCTGAAAAAGGCGAGGCCAAAAAAGAGCCTTGCATGCAGTTAGCGAGGGTCGACGGGCGATCAGGTGGAAGTATAGAGTAGAAAGAAAACCAGCACCAGCTGGTGTTGGCTTAATCTGTCATGCACACATCCGCCCACAGACTTAAGGGCGCAGTATGACACATGATGATGTTGGTTATTCTCATCGACGGCGATAAGCCAATTATTATTGTCATGATCATATTTCTTCAAAATCAAGTAAATACCGGATCAAGATGGTGAGCAGCGCATGAGCTGCAGCGGTCATCGAGCCATAGCTGACTGATAGCGTAAGGGCTAGCGAACCGGAGCTGCCAAGGCCGTTCTACACGTCCGCGCAGTATTCTAGAAAACAGGCTGCAACAGAGCAGACTGGCTAAGGAGAAGGGATCGAAGAGGGAATGCTAACCCGGTACTCAAAAAATGCTTGCTGAAGTCGGATGTGTTGGACCGAAAGGGGCAAATATCGACATAACGCATTCCGTTCTCTGGACTGCGTTCTGCTACTTAGGCCCGTGTCAGGGTTTGGTAGCGAGAGATGGAGAACAAACGAAGCCAAGCCAAGACAAGTAAATACATTTAATATATTTAATGGCGCCCTGACGAAGTTTGCCCAGCTCTGTCTCCCGTATTTCGACACAGTCTACTATGGCTGCAAACGCCGGTACGTGAGTGGCAGTCCCTGTCGCAGATCGTACAACGGGGCAGAGGAGGCTGACTTGCCGGGGTGTTCCCCGATCTTTTCAGTCGTGCCCATTTCTCTGGATCCAGATGGCCTCTACAAGCGTCGGCAACTACTGTGCACCTCCCAACTGACTGTCTGCAATCGACTCAATCCTGAGCTTTCGGCTTGGATGTCGCATGACGTCATATCCATCTTGAATACGTCCTTGAATCGCGGTGTGGGGTAGTTGATTCCTTTAGCTGCAGTGATCAGTTGTCCATAAAATATATCATATAACAGCCTTTACAATGTATGTAAATATACACTCGCGAGCATACGACTACTCTAAGACAGATGTACAGAAGATGAAAGATACAGACAGCCACATAAACTGGAAAGATATTGTCAGAGGTACAGACGTTGAACAAGAGGCAGAGTGTTTCAAAACACTTTTAGAACAACTAAAAGTCGAATATGTTCCATGTATGAAGGTAAACACCAATCATAAAAAGTGGATTACTAGATTTGTAGCTAAATGTACAAGAGCTTAAAATAAAGCCTGGACAATGTATATAAAGGCAAGTAAATCAAAAGAAATATATTACAAATATTTGGACAAGCAAAACATAGCTCAGAAAGTAAATAAAGCAGCAAAAATAGACTTCGACAAAAACTTACTAATAGGATCAAGACTGATGGTGAAAGCTTCTTTTCTAATGTTATAAATAAACAAAGACCTAAAGACAAGGTAGGCTTTCTTATAGACAGGACAGTGACAATAAGCAGAGAAAATATGGAGATAGCTAATCTAATAAATCAATACTTTTGCACAGCCTATACAAAAGAACACTCCTCCAAGATACCAGAGCCTATACATATTTTCAAATGTCAAATGGAAATAGTGCGATTAAAATCATTCTATATTACGGAGGAAATGGTTCTAAAAAGATTGGAAGGATTAAAAGTGGATAAATGTACAGATCAAGATGGTATCCATTCATCAATGCTATTTGAAGTATAGACTAACTAGTTAAGCCATTGGCTATATTATTTTCTCAATCACTTGCAAAATGGATTGTTCCAAGAGATTGGAAAGATGCAGGAGTGATTCCCTTATTCAAAAGAGGAAAGAAATCAGATCCAGCTAATTAAGTAAGTTTAACGTGCATAGTCTGTAAATTGTTAGAGTCAATAATGAAAGAAAACATTGTAATGCATCTAGACAGGTTTAATCTAATCAGAAATAGTCAGCATGGGTTTACTAGAGGGAGACCGTGCTTAACAAATCTATTGGAGTGCATGGAGGTGATTACTAAAATCATAGATAAGGGAGAACCAGTGAATGTTATTTATCTAGATTTTACAAAGGCTTTTGATATAGTACCTCATCAACGATTATTTAAAAAGTTAAGATCACATGGGATAGATGGGCAGGTTGCCGATTGGATTGAAAGTTGGTTAACGGGAAGAAGACAGCGATTGACATAAATAAGGAGTACTCTGAGTGGTGTGAAGTAAAAAATGGAACAAAATTACAGAATTGGCGAGAACAATACTAGAATGATAGATAACGAAAGGGACATAGAGGTAATAATAGAGCATACAGGTAAGGTGAGTGAGCAAGTCCAGGTAGCAGTGAATAAGTCAAATGCAACGTTAGGTATAATTAAAAAAGAAGAAATATTTAACATAGGAGTAATGAGGTGATTGACAAACTGTATAAAGCATTAGTTAGACCTAGATCGCAGTACTGTATACAGATGTGGAGTCCTTATCGTAGAAGAGCTATAAATATGCTGGAAAGGATACAAAGAATAGCGACAAAACTGATAGTGGGATTCCAGAATTACAGTTACGAGGAAAGACTCAGAAAAACCGGCCATTAGTGTCTAGAAAAGAGAAGAATTAAACCTGACTTAATCTAAGTTGATAAGATAATCACAGGAAAAGTTAAATTAGACTTTAACAAGTTTTTCAAAATACAACCACCAGCGAGAACAAGAGGGCACAGATACAAATTAAGTAACGAAAGGTCCAAATTGGACACAGGACATTTTTTAAAATTCAGACAGTGGTGAATGCTTGGAATGCTTTGCCCAAGGAAATAGTGGAGGCAGAGACAGTTAATGCATTTAAGAATAAATATGATGTACATAGTTATTAGAGCAGGGTAATGCAAATGGGACTGGTTGTCTACAGACTCTGATGAGTTTTCTAAACCAATATAAAAACGTTATGTTCAGTTAAGTTATGCCGTGTTTGTTAGCTTACTCAGTACGTTTTATGATTGTGCTAGCTTTTTGTTTTACCGCTTCACATTGTTCTTTGTAGGACAATGTGCGATCCATTGTAATTCCTAGGTACTTAGGTGTATCTTTATGTTTAAGTTTATGCCCCTGCCAACTAATCTTTCAAACTCTCAAGGCTATTCTTGCATCCTGTTGCAGCCCGCCACTTAACGTCTTTTACAGGACGCACACAAAATTAATCTGACATATTACGGGCATTCTACAACAACAATAAATACAACAACAATAACAACAACATGCTGATATGGCTTTTGAAGTCAGGATATCGGCTATTTCATTCTTATAAACTATGCAGGAGGAATGATTTCAAGAAATGCTATCTCGGCATAGATAAAGTCACACACTAACTCTAACCACTTTCATAAAGCTGTAGAAACTGATTCACGTTTCTAATCGTGTTTACTTACTCTCAACTCTGTCAAATGATATTCTCATTAATAACTAAACCTGTACGTCGCTAAGTATCATTGAAGGAAGTGTGGCGACTACATGAGTTGGCCACCCCACCTCATAAAAAGCTGAGGCCTAGTACAGTGAAGTCTCTAACACTTCAACCTCGACATCAATGATTGCGAAAGGATTACCTTTTCCTTTTCATGTTAAAATCATTTACATCGAATACCAGTACCAAAGAAAGGAAAAGATAGAACAGATCCAAATTTGATACAGGCCTATCAGTTTACTGAGCTGTGTAGGTAAACTGATGAAGCGTATGATAAACATCAGACTGATGTGGCACCTAGAAGAAAAACACATATTAATTCCACAGAAAGCAGGATTTAGACAACACAGATCCACTGAGGATCAAATCACTCTCATAGCGCAGAAAATAGAGGATGCTTACCAGGATAAAAAGCATACAGTAGCGGTTTTGGTGGATCTAGAGAAGGCATTTGACAAGGTGGGGAAAGAGGGACTTAAAGTCAAGCTATAAAGAAGTGAAGTATCTGGACAAATGTACAGATTGGTCAGCCACTATCTCGAAAACAGAACAGCCAGAGTTCAAGTACAAGGGAAGATGAGTAAAAATGTGACACTGGAGCAGGGAGTACCCCAAAGGGGAGTACTGTCACCCACACTTTTTTCTGGTGTTTATAAACAACATAATAGAGAATATATTAAGAAGAGTCTACAGCTCCATGTTTGCAGACGATCTGGCTTTGTGGACCACTGAAGAAAATCTCACCATAGCAAACAATCGGATGCAGCAGGCCCTAACATCGCTGGAGTAGTGGACGATGAGGCAGACAGACTGGCTAAAGAAGGTGCAAGGTTACCACAACCAGAATCTAGTGTGACCTACGAAGAGTTAAAAAGGTTTATTAGGGCCAGATACATGGCCAAATGGGAAACAGAGCATACTGGCTACACAAAAAATGATGCCTACTACCAGTTGAACAGAAGAGAGCAGGTCGTGGTCTTCAGACTCCGCACAGGCCACAACAGACTGAGGTACCATCTCTTCAATAAACTGAAGAAAGGTGGTACTGACGAATGCACCTGTGGTACAGGGAAAATGACCGCGGAACATCTGCTGCAAAATTGCCCGACATACGAGAACCAGACAAAGCACATGTGGCCATCACCAGTGGCAACACTAGACAAGCTCTATGGCAGTGTCGACAGCCTCAGGATGACAGCTGCCTTCTTCGAAAAAATTCAAGTTGACGTCTGACAGCGTACGAAGAAGAAGATTTACCTCGAATTGTTTTTAACACCTGCACAAATTAACAGTCATCTAACAATATTCATATTTCTGTTGTTCATCCTCTCTCTCTTTCTCTCTCTCTACTTTGGTCTTCTTGGTTCTCTGTACTCTCAGCAATCAATGCTGACTACCAACTAATGTGTGACAAATATGAACTGATGCTATCATATAAGACATCCCAATGTACCCCGCCCACTACCAGTTAAAGGCCAACACAAAATACAGAAGGGATTGAAGCTCACGAGCAAAAACATGCATTTAGAACGTGCCAACCGTAGCGACAATCCGCCCAAGAAACTTTTGATTATGTCAAGGAAAGAATGTCAGAATACAAACACAGCCAACTTGCTGTTTACATTCATGGATACATCGAGTAATATAAATATACTGTAGTCGGGGATGCTGTGGTAGAAACTTCTCTATAAGAGGTTTTAGCTTTTATCAGATGGGGATAGCCAGTTCCCTTCCTCGATGTCTTGGCTTACAATATCTATTGTAGGTCAATGTTTTGTTATTATTATTGTCATGATTATTATCATCATCATCCTCATCATCTTCTATCAACTTGTGTCGTTAGAAGGCGTGGAAGGGGGTGTAGTTTTATGTCGTGTGCCCTCTTCGTCGCCGATGTTGTTGACATCAAGTGTTTTTTTAAACACAGCGAGGGACATAACCAAACAAATACAAAAAATATATAATTAAGAGTTATCCCATCATAAAAAATTTGCGTGAGAGGTTCTGGCTTGGGCGTCTCCCCTCTTTATCCAGGTTACAAACCTTAGAACGAGTGAGCTATGGCCCTACACCAGAACCACATGGACGTGTACATTGGCATCTGTACACTGAAGGCGATAGGTGTTAATTATCCACCCGACCAAATTTCTCACGCTTGTTGTCGTCCTCGTGCACGACATATGGGGAGGAACAGCTCGCGACCCCGGGCGCTCGTCGGCGACGATTGTGACAGCAAAGCCGTGCTTATCACAAGAGCTGAACCTTGAACCTTGACCGGCGTCGAAGTCATGGAGCGAACTAGACAAGTAACTGGCAGAAGACAACACTGGCTGCTCCTGTAGCTGTTAATAGTAAGGTTAGAGTTAGCATATATGCTGATGCCTGTTTAAGTTAGCTCTGTTGTGGTGACAGCGACTCGCATATTGTTTTTAAAATGAATTTAATAATATTCATAAAATGCAAAAAAAAGTTAGAAATTTCCGAAAGGTAAATTTCGTATGGTATGCTCCATTATACGCAACCGTAACTATTATAAGTATTTGCTTTATTTTCATGTAATTATTAAATGATTTATATTATTGTAGTGCATTTATTACATCCCTTTCTTTTGAATACATTGCCCTTATGGCGAAGTAATCATTGTCCGTGTAAATACAGTTCACTACTAGGCCGTGAAACTGTTATCTAGCTAATCAAAGATCCTGTGCTGATAGTTGTTTATGGTTAAGCGTGTGTGCTACTTTTAAATTGTTCAAGCTTGGATATGTAAAAGCAAATGTATGTAGACTTTTATGTTATAAATTTCTCTAACATACCATTTATAGATTGTTAATCTCACTGTACATATCCAAATTTTAAACTGTAAATTTGTTAGAACATGACACCCATTACCATCATTTTAATAACACTAGCCATATGGAATCTTGCATGTTTACTGCTGGCTGAATATATGTAAACATAATATTCATAATGTGGCATAAGAAATACGTAAACATTAAATTGAACCTTATTCCAGTGTGTGTTTGTTTCTTGTTTATTTCTTTATTTCACAAGACGCATAAGTTGCCATATTAACAAATGTAAACAAACAGATATTAAAGTACACATTACTAAAGCCCAGTCATTGATACAATTGCTCTTTGCTGTCACTCTGTGTATTTATGATATATTCGAATACTGACACTATTAACATACACCAAATTGAAAGCATGGTAGTAATACATATCTTATTATTGTAAACATACATTTTTGTACGAATGCACATATTTCTTTACGTTTGTGTGTGTGTACAACTGTGTAAAACCCTACAGTATTGACAGATTTCCAAAACTACTTATTACGTACTGTTCCTACTGGCATTATAAATGCAGCTCTAGAATTGATTGCAAAACACCTTCGATTGGTTCTGTTGTTGTTGATTCATCCATTAAGCAAATACATACACAGTAGGCGTTTAGCTTGTTTGAAAAGGCCAGTCTTTGCAAACCGTCGAAGGGTTTGAGAGTTGATAATGCTATTGTGGTTAACATGTGGGTAGTAAGATTATATGTACGAACGTAAATATTGCTCTGTCACTGTGTGTGTTAACATATGGATAGCAAGATACTGTGTAGAAGATTAAAGCTTGGTGTCAGTCTGTTAATATAATGATAGTGAGAAACTATGTAGGACATTAAAGCTCTGCGTTAGACTGCTAACAAGCTTGCGGTTGGTGTGCTAACATGTGAATAGTAACATATCATGAAGAAGATTAAAGCTTGGTGTCAATCTGCTAATATGTTGATAGTGAGATACTATGTAGGACATCAAAGCTCTGCGTTAGACTGCTAACAAGCTTGCGGTTGGTATGCTAACATGTAAATAGTAAAATATCACGTAGAAGATTAAAGATTGGTGTCAATCTGCTAATATGTTGATAGTGAGATACTATGTAGGACATCAAAGCTCTGTGTTAGACTGCTAACAAGCTTGCGGTTGGTGTGCTAACATGTTAATAGTAAAATATCATGTAGAAGATTAAAGATTGGTGTCAATCTGCTAATATGTTGATAGTGAGATACTATGTAGGACATCAAAGCTCTGCGTTAGAATGCTAACAAGCTTGCGGTTGGTGTGCTAACATGTGAATAGTAAAATATCATGTAGAAGATTAAAGCTTGGTGTCAATCTGCTAATATGTTGATAGTGAGATACTATGTAGGACATTAAAGCTGAGTGTTAGTCTACTAACATGTGGATAGTAAGATATTTTCAAGACAGTAAATCTCCAAGTTGGTTTGCATCTGTTGATTTGGAAATAGTAAGACCTTATGTAAGAGATTTAAGCTCAGTATCTGACTCCTAACATGTGGATAGTAAGATAATATGTACACCATTAAATCTTAGTGTCTATCTGTTAATATGTAGATAAAGAGATAATATGTAGGACATTAAAACTCAATTTTAGTCCTCTAGCGTGCAAAAATTCTTTATTCCTCTTTGCGTTCAGGATCCTTTGGTCATGTTATATCTGCAAGCCAGTAATCATGATGCAGTCCATAATCTTTACCAGGACATAGTGGCTGCACCATATCTTTTGCCTCAGCTCTGCATTCTTTGGTATCTCATTTCACTAAAACACAGTGAAAGTAAAATGCTATGTAGAACACACATTTTGGTGTTGGTCTGTTAATTTATGGATTGTAGGTACTACGTAAGACTGTAAAATTACATGGCGATCTACATATGTTGCCATGTGGATAGTAAAGTAAAATGTAAGGTATCCAATCCTAGTATTGGTCAGTTATCAAATGGATTGTAAGATAATATTTAGGGTATCAAATCTTGGTGCTGGTCTGTTAACATGTGGATGGTAAAATAATATGTAGGGTATCAAATCTTGGTGCTGGTCTGTTAACATGTGGATGGTAAGATAATATTTAGTGTAGCAAATCTTGGTGCTGGTCTGTCGACATGTGGATGGTAAGATAGTATGTATAACAGTAAAGCTAAGTGTTCTTCTGGCATGGGGATTCAAAGATAAAATGTAGGGCTTTGAAGCACAGTGTGGATCTATTAACATGTGATTAGTAGTATAATATGTACAACATTAACGGACATGGTCAGTTAGTTGAGAGGTGGAAAGTAAGATACTATGTGGGACAGTAGAGTTTGTTGTCCGTCTACTTCTTTTGTCCTGTGAATATCAAGATAATATAAAGGACATTGAACCACGGTGTTATTCTGTTTGCACTGTGATAGTCAAATAAAATAATTAAGTCTACTGCATCTCTTTTTGGGGGGAAAGGAAGATACTTTTATTTTGGCGATAAGGCTCAGTGTGGGTTTGTTAATGTATTGATAGTAAAAATTTATTTAGAACATTACAGCTCGTTGTTGGTCTATTGACATGCGGACAGCAGGATGCTGTTTAGGAAATTTATTATTGGTTTCTGTTTGTTAACAAATGGAAGGTCTCACACTTAATAGGACAGAAAAGCTCAGTGTTGGTCTGTTAATACATGTGAACTGTAAGATATTGTGTAGGACACATGTTCTCAGTGTTGGTCTGTTAATACATGTGAACTGTAAGATATTGTGTAGGACATATGTTCTCAGTGTTGGTCTGTTAATACATGTGAACTGTAAGACATTGTGTAGGACACGTGTTCTCTGTGTTGGTCTGTAAACATGATGATTAGTAAGATATTATGTATGACATTACAACTCAGTGTTGATGTTTTATCAAGGGGAAAGATAATATATACAACTTTACATCTCGGCTGTTATGCGTTGACATTTGAATATTAAGAAAATATGTAGGACATGAAAGCTCACTGTTCGTATGCTAACAAGTGGATAGTACAATACTATGAGGTAAAGTAATGCTAGCTGTCATTCTGTTAAAACGCGGATAGTAAGATACTATGTAGGACATTACTGCTCTGTGTTGGTATTTTGACCTGGGGATAGTAAGATACTATAAAGGACATTACAGATCAGTGTTGGTCTGTTAACAAGCGGAGAGTAAGATACTATGTAGGACATTACTACTCAGTTTTGGTCTGTTTACCCGGGGGAAAAAATATACTATTTAGGACACCTATTCATGAGGTTGGTTTGTTTTCATGTGGATAGTGAGAAAATATATACAACATTATTTCTCAGTTGATGTATATTAACATGTGGATATTAAGAAAATAAGTAGGACATGAAAGTTCACTGTCTGTGTGTTTTGAAGTGGGTAGTTTGATGTTATGTAGAAAAGTGAAGATTGCTTTCATTCTGTTATAACGTGTGGATAGTAAAACAATAGGTAGGACATTACAGATTTGTGTCAGACTGCTATCTTTGTACAGAAATATAAAAAGTAGGTCATTTAAGCTTTGTGTTAGTATGTTAACTTCTGGACAGTAAGATTACATGTAGGACATTAACAAATGGGAATGGTTTGTAAACATGCAAACAGTTAATGCTACATAGGACAATAAAACTCAGTGTCTGTGTGCTAACAGTTGTATAGTTAGATACTATGTACGTCATCTATGCCAAAAGCTCGGTTTTCGGCTATTAACATGCAAATTAGTAATGTACTATGTAGGACATTACAGCTTGTTGTCGGCCTGCTAAGATAGGGATAGTATGATACTTTACAGGACAATTATCTTGGTGTCCATCTGTTAATATACAGACAGTAAGATACTACCTAGGACCTTAAAGCTCAGTGTTAGCCTTCATCTTTTGTCATGCTGATACTAAGATTCTATGTAGGAGATTAAAAATCAGATTTGGTCTGTTGAAGAGGCGTCAGTGAGATATTTTATAGGACCGTCAAGCTCAGTTTAGATCTGGTAAAGTGGGGTCAGTAAGATATTATGTAGGACACTAATACTTTTAGGTAGGTTTGTTAACATGGGGATTGTAAAATGCTATGCAGGACCTTAAAGTTAGGTGACTGTTCGTGTATGTTACTGTTGGGATACTCAGATAGTATGTTAATATGTAGACAGTAAGATGCTATGTATCGCATTAAATCTAAAGAATTGGTTGGTTATATGAGGACATTAAGATAATATATAGGACACTGAAGCTTAGTGTAATTCTGTTGACATGGTGACAGTTTGTTTGTTTGTTTGTTTTTTTGAGTTCGCCTTATTTCTCTAATCGCCAAGGTGGTGTACATTGTACGGTGGTTTTTATTTTGCGCCTGTCGGCCAAGTGCTACCAACTTCAACATGCATTTTATGTAAGGGTCTGCTTCCTCTTGCATTTTCTAAGAATTCGCTTCCTTGGGGTAACGGCGCTGTGATGGGGATTGAATCCAGCACCTATGGGTTTTGAGCCGGGCCACTTAACCACTAGGCCACACCGTCCCCATGGTGACAGTAAGATAATATGTAGGATATTAGCGAATAGCATCGGTCTGTTAACATTTAGATAGTAAGATTTTATGTAGTACATTACAGATTGCTATTAGGTCTGCTAACATTTAGAAAGATAGATTTTATATTAGGACATTACAGCTTTGTGTTAGTCTGTTGACATGGAGACTGTAAAATGCTATGAATGACATTAAAACATGTGGATAGTACAATATCATGTAGGATAGCAAAGCTCAGAGTCGGGCTGATGACATGGGTACAGTAAGATATCTTCTTCGAAGTACGCTGTCAGACATCAACGTGAATTTGTTGAAGAAGAAGAAGTAAGATAGTGTGTAGGACATTAAAATTTACTGTCGGTTTGTTAACACGTGGATAGTAAGATATTATTTTTAACAGTAAAGCATGGTGTCTGCTTGTTAACATGTGGATAGTAAGATATTATGTAGGACATTCAAGCTCTGTGTTGGCCAGTTGACTTGTGGATAGTAAGATATTCTGTAGGACATTCAAGCTCTGTGTTGGCCAGTTGACTTGTGGATAGTAAGATACTCTGTAGGACATTCAAGCTCTGTGTTGGCCAGTTGACTTGTGAATAGTAAGATACTCTGTAGGATGTTCAAGCTCTGTGTTGGCCAGTTGACTTGTGAATAGTAAGATACTCTGTAGGACATTGAAGCTCTGTGTTGGCCAGTTGACTTGTGAATAGTAAGATACTCTGTAGGACATTTAAGCTCTGTGTTGGCCAGTTGACTTGTGAATAGTAAGATACTCTGTAGGACATTCAAGCACCTGTGTTGGCCAGTTGACTTGTGAATAGTAAGATATTCTGTAGGACATTCAAGCTCTGTGTTGGCCAGTTGACTTGTGAATAGTAAGATACTATGTAGGACATTCAAGCTCTGTGTGTTGGCCAGTTGAATTGTGAATAGTAAGATACTCTGTAGGACATTCAAGCTCTGTGTTGGCCAGTTGACTTTTGAATAGTAAGATATTATGTAGGACATTAAAGCTCTGTGTTGGCAAGTTGACTTGTGAATAGTAAGATACTCTGTAGGACATTCCAGCTCTGTGTTGGCCAGTTGACTTGTGAATAGTAAGATACCCTGTAGGACATTCAAGCTCTGTGTTGGCCTGTTGACATGTGAATAATAAGATACTCTGTAGGACATTCAAGCTCTGTGTTGGCCAGTTGACTTGTGAATAGTAAGATACTCTGTAGGACATTCAAGCTCTGTGTTGGCCAGTTGACTTGTGAATAGTAAGATACTCTGTAGGACATTCAAGCTCTGTGTTGGCCAGTTGACTTGTAAATAGTAAGATACTCTGTAGGACATTCAAGCTCTGTGTTGGCCAGTTGAATTGTGAATAGTAAGATACTCTGTAGAACATTCAAGCTCTGTATTGGCCAGTTGACTTGTGAATAGTATGATACTCTGTAGGACATTCAAGCTCTGTGTTGGCCAGTTGAATTGTGAATAGTAAGATTCTCTGTAGGACATTAAAGCTCTGTGTTGGCCAGTTGACTTGTGAATAGTATGATACTCTGTAGGACATTCAAGCTCTGTGTTGGCCAGTTGACTTGTGAATAGTAAGATACTCTGTAGGACATTGAAGCTCTGTGTTGGCCAGTTGACTTGTGAATAGTAAGATACTCTGTAGGACATTCAAGCTCTGTGTTGGCCAGTTGACTTGTGAATAGTAAGATACTCTGTAGGACATTCAAGCACCTGTGTTGGCCAGTTGACTTGTGAATAGTAAGATATTCTGTAGGACATTCAAGCTCTGTGTTGGCCAGTTGACTTGTGAATAGTAAGATACTATGTAGGACATTCAAGCTCTGTGTGTTGGCCAGTTGAATTGTGAATAGTAAGATACTCTGTAGGACATTCAAGCTCTGTGTTGGCCAGTTGACTTTTGAATAGTAAGATATTCTGTAGGACATTCAAGCTCTGTGTTGGCAAGTTGACTTGTGGATAGTAAGATATTCTGTAGGACATTCAATCTCTGTGTTGGCCAGTTGACTTGTGAATAGTAAGATACTCTGTAGGACATTCAAGCTCTGTGTTGGCCAGTTGACTTGTGAATAGTAAGATATTATGTAGGACATTCAAGCTCTGTGTTGGCCAGTTGACTTGTGGATAGTAAGATATTCTGTAGGACATTCAAGCTCTGTGTTGGCCATTTGACTTGTGAATAGTAAGATATTCTGTAGGACATTCAAGCTCTGTGTTGGCCAGTTGACTTGTGGATAGTAAGATATTATGTAGGACATTCAAGCTCTGTGTTGGCCAGTTGACTTGTGAATAGTAAGATACTCTGTAGGACATTCAAGCTCTGTGTTGGCCAGTTGACTTGTGAATAGTAAGATACTCTGTAGGACATTCAAGCTCTGTGTTGGCCAGTTGACTTGTGAATAGTAAGATACTCTGTAGGACATTCAAGCTCTGTGTTGGCCAGTTGACTTTTGAATAGTAAGATACTCTGTAGGACATTCAAGCTCTGTGTTGGCCAGTTGAATTGTGAATAGTAAGATACTCTGTAGGACATTCAAGCTGTGTGTTGGCCAGTTGTCTTGTGAATAGTATGATACTATGTAGGACATTCAAGCTCTGTGTTGGCCAGTTGACTTGTGAATAGTAAGATACTCTGTAGGACATTCAAGCTCTGTGTTGGCCAGTTGACTTGTGAATAGTAAGATACTCTGTAGGATGTTCAAGCTCTGTGTTGGCCAGTTGACTTGTGAATAGTAAGATACTCTATAGGACATTCAAGCTCTGTGTTGGCCAGTTGACTTGTGAATAGTAAGATATTCTGTAGGACATACCATCTCTGTGTTGGCCAGTTGACTTGTGAATAGTAAGATACTCTGTAGGACATTCAAGCTCTGTGTTAGCCAGTTGAATTGTGAATAGTAAGATACTCTGCAGGACATTCCAGCTCTGTGTTGGCCAGTTGACTTGTGAATAGTAAGATATTCTGTAGGACATTCAAGCTCTGTGTTGGTCAGTTGACTTGTGAATTGTAAGATACTATATAGGACATTCAAGCTCTGTGTTGGGCAGTTGACTTGTGAATAGTAAGATACTCTGTAGGACATTCAAGCTCTGTGTTGGCCTGTTGACATGTGGATAGTAAGATATTCTGTAGGACATTAAAGCTCTGTGTTGGCCTGTTAACATTGGGTTAGTAAGATACTCTGTAGGACATTCAAGCTCTGTGTTTGCCTGTTATCATGTGTATAGTAAGATACTCTGTAGCACATTAAAGCTCTGTATTGGCCTGTTGACATGTGGATAGTAAGATACTCTGTAGGATATTCAAGCTATGTGTTTGCCTGTTGATATGTGGATATTAAAATACTGTGTAGGACATTCAAGCTCTATTTTTGCCTGTTAACATGTGGAAAGTAAGATACTCTGTAGGAAATTGAAGCTCTGTCTTGGTCTGTTGACATGTGGATAGTAAGATATTCTGTAGGACATTCAAGCTCTGTGTTGGCCTGTTAACATTTGGTTAGTAAGATTCTCTGTAGGACATTCAAGCTCTGTGTTTGCCTGTTAACATGTGGATAGTAAGATACACTGTAGAACATTAAAGCTCTGTATTGGCCAGTTGACTTGTGAATAGTAAGATACTCTGTAGGACATTCAAGCTCTGTGTTGGCCTGTTGACATGTGGATAGTAAGATACTCTGTAGGACATTCAAGCTATGTGTTTGCCTGTTGACATGTGGATAGTAAAATACTCTGTAGGACATTCAAGCTTTATGTTGGACTGTTGACATGTAGAAAGTAAGATACTTCATAAGACATTTAAACTCTGTGTTGGCCTGTTAACATAGTGGCAATAAGGAACTATGTAGGACATCAATGTTTTGGGTAAGTTTAACATCTGGATAGTGGATACTGTGCAGTGCATTCAATCTAGAGTTGGTTTGTTAATATGTGGATTGTAAGATCCTGTGTAAGACATTAAAGCTGTCTGTCAATCTGATGCCATTGGGATTGTTCAATACTTTGAAGAACAATAAAACTTGGTATTGGTCTGTTAATATATAGATAGCAAATTACAATGTAGGACTGTAAAGTTTCGAGTCAGTGAACTTATGTTTAATGGGGATAGTGCGATACTTTGTAGGACAATACCGTTTATTGTCTGTATGTTAATATTCATATAGTAAGGTATTATATAAAAGACTGTTACCATGTGCTTGGGTAGATACTGTGTAGGACATCAAAATTTAATGCTGGTATGATAGTCTGTGGATAGTAAGATACTATATATATGACATTAAAACTTGATGTAGCATAGTAATATACTAGCTTGTTCTGTAATGCCTATGGTGAGTTTGTTAAAATATGGATAGTAAGATACTAGTTAGAACTGTAATGCCTAGGGTCAGTTTGTTAACATGTGGATAGCAAGATACTATTTCCATAGTGTCGGTCTGTACATTATATAAATTGCTGAGCGATTATAGTAGTAAAACTGGGAGAGTTCAAAACGTAGTTCCCCCATGTTCCAGTCTCTCTCTTATCGCCTGTGGAGTATAAAAAATAGATAGGAATGGTTAAAATACCGCTATGGAACAAAATCAAGAACCTAACCTACGTTAGATACAGAAATTACATACAATGAGACTAAAGCATTCATCAGGGCAACGTACAGTGCAAAATGAAAGAAAAAAAACGACACCCTGGCCACATAGATTTTCATTCTCCGGCTACGCACAGGTCACAGCAGTCTGAGATGTCATCTGTACAACAAGTTCAATTCAAGATTGGTACTACAGACCTTCGTGCCTGCGGCACAGCCCCCATGAAGGCAGAACATATTTTGCAGTCATGTCCACAGTATACCGACAAAAGAAGTAGCATTTGGCAACAGCTAGTGTCCTCCCACGAGAAGCTGTACTGAAGCGTAGAGAGCCTTGAGTCGACTGATGACTTCGTTAGAGTCATTGAAGTTGATGTCTGAAGACGCACGAAAAAGAAGAAGAAGAAATGAACCAGTCGATGCTTCCCGTTGGATCCACTACTAGGGATATGCATGTTTACATTCTGATTCGCATTATTCGTTTATAGGTCTAGTGATATTGCGAGCTTAATATCTGAGTAGCAAAATGCCCCTTTGTCGCTATGTGCATTCACAAGCAAAAACAACTAGTATTCTCTGTATAAGCAACAAATGTTCTCTAGCCCACTGTATGGACGGCGTACTACAGTAAACATCCCGAATGATTCTGGATCTTTGGGTATGGCAATGACAAAAATAGGACCAATGTCCTACATAGAGCATGTCATAAGAGGCGACTAACTGTGTGACATGACACAACACCGGCCATGCTTAGTTGGTTTGTTAAGAGCAGCATAGATGGCGCCTAACAGGCTCCGTGTCAAGTTGGTCTAGTGTTTGAGTCTTTTAAGATGGACTCGCAGATCTATTAACCAAACTTCTTGGCACTTGTCTTAACACAGCGGAGTAATAAGCTGCTCGAGCCTAACACGCTAAGCAGGAAATCCTCATCCCTCCTTTATCCAGCTCACACCACAGCTGGGACCTCCACAGGGTCATCTTCCCTTGTAGAATTACAGGTCTACTAAGACTAAGATTAATATAAACACATAATCTTACAAATACTATTTCTTTTGTTGCAGATTCTGCACTTTACACTATACGCAATACAAGACCTCACCACTAATGGAGTCTCCCGCGGAACACCTGGCTGAGACATTTCGATTCTACTCCGTCTTCCTCCACGCTGCCCGAGACTCACCAAACGTTGCCGTGGACGATCAACACGAAAGACAATGGTTGAGTATGAGGATTACCTGACTTGACTTAAAACACAAGGCAACGACTCTAGCTGGCCATCTATCTTTTCGGCCCACCCCCATGACATCAGAACACATTTTACAGCCCTGCCCATCGTTTACCGACAAGAAGTAGCATTTGGCAACAACCAGTGTCCTTCCACGAGTATCTGTACAGAAGTGCTCGGACCCTCAAGTCAACTGCTGCCTTCGTTAGAGTAATTGAATTCGAGGTCTGAAGACGAACAAGGAAGATCTCTTTTCTTGACATTTTTCGCGCCAGCCGAAGCACATCAGTACAAGTACAGTCAACCTCCATCAAGATGACTTCAGCAAAAAGCTTTGCATGATCTTGCAGTAGGAGTTTATGTAACAGTTTACTTGCATGTTGAGGTTGCTATCCTCATGCACAACTCTCTTTAGTCATGCATTTCAATACATGCATGGAGTTCAATCAATCAAATCAGAACAAAAAGGCATAGCTTCAAATTAAATAAAGAAAGGTCAAGATTGGATATTTGGAAATATTTCTTTAGTCAGAGAGGGGTGAATGCTTGGAATGCATTTCCAAGAAAGTGATGGAAACAGAGGCAGTTGATGCATTTAAGAATACATTGGATGCGCATAGCTTATTGAGCAAGGAAATGTAAATGAAACTGGTTGCGTACATACTCTGCATAGTCTTCTAAACCAGTATAAAGACGTTAAGTTAAGTTTAATCAAGATCACTCATCTCTTTTTGTTGAAGCACAGGTCCAGCATTGTATTTGACTTACCATAACCAGCTTTTAGGAAAGACTTTTTCTAGTTATTTGCAGTAGGGTAGCGATAATTTGTACATTTTGAGATTGCCACATCCATGGACAACTCTTAGTCCTCGCGTTCAACATGCAATGAATGTTTTGGCCACTCAGGAGAAATACATACATAGCTCACCTTAAGATTGTTTGCCCTTGACCTACTGTGACAGTATTCTGTGGCGGTTATATTCTACCATTCTCAGTAAGGGACCCCGGATACACTATGAGAGGTCATGTTATTGATAGATTTGAAACAAGCAGCGATAACGATAGAAAAGATATGAATTTGGAATTGCATGTGTTAAGCTTTTATAGAAGTGTTCATACGTGGTTGCGAAGTTTCGATGGCTCACAAACAAAACATGTATGTGTTCAGATTCCTGATCTGACAGGGTCGTACACCTATTAAATTTCGTGCTGAATATGGTTTAACCAGGCTCTAAAGTGCAAAACACAGAACAATATACTGCCTCTTAGGAACCACGGTAAACGAGGCCCAAAAAAAAGAAATATAGCTTTTTAGTGTTTTCTCCAGTATCGCATTCTGTTTTTTTATTATATGGCTTGCTGGCTTAGGGTCGTTCGTTCTCAATCTTGCACCACCAAGCCCTGATATGGCTTAAGTAGCAGAATGTTGTCCAGAGAACGGAATGCAAATGTGCTGATCGGTGTGGACTGCACAGAACACGGCCAGGCACTTGAGCATCCGTGGTCAACCACTGCACCCGAGCTCATATCTAGTCGTCCTGACTTTGTCTTGCCACTGGTTAAAGTTGGCAAAAAGTAAAGGCTCGTGATGGACGAAAAACATTGTGATTGACCCTGACGCAACGTCCTGGACAATATGGTGTGCTTGACCGGACTAGCGTCTCAGTTACCAACAGATATTATCTTAAATATCACTAACCTCTAGCTGATTGCTAGCATAACCGGCACTTCTGAAATTATGCAATGATGTTTATAAATGAAAATAGTATTTGCTAGATCTACGTCAACAATAAAGTCACATATATTTTTGTATACCATAAAATGCATTATTACAAAGCACAAAAAATCGCTGACTTTCATCATTATCATCACTATTATCATCATCATCATCATCATCTTCATCATCATCATCATCATGTTGCATGTCATTTGCAGAAAATCATTTTCACAACAACCGATCTGTAACTCGATCTCAAGCCAGAAGTATCGCCTCTATCGTTGTCATCGTCAGGACCTCCGTGATGTCTTGTTTCCATCTTTTCATCGGTCTGCTTCAGCCCCACTTTCCAAGCACCAAACCCTCCTGTATCGTTCTTTCTAGGTCAGTATGGCGTTTGATGTGGTCAAACTATTATACAGCAAAGCAAGTGGTCATTTTCACAGACAACCTAGCAGTGAAATGGCCCTCAAGAGCCCAGTGATTAAAAAAAAAGCAGTCCAATGGACACCAGCCCACTCAGACATTCCAGGCAACGGGGAGGCGGACAGGCTCGTCAGAGAGCGAGGAATGCTGCAGCAGAGTGATACAGACATCACATACAATGAAACTAAAGCATTCATCAGGACAACGTACAGTGCAAAATGGAAAATAGGATCACATAGAAAACGATGCCTACCATCAACTCTCCAGGCGAGACCAGGTGATCATTTTCCGGCTACGCACAGGTCACAACAGACTCAGATGCCATCTGTACAACAAGTTCAAGATTGGCACTACAGAGATTTTTGCCTGCGGCACAGCCCCCATGAAGGCATAATATATTTTGCAGTCATGTCCGCTGTATACCGACAAAAGAAGTAACAATTGGCAACAGCCAGTGTCCTTCTACGAGAAGCTGTACGGAAGCGTACAGAGCCTTTAATCGACTGCTGCCTTTGTTAAAATCATTGAAGCTGAGGTATGAAGACGAACGAAGAAGCAGAAGAAACTATTTTAGCTTTCGAGACAAGCTGTTGTTTACTAACCAATTTTGCTTGAAATTAAGTAGGATCTATAGTATATATATATATATCTCTTTATCTATATCTCAAGCAGATGTGGATATATTGAGATCGGATTTAGATAAAATTCGAGAGGGGTTTGTAGGTTCGCAAATGGAGTTTAATGTAGATAAATGTACAGTCATCCACATGGGTAGATCCGATATGAAACATAATTACATAATGGGAGAGAACAATATTAGAAAGATAGATAAGGAAAGGGACTTGGAAGTTATACTAGATCATACAGGTAAGGTGAGTGAGAAAATTCAGGTAGGAATTAAAAAGGCAAATGCAATGTTATGTATGATAAACATAAATATTAAACATAGGAGCAAGGAAGTGATAGTCAAACTGTATAAAACATTAGTTAGACCTAGATTGGAGTTATATGTACAGGCGTGGAGTCATTATCATAGAGGGGATACAAACATGCTGGAAAGAATACAAAAAAGCGCGACATAGCTGATAGTGGGATTGCAGAATTACAGTTATGAGGAAAAACCGGCCTAGTGTCTAGAAGAGAGAAGAATTCGTGGTGACTTAATACAGGCTTATAAGATGATCAGAGGAAAGGATAAATTAGACTATAACAAGTTTTTAAAAAAAAACAACAGCCACCAAAATAGAACAAGAGGGCATAGTTATACATTAACTAAAGAGAGGTCCAGATTCGATATTAGGAAATCTTTTTTTAATTAGAGAGTGGTGAATGCTTGGAATGCATTGCCAAGGGAGGTAGTGGAAGGAAGGACAGTTAATGCATTTAAGAATCAATTGGATGCGCATAGCTTTTAGAGCAAGGTGATGAAATGAAACTGTATGTATACAGATTCTGCAGAGTATTCTAAACCAGTTTAAGGACGTTAAGCTAAGTTAAGGATATCTGCATATTTCCTTTTTGCTATCCATTGTATTTTGAGCACTTTTCTATAGTCCTTTAGTTCAAAAGATGCAATCCTTTTCTTAAGTGTTTGTGTGGGGGTCCACGTTTCACATCCGTATGTCTTCATCGGTATAATGCAAGTTAACAGAATAGTTATTTTCATTTTATTAATGTTCTGTCATCAGTTTCTCATTTTATTGAACCTCTGCATTGCCGTAGCCATTGGCGCTTATAACTGACCGAGGTACTCAAAGCTTGTGACTTTCTCTATCTTCTGTTGTTCTAAAAAAACTTTAGGTTTGGTCTTTGCCTTGCCTGTGATCGTTATCTTGGTTGTACTTTAAATTCAGGTATAGATTTTGGACTTCGTTGAGTTGTGTTTACGCTCATCAGTACTTTTACATTTCGCTAGTTGTTAGACCCACCGGGCTAGATCGCACGTGGACACAGTCCTGGTGTGAACAGACTATCTACAATGCAGTTAGTAAACTAGCCTTATCTTGTAAAGCGAGCTATGCAAGTTTTCATTCCATTTCCAACAATATATATCTGCAAATATGGATTTTCGACATTTGTAGCATAAAAGAAAAACAAATCGAAACCGATTAGATGTCTAACATGGCAAACGTGTGGTTTGTACAACACAACAGTTGAATCCTCTTCAAGAAAGAGAAACAACAAGCCTTCACACGGTCAGCATTTCGTGATCTTTGTGACCCGTTCCTCAGCCTTGCATATATACGCAGCATGTTCATTCAAACAATAATGAAATTAACTTTCTTCTATTTTAAATGTATTGTGTTTCAATTAAAATTGTTAAGAAAGACACATATATCACATGTACTTTTGTGTTTGTTTTTTAACTATTTCTATATAACTGGTTCTTTGCTATTGTATTTTATGTATTTAAAAACATTATTCCGAGAAGGGGTACGTGACATACACTTGACAAGGGAGACCACAGAACACAAATGGCTAACAACTTTCCCTTAGACGTGTACAAAAACCTGTCTTGATATAGTCGCCATCACGGCCTGCGATGGACATCAGAACATGACACAACCGTTGAGTTACAGGAACAATTTGTATCTACAGTTAACATCATTTGCTGAATAAGAATGATCACCAATGGGCAGCAGCGTGCGGTGAACACCTTTCATGGCTTGGTTTTGAAGTTTGCTAATTTTATCAAAGTTCGCCTTTGCTGCTGTTGCCCATGCCGCAATGCCATATTCGAGAACTGGTCTCACTCTTCCAGTGTACAGTTTCGTCTGTTCCCCAACTTGTGCCAGCAAGTTTCCTCATGATTGCCATTCTTTGTCTGGCTCTCATTCGGTTTCTCTCGATCTGACTTTTCCATGTAATGCACCGATCAAATGTGACTCCCAGGTAGTTTTGGTTGCCGTTTGTCTGCAGATATTTGCCTTTAAGACTTATTTTGGTGTTCTGGGGTTTGTTTGAAAGCGAGAATATCGTACACGTTGTTTTTTCCTCATTTATTTTGACCAGCCATGAGTTCGCCCACTCCTCCAACGATGTTAGGGCCTGCTGCATCCGATTGCTTGCTATGGTGAGATTTTTTTCAGACGTCCACATAGCCAGATCGTCTGCAAACATGGAGCTGTAGACTCTTTTTGGTAGGTTCTCTGTGATATTGTTTATATACACCAGGAAAGGTGTTGGTGATAGTACTCCCCTTTGGTGTACTCCCTGCTCAAGTGTCACCTTTTTGCTCATCTGCTATTGTACTTGAACTATGGATGTTCTGTTTTCGAGGTAGTCGCTGATCCATCTGTACATTTTCCCACAAACTTCACTTCTTCGTAGTCTGACTTTAAGAAGACGAAAAAGAAGAGAAAGAAGAAGAAAAAGAAGAGAAAGAAAAAGAAGATAAACACGAGTAAATAGTACTACCTGATATTGCCCGAAGAAGATTTGAATGTTTAAATGAAGTATATTGTTAAAAAGCAACTAATCTGATTGGCAAACATCCGGCCAGTCTCTAAACCCTGATCTATGGGTGAGAGAGCTGGAGTGTGTACGCCAAACACGCCAGGAGGTTGAATCATTTCTAAATGACACATACTCCAAATTGGCTACAAGACCACATCACAAATAACTATACTCTTTTCATTACTACTACACTATTCATACACTTTTGTAGAAAGTTAAAGTGAGATAGACTGGCCAAGTTTCTCGAATGTCAAGTGAAAGGTTCCAAAAGAAATTTCTGTTTAGCGAGCTTTGCGCAGTAAGGCGATCACCTGGACGTCAATAAAGGCGATTCAGTGAATCCTGGCAGTAAATCGTTTAGCCTGAAAAAGGCGAGGCCAAAAAAGAGCCTTGCATGCAGTTAGCGAGGGTCGACGGGCGATCAGGTGGAAGTATAGAGTAGAAAGAAAACCAGCACCAGCTGGTGTTGGCTTAATCTGTCATGCACACATCCGCCCACAGACTTAAGGGCGCAGTATGACACATGATGATGTTGGTTATTCTCATCGACGGCGATAAGCCAATTATTATTGTCATGATCATATTTCTTCAAAATCAAGTAAATACCGGATCAAGATGGTGAGCAGCGCATGAGCTGCAGCGGTCATCGAGCCATAGCTGACTGATAGCGTAAGGGCTAGCGAACCGGAGCTGCCAAGGCCGTTCTACACGTCCGCGCAGTATTCTAGAAAACAGGCTGCAACAGAGCAGACTGGCTAAGGAGAAGGGATCGAAGAGGGAATGCTAACCCGGTACTCAAAAAATGCTTGCTGAAGTCGGATGTGTTGGACCGAAAGGGGCAAATATCGACATAACGCATTCCGTTCTCTGGACTGCGTTCTGCTACTTAGGCCCGTGTCAGGGTTTGGTAGCGAGAGATGGAGAACAAACGAAGCCAAGCCAAGACAAGTAAATACATTTAATATTTATCAGTTTATTGGCGTCTCAGTAACTGATCATCATGCGCCTGGCGCCCTGACGAAGTTTGCCCAGCTCTGTCTCCCGTATTTCGACACAGTCTACTATGGCTGCAAACGCCGGTACGTGAGTGGCAGTCCCTGTCGCAGATCGTACAACGGGGCAGAGGAGGCTGACTTGCCGGGGTGTTCCCCGATCTTTTCAGTCGTGCCCATTTCTCTGGATCCAGATGGCCTCTACAAGCGTCGGCAACTACTGTGCACCTCCCAACTGACTGTCTGCAATCGACTCAATCCTGAGCTTTCGGCTTGGATGTCGCATGACGTCATATCCATCTTGAATACGTCCTTGAATCGCGGTGTGGGGTAGTCGATTCCTTTAGCTGCAGTGATCAGTTGTCCATAAAATATATCATATAACAGCCTTTACAATGTATGTAAATATACACTCGCGAGCATACGACTACTCTAAGACAGATGTACAGAAGATGAAAGATACAGACAGCCACATAAACTGGAAAGATATTGTCAGAGGTACAGACGTTGAACAAGAGGCAGAGTGTTTCAAAACACTTTTAGAACAACTAAAAGTCGAATATGTTCCATGTATGAAGGTAAACACCAATCATAAAAAGTGGATTACTAGATTTGTAGCTAAATGTACAAGAGCTTAAAATAAAGCCTGGACAATGTATATAAAGGCAAGTAAATCAAAAGAAATATATTACAAATATTTGGACAAGCAAAACATAGCTCAGAAAGTAAATAAAGCAGCAAAAATAGACTTCGACAAAAACTTACTAATAGGATCAAGACTGATGGTGAAAGCTTCTTTTCTAATGTTAGAAATAAACAAAGACCTAAAGACAAGGTAGGCTTTCTTATAGACAGGACAGTGACAATAAGCAGAGAAAATATGGAGATAGCTAATCTAATAAATCAATACTTTTGCACAGCCTATACAAAAGAACACTCCTCCAAGATACCAGAGCCTATACATATTTTCAAATGTCAAATGGAAATAGTGCGATTAAAATCATTCTATATTACGGAGGAAATGGTTCTAAAAAGATTGGAAGGATTAAAAGTGGATAAATGTACAGATCAAGATGGTATCCATTCATCAATGCTATTTGAAGTATAGACTAACTAGTTAAGCCATTGGCTATATTATTTTCTCAATCACTTGCAAAATGGATTGTTCCAAGAGATTGGAAAGATGCAGGAGTGATTCCCTTATTCAAAAGAGGAAAGAAATCAGATCCAGCTAATTAAGTAAGTTTAACGTGCATAGTCTGTAAATTGTTAGAGTCAATAATGAAAGAAAACATTGTAATGCATCTAGACAGGTTAAATCTAATCAGAAATAGTCAGCATGTGTTTACTAGAGGGAGACCGTGCTTAACAAATCTATTGGAGTGCATGGAGGTGATTACTAAAATCATAGATAAGGGAGAACCAGTGGATGTTATTTATCTAGATTTTACAAAGGCTTTTGATATAGTACCTCATCAACGATTATTTAAAAAGTTAAAATCACATGGGATAGATGGGCAGGTTGCCGATTGGATTGAAAGTTGGTTAACGGGAAGAAGACAGCGATTGACATAAATAAGGAGTACTCTGAGTGGTGTGAAGTAAAAAATGGAACAAAATTACAGAATTGGCGAGAACAATACTAGAATGATAGATAACGAAAGGGACATAGAGGTAATAATAGAGCATACAGGTAAGGTGAGTGAGCAAGTCCAGGTAGCAGTGAATAAGTCAAATGCAACGTTAGGTATAATTAAAAAAGTAGAAATATTTAACATAGGAGTAATGAGGTGATTGACAAACTGTATAAAGCATTAGTTAGACCTAGATCGGAGTACTGTATACAGATGTGGAGTCCTTATCGTAGAAGAGCTATAAATATGCTGGAAAGGATACAAAGAATAGCGACAAAACTGATAGTGGGATTCCAGAATTACAGTTACGAGGAAAGACTCAGAAAAACCGGCCATTAGTGTCTAGAAAAGAGAAGAATTAAACCTGACTTAATCTAAGTTGATAAGATAATCACAGGAAAAGTTAAATTAGACTTTAACAAGTTTTTCAAAATACAACCACCAGCGAGAACAAGAGGGCACAGATACAAATTAAGTAACGAAAGGTCCAAATTGGACACAGGACATTTTTTAAAATTCAGACAGTGGTGAATGCTTGGAATGCTTTGCCCAAGGAAATAGTGGAGGCAGAGACAGTTAATGCATTTAAGAATAAATATGATGTACATAGTTATTAGAGCAGGGTAATGCAAATGGGACTGGTTGTCTACAGACTCTGATGAGTTTTCTAAACCAATATCAAAACGTTATGTTCAGTTAAGTTATGCCGTGTTTGTTAGCTTACTCAGTACGTTTTATGATTGTGCTAACTTTTTGTTTTACCGCTTCACATTGTTCTTTGTAGGACAATGTGCGATCCATTGTAATTCCTAGGTACTTAGGTGTATCTTTATGTTTAAGTTTATGCCCCTGCCAACTAATCTTTCAAACTCTCAAGGCTATTCTTGCATCCTGTTGCAGCCCGCCACTTAACGTCTTTTACAGGACGCACACAAAATTAATCTGACATATTACGGGCATTCTACAACAACAATAAATACAACAACAATAACAACAACATGCTGATATGGCTTTTGAAGTCAGGATATCGGCTATTTCATTCTTATAAACTATGCAGGAGGAATGATTTCAAGAAATGCTATCTCGGCATAGATAAAGTCACACACTAACTCTAACCACTTTCATAAAGCTGTAGAAACTGATTCACGTTTCTAATCGTGTTTACTTACTCTCAACTCTGTCAAATGATATTCTCATTAATAACTAAACCTGTACGTCGCTAAGTATCATTGAAGGAAGTGTGGCGACTACATGAGTTCGCCACCCCACCTCATAAAAAGCTGAGGCCTAGTACAGTGAAGTCTCTAACACTTCAACCTCGACATCAATGATTGCGAAAGGATTACCTTTTCCTTTTCATGTTAAAATCATTTACATCGAATACCAGTACAAAAGAAAGGAAAAGATAGAACAGATCCAAATTTGATACATGCCTATCAGTTTACTGAGCTGTGTGGGTAAACTGATGAAGCGTATGATAAACATCAGACTGATGTGGCACCTAGAAGAAAAACACATATTAATTCCACAGAAAGCAGGATTTAGACAACACAGATCCACCGAGGATCAAATCACTCTCATAGCGCAGAAAATAGAGGATGCTTACCAGGATAAAAAGCATACAGTAGCGGTTTTGGTGGATCTAGAGAAGGCATTTGACAAGGTGGGGAAAGAGGGACTTAAAGTCAAGCTATAAAGAAGTGAAGTATCTGGACAAATGTACAGATTGGTCAGCCACTATCTCGAAAACAGAACAGCCAGAGTTCAAGTACAAGGGACGATGAGTAAAAATGTGACACTGGAGCAGGGAGTACCCCAAAGGGGAGTACTGTCACCCACACTTTTTTCTGGTGTTTATAAACAACATAATAGTGAATATATTAAGAAGAGTCCACAGCTCCATGTTTGCAGACGATCTGGCTTTGTGGACCACTGAAGAAAATCTCACCATAGCAAACAATCGGATGCAGCAGGCCCTAACATCGCTGGAGTAGTGGACGATGAGGCAGACAGACTGGCTAAAGAAGGTGCAAGGTTACCACAACCAGAATCTAGTGTGACCTACGAAGAGTTAAAAAGGTTTATTAGGGCCAGATACATGGCCAAATGGGAAACAGAGCATACTGGCTACACAAAAAATGATGCCTACTACCAGTTGAACAGAAGAGAGCAGGTCGTGGTCTTCAGACTCCGCACAGGCCACAACAGACTGAGGTACCATCTCTTCAATAAACTGAAGAAAGGTGGTACTGACGAATGCACCTGTGGTACAGGGAAAATGACCGCGGAACATCTGCTGCAAAATTGCTCGACATACGAGAACCAGACAAAGCACATGTGGCCATCACCAGTGGCAACACTAGACAAGCTCTATGGCAGTGTCGACAGCCTCAGGATGACAGCTGCCTTCTTCGAAAAAATTCAAATTGACGTCTGACAGCGTACGAAGAAGAAGATTTACCTCGAATTGTTTTTAACATCTGCACAAATTAACAGTCATCTAACAATATTCATATTTCTGTTGTTCATCCTCTCTCTCTTTCTCTCTCTCTACTTTGGTCTTCTTGGTTCTCTGTACTCTCAGCAATCAATGCTGACTACCAACTAATGTGTGACAAATATGAACTGATGTGATCATATAAGACATTCCAATGTACCCCGCCCACTACCAGTTAAAGGCCAACACAAAATACAGAAGGGATTGAAGCTCACGAGCAAAAACATGCATTTAGAACGTGCCAACCGTAGCGACAATCCGCCCAAGAAACTTTTGATTATGTCAAGGAAAGAATGTCAGAATACAAACACAGCCAACTTGCTGTTTACATTCATGGATACATCGAGTAATATAAATATACTGTAGTCGGGGATGCTGTGGTAGAAACTTCTCTATAAGAGGTTTTAGCTTTTATCAGATGGGGATAGCCAGTTCCCTTCCTCGATGTCTTGGCTTACAATATCACTGATATATAAATTTATTTTTATTACCGCCAGGGATGAGGTACTAGAATCTTCATTGTTCTGATACACACACGAATCCATGAACTGGTCAATACGACATGATACCGCACAAATGACAACGGTCTGTGGTAGAAAAGGGCAAGTCTTCGTCACAGAATCCAGAAATTGAAACCTCTAATCAAACCAAAAACTTCAGGTTTTGTGAAAACCAATTCCTGTTCCTCTATCCTTTCTCCTAACAGTAAATCTGGTACTCGTTTACAGCTGGGTTGGCTGGAACAAGTTGCAGCCGGAAAGAAGCAGCCACTCTACCAACGATGTATCCTACGCTCTACATGTACATATAGTGTGGTCTTATGTTTCCTCTAATAACATGTCTTAATGGGAATCACACCTTTTCTTCTGCTTATCTCACGGAATAATCATTCTTTCATGGTTGTATGCTTAAACATCTATCTAATTGTTCTATTGTAGGTCAATGTTTTGTTATTATTATTGTCATGATTATTATCATCATCATCCTCATCATCTTCTATCAACTTGTGTCGTTAGAAGGCGTGGAAGGGGGTGTAGTTTTATGTCGTGTGCCCTCTTCGTCGCCGATGTTGTTGACATCAAGTGTTTTTTTAAACACAGCGAGGGACATAACCAAACAAATACAAAAAATATATAATTAAGAGTTATCCCATCATAAAAAATTTGCGTGAGAGGTTCTGACTTGGGCGTCTCCCCTCTTTATCCAGGTTACAAACCTTAGAACGAGTGAGCTATGGCCCTACACCAGAACCACATAGACGTGTACATTGGCATCTGTACACTGAAGGCGATAGGTGTTAATTATCCACCCGACCAAATTTCTCACGCTTGTTGTCGTCCTCGTGCACGACATATGGGGAGGAACAGCTCGCGACCCCGGGCGCTCGTCGGCGACGATTGTGACAGCAAAGCCGTGCTTATCACAAGAGCTGAACCTTGAACCTTGACCGGCGTCGAAGTCATGGAGCGAACTAGACAAGTAACTGGCAGAAGACAACACTGGCTGCTCCTGTAGCTGTTAATAGTAAGGTTAGAGTTAGCATATATGCTGATGCCTGTTTAAGTTAGCTCTGTTGTGGTGACAGCGACTCGCATATTGTTTTTAAAATGAATTTAATAATATTCATAAAATGCAAAAAAAAGTTAGAAATTTCCGAAAGGTAAATTTCGTATGGTATGCTCCATTATACGCAACCGTAACTATTATAAGTATTTGCTTTATTTTCATGTAATTATTAAATGATTTATATTATTGTAGTGCATTTATTACATCCCTTTCTTTTGAATACATTGCCCTTATGACGAAGTAATCATTGTCCGTGTAAATACAGTTCACTACTAGGTCGTGAAACTGTTATCTAGCTAATCAAAGATCCTGTGCTGAAAGTTGTTTATGGTTAAGCGTGTGTGCTACTTTTAAATTGTTCAAGCTTGGATATGTAAAAGCAAATGTATGTAGACTTTTATGTTATAAATTTCTCTAACATACCATTTATAGATTGTTAATCTCATTGTACATATCCAAATTTTAAACTGTAAATTTGTTAGAACATGACACCCATTACCATCATTTTAATAACACTAGCCATATGGAATCTTGCATGTTTACTGCTGGCTGAATATATGTAAACATAATATTCATAATGTGGCATAAGAAATACGTAAACATTAAATTGAACCTTATTCCAGTGTGTGTTTGTTTCTTGTTTATTTCTTTATTTCACAAGACGCATAAGTTGCCATATTAACAAATGTAAACAAACAGATATTAAAGTACAAATTACTAAAGCCCAGTCATTGATACAATTGCTCTTTGCTGTCACTCTGTGTATTTATGATATATTCGAATACTGACACTATTAACATACACCAAATTGAAAGCATGGTAGTAATACATATCTTATTATTGTAAACATACATTTTTGTACGAATGCACATATTTCTTTACGTTTGTGTGTGTGTACAACTGTGTAAAACCCTACAGTATTGACAGATTTCCAAAACTACTTATTACGTACTGTTCCTACTGGCATTATAAATGCAGCTCTAGAATTGATTGCAAAACACCTTCGATTGGTTCTGTTGTTGTTGATTCATCCATTAAGCAAATACATACACAGTAGGCGTTTAGCTTGTTTGAAAAGGCCAGTCTTTGCAAACCGTCGAAGGGTTTGAGAGTTGATAATGCTATTGTGGTTAACATGTGGGTAGTAAGATTATATGTACGAACGTAAATATTGCTCTGTCACTGTGTGTGTTAACATATGGATAGCAAGATACTGTGTAGAAGATTAAAGCTTGGTGTCAGTCTGTTAATATAATGATAGTGAGAAACTATGTAGGACATTAAAGCTCTGCGTTAGACTGCTAACAAGCTTGCGGTTGGTGTGCTAACATGTGAATAGTAACATATCATGAAGAAGATTAAAGCTTGGTGTCAATCTGCTAATATGTTGATAGTGAGATACTATGTAGGACATCAAAGCTCTGCGTTAGACTGCTAACAAGCTTGCGGTTGGTATGCTAACATGTAAATAGTAAAATATCACGTAGAAGATTAAAGATTGGTGTCAATCTGCTAATATGTTGATAGTGAGATACTATGTAGGACATCAAAGCTCTGCGTTAGACTGCTAACAAGCTTGCGGTTGGTATGCTAACATGTAAATAGTAAAATATCACGTAGAAGATTAAAGATTGGTGTCAATCTGCTAATATGTTGATAGTGAGATACTATGTAGGACATCAAAGCTCTGTGTTAGACTGCTAACAAGCTTGCGGTTGGTGTGCTAACATGTTAATAGTAAAATATCATGTAGAAGATTAAAGATTGGTGTCAATCTGCTAATATGTTGATAGTGAGATACTATGTAGGACATCAAAGCTCTGCGTTAGAATGCTAACAAGCTTGCGGTTGGTGTGCTAACATGTGAATAGTAAAATATCATGTAGAAGATTAAAGCTTGGTGTCAATCTGCTAATATGTTGATAGTGAGATACTATGTAGGACATTAAAGCTGAGTGTTAGTCTACTAACATATGGATAGTAAGATATTTTCAAGACAGTAAATCTCCAAGTTGGTTGGCATCTGTTGATTTGGAAATAGTAAGACCTTATGTAAGAGATTTAAGCTCAGTATCTGACTCCTAACATGTGGATAGTAAGATAATATGTACACCATTAAATCTTAGTGTCTATCTGTTAATATGTAGATAAAGAGATAATATGTAGGACATTAAAACTCAATTTTAGTCCTCTAGCGTGCAAAAATTCTTTATTCCTCTTTGCGTTCAGGATCCTTTGGTCATGTTATATCTGCAAGCCAGTAATCATGATGCAGTCCATAATCTTTACCAGGACATAGTGGCTGCACCATAGCTTTTGCCTCAGCTCTGCATTCTTTGGTATCTCATTTCACTAAAACACAGTGAAAGTAAAATGCTATGTAGAACACACATTTTGGTGTTGGTCTGTTAATTTATGGATTGTAGGTACTACGTAAGACTGTAAAATTACATGGCGATCTACATATGTTGCCATGTGGATAGTAAAGTAAAATGTAAGGTATCCAATCCTAGTATTGGTCAGTTATCAAATGGATTGTAAGATAATATTTAGGGTATCAAATCTTGGTGCTGGTCTGTTAACATGTGGATGGTAAAATAATATGTAGGGTATCAAATCTTGTTGCTGGTCTGTTAACATGTGGATGGTAAGATAATATTTAGTGTAGCAAATCTTGGTGCTGGTCTGTCGACATGTGGATGGTAAGATAGTATGTATAACAGTAAAGCTAAGTGTTCTTCTGGCATGGGGATTCAAAGATAAAATGTAGGGCTTTGAAGCACAGTGTGGATCTATTAACATGTGATTAGTAGTATAATATGTACAGCATTAACGGACATGGTCAGTTAGTTGAGAGGTGGAAAGTAAGATACTATGTGGGACAGTAGAGTTTGTTGTCCGTCTACTTCTTTTGTCCTGTGAATATCAAGATAATATAAAGGACATTGAACCACGGTGTTATTCTGTTTGCACTGTGATAGTCAAATAAAATAATTAAGTCTACTGCATCTCTTTTTGGGGGGAAAGGAAGATACTTTTATTTTGGCGATAAGGCTCAGTGTGGGTTTGTTAATGTATTGATAGTAAAAATTTATTTAGAACATTACAGCTCGTTGTTGGTCTATTGACATGCGGACAGCAGGATGCTGTTTAGGAAATTTATTATTGGTTTCTGTTTGTTAACAAATGGAAGGTCTCACACTTAATAGGACAGAAAAGCTCAGTGTTGGTCTGTTAATACATGTGAACTGTAAGATATTGTGTAGGACACATGTTCTCAGTGTTGGTCTGTTAATACATGTGAACTGTAAGATATTGTGTAGGACATATGTTCTCAGTGTTGGTCTGTTAATACATGTGAACTGTAAGACATTGTGTAGGACACGTGTTCTCTGTGTTGGTCTGTAAACATGATGATTAGTAAGATATTATGTATGACATTACAACTCAGTGTTGATGTTTTATCAAGGGGAAAGATAATATATACAACTTTACATCTCGGCTGTTATGCGTTGACATTTGAATATTAAGAAAATATGTAGGACATGAAAGCTCACTGTTCGTATGCTAACAAGTGGATAGTACAATACTATGAGGTAAAGTAATGCTAGCTGTCATTCTGTTAACACGCGGATAGTAAGATACTATGTAGGACATTACTGCTCTGTGTTGGTATTTTGACCTGGGGATAGTAAGATACTATAAAGGACATTACAGATCAGTGTTGGTCTGTTAACAAGCGGAGAGTAAGATACTATGTAGGACATTACTACTCAGTTTTGGTCTGTTTACCTGGGGGAAAAAATATACTATTTAGGACACCTATTCATGAGGTTGGTTTGTTTTCATGTGGATAGTGAGAAAATATATACAACATTATTTCTCAGTTGATGTATATTAACATGTGGATATTAAGAAAATAAGTAGGACATGAAAGTTCACTGTCTGTGTGTTTTGAAGTGGGTAGTTTGATGTTATGTAGAAAAGTGAAGATTGCTTTCATTCTGTTATAACGTGTGGATAGTAAAACAATAGGTAGGACATTACAGATTTGTGTCAGACTGCTATCTTTGTACAGAAATATAAAAAGTAGGTCATTTAAGCTTTGTGTTAGTATGTTAACTTCTGGACAGTAAGATTACATGTAGGACATTAACAAATGGGAATGGTTTGTAAACATGCAAACAGTTAATGCTACATAGGACAATAAAACTCAGTGATCTGTCTGCTAACAGTTGTATAGTTAGATACTATGTACGTCATCTATGCCAAAAGCTCGGTTTTCGGCTATTAACATGCAAATTAGTAATGTACTATGTAGGACATTACAGCTTGTTGTCGGCATGCTAAGATAGGGATAGTATGATACTTTACAGGACAATTATCTTGGTGTCCATCTGTTAATATACAGACAGTAAGATACTACCTAGGACCTTAAAGCTCAGTGTTAGCCTTCATCTTTTGTCATGCTGATACTAAGATTCTATGTAGGAGATTAAAAATCAGATTTGGTCTGTTGAAGAGGCGTCAGTGAGATATTTTATAGGACCGTCAAGCTCAGTTTAGATCTGTTAAAGTGGGGTCAGTAAGATATTATGTAGGACACTAATACTTTTAGGTAGGTTTGTTAACATGGGGATTGTAAAATGCTATGCAGGACCTTAAAGTTAGGTGACTGTTCGTGTATGTTACTGTTGGGATACTCAGATAGTATGTTAATATGTAGACAGTAAGATGCTATGTATCGCATTAAATCTAAAGAATTGGTTGGTTATATGAGGACATTAAGATAATATATAGGACACTGAAGCTTAGTGTAATTCTGTTGACATGGTGACAGTTTGTTTGTTTTTTTGTTTTTTTTGAGTTCGCCTTATTTCTCTAATCGCCAAGGTGGTGTACATTGTACGGTGGTTTTTATTTTGCGCCTGTCGGCCAAGTGCTACCAACTTCAACATGCATTTTATGTAAGGGTCTGCTTCCTCTTGCATTTTCTAAGAATTCGCTTCCTTGGGGTAACGGCGCTGTGATGGGGATTGAATCCAGCACCTTTGGGTTTTGAGCCGGGCCACTTAACCACTAGGCCACACCGTCCCCATGGTGACAGTAAGATAATATGTAGGATATTAGCGAATAGCATCGGTCTGTTAACATTTAGATAGTAAGATTTTATGTAGTACATTACAGATTGCTATTAGGTCTGCTAACATTTAGAAAGATAGATTTTATATTAGGACATTACAGCTTTGTGTTAGTCTGTTGACATGGAGACTGTAAAATGCTATGAATGACATTAAAACATGTGGATAGTACAATATCATGTAGGATAGCAAAGCTCAGAGTCGGGCTGATGACATGGGTACAGTAAGATATCTTCTTCGAAGTACGCTGCAGACATCAACGTGAATTTGTTGAAGAAGAAGAAGAAGTAAGATAGTGTGTAGGACATTAAAATTTACTGTCGGTTTGTTAACACGTGGATAGTAAGATATTATTTTTAACAGTAAAGCATGGTGTCTGCTTGTTAACATGTGGATAGTAAGATATTATGTAGGACATTCAAGCTCTGTGTTTGCCAGTTGACTTGTGGATAGTAAGATATTCTGTAGGACATTCAAGCTCTGTGTTGGCCAGTTGACTTGTGGATAGTAAGATACTCTGTAGGACATTCAAGCTCTGTGTTGGCCAGTTGACTTGTGAATAGTAAGATACTCTGTAGGATGTTCAAGCTCTGTGTTGGCCAGTTGACTTGTGAATAGTAAGATACTCTGTAGGACATTGAAGCTCTGTGTTGGCCAGTTGACTTGTGAATAGTAAGATACTCTGTAGGACATTCAAGCTCTGTGTTGGCCAGTTGACTTGTGAATAGTAAGATACTCTGTAGGACATTCAAGCACCTGTGTTGGCCAGTTGACTTGTGAATAGTAAGATATTCTGTAGGACATTCAAGCTCTGTGTTGGCCAGTTGACTTGTGAATAGTAAGATACTATGTAGGACATTCAAGCTCTGTGTGTTGGCCAGTTGAATTGTGAATAGTAAGATACTCTGTAGGACATTCAGGCTCTGTGTTGGCCAGTTGACTTTTGAATAGTAAGATATTATGTAGGACATTCAAGCTCTGTGTTGGCAAGTTGACTTGTGAATAGTAAGATACTCTGTAGGACATTCCAGCTCTGTGTTGGCCAGTTGACTTGTGAATAGTAAGATACCCTGTAGGACATTCAAGCTCTGTGTTGGCCTGTTGACATGTGAATAGTAAGATACTCTGTAGGACATTCAAGCTCTGTGTTGGCCAGTTGACTTGTGAATAGTAAGATACTCTGTAGGACATTCAAGCTCTATGTTGGCCAGTTGACTTGTGAATAGTATGATACTCTGTAGGACATTCAAGCTCTGTGTTGGCCAGTTGACTTGTGAATAGTAAGATATTCTGTAGGACATTCAAGCTCTGTGTTGGCAAGTTGACTTGTGGATAGCAAGATATTCTGTAGGACATTCAAGCTCTGTGTTGGCCAGTTGACTTGTGAATAGTAAGATACTCTGTAGGACATTCAAGCTCTGTGTTGGCCAGTTGACTTGTGAATAGTATGATACTCTGTAGGACATTCAAGCTCTGTGTTGGCCAGTTGAATTGTGAATAGTAAGATACTCTGTAGGACATTCAAGCTCTGTGTTGGCCAGTTGACTTGTGAATAGTAAGATACTCTGTAGGACAGTCAAGCTCTGTGTTGGCCAGTTGACTTGTGAATAGTAAGATACTCTGTAGGACATTCAAGCTCTGTGTTGGCCAGTTGACTTGTAAATAGTAAGATACTCTGTAGGACATTCAAGCTCTGTGTTGGCCAGTTGAATTGTGAATAGTAAGATACTCTGTAGGACATTCAAGCTCTGTGTTGGCCAGTTGACTTGTGAATAGTATGATACTCTGTAGGACATTCAAGCTCTGTGTTGGCCAGTTGAATTGTGAATAGTAAGATTCTCTGTAGGACATTAAAGCTCTGTGTTGGCCAGTTGACTTGTGAATAGTATGATACTCTGTAGGACATTCAAGCTCTGTGTTGGCCAGTTGACTTGTGAATAGTAAGATACTCTGTAGGACATTGACGCTCTGTGTTGGCCAGTTGACTTGGGAATAGTAAGATACTCTGTAGGACATTCAAGCTCTGTGTTGGCCAGTTGACTTGTGAATAGTAAGATACTCTGTAGGACATTAAAGCACCTGTGTTGGCCAGTTGACTTGTGAATAGTAAGATATTCTGTAGGACATTCAAGCTCTGTGTTGGCCAGTTGACTTGTGAATAGTAAGATACTATGTAGGACATTCAAGCTCTGTGTGTTGGCCAGTTGAATTGTGAATAGTAAGATATTCTGTAGGACATTCAAGCTCTGTGTTGGCCAGTTGACTTGTGGATAGTAAGATATTTTGTAGGACATTCAAGCTCTGTGTTGGCAAGTTGACTTGTGAATAGTAAGATACTCTGTAGGACATTCCAGCTCTGTGTTGGCCAGTTGACTTGTGAATAGTAAGATACCCTGTAGGACATTCAAGCTCTGTGTTGGCCTGTTGACATGTGAATAGTAAGATACTCTGTAGGACATTCAAGCTCTGTGTTGGCCTGTTGACATGTGGATAGTAAGATACTCTGTAGGACATTCAAGCTCTGTGTTGGCCAGTTGACTTGTGAATATTAAGATACTCTGTATGACATTCAAGCTCTGTGTTGGCCAGTTGACTTGTGAATAGTAAGATACTCTGTAGGACATTCAAGCTCTGTGTTGGCCAGTTGACTTATGAATATTAAGATACTCTGTAGGACATTCAAGCTCTGTGTTGGCCAGTTGACTTGTGAATAGTAAGATACTCTGTAGGACATTCAAGGTCTGTGTTGGCCAGTTGAATTGTGAATAGTAAGATACTTTGTAGGACATTCAAGCTCTGTGTTGGCCAGTTGACTTGTGAATAGTATGATACTCTGTAGGACATTCAAGCTCTGTGTTGGCCAGTTGACTTGTGAATAGTAAGATACTCTGTAGGACATTCAAGCTCTGTGTTGGCCAGTTGACTTGTGAATAGTAAGATATTATGTAGGACATTCAAGCTCTGTGTTGGCCAGTTGACTTGTGAATAGTAAGATACTCTGTAGGACATTCAAGCTCTGTGTTGGCCAGTTGACTTGTGAATAGTAAGATATTATGTAGGACATTCAAGCTCTGTGTTGGCCAGTTGACTTGTGAATAGTAAGATATTCTGTAGGACATTCAAGCTCTGTGTTGGCCATTTGACTTGTGAATAGTAAGATACTCTGTAGGACATTCAAGCTCTGTGTTGGCCAGTTGAATTGTGAATAGTAAGATACTCTGCAGGACATTCAAGCTCTGTGTTGGCCAGTTGACTTGTGAATAGTATGATACTCTGTAGGACATTCAAGCTCTGTGTTGGCCAGTTGACTTGTGAATAGTAAGATACTCTGTAGGACATTCAAGCTCTGTGTTGGCCAGTTGACTTGTGAATAGTAAGATACTCTGTAGGATGTTCAAGCTCTGTGTTGGCCAGTTGACTTGTGAATAGTAAGATACTATGTAGGACATTCAAGCTCTGTGTTGGCCAGTTGACTTGTGAATAGTAAGATATTCTGTAGGACATTCAAGCTCTGTGTTGGCCAGTTGACTTGTGAATAGTAAGATACTCTGTAGGACATTCAAGCTCTGTGTTAGCCAGTTGAATTGTGAATAGTAAGATACTCTGCAGGACATTCAAGCTCTGTGTTGGCCAGTTGACTTGTGAATAGTAAGATATTCTGTAGGACATTCAAGCTCTGTGTTGGCCAGTTGACTTGTGAATTGTAAGATACTATATAGGACATTCAAGCTCTGTGTTGGGCAGTTGACTTGTGAATAGTAAGATACTCTGTAGGACATTCAAGCTCTGTGTTGGCCTGTTGACATGTGGATAGTAAGATACTCTGTAGGAAATTAAAGCTCTGTCTTGGTCTGTTGACATGTGGATAGTAAGATATTCTGTAGGACATTCAAGCTCTGTGTTTGCCTGTTAACATGTGGATAGTAAGATACACTGTAGAACATTAAAGCTCTGTATTGGCCAGTTGACTTGTGAATAGTAAGATACTCTGTAGGACATTCAAGCTCTGTGTTGGCCTGTTGACACGTGGATAGTAAGATACTCTGTAGGACATTCAAGCTATGTGTTTGCCTGTTGACATGTGGATAGTAAAATACTCTGTAGGACATTCAAGCTCTATGTTGGACTGTTGACATGTAGAAAGTAAGATACTTCATAAGACATTTAAACTCTGTGTTGGCCTGTTAACATAGTGGCAATAAGGAACTATGTAGGACATCAATGTTTTGGGTAAGTTTAACATCTGGATAGTGGATACTGTGCAGTGCATTCAATCTAGAGTTGGTTTGTTAATATGTGGATTGTAAGATCCTGTGTAAGACATTAAAGCTGTCTGTCAATCTGATGCCATTGGGATTGTTCAATACTTTGAAGAACAATAAAACTTGGTATTGGTCTGTTAATATATAGATAGCAAATTACAATGTAGGACTGTAAAGTTTCGAGTCAGTGAACTTATGTTTAATGGGGATAGTGCGATACTTTGTAGGACAATACCGTTTATTGTCTGTATGTTAATATTCATATAGTAAGGTATTATATAAAAGACTGTTACCATGTGCTTGGGTAGATACTGTGTAGGACATCAAAATTTAATGCTGGTATGATAGTCTGTGGATAGTAAGATACTATATATATGACATTAAAACTTGATGTAGCATAGTAATATACTAGCTTGTTATGTAATGCCTATGGTGAGTTTGTTAAAATATGGATAGTAAGATACTAGTTAGAACTGTAATGCCTAGGGTCAGTTTGTTAACATGTGGATAGCAAGATACTATTTCCATAGTGTCGGTCTGTACATTATATAAATTGCTGAGCGATTATAGTAGTAAAACTGGGAGAGTTCAAAACGTAGTTCCCCCATGTTCCAGTCTCTCTCTTATCGCCTGTGGAGTATAAAAAATAGATAGGAATGGTTAAAATACCGCTATGGAACAAAATCAAGAACCTAACCTACGTTAGATACAGAAATTACATACAATGAGACTAAAGCATTCATCAGGGCAACGTACAGTGCAAAATGAAAGAAAAAAAACGACACCCTGGCCACATAGATTTTCATTCTCCGGCTACGCACAGGTCACAGCAGTCTGAGATGTCATCTGTACAACAAGTTCAATTCAAGATTGGTACTACAGACCTTCGTGCCTGCGGCACAGCCCCCATGAAGGCAGAACATATTTTGCAGTCATGTCCACAGTATACCGACAAAAGAAGTAGCATTTGGCAACAGCTAGTGTCCTTCCACGAGAAGCTGTACAGAAGCGTAGAGAGCCTTGAGTCGACTGATGACTTCGTTAGAGTCATTGAAGTTGATGTCTGAAGACGCACGAAAAAGAAGAAGAAGAAATGAACCAGTCGATGCTTCCCGTTGGATCCACTACTAGGGATATGCATGTTTACATTCTGATTCGCATTATTCGTTTATAGGTCTAGTGATATTGCGAGCTTAATATCTGAGTAGCAAAATGCCCCTTTGTCGCTATGTGCATTCACAAGCAAAAACAACTAGTATTCTCTGTATAAGCAACAAATGTTCTCTAGCCCACTGTATGGACGGCGTACTACAGTAAACATCCCGAATGATTCTGGATCTTTGGGTATGGCAATGACAAAAATAGGACCAATGTCCTACATAGAGCATGTCATAAGAGGCGACTAACTGTGTGACATGACACAACACCGGCCATGCTTAGTTGGTTTGTTAAGAGCAGCATAGATGGCGCCTAACAGGCTGCGTGTCAAGTTGGTCTAGTGTTTGAGTCTTTTAAGATGGACTCGCAGATCTATTAACCAAACTTCTTGGCACTTGTCTTAACACAGCGGAGTAATAAGCTGCTCGAGCCTAACACGCTAAGCAGGAAATCCTCATCCCTCCTTTATCCAGCTCACACCACAGCTGGGACCTCCACAGGGTCATCTTCCCTTGTAGAATTACAGGTCTACTAAGACTATGATTAATATAAACACATAATCTTACAAATACTATTTCTTTTGTTGCAGATTCTGCACTTTACACTATACGCAATACAAGACCTCACCACTAATGGAGTCTCCCGCGGAACACCTGGCTGAGACATTTCGATTCTACTCCGTCTTCCTCCACGCTGCCCGAGACTCACCAAACGTTGCCGTGGACGATCAACACGAAAGACAATGGTTGAGTATGAGGATTACCTGACTTGACTTAAAACACAAGGCAACGACTCTAGCTGGCCATCTATCTTCTCGGCCCACCCCCATGACATCAGAACACATTTTACAGCCCTGCCCATCGTTTACCGACAAGAAGTAGCATTTGGCAACAACCAGTGTCCTTCCACGAGTATCTGTACAGAAGTGCTCGGACCCTCAAGTCAACTGCTGCCTTCGTTAGAGTAATTGAATTCGAGGTCTGAAGACGAATAAGGAAGATCTCTTTTCTTGACATTTTTCGCGCCAGCCGAAGCACATCAGTACAAGTACAGTCAACCTCCATCAAGATGACTTCAGCAAAAAGCTTTGCATGATCTTGCAGTAGGAGTTTATGTAACAGTTTACTTGCATGTTGAGGTTGCTATCCTCATGCACAACTCTCTTTAGTCACGCATTTCAATACATGCATGGAGTTCAATCAATCAAATCAGAACAAAAAGGCATAGCTTCAAATTAAATAAAGAAAGGTCAAGATTGGATATTTGGAAATATTTCTTTAGTCAGAGAGGGGTGAATGCTTGGAATGCATTTCCAAGAAAGTGATGGAAACAGAGGCAGTTGATGCATTTAAGAATACATTGGATGCGCATAGCTTATTGAGCAAGGAAATGTAAATGAAACTGGTTGCGTACATACTCTGCATAGTCTTCTAAACCAGTATAAAGACGTTAAGTTAAGTTTAATCAAGATCACTCATCTCTTTTTGTTGAAGCACAGGTCCAGCATTGTATTTGACTTACCATAACCAGCTTTTAGGAAAGACTTTTTCTAGTTATTTGCAGTAGGGTAGCGATAATTTGTACATTTTGAGATTGCCACATCCATGGACAACTCTTAGTCCTCGCGTTCAACATGCAATGAATGTTTTGGCCACTCAGGAGAAATACATACATAGCTCACCTTAAGATTGTTTGCCCTTGACCTACTGTGACAGTATTCTGTGGCGGTTATATTCTACCATTCTCAGTAAGGGACCCCGGATACACTATGAGAGGTCATGTTATTGATAGATTTGAAACAAGCAGCGATAACGATAGAAAAGTTATGAATTTGGAATTGCATGTGTTAAGCTTTTATAGAAGTGTTCATACGTGGTTGCGAAGTTTCGATGGCTCACAAACAAAACATGTATGTGTTCAGATTCCTGATCTGACAGGGTCGTACACCTATTAAATTTCGTGCTGAATATGGTTTAACCAGGCTCTAAAGTGCAAAACACAGAACAATATACTGCCTCTTAGGAACCACGGTAAACGAGGCCAAAAAGAAAGAAATATAGCTTTTTAGTGTTTTCTCCAGTATCGCATTCTGTTTTTTTATTATATGGCTTGCTGGCTTAGGGTCGTTCGTTCTCAATCTTGCACCACCAAGCCCTGATATGGCTTAAGTAGCAGAATGTTGTCCAGAGAACGGAATGCAAATGTGCTGATCGGTGTGGACTGCACAGAACACGGCCAGGCACTTGAGCATCCGTGGTCAACCACTGCACCCGAGCTCATATCTAGTCGTCCTGACTTTGTCTTGCCACTGGTTAAAGTTGGCAAAAAGTAAAGGCTCGTGATGGACGAAAAACATTGTGATTGACCCTGACGCAACGTCCTGGACAATATGGTGTGCTTGACCGGACTAGCGTCTCAGTTACCAACAGATATTATCTTAAATATCACTAACCTCTAGCTGATTGCTAGCATAACCGGCACTTCTGAAATTATGCAATGATGTTTATAAATGAAAATAGTATTTGCTAGATCTACGTCAACAATAAAGTCACATATATTTTTGTATACCATAAAATGCATTATTACAAAGCACAAAAAATCGCTGACTTTCATCATTATCATCACTATTATCATCATCATCATCATCATCTTCATCATCATCATCATCATGTTGCATGTCATTTGCAGAAAATCATTTTCACAACAACCGATCTGTAACTCGATCTCAAGCCAGAAGTATCGCCTCTATCGTTGTCATCGTCAGGACCTCCGTGATGTCTTGTTTCCATCTTTTCATCGGTCTGCTTCAGCCCCACTTTCCAAGCACCAAACCCTCCTGTATCGTTCTTTCTAGGTCAGTATGGCGTTTGATGTGGTCAAACTATTATACAGCAAAGCAAGTGGTCATTTTCACAGACAACCTAGCAGTGTAATGGCCCTCAAGAGCCCAGTGATTAAAAAAAAAGCAGTCCAATGGACACCAGCCCACTCAGACATTCCAGGCAACGGGGAGGCGGACAGGCTCGTCAGAGAGCGAGGAATGCTGCAGCAGAGTGATACAGACATCACATACAATGAAACTAAAGCATTCATCAGGACAACGTACAGTGCAAAATGGAAAATAGGATCACATAGAAAACGATGCCTACCATCAACTCTCCAGGCGAGACCAGGTGATCATTTTCCGGCTACGCACAGGTCACAACAGACTCAGATGCCATCTGTACAACAAGTTCAAGATTGGCACTACAGAGATTTTTGCCTGCGGCACAGCCCCCATGAAGGCATAATATATTTTGCAGTCATGTCCGCTGTATACCGACAAAAGAAGTAACAATTGGCAACAGCCAGTGTCCTTCTACGAGAAGCTGTACGGAAGCGTACAGAGCCTTTAATCGACTGCTGCCTTTGTTAAAATCATTGAAGCTGAGGTATGAAGACGAACGAAGAAGCAGAAGAAACTATTTTAGCTTTCGAGACAAGCTGTTGTTTACTAACCAATTTTGCTTGAAATTAAGTAGGATCTATAGTATATATATATATCTCTTTATCTATATCTCAAGCAGATGTGGATATATTGAGATCGGATTTAGATAAAATTCGAGAGGGGTTTATAGGTTCGCAAATGGAGTTTAATGTAGATAAATGTACAGTCATCCACATGGGTAGATCCAATATGAAACATAATTACATAATGGGAGAGAACAATATTAGAAAGATAGATAAGGAAAGGGACTTGGAAGTTATACTAGATCATACAGGTAAGGTGAGTGAGAAAATTCAGGTAGGAATTAAAAAGGCAAATGCAATGTTATGTATGATAAACATAAATATTAAACATAGGAGCAAGGAAGTGATAGTCAAACTGTATAAAGCATTAGTTAGACCTAGATTGGAGTTATATGTACAGGCGTGGAGTCATTATCATAGAGGGGATACAAACATGCTGGAAAGAATACAAAAAAGCGCGACATAGCTGATAGTGGGATTGCAGAATTACAGTTATGAGGAAAAACCGGCCTAGTGTCTAGAAGAGAGAAGAATTCGTGGTGACTTAATACAGGCTTATAAGATGATCAGAGGAAAGGATAAATTAGACTATAACAAGTTTTTAAAAAAAAACAACAGCCACCAAAATAGAACAAGAGAGCATAGTTATACATTAACTAAAGAGAGGTCCAGATTCGATATTAGGAAATATTTTTTTAATTAGAGAGTGGTGAATGCTTGGAATGCATTGCCAAGGGAGGTAGTGGAAGGAAGGACAGTTAATGCATTTAAGAATCAATTGGATGCGCATAGCTTTTAGAGCAAGGTGATGAAATGAAACTGTATGTATACAGATTCTGCAGAGTATTCTAAACCAGTTTAAGGACGTTAAGCTAAGTTAAGGATATCTGCATATTTCCTTTTTGCTATCCATTGTATTTTGAGCACTTTTCTATAGTCCTTTAGTTCAAAAGATGCAATCCTTTTCTTAAGTGTTTGTGTGGGGGTCCACGTTTCACATCCGTATGTCTTCATCGGTATAATGCAAGTTAACAGAATAGTTATTTTCATTTTATTAATGTTCTGTCATCAGTTTCTCATTTTATTGAACCTCTGCATTGCCGTAGCCATTGGCGCTTATAACTGACCGAGGTACTCAAAGCTTGTGACTTTCTCTATCTTCTGTTGTTCTAAAAAAACTTTAGGTTTGGTCTTTGCCTTGCCTGTGATCGTTATCTTGGTTGTACTTTAAATTCAGGTATAGATTTTGGACTTCGTTGAGTTGTGTTTACGCTCATCAGTACTTTTACATTTCGCTAGTTGTTAGACCCACCGGGCTAGATCGCACGTGGACACAGTCCTGGTGTGAACAGACTATCTACAATGCAGTTAGTAAACTAGCCTTATCTTGTAAAGCGAGCTATGCAAGTTTTCATTCCATTTCCAACAATATATATCTGCAAATATGGATTTTCGACATTTGTAGCATAAAAGAAAAACAAATCGAAACCGATTAGATGTCTAACATGGCAAACGTGTGGTTTGTACAACACAACAGTTGAATCCTCTTCAAGAAAGAGAAACAACAAGCCTTCACACGGTCAGCATTTCGTGATCTTTGTGACCCGTTCCTCAGCCTTGCATATATACGCAGCATGTTCATTCAAACAATAATGAAATTAACTTTCTTCTATTTTAAATGTATTGTGTTTCAATTAAAATTGTTAAGAAAGACACATATATCACATGTACTTTTGTGTTTGTTTTTTAACTATTTCTATATAACTGGTTCTTTGCTATTGTATTTTATGTATTTAAAAACATTATTCCGAGAAGGGGTACGTGACATACACTTGACAAGGGAGACCACAGAACACAAATGGCTAACAACTTTCCCTTAGACGTGTACAAAAACCTGTCTTGATATAGTCGCCATCACGGCCTGCGATGGACATCAGAACATGACACAACCGTTGAGTTACAGGAACAATTTGTATCTACAGTTAACATCATTTGCTGAATAAGAATGATCACCAATGGGCAGCAGCGTGCGGTGAACACCTTTCATGGCTTGGTTTTGAAGTTTGCTAATTTTATCAAAGTTCGCCTTTGCTGCTGTTGCCCATGCCGCAATGCCATATTCGAGAACTGGTCTCACTCTTCCAGTGTACAGTTTCGTCTGTTCCCCAACTTGTGCCAGCAAGTTTCCTCATGATTGCCATTCTTTGTCTGGCTCTCATTCGGTTTCTCTCGATCTGACTTTTCCATGTAATGCACCGATCAAATGTGACTCCCAGGTAGTTTTGGTTGCCGTTTGTCTGCAGATATTTGCCTTTAAGACTTATTTTGGTGTTCTGGGGTTTGTTTGAAAGCGAGAATATCGTACACGTTGTTTTTTCCTCATTTATTTTGACCAGCCATGAGTTCGCCCACTCCTCCAACGATGTTAGGGCCTGCTGCATCCGATTGCTTGCTATGGTGAGATTTTTTTCAGACGTCCACATAGCCAGATCGTCTGCAAACATGGAGCTGTAGACTCTTTTTGGTAGGTTCTCTGTGATATTGTTTATATACACCAGGAAAGGTGTTGGTGATAGTACTCCCCTTTGGTGTACTCCCTGCTCAAGTGTCACCTTTTTGCTCATCTGCTATTGTACTTGAACTATGCATGTTCTGTTTTCGAGGTAGTCGCTGATCCATCTGTACATTTTCCCACAAACTTCACTTCTTCGTAGCTTGACTTTAAGAAGACGAAAAAGAAGAGAAAGAAGAAGAAAAAGAAGAGAAAGAAAAAGAAGATAAACACGAGTAAATAGTACTACCTGATATTGCCCGAAGAAGATTTGAATGTTTAAATGAAGTATATTGTTAAAAAGCAACTAATCTGATTGGCAAACATCCGGCCAGTCTCTAAACCCTGATCTATGGGTGAGAGAGCTGGAGTGTGTACGCCAAACACGCCAGGAGGTTGAATCATTTCTAAATGACACATACTCCAAATTGGCTACAAGACCACATCACAAATAACTATACTCTTTTCATTACTACTACACTATTCATACACTTTTGTAGAAAGTTAAAGTGAGATAGACTGGCCAAGTTTCTCGAATGTCAAGTGAAAGGTTCCAAAAGAAATTTCTGTTTAGCGAGGTTTGCGCAGTAAGGCGATCACCTGGACGTCAATAAAGGCGATTCAGTGAATCCTGGCAGTAAATCGTTTAGCCTGAAAAAGGCGAGGCCAAAAAGGAGCCTTGCATGCAGTTAGCGAGGGTCGACGGGCGATCAGGTGGAAGTATAGAGTAGAAAGAAAACCAGCACCAGCTGGTGTTGGCTTAATCTGTCATGCACACATCCGCCCACAGACTTAAGGGCGCAGTATGACACATGATGATGTTGGTTATTCTCATCGACGGCGATAAGCCAATTATTATTGTCATGATCATATTTCTTCAAAATCAAGTAAATACCGGATCAAGATGGTGAGCAGCGCATGAGCTGCAGCGGTCATCGAGCCATAGCTGACTGATAGCGTAAGGGCTAGCGAACCGGAGCTGCCAAGGCCGTTCTACACGTCCGCGCAGTATTCTAGAAAACAGGCTGCAACAGAGCAGACTGGCTAAGGAGAAGGGATCGAAGAGGGAATGCTAACCCGGTACTCAAAAAATGCTTGCTGAAGTCGGATGTGTTGGACCGAAAGGGGCAAATATCGACATAACGCATTCCGTTCTCTGGACTGCGTTCTGCTACTTAGGCCCGTGTCAGGGTTTGGTAGCGAGAGATGGAGAACAAACGAAGCCAAGCCAAGACAAGTAAATACATTTAATATATTTAATGGCGCCCTGACGAAGTTTGCCCAGCTCTGTCTCCCGTATTTCGACACAGTCTACTATGGCTGCAAACGCCGGTACGTGAGTGGCAGTCCCTGTCGCAGATCGTACAACGGGGCAGAGGAAGCTGACTTGCCGGGGTGTTCCCCGATCTTTTCAGTCGTGCCCATTTCTCTGGATCCAGATGGCCTCTACAAGCGTCGGCAACTACTGTGCACCTCCCAACTGACTGTCTGCAATCGACTCAATCCTGAGCTTTCGGCTTGGATGTCGCATGACGTCATATCCATCTTGAATACGTCCTTGAATCGCGGTGTGGGGTAGTTGATTCCTTTAGCTGCAGTGATCAGTTGTCCATAAAATATATCATATAACAGCCTTTACAATGTATGTATATATACAGTCGCGAGCATACGACTACTCTAAGACAGATGTACAGAAGATGAAAGATACAGACAGCCACATAAACTGGAAAGATATTGTCAGAGGTACAGACGTTGAACAAGAGGCAGAGTGTTTCAAAACACTTTTAGAACAACTAAAAGTCGAATATGTTCCATGTATGAAGGTAAACACCAATCATAAAAAGTGGATTACTAGATTTGTAGCTAAATGTACAAGAGCTTAAAATAAAGCCTGGACAATGTATATAAAGGCAAGTAAATCAAAAGAAATATATTACAAATATTTGGACAAGCAAAACATAGCTCAGAAAGTAAATAAAGCAGCAAAAATAGACTTCGACAAAAACTTACTAATAGGATCAAGACTGATGGTGAAAGCTTCTTTTCTAATGTTATAAATAAACAAAGACCTAAAGACAAGGTAGGCTTTCTTATAGACAGGACAGTGACAATAAGCAGAGAAAATATGGAGATAGCTAATCTAATAAATCAATACTTTTGCACAGCCTATACAAAAGAACACTCCTCCAAGATACCAGAGCCTATACATATTTTCAAATGTCAAATGGAAATAGTGCGATTAAAATCATTCTATATTACGGAGGAAATGGTTCTAAAAAGATTGGAAGGATTAAAAGTGGATAAATGTACAGATCAAGATGGTATCCATTCATCAATGCTATTTGAAGTATAGACTAACTAGTTAAGCCATTGGCTATATTATTTTCTCAATCACTTGCAAAATGGATTGTTCCAAGAGATTGGAAAGATGCAGGAGTGATTCCCTTATTCAAAAGAGGAAAGAAATCAGATCCAGCTAATTAAGTAAGTTTAACGTGCATAGTCTGTAAATTGTTAGAGTCAATAATGAAAGAAAACATTGTAATGCATCTAGACAGGTTAAATCTAATCAGAAATAGTCAGCATGGGTTTACTAGAGGGAGACCGTGCTTAACAAATCTATTGGAGTGCATGGAGGTGATTACTAAAATCATAGATAAGGGAGAACCAGTGGATGTTATTTATCTAGATTTTACAAAGGCTTTTGATATAGTACCTCATCAACGATTATTTAAAAAGTTAAAATCACATGGGATAGATGGGCAGGTTGCCGATTGGATTGAAAGTTGGTTAACGGGAAGAAGACAGCGATTGACATAAATAAGGAGTACTCTGAGTGGTGTGAAGTAAAAAATGGAACAAAATTACAGAATTGGCGAGAACAATACTAGAATGATAGATAACGAAAGGGACATAGAGGTAATAATAGAGCATACAGGTAAGGTGAGTGAGCAAGTCCAGGTAGCAGTGAATAAGTCAAATGCAACGTTAGGTATAATTAAAAAAGAAGAAATATTTAACATAGGAGTAATGAGGTGATTGACAAACTGTATAAAGCATTAGTTAGACCTAGATCGGAGTACTGTGTACAGATGTGGAGTCCTTATCGTAGAAGAGCTATAAATATGCTGGAAAGGATACAAAGAATAGCGACAAAACTGATAGTGGGATTCCAGAATTACAGTTACGAGGAAAGACTCAGAAAAACCGGCCATTAGTGTCTAGAAAAGAGAAGAATTAAACCTGACTTAATCTAAGTTGATAAGATAATCACAGGAAAAGTTAAATTAGACTTTAACAAGTTTTTCAAAATACAACCAACTGGTTGTCTACAGACTCTGATGAGTTTTCTAAAATATCAATATCAAAACGTTATGTTCAGTTAAGTTATGCCGTGTTTGTTAGCTTACTCAGTACGTTTTATGATTGTGCTAACTTTTTGTTTTACCGCTTCACATTGTTCTTTGTAGGACAATGTGCGATCCATTGTAATTCCTAGGTACTTAGGTGTATCTTTATGTTTAAGTTTATGCCCCTGCCAACTAATCTTTCAAACTCTCAAGGCTATTCTTGCATCCTGTTGCAGCCCGCCACTTAACGTCTTTTACAGGACGCACACAAAATTAATCTTACATATTACGGGCATTCTACAACAACAATAAATACAACAACAATAACAACAACATGCTGATATGGCTTTTGAAGTCAGGATATCGGCTATTTCATTCTTATAAACTATGCAGGAGGAATGATTTCAAGAAATGCTATCTCGGCATAGATAAAGTCACACACTAACTCTAACCACTTTCATAAAGCTGTAGAAACTGATTCACGTTTCTAATCGTGTTTACTTACTCTCAACTCTGTCAAATGATATTCTCATTAATAACTAAACCTGTACGTCGCTAAGTATCATTGAAGGAAGTGTGGCGACTACATGAGTTGGCCACCCCACCTCATAAAAAGCTGAGGCCTAGTACAGTGAAGTCTCTAACACTTCAACCTCGACATCAATGATTGCGAAAGGATTACCTTTTCCTTTTCATGTTAAAATCATTTACATCGAATACCAGTACCAAAGAAAGGAAAAGATAGAACAGATCCAAATTTGATACAGGCCTATCAGTTTACTGAGCTGTGTAGGTAAACTGATGAAGCGTATGATAAACATCAGACTGATGTGGCACCTAGAAGAAAAACACATATTAATTCCACAGAAAGCAGGATTTAGACAACACAGATCCACTGAGGATCAAATCACTCTCATAGCGCAGAAAATAGAGGATGCTTACCAGGAGAAAAAGCATACAGTAGCGGTTTTGGTGGATCTAGAGAAGGCATTTGACAAGGTGGGGAAAGAGGGACTTAAAGTCAAGCTATAAAGAAGTGAAGTATCTGGACAAATGTACAGATTGGTCAGCCACTATCTCGAAAACAGAACAGCCAGAGTTCAAGTACAAGGGAAGATGAGTAAAAATGTGACACTGGAGCAGGGAGTACCCCAAAGGGGAGTACTGTCACCCACACTTTTTTCTGGTGTTTATAAACAACATAATAGAGAATATATTAAGAAGAGTCTACAGCTCCATGTTTGCAGACGATCTGGCTTTGTGGACCACTGAAGAAAATCTCACCATAGCAAACAATCGGATGCAGCAGGCCCTAACATCGCTGGAGTAGTGGATGATGAGGCAGACAGACTGGCTAAAGAAGGTGCAAGGTTACCACAACCAGAATCTAGTGTGACCTACGAAGAGTTAAAAAGGTTTATTAGGGCCAGATACATGGCCAAATGGGAAATAGAGCATACTGGCTACACAAAAAATGATGCCTACTACCAGTTGAACAGAAGAGAGCAGGTCGTGGTCTTCAGACTCCGCACAGGCCACAACAGACTGAGGTACCATCTCTTCAATAAACTGAAGAAAGGTGGTACTGACGAATGCACCTGTGGTACAGGGAAAATGACCGCGGAACATCTGCTGCAAAATTGCCCGACATACGAGAACCAGACAAAGCACATGTGGCCATCACCAGTGGCAACACTAGACAAGCTCTATGGCAGTGTCGACAGCCTCAGGATGACAGCTGCCTTCTTCGAAAAAATTCAAGTTGACGTCTGACAGCGTACGAAGAAGAAGATTTACCTCGAATTGTTTTTAACACCTGCACAAATTAACAGTCATCTAACAATATTCATATTTCTGTTGTTCATCCTCTCTCTCTTTCTCTCTCTCTACTTTGGTCTTCTTGGTTCTCTGTACTCTCAGCAATCAATGCTGACTACCAACTAATGTGTGACAAATATGAACTGTTGTGATCATATAAGACATCCCAATGTACCCCGCCCACTACCAGTTAAAGGCCAACACAAAATACAGAAGGGATTGAAGCTCACGAGCAAAAACATGCATTTAGAACGTGCCAACCGTAGCGACAATCCGCCCAAGAAACTTTTGATTATGTCAAGGAAAGAATGTCAGAATACAAACACAGCCAACTTGCTGTTTACATTCATGGATACATCGAGTAATATAAATATACTGTAGTCGGGGATGCTGTGGTAGAAACTTCTCTATAAGAGGTTTTAGCTTTTATCGGATGGGGATAGCCAGTTCCCTTCCTCGATGTCTTGGCTTACAATATCTATTGTAGGTCAATGTTTTGTTATTATTATTGTCATGATTATTATCATCATCATCCTCATCATCTTCTATCAACTTGTGTCGTTAGAAGGCGTGGAAGGGGGTGTAGTTTTATGTCGTGTGCCCTCTTCGTCGCCGATGTTGTTGACATCAAGTGTTTTTTTAAACACAGCGAGGGACATAACCAAACAAATACAAAAAATATATAATTAAGAGTTATCCCATTATAAAAAATTTGCGTGAGAGGTTCTCGCTTGGGCGTCTCCCCTCTTTATCCAGGTTACAAACCTTAGAACGAGTGAGCTATGGCCCTACACCAGAACCACATGGACGTGTACATTGGCATCTGTACACTGAAGGCGATAGGTGTTAATTATCCACCCGACCAAATTTCTCACGCTTGTTGTCGTCCTCGTGCACGACATATGGGGAGGAACAGCTCGCGACCCCGGGCGCTCGTCGGCGACGATTGTGACAGCAAAGCCGTGCTTATCACAAGAGCTGAACCTTGAACCTTGACCGGCGTCGAAGTCATGGAGCGAACTAGACAAGTAACTGGCAGAAGACAACACTGGCTGCTCCTGTAGCTGTTAATAGTAAGGTTAGAGTTAGCATATATGCTGATGCCTGTTTAAGTTAGCTCTGTTGTGGTGACAGCGACTCGCATATTGTTTTTAAAATGAATTTAATAATATTCATAAAATGCAAAAAAAAGTTAGAAATTTCCGAAAGGTAAATTTCGTATGGTATGCTCCATTATACGCAACCGTAACTATTATAACTATTTGCTTTATTTTCATGTAATTATTAAATGATTTATATTATTGTAGTGCATTTATTACATCCCTTTCTTTTGAATACATTGCCCTTATGACGAAGTAATCATTGTCCGTGTAAATACAGTTCACTACTAGGCCGTGAAACTGTTATCTAGCTAATCAAAGATCCTGTGCTGATAGTTGTTTATGGTTAAGCGTGTGTGCTACTTTTAAATTGTTCAAGCTTGGATATGTAAAAGCAAATGTATGTAGACTTTTATGTTATAAATTTCTCTAACATACCATTTATAGATTGTTAATCTCATTGTACATATCCAAATTTTAAACTGTAAATTTTTTAGAACATGACACCCATTACCATCATTTTAATAACACTAGCCATATGGAATCTTGCATGTTTACTGCTGGCTGAATATATGTAAACATAATATTCATAATGTGGCATAAGAAATACGTAAACATTAAATTGAACCTTATTCCAGTGTGTGTTTGTTTCTTGTTTATTTCTTTATTTCACAAGACGCATAAGTTGCCATATTAACAAATGTAAACAAACAGATATTAAAGTACACATTACTAAAGCCCAGTCATTGATACAATTGCTCTTTGCTGTCACTCTGTGTATTTATGATATATTCGAATACTGACACTATTAACATACACCAAATTGAAAGCATGGTAGTAATACATATCTTATTATTGTAAACATACATTTTTGTACGAATGCACATATTTCTTTACGTTTGTGTGTGTGTACAACTGTGTAAAACCCTACAGTATTGACAGATTTCCAAAACTACTTATTACGTACTGTTCCTACTGGCATTATAAATGCAGCTCTAGAATTGATTGCAAAACACCTTCGATTGGTTCTGTTGTTGTTGATTCATCCATTAAGCAAATACATACACAGTAGGCGTTTAGCTTGTTTGAAAAGGCCAGTCTTTGCAAACCGTCGAAGGGTTTGAGAGTTGATAATGCTATTGTGGTTAACATGTGGGTAGTAAGATTATATGTACGAACGTAAATATTGCTCTGTCACTGTGTGTGTTAACATATGGATAGCAAGATACTGTGTAGAAGATTAAAGCTTGGTGTCAGTCTGTTAATATAATGATAGTGAGAAACTATGTAGGACATTAAAGCTCTGCGTTAGACTGCTAACAAGCTTGCGGTTGGTGTGCTAACATGTGAATAGTAACATATCATGAAGAAGATTAAAGCTTGGTGTCAATCTGCTAATATGTTGATAGTGAGATACTATGTAGGACATCAAAGCTCTGCGTTAGACTGCTAACAAGCTTGCGGTTGGTATGCTAACATGTAAATAGTAAAATATCACGTAGAAGATTAAAGATTGGTGTCAATCTGCTAATATGTTGATAGTGAGATACTATGTAGGACATCAAAGCTCTGTGTTAGACTGCTAACAAGCTTGCGGTTGGTGTGCTAACATGTTAATAGTAAAATATCATGTAGAAGATTAAAGATTGGTGTCAATCTGCTAATATGTTGATAGTGAGATACTATGTAGGACATCAAAGCTCTGCGTTAGAATGCTAACAAGCTTGCGGTTGGTGTGCTAACATGTGAATAGTAAAATATCATGTAGAAGATTAAAGCTTGGTGTCAATCTGCTAATATGTTGATAGTGAGATACTATGTAGGACATTAAAGCTGAGTGTTAGTCTACTAACATGTGGATAGTAAGATATTTTCAAGACAGTAAATCTCCAAGTTGGTTTGCATCTGTTGATTTGGAAATAGTAAGACCTTATGTAAGAGATTTAAGCTCAGTATCTGACTCCTAACATGTGGATAGTAAGATAATATGTACACCATTAAATCTTAGTGTCTATCTGTTAATATGTAGATAAAGAGATAATATGTAGGACATTAAAACTCAATTTTAGTCCTCTAGCGTGCAAAAATTCTTTATTCCTCTTTGCGTTCAGGATCCTTTGGTCATGTTATATCTGCAAGCCAGTAATCATGATGCAGTCCATAATCTTTACCAGGACATAGTGGCTGCACCATAGCTTTTGCCTCAGCTCTGCATTCTTTGGTATCTCATTTCACTAAAACACAGTGAAAGTAAAATGCTATGTAGAACACACATTTTGGTGTTGGTCTGTTAATTTATGGATTGTAGGTACTACGTAAGACTGTAAAATTACATGGCGATCTACATATGTTGCCATGTGGATAGTAAAGTAAAATGTAAGGTATCCAATCCTAGTATTGGTCAGTTATCAAATGGATTGTAAGATAATATTTAGGGTATCAAATCTTGGTGCTGGTCTGTTAACATGTGGATGGTAAAATAATATGTAGGGTATCAAATCTTGGTGCTGGTCTGTTAACATGTGGATGGTAAGATAATATTTAGTGTAGCAAATCTTGGTGCTGGTCTGTCGACATGTGGATGGTAAGATAGTATGAATAACAGTAAAGCTAAGTGTTCTTCTGGCATGGGGATTCAAAGATAAAATGTAGGGCTTTGAAGCACAGTGTGGATCTATTAACATGTGATTAGTAGTATAATATGTACAACATTAACGGACATGGTCAGTTAGTTGAGAGGTGGAAAGTAAGATACTATGTGGGACAGTAGAGTTTGTTGTCCGTCTACTTCTTTTGTCCTGTGAATATCAAGATAATATAAAGGACATTGAACCACGGTGTTATTCTGTTTGCACTGTGATAGTCAAATAAAATAATTAAGTCTACTGCATCTCTTTTTGGGGGGAAAGGAAGATACTTTTATTTTGGCGATAAGGCTCAGTGTGGGTTTGTTAATGTATTGATAGTAAAAATTTATTTAGAACATTACAGCTCGTTGTTGGTCTATTGACATGCGGACAGCAGGATGCTGTTTAGGAAATTTATTATTGGTTTCTGTTTGTTAACAAATGGAAGGTCTCACACTTAATAGGACAGAAAAGCTCAGTGTTGGTCTGTTAATACATGTGAACTGTAAGATATTGTGTAGGACACATGTTCTCAGTGTTGGTCTGTTAATACATGTGAACTGTAAGATATTGTGTAGGACATATGTTCTCAGTGTTGGTCTGTTAATACATGTGAACTGTAAGACATTGTGTAGGACACGTGTTCTCTGTGTTGGTCTGTAAACATGATGATTAGTAAGATATTATGTATGACATTACAACTCAGTGTTGATGTTTTATCAAGGGGAAAGATAATATATACAACTTTACATCTCGGCTGTTATGCGTTGACATTTGAATATTAAGAAAATATGTAGGACATGAAAGCTCACTGTTCGTATGCTAACAAGTGGATAGTACAATACTATGAGGTAAAGTAATGCTAGCTGTCATTCTGTTAAAACGCGGATAGTAAGATACTATGTAGGACATTACTGCTCTGTGTTGGTATTTTGACCTGGGGATAGTAAGATACTATAAAGGACATTACAGATCAGTGTTGGTCTGTTAACAAGCGGAGAGTAAGATACTATGTAGGACATTACTACTCAGTTTTGGTCTGTTTACCCGGGGGAAAAAATATACTATTTAGGACACCTATTCATGAGGTTGGTTTGTTTTCATGTGGATAGTGAGAAAATATATACAACATTATTTCTCAGTTGATGTATATTAACATGTGGATATTAAGAAAATAAGTAGGACATGAAAGTTCACTGTCTGTGTGTTTTGAAGTGGGTAGTTTGATGTTATGTAGAAAAGTGAAGATTGCTTTCATTCTGTTATAACGTGTGGATAGTAAAACAATAGGTAGGACATTACAGATTTGTGTCAGACTGCTATCTTTGTACAGACATATAAAAAGTAGGTCATTTAAGCTTTGTGTTAGTATGTTAACTTCTGGACAGTAAGATTACATGTAGGACATTAACAAATGGGAATGGTTTGTAAACATGCAAACAGTTAATGCTACATAGGACAATAAAACTCAGTGTCTGTCTGCTAACAGTTGTATAGTTAGATACTATGTACGTCATCTATGCCAAAAGCTCGGTTTTCGGCTATTAACATGCAAATTAGTAATGTACTATGTAGGACATTACAGCTTGTTGTCGGCCTGCTAAGATAGGGATAGTATGATACTTTACAGGACAATTATCTTGGTGTCCATCTGTTAATATACAGACAGTAAGATACTACCTAGGACCTTAAAGCTCAGTGTTAGCCTTCATCTTTTGTCATGCTGATACTAAGATTCTATGTAGGAGATTAAAAATCAGATTTGGTCTGTTGAAGAGGCGTCAGTGAGATATTTTATAGGACCGTCAAGCTCAGTTTAGATCTGGTAAAGTGGGGTCAGTAAGATATTATGTAGGACACTAATACTTTTAGGTAGGTTTGTTAACATGGGGATTGTAAAATGCTATGCAGGACCTTAAAGTTAGGTGACTGTTCGTGTATGTTACTGTTGGGATACTCAGATAGTATGTTAATATGTAGACAGTAAGATGCTATGTATCGCATTAAATCTAAAGAATTGGTTGGTTATATGAGGACATTAAGATAATATATAGGACACTGAAGCTTAGTGTAATTCTGTTGACATGGTGACAGTTTATTTGTTTGTTTGTTTTTTTGAGTTCGCCTTATTTCTCTAATCGCCAAGGTGGTGTACATTGTACGGTGGTTTTTATTTTGCGCCTGTCGGCCAAGTGCTACCAACTTCAACATGCATTTTATGTAAGGGTCTGCTTCCTCTTGCATTTTCTAAGAATTCGCTTCCTTGGGGTAACGGCGCTGTGATGGGGATTGAATCCAGCACCTTTGGGTTTTGAGCCGGGCCACTTAACCACTAGGCCACACCGTCCCCATGGTGACAGTAAGATAATATGTAGGATATTAGCGAATAGCATCGGTCTGTTAACATTTAGATAGTAAGATTTTATGTAGTACATTACAGATTGCTATTAGGTCTGCTAACATTTAGAAAGATAGATTTTATATTAGGACATTACAGCTTTGTGTTAGTCTGTTGACATGGAGACTGTAAAATGCTATGAATGACATTAAAACATGTGGATAGTACAATATCATGTAGGATAGCAAAGCTCAGAGTCGGGCTGATGACATGGGTACAGTAAGATATCTTCTTCGAAGTACGCTGTCAGACATCAACGTGAATTTGTTGAAGAAGAAGAAGAAGTAAGATAGTGTGTAGGACATTAAAATTTACTGTCGGTTTGTTAACACGTGGATAGTAAGATATTATTTTTAACAGTAAAGCATGGTGTCTGCTTGTTGACATGTGGATAGTAAGATATTATGTAGGACATTCAAGCTCTGTGTTGGCCAGTTGACTTGTGGATAGTAAGATATTCTGTAGGACATTCAAGCTCTGTGTTGGCCAGTTGACTTGTGGATAGTAAGATACTCTGTAGGACATTCAAGCTCTGTGTTGGCCAGTTGACTTGTGAATAGTAAGATACTCTGTAGGATGTTCAAGCTCTGTGTTGGCCAGTTGACTTGTGAATAGTAAGATACTCTGTAGGACATTGAAGCTCTGTGTTGGCCAGTTGACTTGTGAATAGTAAGAAACTCTGTAGGACATTTAAGCTCTGTGTTGGCCAGTTGACTTGTGAATAGTAAGATACTCTGTAGGACATTCAAGCACCTGTGTTGGCCAGTTGACTTGTGAATAGTAAGATATTCTGTAGGACATTCAAGCTCTGTGTTGGCCAGTTGACTTGTGAATAGTAAGATACTATGTAGGACATTCAAGCTCTGTGTGTTGGCCAGTTGAATTGTGAATAGTAAGATACTCTGTAGGACATTCAAGCTCTGTGTTGGCCAGTTGACTTTTGAATAGTAAGATATTATGTAGGACATTAAAGCTCTGTGTTGGCAAGTTGACTTGTGAATAGTAAGATACTCTGTAGGACATTCCAGCTCTGTGTTGGCCAGTTGACTTGTGAATAGTAAGATACCCTGTAGGACATTCAAGCTCTGTGTTGGCCTGTTGACATGTGAATAATAAGATACTCTGTAGGACATTCAAGCTCTGTGTTGGCCAGTTGACTTGTGAATAGTAAGATACTCTGTAGGATGTTCAAGCTCTGTGTTGGCCAGTTGACTTGTGAATAGTAAGATACTCTGTAGGACATTCAAGCTCTGTGTTGGCCAGTTGACTTGTGAATAGTAAGATACTCTGTAGGACATTCAAGCTCTGTGTTGGCCAGTTGACTTGTAAATAGTAAGATACTCTGTAGGACATTCAAGCTCTGTGTTGGCCAGTTGAATTGTGAATAGTAAGATACTCTGTAGAACATTCAAGCTCTGTATTGGCCAGTTGACTTGTGAATAGTATGATACTCTGTAGGACATTCAAGCTCTGTGTTGGCCAGTTGAATTGTGAATAGTAAGATTCTCTGTAGGACATTAAAGCTCTGTGTTGGCCAGTTGACTTGTGAATAGTATGATACTCTGTAGGACATTCAAGCTCTGTGTTGGCCAGTTGACTTGTGAATAGTAAGATACTCTGTAGGACATTGAAGCTCTGTGTTGGCCAGTTGACTTGTGAATAGTAAGATACTCTGTAGGACATTCAAGCTCTGTGTTGGCCAGTTGACTTGTGAATAGTAAGATACTCTGTAGGACATTCAAGCACCTGTGTTGGCCAGTTGACTTGTGAATAGTAAGATATTCTGTAGGACATTCAAGCTCTGTGTTGGCCAGTTGACTTGTGAATAGTAAGATACTATGTAGGACATTCAAGCTCTGTGTGTTGGCCAGTTGAATTGTGAATAGTAAGATACTCTGTAGGACATTCAAGCTCTGTGTTGGCCAGTTGACTTTTGAATAGTAAGATATTCTGTAGGACATTGAATCTCTGTGTTGGCCAGTTGACTTGTGAATAGTAAGATACTCTGTAGGACATTCAAGCTCTGTGTTGGCCAGTTGACTTGTGAATAGTAAGATATTATGTAGGACATTCAAGCTCTGTGTTGGCCAGTTGACTTGTGGATAGTAAGATATTCTGTAGGACATTCAAGCTCTGTGTTGGCCAGTTGACTTGTGGATAGTAAGATATTCTGTAGGACATTCAAGCTCTGTGTTGGCCAGTTGACTTGTGAATAGTAAGATACTCTGTAGGACATTCAAGCTCTGTGTTGGCCAGTTGACTTGTGAATAGTAAGATACTCTGTAGGACATTCAAGCTCTGTGTTGGCCAGTTGACTTGTGAATAGTAAGATACTCTGTAGGACATTCAAGCTCTGTGTTGGCCAGTTGACTTTTGAATAGTAAGATACTCTGTAGGACATTCAAGCTCTGTGTTGGCCAGTTGAATTGTGAATAGTAAGATACTCTGTAGGACATTCAAGCTGTGTGTTGGCCAGTTGTCTTGTGAATAGTATGATACTATGTAGGACATTCAAGCTCTGTGTTGGCCAGTTGACTTGTGAATAGTAAGATACTCTGTAGGACATTCAAGCTCTGTGTTGGCCAGTTGACTTGTGAATAGTAAGATACTCTGTAGGATGTTCAAGCTCTGTGTTGGCCAGTTGACTTGTGAATAGTAAGATACTCTATAGGACATTCAAGCTCTGTGTTGGCCAGTTGACTTGTGAATAGTAAGATATTCTGTAGGACATACCATCTCTGTGTTGGCCAGTTGACTTGTGAATAGTAAGATACTCTGTAGGACATTCAAGCTCTGTGTTAGCCAGTTGAATTGTGAATAGTAAGATACTCTGCAGGACATTCAAGCTCTGTGTTGGCCAGTTGACTTGTGAATAGTAAGATATTCTGTAGGACATTCAAGCTCTGTGTTGGTCAGTTGACTTGTGAATAGTAAGATACTATGTAGGACATTCAAGCTCTGTGTGTTGGCCAGTTGAATTGTGAATAGTAAGATACTCTGTAGGACATTCAAGCTCTGTGTTGGCCAGTTGACTTGTGAATAGTAAGATACTCTGTAGGATGTTCAAGCTCTGTGTTGGCCAGTTGACTTGTGAATAGTAAGATACTCTGTAGGACATTGAAGCTCTGTGTTGGCCAGTTGACTTGTGAATAGTAAGAAACTCTGTAGGACATTTAAGCTCTGTGTTGGCCAGTTGACTTGTGAATAGTAAGATACTCTGTAGGACATTCAAGCACCTGTGTTGGCCAGTTGACTTGTGAATAGTAAGATATTCTGTAGGACATTCAAGCTCTGTGTTGGCCAGTTGACTTGTGAATAGTAAGATACTATGTAGGACATTCAAGCTCTGTGTGTTGGCCAGTTGAATTGTGAATAGTAAGATACTCTGTAGGACATTCAAGCTCTGTGTTGGCCAGTTGACTTTTGAATAGTAAGATATTATGTAGGACATTAAAGCTCTGTGTTGGCAAGTTGACTTGTGAATAGTAAGATACTCTGTAGGACATTCCAGCTCTGTGTTGGCCAGTTGACTTGTGAATAGTAAGATACCCTGTAGGACATTCAAGCTCTGTGTTGGCCTGTTGACATGTGAATAATAAGATACTCTGTAGGACATTCAAGCTCTGTGTTGGCCAGTTGACTTGTGAATAGTAAGATACTCTGTAGGATGTTCAAGCTCTGTGTTGGCCAGTTGACTTGTGAATAGTAAGATACTCTGTAGGACATTCAAGCTCTGTGTTGGCCAGTTGACTTGTGAATAGTAAGATACTCTGTAGGACATTCAAGCTCTGTGTTGGCCAGTTGACTTGTAAATAGTAAGATACTCTGTAGGACATTCAAGCTCTGTGTTGGCCAGTTGAATTGTGAATAGTAAGATACTCTGTAGAACATTCAAGCTCTGTATTGGCCAGTTGACTTGTGAATAGTATGATACTCTGTAGGACATTCAAGCTCTGTGTTGGCCAGTTGAATTGTGAATAGTAAGATTCTCTGTAGGACATTAAAGCTCTGTGTTGGCCAGTTGACTTGTGAATAGTATGATACTCTGTAGGACATTCAAGCTCTGTGTTGGCCAGTTGACTTGTGAATAGTAAGATACTCTGTAGGACATTGAAGCTCTGTGTTGGCCAGTTGACTTGTGAATAGTAAGATACTCTGTAGGACATTCAAGCTCTGTGTTGGCCAGTTGACTTGTGAATAGTAAGATACTCTGTAGGACATTCAAGCACCTGTGTTGGCCAGTTGACTTGTGAATAGTAAGATATTCTGTAGGACATTCAAGCTCTGTGTTGGCCAGTTGACTTGTGAATAGTAAGATACTATGTAGGACATTCAAGCTCTGTGTGTTGGCCAGTTGAATTGTGAATAGTAAGATACTCTGTAGGACATTCAAGCTCTGTGTTGGCCAGTTGACTTTTGAATAGTAAGATATTCTGTAGGACATTGAATCTCTGTGTTGGCCAGTTGACTTGTGAATAGTAAGATTCTCTGTAGGACATTCAAGCTCTGTGTTGGCCAGTTGACTTGTGAATAGTAAGATATTATGTAGGACATTCAAGCTCTGTGTTGGCCAGTTGACTTGTGGATAGTAAGATATTCTGTAGGACATTCAAGCTCTGTGTTGGCCATTTGACTTGTGAATAGTAAGATATTCTGTAGGACATTCAAGCTCTGTGTTGGCCAGTTGACTTGTGGATAGTAAGATATTCTGTAGGACATTCAAGCTCTGTGTTGGCCAGTTGACTTGTGAATAGTAAGATACTCTGTAGGACATTCAAGCTCTGTGTTGGCCAGTTGACTTGTGAATAGTAAGATACTCTGTAGGACATTCAAGCTCTGTGTTGGCCAGTTGACTTGTGAATAGTAAGATACTCTGTAGGACATTCAAGCTCTGTGTTGGCCAGTTGACTTTTGAATAGTAAGATACTCTGTAGGACATTCAAGCTCTGTGTTGGCCAGTTGAATTGTGAATAGTAAGATACTCTGTAGGACATTCAAGCTGTGTGTTGGCCAGTTGTCTTGTGAATAGTATGATACTATGTAGGACATTCAAGCTCTGTGTTGGCCAGTTGACTTGTGAATAGTAAGATACTCTGTAGGACATTCAAGCTCTGTGTTGGCCAGTTGACTTGTGAATAGTAAGATACTCTGTAGGATGTTCAAGCTCTGTGTTGGCCAGTTGACTTGTGAATAGTAAGATACTCTATAGGACATTCAAGCTCTGTGTTGGCCAGTTGACTTGTGAATAGTAAGATATTCTGTAGGACATACCATCTCTGTGTTGGCCAGTTGACTTGTGAATAGTAAGATACTCTGTAGGACATTCAAGCTCTGTGTTAGCCAGTTGAATTGTGAATAGTAAGATACTCTGCAGGACATTCAAGCTCTGTGTTGGCCAGTTGACTTGTGAATAGTAAGATATTCTGTAGGACATTCAAGCTCTGTGTTGGTCAGTTGACTTGTGAATAGTAAGATACTATGTAGGACATTCAAGCTCTGTGTGTTGGCCAGTTGAATTGTGAATAGTAAGATACTCTGTAGGACATTCAAGCTCTGTGTTGGCCAGTTGACTTGTGAATAGTAAGATACTCTGTAGGATGTTCAAGCTCTGTGTTGGCCAGTTGACTTGTGAATAGTAAGATACTCTGTAGGACATACCATCTCTGTGTTGGCCAGTTGACTTGTGAATAGTAAGATACTCTGTAGGACATTCAAGCTCTGTGTTAGCCAGTTGAATTGTGAATAGTAAGATACTCTGCAGGACATTCAAGCTCTGTGTTGGCCAGTTGACTTGTGAATAGTAAGATATTCTGTAGGACATTCAAGCTCTGTGTTGGTCAGTTGACTTGTGAATTGTAAGATACTATATAGGACATTCAAGCTCTGTGTTGGGCAGTTGACTTGTGAATAGTAAGATACTCTGTAGGACATTCAAGCTCTGTGTTGGCCTGTTGACATGTGGATAGTAAGATATTCTGTAGGACATTAAAGCTCTGTGTTGGCCTGTTAACATTGGGTTAGTAAGATACTCTGTAGGACATTCAAGCTCTGTGTTTGCCTGTTATCATGTGTATAGTAAGATACTCTGTAGCACATTAAAGCTCTGTATTGGCCTGTTGACATGTGGATAGTAAGATACTCTGTAGGACATTCAAGCTATGTGTTTGCCTGTTGACATGTGGATAGTAAAATACTCTGTAGGACATTCAAGCTTTATGTTGGACTGTTGACATGTAGAAAGTAAGATACTTCATAAGACATTTAAACTCTGTGTTGGCCTGTTAACATAGTGGCAATAAGGAACTATGTAGGACATCAATGTTTTGGGTAAGTTTAACATCTGGATAGTGGATACTGTGCAGTGCATTCAATCTAGAGTTGGTTTGTTAATATGTGGATTGTAAGATCCTGTGTAAGACATTAAAGCTGTCTGTCAATCTGATGCCATTGGGATTGTTCAATACTTTGAAGAACAATAAAACTTGGTATTGGTCTGTTAATATATAGATAGCAAATTACAATGTAGGACTGTAAAGTTTCGAGTCAGTGAACTTATGTTTAATGGGGATAGTGCGATACTTTGTAGGACAATACCGTTTATTGTCTGTATGTTAATATTCATATAGTAAGGTATTATATAAAAGACTGTTACCATGTGCTTGGGTAGATACTGTGTAGGACATCAAAATTTAATGCTGGTATGATAGTCTGTGGATAGTAAGATACTATATATATGACATTAAAACTTGATGTAGCATAGTAATATACTAGCTTGTTCTGTAATGCCTATGGTGAGTTTGTTAAAATATGGATAGTAAGATACTAGTTAGAACTGTAATGCCTAGGGTCAGTTTGTTAACATGTGGATAGCAAGATACTATTTCCATAGTGTCGGTCTGTACATTATATAAATTGCTGAGCGATTATAGTAGTAAAACTGGGAGAGTTCAAAACGTAGTTCCCCCATGTTCCAGTCTCTCTCTTATCGCCTGTGGAGTATAAAAAATAGATAGGAATGGTTAAAATACCGCTATGGAACAAAATCAAGAACCTAACCTACGTTAGATACAGAAATTACATACAATGAGACTAAAGCATTCATCAGGGCAACGTACAGTGCAAAATGAAAGAAAAAAAACGACACCCTGGCCACATAGATTTTCATTCTCCGGCTACGCACAGGTCACAGCAGTCTGAGATGTCATCTGTACAACAAGTTCAATTCAAGATTGGTACTACAGACCTTCGTGCCTGCGGCACAGCCCCCATGAAGGCAGAACATATTTTGCAGTCATGTCCACAGTATACCGACAAAAGAAGTAGCATTTTGCAACAGCTAGTGTCCTCCCACGAGAAGCTGTACTGAAGCGTAGAGAGCCTTGAGTCGACTGATGACTTCGTTAGAGTCATTGAAGTTGATGTCTGAAGACGCACGAAAAAGAAGAAGAAGAAATGAACCAGTCGATGCTTCCCGTTGGATCCACTACTAGGGATATGCATGTTTACATTCTGATTCGCATTATTCGTTTATAGGTCTAGTGATATTGCGAGCTTAATATCTGAGTAGCAAAATGCCCCTTTGTCGCTATGTGCATTCACAAGCAAAAACAACTAGTATTCTCTGTATAAGCAACAAATGTTCTCTAGCCCACTGTATGGACGGCGTACTACAGTAAACATCCCGAATGATTCTGGATCTTTGGGTATGGCAATGACAAAAATAGGACCAATGTCCTACATAGAGCATGTCATAAGAGGCGACTAACTGTGTGACATGACACAACACCGGCCATGCTTAGTTGGTTTGTTAAGAGCAGCATAGATGGCGCCTAACAGGCTGCGTGTCAAGTTGGTCTAGTGTTTGAGTCTTTTAAGATGGACTCGCAGATCTATTAACCAAACTTCTTGGCACTTGTCTTAACACAGCGGAGTAATAAGCTGCTCGAGCCTAACACGCTAAGCAGGAAATCCTCATCCCTCCTTTATCCAGCTCACACCACAGCTGGGACCTCCACAGGGTCATCTTCCCTTGTAGAATTACAGGTCTACTAAGACTAAGATTAATATAAACACATAATCTTACAAATACTATTTCTTTTGTTGCAGATTCTGCACTTTACACTATACGCAATACAAGACCTCACCACTAATGGAGTCTCCCGCGGAACACCTGGCTGAGACATTTCGATTCTACTCCGTCTTCCTCCACGCTGCCCGAGACTCACCAAACGTTGCCGTGGACGATCAACACGAAAGACAATGGTTGAGTATGAGGATTACCTGACTTGACTTAAAACACAAGGCAACGACTCTAGCTGGCCATCTATCTTCTCGGCCCACCCCCATGACATCAGAACACATTTTACAGCCCTGCCCATCGTTTACCGACAAGAAGTAGCATTTGGCAACAACCAGTGTCCTTCCACGAGTATCTGTACAGAAGTGCTCGGACCCTCAAGTCAACTGCTGCCTTCGTTAGAGTAATTGAATTCGAGGTCTGAAGACGAACAAGGAAGATCTCTTTTCTTGACATTTTTCGCGCCAGCCGAAGCACATCAGTACAAGTACAGTCAACCTCCATCAAGATGACTTCAGCAAAAAGCTTTGCATGATCTTGCAGTAGGAGTTTATGTAACAGTTTACTTGCATGTTGAGGTTGCTATCCTCATGCACAACTCTCTTTAGTCATGCATTTCAATACATGCATGGAGTTCAATCAATCAAATCAGAACAAAAAGGCATAGCTTCAAATTAAATAAAGAAAGGTCAAGATTGGATATTTGGAAATATTTCTTTAGTCAGAGAGGGGTGAATGCTTGGAATGCATTTCCAAGAAAGTGATGGAAACAGAGGCAGTTGATGCATTTAAGAATACATTGGATGCGCATAGCTTATTGAGCAAGGAAATGTAAATGAAACTGGTTGCGTACATACTCTGCATAGTCTTCTAAACCAGTATAAAGACGTTAAGTTAAGTTTAATCAAGATCACTCATCTCTTTTTGTTGAAGCACAGGTCCAGCATTGTATTTGACTTACCATAACCAGCTTTTAGGAAAGACTTTTTCTAGTTATTTGCAGTAGGGTAGCGATAATTTGTACATTTTGAGATTGCCACATCCATGGACAACTCTTAGTCCTCGCGTTCAACATGCAATGAATGTTTTGGCCACTCAGGAGAAATACATACATAGCTCACCTTAAGATTGTTTGCCCTTGACCTACTGTGACAGTATTCTGTGGCGGTTATATTCTACCATTCTCAGTAAGGGACCCCGGATACACTATGAGAGGTCATGTTATTGATAGATTTGAAACAAGCAGCGATAACGATAGAAAAGATATGAATTTGGAATTGCATGTGTTAAGCTTTTATAGAAGTGTTCATACGTGGTTGCGAAGTTTCGATGGCTCACAAACAAAACATGTATGTGTTCAGATTCCTGATCTGACAGGGTCGTACACCTATTAAATTTCGTGCTGAATATGGTTTAACCAGGCTCTAAAGTGCAAAACACAGAACAATATACTGCCTCTTAGGAACCACGGTAAACGAGGCCAAAAAAAAAGAAATATAGCTTTTTAGTGTTTTCTCCAGTATCGCATTCTGTTTTTTTATTATATGGCTTGCTGGCTTAGGGTCGTTCGTTCTCAATCTTGCACCACCAAGCCCTGATATGGCTTAAGTAGCAGAATGTTGTCCAGAGAACGGAATGCAAATGTGCTGATCGGTGTGGACTGCACAGAACACGGCCAGGCACTTGAGCATCCGTGGTCAACCACTGCACCCGAGCTCATATCTAGTCGTCCTGACTTTGTCTTGCCACTGGTTAAAGTTGGCAAAAAGTAAAGGCTCGTGATGGACGAAAAACATTGTGATTGACCCTGACGCAACGTCCTGGACAATATGGTGTGCTTGACCGGACTAGCGTCTCAGTTACCAACAGATATTATCTTAAATATCACTAACCTCTAGCTGATTGCTAGCATAACCGGCACTTCTGAAATTATGCAATGATGTTTATAAATGAAAATAGTATTTGCTAGATCTACGTCAACAATAAAGTCACATATATTTTTGTATACCATAAAATGCATTATTACAAAGCACAAAAAATCGCTGACTTTCATCATTATCATCACTATTATCATCATCATCATCATCATCTTCATCATCATCATCATCATGTTGCATGTCATTTGCAGAAAATCATTTTCACAACAACCGATCTGTAACTCGATCTCAAGCCAGAAGTATCGCCTCTATCGTTGTCATCGTCAGGACCTCCGTGATGTCTTGTTTCCATCTTTTCATCGGTCTGCTTCAGCCCCACTTTCCAAGCACCAAACCCTCCTGTATCGTTCTTTCTAGGTCAGTATGGCGTTTGATGTGGTCAAACTATTATACAGCAAAGCAAGTGGTCATTTTCACAGACAACCTAGCAGTGTAATGGCCCTCAAGAGCCCAGTGATTAAAAAAAAAGCAGTCCAATGGACACCAGCCCACTCAGACATTCCAGGCAACGGGGAGGCGGACAGGCTCGTCAGAGAGCGAGGAATGCTGCAGCAGAGTGATACAGACATCACATACAATGAAACTAAAGCATTCATCAGGACAACGTACAGTGCAAAATGGAAAATAGGATCACATAGAAAACGATGCCTACCATCAACTCTCCAGGCGAGACCAGGTGATCATTTTCCGGCTACGCACAGGTCACAACAGACTCAGATGCCATCTGTACAACAAGTTCAAGATTGGCACTACAGAGATTTTTGCCTGCGGCACAGCCCCCATGAAGGCATAATATATTTTGCAGTCATGTCCGCTGTATACCGACAAAAGAAGTAACAATTGGCAACAGCCAGTGTCCTTCTACGAGAAGCTGTACGGAAGCGTACAGAGCCTTTAATCGACTGCTGCCTTTGTTAAAATCATTGAAGCTGAGGTATGAAGACGAACGAAGAAGCAGAAGAAACTATTTTAGCTTTCGAGACAAGCTGTTGTTTACTAACCAATTTTGCTTGAAATTAAGTAGGATCTATAGTATATATATATATATCTCTTTATCTATATCTCAAGCAGATGTGGATATATTGAGATCGGATTTAGATAAAATTCGAGAGGGGTTTGTAGGTTCGCAAATGGAGTTTAATGTAGATAAATGTACAGTCATCCACATGGGTAGATCCAATATGAAACATAATTACATAATGGGAGAGAACAATATTAGAAAGATAGATAAGGAAAGGGACTTGGAAGTTATACTAGATCATACAGGTAAGGTGAGTGAGAAAATTCAGGTAGGAATTAAAAAGGCAAATGCAATGTTATGTATGATAAACATAAATATTAAACATAGGAGCAAGGAAGTGATAGTCAAACTGTATAAAACATTAGTTAGACCTAGATTGGAGTTATATGTACAGGCGTGGAGTCATTATCATAGAGGGGATACAAACATGCTGGAAAGAATACAAAAAAGCGCGACATAGCTGATAGTGGGATTGCAGAATTACAGTTATGAGGAAAAACCGGCCTAGTGTCTAGAAGAGAGAAGAATTCGTGGTGACTTAATACAGGCTTATAAGATGATCAGAGGAAAGGATAAATTAGACTATAACAAGTTTTTAAAAAAAAACAACAGCCACCAAAATAGAACAAGAGGGCATAGTTATACATTAACTAAAGAGAGGTCCAGATTCGATATTAGGAAATCTTTTTTTAATTAGAGAGTGGTGAATGCTTGGAATGCATTGCCAAGGGAGGTAGTGGAAGGAAGGACAGTTAATGCATTTAAGAATCAATTGGATGCGCATAGCTTTTAGAGCAAGGTGATGAAATGAAACTGTATGTATACAGATTCTGCAGAGTATTCTAAACCAGTTTAAGGACGTTAAGCTAAGTTAAGGATATCTGCATATTTCCTTTTTGCTATCCATTGTATTTTGAGCACTTTTCTATAGTCCTTTAGTTCAAAAGATGCAATCCTTTTCTTAAGTGTTTGTGTGGGGGTCCACGTTTCACATCCGTATGTCTTCATCGGTATAATGCAAGTTAACAGAATAGTTATTTTCATTTTATTAATGTTCTGTCATCAGTTTCTCATTTTATTGAACCTCTGCATTGCCGTAGCCATTGGCGCTTATAACTGACCGAGGTACTCAAAGCTTGTGACTTTCTCTATCTTCTGTTGTTCTAAAAAAACTTTAGGTTTGGTCTTTGCCTTGCCTGTGATCGTTATCTTGGTTGTACTTTAAATTCAGGTATAGATTTTGGACTTCGTTGAGTTGTGTTTACGCTCATCAGTACTTTTACATTTCGCTAGTTGTTAGACCCACCGGGCTAGATCGCACGTGGACACAGTCCTGGTGTGAACAGACTATCTACAATGCAGTTAGTAAACTAGCCTTATCTTGTAAAGCGAGCTATGCAAGTTTTCATTCCATTTCCAACAATATATATCTGCAAATATGGATTTTCGACATTTGTAGCATAAAAGAAAAACAAATCGAAACCGATTAGATGTCTAACATGGCAAACGTGTGGTTTGTACAACACAACAGTTGAATCCTCTTCAAGAAAGAGAAACAACAAGCCTTCACACGGTCAGCATTTCGTGATCTTTGTGACCCGTTCCTCAGCCTTGCATATATACGCAGCATGTTCATTCAAACAATAATGAAATTAACTTTCTTCTATTTTAAATGTATTGTGTTTCAATTAAAATTGTTAAGAAAGACACATATATCACATGTACTTTTGTGTTTGTTTTTTAACTATTTCTATATAACTGGTTCTTTGCTATTGTATTTTATGTATTTAAAAACATTATTCCGAGAAGGGGTACGTGACATACACTTGACAAGGGAGACCACAGAACACAAATGGCTAACAACTTTCCCTTAGACGTGTACAAAAACCTGTCTTGATATAGTCGCCATCACGGCCTGCGATGGACATCAGAACATGACACAACCGTTGAGTTACAGGAACAATTTGTATCTACAGTTAACATCATTTGCTGAATAAGAATGATCACCAATGGGCAGCAGCGTGCGGTGAACACCTTTCATGGCTTGGTTTTGAAGTTTGCTAATTTTATCAAAGTTCGCCTTTGCTGCTGTTGCCCATGCCGCAATGCCATATTCGAGAACTGGTCTCACTCTTCCAGTGTACAGTTTCGTCTGTTCCCCAACTTGTGCCAGCAAGTTTCCTCATGATTGCCATTCTTTGTCTGGCTCTCATTCGGTTTCTCTCGATCTGACTTTTCCATGTAATGCACCGATCAAATGTGACTCCCAGGTAGTTTTGGTTGCCGTTTGTCTGCAGATATTTGCCTTTAAGACTTATTTTGGTGTTCTGGGGTTTGTTTGAAAGCGAGAATATCGTACACGTTGTTTTTTCCTCATTTATTTTGACCAGCCATGAGTTCGCCCACTCCTCCAACGATGTTAGGGCCTGCTGCATCCGATTGCTTGCTATGGTGAGATTTTTTTCAGACGTCCACATAGCCAGATCGTCTGCAAACATGGAGCTGTAGACTCTTTTTGGTAGGTTCTCTGTGATATTGTTTATATACACCAGGAAAGGTGTTGGTGATAGTACTCCCCTTTGGTGTACTCCCTGCTCAAGTGTCACCTTTTTGCTCATCTGCTATTGTACTTGAACTATGGATGTTCTGTTTTCGAGGTAGTCGCTGATCCATCTGTACATTTTCCCACAAACTTCACTTCTTCGTAGTCTGACTTTAAGAAGACGAAAAAGAAGAGAAAGAAGAAGAAAAAGAAGAGAAAGAAAAAGAAGATAAACACGAGTAAATAGTACTACCTGATATTGCCCGAAGAAGATTTCAATGTTTAAATGAAGTATATTGTTAAAAAGCAACTAATCTGATTGGCAAACATCCGGCCAGTCTCTAAACCCTGATCTATGGGTGAGAGAGCTGGAGTGTGTACGCCAAACACGCCAGGAGGCTGAATCATTTCTAAATGACACATACTCCAAATTGGCTACAAGACCACATCACAAATAACTATACTCTTTTCATTACTACTACACTATTCATACACTTTTGTAGAAAGTTAAAGTGAGATAGACTGGCCAAGTTTCTCGAATGTCAAGTGAAAGGTTCCAAAAGAAATTTCTGTTTAGCGAGCTTTGCGCAGTAAGGCGATCACCTGGACGTCAATAAAGGCGATTCAGTGAATCCTGGCAGTAAATCGTTTAGCCTGAAAAAGGCGAGGCCAAAAAAGAGCCTTGCATGCAGTTAGCGAGGGTCGACGGGCGATCAGGTGGAAGTATAGAGTAGAAAGAAAACCAGCACCAGCTGGTGTTGGCTTAATCTGTCATGCACACATCCGCCCACAGACTTAAGGGCGCAGTATGACACATGATGATGTTGGTTATTCTCATCGACGGCGATAAGCCAATTATTATTGTCATGATCATATTTCTTCAAAATCAAGTAAATACCGGATCAAGATGGTGAGCAGCGCATGAGCTGCAGCGGTCATCGAGCCATAGCTGACTGATAGCGTAAGGGCTAGCGAACCGGAGCTGCCAAGGCCGTTCTACACGTCCGCGCAGTATTCTAGAAAACAGGCTGCAACAGAGCAGACTGGCTAAGGAGAAGGGATCGAAGAGGGAATGCTAACCCGGTACTCAAAAAATGCTTGCTGAAGTCGGATGTGTTGGACCGAAAGGGGCAAATATCGACATAACGCATTCCGTTCTCTGGACTGCGTTCTGCTACTTAGGCCCGTGTCAGGGTTTGGTAGCGAGAGATGGAGAACAAACGAAGCCAAGCCAAGACAAGTAAATACATTTAATATTTATCAGTTTATTGGCGTCTCAGTAACTGATCATCATGCGCCTGGCGCCCTGACGAAGTTTGCCCAGCTCTGTCTCCCGTATTTCGACACAGTCTACTATGGCTGCAAACGCCGGTACGTGAGTGGCAGTCCCTGTCGCAGATCGTACAACGGGGCAGAGGAGGCTGACTTGCCGGGGTGTTCCCCGATCTTTTCAGTCGTGCCCATTTCTCTGGATCCAGATGGCCTCTACAAGCGTCGGCAACTACTGTGCACCTCCCAACTGACTGTCTGCAATCGACTCAATCCTGAGCTTTCGGCTTGGATGTCGCATGACGTCATATCCATCTTGAATACGTCCTTGAATCGCGGTGTGGGGTAGTCGATTCCTTTAGCTGCAGTGATCAGTTGTCCATAAAATATATCATATAACAGCCTTTACAATGTATGTAAATATACACTCGCGAGCATACGACTACTCTAAGACAGATGTACAGAAGATGAAAGATACAGACAGCTACATAAACTGGAAAGATATTGTCAGAGGTACAGACGTTGAACAAGAGGCAGAGTGTTTCAAAACACTTTTAGAACAACTAAAAGTCGAATATGTTCCATGTATGAAGGTAAACACCAATCATAAAAAGTGGATTACTAGATTTGTAGCTAAATGTACAAGAGCTTAAAATAAAGCCTGGACAATGTATATAAAGGCAAGTAAATCAAAAGAAATATATTACAAATATTTGGACAAGCAAAACATAGCTCAGAAAGTAAATAAAGCAGCAAAAATAGACTTCGACAAAAACTTACTAATAGGATAAAGACTGATGGTGAAAGCTTCTTTTCTAATGTTAGAAATAAACAAAGACCTAAAGACAAGGTAGGCTTTCTTATAGACAGGACAGTGACAATAAGCAGAGAAAATATGGAGATAGCTAATCTAATAAATCAATACTTTTGCACAGCCTATACAAAAGAACACTCCTCCAAGATACCAGAGCCTATACATATTTTCAAATGTCAAATGGAAATAGTGCGATTAAAATCATTCTATATTACGGAGGAAATGGTTCTAAAAAGATTGGAAGGATTAAAAGTGGATAAATGTACAGATCAAGATGGTATCCATTCATCAATGCTATTTGAAGTATAGACTAACTAGTTAAGCCATTGGCTATATTATTTTCTCAATCACTTGCAAAATGGATTGTTCCAAGAGATTGGAAAGATGCAAGAGTGATTCCCTTATTCAAAAGAGGAAAGAAATCAGATCCAGCTAATTAAGTAAGTTTAACGTGCATAGTCTGTAAATTGTTAGAGTCAATAATGACAGAAAACATTGTAATGCATCTAGACAGGTTAAATCTAATCAGAAATAGTCAGCATGGGTTTACTAGAGGGAGACCGTGCTTAACAAATCTATTGGAGTGCATGGAGGTGATTACTAAAATCATAGATAAGGGAGAACCAGTGGATGTTATTTATCTAGATTTTACAAAGGCTTTTGATATAGTACCTCATCAACGATTATTTAAAAAGTTAAAATCACATGGGATAGATGGGCAGGTTGCCGATTGGATTGAAAGTTGGTTAACGGGAAGAAGACAGCGATTGACATAAATAAGGAGTACTCTGAGTGGTGTGAAGTAAAAAATGGAACAAAATTACAGAATTGGCGAGAACAATACTAGAATGATAGATAACGAAAGGGACATAGAGGTAATAATAGAGCATACAGGTAAGGTGAGTGAGCAAGTCCAGGTAGCAGTGAATAAGTCAAATGCAACGTTAGGTATAATTAAAAAAGAAGAAATATTTAACATAGGAGTAATGAGGTGATTGACAAACTGTATAAAGCATTAGTTAGACCTAGATCGGAGTACTGTGTACAGATGTGGAGTCCTTATCGTAGAAGAGCTATAAATATGCTGGAAAGGATACAAAGAATAGCGACAAAACTGATAGTGGGATTCCAGAATTACAGTTACGAGGAAAGACTCAGAAAAACCGGCCATTAGTGTCTAGAAAAGAGAAGAATTAAACCTGACTTAATCTAAGTTGATAAGATAATCACAGGAAAAGTTAAATTAGACTTTAACAAGTTTTTCAAAATACAACCACCAGCGAGAACAAGAGGGCACAGATACAAATTAAGTAACGAAAGGTCCAAATTGGACACAGGACATTTTTTAAAATTCAGACAGTGGTGAATGCTTGGAATGCTTTGCCCAAGGAAATAGTGGAGGCAGAGACAGTTAATGCATTTAAGAATAAATATGATGTACATAGTTATTAGAGCAGGGTAATGCAAATGGGACTGGTTGTCTACAGACTCTGATGAGTTTTCTAAACCAATATAAAAACGTTATGTTCAGTTAAGTTATGCCGTGTTTGTTAGCTTACTCAGTACGTTTTATGATTGTGCTAACTTTTTGTTTTACCGCTTCACATTGTTCTTTGTAGGACAATGTGCGATCCATTGTAATTCCTAGGTACTTAGGTGTATCTTTATGTTTAAGTTTATGCCCCTGCCAACTAATCTTTCAAACTCTCAAGGCTATTCTTGCATCCTGTTGCAGCCCGCCACTTAACGTCTTTTACAGGACGCACACAAAATTAATCTGACATATTACGGGCATTCTACAACAACAATAAATACAACAACAATAACAACAACATGCTGATATGGCTTTTGAAGTCAGGATATCGGCTATTTCATTCTTATAAACTATGCAGGAGGAATGATTTCAAGAAATGCTATCTCGGCATAGATAAAGTCACACACTAACTCTAACCACTTTCATAAAGCTGTAGAAACTGATTCACGTTTCTAATCGTGTTTACTTACTCTCAACTCTGTCAAATGATATTCTCATTAATAACTAAACCTGTACGTCGCTAAGTATCATTGAAGGAAGTGTGGCGACTACATGAGTTGGCCACCCCACCTCATAAAAAGCTGAGGCCTAGTACAGTGAAGTCTCTAACACTTCAACCTCGACATCAATGATTGCGAAAGGATTACCTTTTCCTTTTCATGTTAAAATCATTTACATCGAATACCAGTACCAAAGAAAGGAAAAGATAGAACAGATCCAAATTTGATACAGGCCTATCAGTTTACTGAGCTGTGTAGGTAAACTGATGAAGCGTATGATAAACATCAGACTGATGTGGCACCTAGAAGAAAAACACATATTAATTCCACAGAAAGCAGGATTTAGACAACACAGATCCACTGAGGATCAAATCACTCTCATAGCGCAGAAAATAGAGGATGCTTACCAGGAGAAAAAGCATACAGTAGCGGTTTTGGTGGATCTAGAGAAGGCATTTGACAAGGTGGGGAAAGAGGGACTTAAAGTCAAGCTATAAAGAAGTGAAGTATCTGGACAAATGTACAGATTGGTCAGCCACTATCTCGAAAACAGAACAGCCAGAGTTCAAGTACAAGGGAAGATGAGTAAAAATGTGACACTGGAGCAGGGAGTACCCCAAAGGGGAGTACTGTCACCCACACTTTTTTCTGGTGTTTATAAACAACATAATAGAGAATATATTAAGAAGAGTCTACAGCTCCATGTTTGCAGACGATCTGGCTTTGTGGACCACTGAAGAAAATCTCACCATAGCAAACAATCGGATGCAGCAGGCCCTAACATCGCTGGAGTAGTGGACGATGAGGCAGACAGACTGGCTAAAGAAGGTGCAAGGTTACCACAACCAGAATCTAGTGTGACCTACGAAGAGTTAAAAAGGTTTATTAGGGCCAGATACATGGCCAAATGGGAAACAGAGCATACTGGCTACACAAAAAATGATGCCTACTACCAGTTGAACAGAAGAGAGCAGGTCGTGGTCTTCAGACTCCGCACAGGCCACAACAGACTGAGGTACCATCTCTTCAATAAACTGAAGAAAGGTGGTACTGACGAATGCACCTGTGGTACAGGGAAAATGACCGCGGAACATCTGCTGCAAAATTGCCCGACATACGAGAACCAGACAAAGCACATGTGGCCATCACCAGTGGCAACACTAGACAAGCTCTATGGCAGTGTCGACAGCCTCAGGATGACAGCTGCCTTCTTCGAAAAAATTCAAGTTGACGTCTGACAGCGTACGAAGAAGAAGATTTACCTCGAATTGTTTTTAACACCTGCACAAATTAACAGTCATCTAACAATATTCATATTTCTGTTGTTCATCCTCTCTCTCTTTCTCTCTCTCTACTTTGGTCTTCTTGGTTCTCTGTACTCTCAGCAATCAATGCTGACTACCAACTAATGTGTGACAAATATGAACTGATGTGATCATATAAGACATCCCAATGTACCCCGCCCACTACCAGTTAAAGGCCAACACAAAATACAGAAGGGATTGAAGCTCACGAGCAAAAACATGCATTTAGAACGTGCCAACCGTAGCGACAATCCGCCCAAGAAACTTTTGATTATGTCAAGGAAAGAATGTCAGAATACAAACACAGCCAACTTGCTGTTTACATTCATGGATACATCGAGTAATATAAATATACTGTAGTCGGGGATGCTGTGGTAGAAACTTCTCTATAAGAGGTTTTAGCTTTTATCAGATGGGGATAGCCAGTTCCCTTCCTCGATGTCTTGGCTTACAATATCACTGATATATAAATTTATTTTTATTACCGCCAGGGATGAGGTACTAGAATCTTCATTGTTCTGATACACACACGAATCCATGAACTGGTCAATACGACATGATACCGCACAAATGACAACGGTCTGTGGTAGAAAAGGGCAAGTCTTCGTCACAGAATCCAGAAATTGAAACCTCTAATCAAACCAAAAACTTCAGGTTTTGTGAAAACCAATTCCTGTTCCTCTATCCTTTCTCCTAACAGTAAATCTGGTACTCGTTTACAGCTGGGTTGGCTGGAACAAGTTGCAGCCGGAAAGAAGCAGCCACTCTACCAACGTTGTATCCTACGCTCTACATGTACATATAGTGTGGTCTTATGTTTCCTCTAATAACATGTCTTAATGGGAATCACACCTTTTCTTCTGCTTATCTCACGGAATAATCATTCTTTCATGGTTGTATGCTTAAACATCTATCTAATTGTTCTATTGTAGGTCAATGTTTTGTTATTATTATTGTCATGATTATTATCATCATCATCCTCATCATCTTCTATCAACTTGTGTCGTTAGAAGGCGTGGAAGGGGGTGTAGTTTTATGTCGTGTGCCCTCTTCGTCGCCGATGTTGTTGACATCAAGTGTTTTTTTAAACACAGCGAGGGACATAACCAAACAAATACAAAAAATATATAATTAAGAGTTATCCCATCATAAAAAATTTGCGTGAGAGGTTCTCGCTTGGGCGTCTCCCCTCTTTATCCAGGTTACAAACCTTAGAACGAGTGAGCTATGGCCCTACACCAGAACCACATGGACGTGTACATTGGCATCTGTACACTGAAGGCGATATGTGTTAATTATCCACCCGACCAAATTTCTCACGCTTGTTGTCGTCCTCGTGCACGACATATGGGGAGGAACAGCTCGCGACCCCGGGCGCTCGTCGGCGACGATTGTGACAGCAAAGCCGTGCTTATCACAAGAGCTGAACCTTGAACCTTGACCGGCGTCGAAGTCATAGTAAGGTTAGAGTTAGCATATATGCTGATGCCTGTTTAAGTTAGCTCTGTTGTGGTGACAGCGACTCGCATATTGTTTTTAAAATGAATTTAATAATATTCATAAAATGCAAAAAAAAGTTAGAAATTTCCGAAAGGTAAATTTCGTATGGTATGCTCCATTATACGCAACCGTAACTATTATAAGTATTTGCTTTATTTTCATGTAATTATTAAATGATTTATATTATTGTAGTGCATTTATTACATCCCTTTCTTTTGAATACATTGCCCTTATGACGAAGTAATCATTGTCCGTGTAAATACAGTTCACTACTAGGCCGTGAAACTGTTATCTAGCTAATCAAAGATCCTGTGCTGATAGTTGTTTATGGTTAAGCGTGTGTGCTACTTTTAAATTGTTCAAGCTTGGATATGTAAAAGCAAATGTATGTAGACTTTTATGTTATAAATTTCTCTAACATACCATTTATAGATTGTTAATCTCATTGTACATATCCAAATTTTAAACTGTAAATTTGTTAGAACATGACACCCATTACCATCATTTTAATAACACTAGCCATATGGAATCTTGCATGTTTACTGCTGGCTGAATATATGTAAACATAATATTCATAATGTGGCATAAGAAATACGTAAACATTAAATTGAACCTTATTCCAGTGTGTGTTTGTTTCTTGTTTATTTCTTTATTTCACAAGACGCATAAGTTGCCATATTAACAAATGTAAACAAACAGATATTAAAGTACACATTACTAAAGCCCAGTCATTGATACAATTGCTCTTTGCTGTCACTCTGTGTATTTATGATATATTCGAATACTGACACTATTAACATACACCAAATTGAAAGCATGGTAGTAATACATATCTTATTATTGTAAACATACATTTTTGTACGAATGCACATATTTCTTTACGTTTGTGTGTGTGTACAACTGTGTAAAACCCTACAGTATTGACAGATTTCCAAAACTACTTATTACGTACTGTTCCTACTGGCATTATAAATACAGCTCTAGAATTGATTGCAAAACACCTTCGATTGGTTCTGTTGTTGTTGATTCATCCATTAAGCAAATACATACACAGTAGGCGTTTAGCTTGTTTGAAAAGGCCAGTCTTTGCAAACCGTCGAAGGGTTTGAGAGTTGATAATGCTATTGTGGTTAACATGTGGGTAGTAAGATTATATGTACGAACGTAAATATTGCTCTGTCACTGTGTGTGTTAACATATGGATAGCAAGATACTGTGTAGAAGATTAAAGCTTGGTGTCAGTCTGTTAATATAATGATAGTGAGGAACTATGTAGGACATTAAAGCTCTGCGTTAGACTGCTAACAAGCTTGCGGTTGGTGTGCTAACATGTGAATAGTAACATATCATGAAGAAGATTAAAGCTTGGTGTCAATCTGCTAATATGTTGATAGTGAGATACTATGTAGGACATCAAAGCTCTGCGTTAGACTGCTAACAAGCTTGCGGTTGGTATGCTAACATGTAAATAGTAAAATATCACGTAGAAGATTAAAGATTGGTGTCAATCTGCTAATATGTTGATAGTGAGATACTATGTAGGACATCAAAGCTCTGTGTTAGACTGCTAACAAGCTTGCGGTTGGTGTGCTAACATGTTAATAGTAAAATATCATGTAGAAGATTAAAGATTGGTGTCAATCTGCTAATATGTTGATAGTGAGATACTATGTAGGACATCAAAGCTCTGCGTTAGAATGCTAACAAGCTTGCGGTTGGTGTGCTAACATGTGAATAGTAAAATATCATGTAGAAGATTAAAGCTTGGTGTCAATCTGCTAATATGTTGATAGTGAGATACTATGTAGGACATTAAAGCTGAGTGTTAGTCTACTAACATGTGGATAGTAAGATATTTTCAAGACAGTAAATCTCCAAGTTGGTTTGCATCTGTTGATTTGGAAATAGTAAGACCTTTTGTAAGAGATTTAAGCTCAGTATCTGACTCCTAACATGTGGATAGTAAGATAATATGTACACCATTAAATCTTAGTGTCTATCTGTTAATATGTAGATAAAGAGATAATATGTAGGACATTAAAACTCAATTTTAGTCCTCTAGCGTGCAAAAATTCTTTATTCCTCTTTGCGTTCAGGATCCTTTGGTCATGTTATATCTGCAAGCCAGTAATCATGATGCAGTCCATAATCTTTACCAGGACATAGTGGCTGCACCATAGCTTTTGCCTCAGCTCTGCATTCTTTGGTATCTCATTTCACTAAAACACAGTGAAAGTAAAATGCTATGTAGAACACATTTTGGTGTTGGTCTGTTAATTTATGGATTGTAGGTACTACGTAAGACTGTAAAATTACATGGCGATCTACATATGTTGCCATGTGGATAGTAAAGTAAAATGTAAGGTATCCAATCCTAGTATTGGTCAGTTATCAAATGGATTGTAAGATAATATTTAGGGTATCAAATCTTGGTGCTGGTCTGTTAACATGTGGATGGTAAAATAATATGTAGGGTATCAAATCTTGGTGCTGGTCTGTTAACATGTGGATGGTAAGATAATATTTAGTGTAGCAAATCTTGGTGCTGGTCTGTCGACATGTGGATGGTAAGATAGTATGTATAACAGTAAAGCTAAGTGTTCTTCTGGCATGGGGATTCAAAGATAAAATGTAGGGCTTTGAAGCACAGTGTGGATCTATTAACATGTGATTAGTAGTATAATATGTACAACATTAACGGACATGGTCAGTTAGTTGAGAGGTGGAAAGTAAGATACTATGTGGGACAGTAGAGTTTGTTGTCCGTCTACTTCTTTTGTCCTGTGAATATCAAGATAATATAAAGGACATTGAACCACAGTGTTATTCTGTTTGCACTGTGATAGTCAAATAAAATAATTAAGTCTACTGCATCTCTTTTTGGGGGGAAAGGAAGATACTTTTATTTTGGCGATAAGGCTCAGTGTGGGTTTGTTAATGTATTGATAGTAAAAATTTATTTAGAACATTACAGCTCGTTGTTGGTCTATTGACATGCGGACAGCAGGATCCTGTTTAGGAAATTTATTATTGGTTTCTGTTTGTTAACAAATGGAAGGTCTCACACTTAATAGGACAGAAAAGCTCAGTGTTGGTCTGTTAATACATGTGAACTGTAAGATATTGTGTAGGACACATGTTCTCAGTGTTGGTCTGTTAATACATGTGAACTGTAAGATATTGTGTAGGACATATGTTCTCAGTGTTGGTCTGTTAATACATGTGAACTGTAAGACATTGTGTAGGACACGTGTTCTCTGTGTTGGTCTGTAAACATGATGATTAGTAAGATATTATGTATGACATTACAACTCAGTGTTGATGTTTTATCAAGGGGAAAGATAATATATACAACTTTACATCTCGGCTGTTATGCGTTGACATTTGAATATTAAGAAAATATGTAGGACATGAAAGCTCACTGTTCGTATGCTAACAAGTGGATAGTACAATACTATGAGGTAAAGTAATGCTAGCTGTCATTCTGTTAACACGCGGATAGTAAGATACTATGTAGGACATTACTGCTCTGTGTTGGTATTTTGACCTGGGGATAGTAAGATACTATAAAGGACATTACAGATCAGTGTTGGTCTGTTAACAAGCGGAGAGTAAGATACTATGTAGGACATTACTACTCAGTTTTGGTCTGTTTACCTGGGGGAAAAAATATACTATTTAGGACACCTATTCATGAGGTTGGTTTGTTTTCATGTGGATAGTGAGAAAATATATACAACATTATTTCTCAGTTGATGTATATTAACATGTGGATATTAAGAAAATAAGTAGGACATGAAAGTTCACTGTCTGTGTGTTTTGAAGTGGGTAGTTTGATGTTATGTAGAAAAGTGAAGATTGCTTTCATTCTGTTATAACGTGTGGATAGTAAAACAATAGGTAGGACATTACAGATTTGTGTCAGACTGCTATCTTTGTACAGAAATATAAAAAGTAGGTCATTTAAGCTTTGTGTTAGTATGTTAACTTCTGGACAGTAAGATTACATGTAGGACATTAACAAATGGGAATGGTTTGTAAACATGCAAACAGTTAATGCTACATAGGACAATAAAACTCAGTGTCTGTCTGCTAACAGTTGTATAGTTAGATACTATGTACGTCATCTATGCCAAAAGCTCGGTTTTCGGCTATTAACATGCAAATTAGTAATGTACTATGTAGGGCATTACAGCTTGTTGTCGGCCTGCTAAGATAGGGATAGTATGATACTTTACAGGACAATTATCTTGGTGTCCATCTGTTAATATACAGACAGTAAGATACTACCTAGGACCTTAAAGCTCAGTGTTAGCCTTCATCTTTTGTCATGCTGATACTAAGATTCTATGTAGGAGATTAAAAATCAGATTTGGTCTGTTGAAGAGGCGTCAGTGAGATATTTTATAGGACCGTCAAGCTCAGTTTAGATCTGTTAAAGTGGGGTCAGTAAGATATTATGTAGGACACTAATACTTTTAGGTAGGTTTGTTAACATGGGGATTGTAAAATGCTATGCAGGACCTTAAAGTTAGGTGACTGTTCGTGTATGTTACTGTTGGGATACTCAGATAGTATGTTAATATGTAGACAGTAAGATGCTATGTATCGCATTAAATCTAAAGAATTGGTTGGTTATATGAGGACATTAAGATAATATATAGGACACTGAAGCTTAGTGTAATTCTGTTGACATGGTGACAGTTTGTTTGTTTGTTTGTTTTTTTGAGTTCGCCTTATTTCTCTAATCGCCAAGGTGGTGTACATTGTACGGTGGTTTTTATTTTGCGCCTGTCGGCCAAGTGCTACCAACTTCAACATGCATTTTATGTAAGGGTCTGCTTCCTCTTGCATTTTCTAAGAATTCGCTTCCTTGGGGTAACGGCGCTGTGATGGGGATTGAATCCAGCACCTTTGGGTTTTGAGCCGGGCCACTTAACCACTAGGCCACACCGTCCCCATGGTGACAGTAAGATAATATGTAGGATATTAGCGAATAGCATCGGTCTGTTAACATTTAGATAGTAAGATTTTATGTAGTACATTACAGATTGCTATTAGGTCTGCTAACATTTAGAAAGATAGATTTTATATTAGGACATTACAGCTTTGTGTTAGTCTGTTGACATGGAGACTGTAAAATGCTATGAATGACATTAAAACATGTGGATAGTACAATATCATGTAGGATAGCAAAGCTCAGAGTCGGGCTGATGACATGGGTACAGTAAGATATCTTCTTCGAAGTACGCTGTCAGACATCAACGTGAATTTGTTGAAGAAGAAGAAGAAGTAAGATAGTGTGTAGGACATTAAAATTTACTGTCGGTTTGTTAACACGTGGATAGTAAGATATTATTTTTAACAGTAAAGCATGGTGTCTGCTTGTCTCTGTGTTTGCCAGTTGACTTGTGGATAGTAAGATATTCTGTAGGACATTCAAGCTCTGTGTTGGCCAGTTGACTTGTGAATAGTAAGATACTCTGTAGGACATTCAAGCTCTGTGTTGGCCAGTTGACTTGTGAATAGTAATATACTCTGTAGGACATTCAAGCTCTGTGTTGGCCAGTTGACTTGTGAATAGTAAGATACTCTGTAGGACATTCAAGCTCTGTGTTGGCCAGTTGACTTGTGAATAGTAAGATACTCTGTAGGACATTCAAGCTCTGTGTTGGCCAGTTGACTTGTGAATAGTAAGATACTCTGTAGGACATTCAAGCTCTGTGTTGGCCAGTTGAATTGTGAATAGTAAGATACTCTGTAGGACATTCAAGCTCTGTGTTGGCCAGTTGACTTGTGAATAGTATGATACTCTGTAGGACATTCAAGCTCTGTGTTGGCCAGTTGACTTGTGAATAGTAAGATACTCTGTAGGACATTCAAGCTCTGTGTTGGCCAGTTGACTTGTGAATAGTAAGATACTCTGTAGGACATTCAAGCTCTGTGTTGGCCAGTTGACTTGTGAATAGTAAGATATTCTGTAGGACATTCAAGTTCTGTGTTGGCTAGTTGACTTGTGAATAGTAAGATACTCTGTAGGACATTCAAGCTCTGTGTTAGCCAGTTGAATTGTGAATAGTAAGATACTCTGCAGGACATTCAAGCTATGTGTTGGCCAGTTGACTTGTGAATAGTAAGATATTCTGTAGGACATTCAAGCTCTATTTTGGCCTGTTAACATGTGGATAGTAAGATACTCTGTAGGAAATTAAAGCTCTGTCTTGGTCTGTTGACATGTGGATAGTAAGATATTCTGTAGGACATTCAAGCTCTGTGTTGGCCTGTTAACATTTGGTTAGTAAGATTCTCTGTAGGACATTCAAGCTCTGTGTTTGCCTGTTAACATGTGGATAGTAAGATACACTGTAGCACATTAAAGCTCTGTATTGGCCAGTTGACTTGTGAATAGTAAGATACTCTGTAGGACATTCAAGCTCTGTGTTGGCCTGTTGACATGTGGATAGTAAGATACTCTGTAGGACATTCAAGCTATGTGTTTGCCTGTTGACATGTGGATAGTAAAATACTCTGTAGGACATTCAAGCTCTATGTTGGACTGTTGACATGTAGAAAGTAAGATACTCTGTAAGACATTTAAACTCTGTGTTGGCCTGTTAACATAGTGGCAATAAGGAACTATGTAGGACATCAATGTTTTGGGTAAGTTTAACATCTGGATAGTGGATACTGTGCAGTGCATTCAATCTAGAGTTGGTTTGTTAATATGTGGATTGTAAGATCCTGTGTAAGACATTAAAGCTGTCTGTCAATCTGATGCCATTGGGATTGTTCAATACTTTGAAGAACAATAAAACTTGGTATTGGTCTGTTAATATATAGATAGCAAATTACAATGTAGGACTGTAAAGTTTCGAGTCAGTGAACTTATGTTTAATGGGGATAGTGCGATACTTTGTAGGACAATACCGTTTATTGTCTGTATGTTAATATTCATATAGTAAGGTATTATATAAAAGACTGTTACCATGTGCTTGGGTAGATACTGTGTAGGACATCAAAATTTAATGCTGGTATGATAGTCTGTGGATAGTAAGATACTATATATATGACATTAAAACTTGATGTAGCATAGTAATATACTAGCTTGTTCTGTAATGCCTATGGTGAGTTTGTTAAAATATGGATAGTAAGATACTAGTTAGAACTGTAATGCCTAGGGTCAGTTTGTTAACATGTGGATAGCAAGATACTATTTCCATAGTGTCGGTCTGTACATTATATAAATTGCTGAGCGATTATAGTAGTAAAACTGGGAGAGTTCAAAACGTAGTTCCCCCATGTTCCAGTCTCTCTCTTATCGCCTGTGGAGTATAAAAAATAGATAGGAATGGTTAAAATACCGCTATGGAACAAAATCAAGAACCTAACCTACGTTAGATACAGAAATTACATACAATGAGACTAAAGCATTCATCAGGGCAACGTACAGTGCAAAATGAAAGAAAAAAAACGACACCCTGGCCACATAGATTTTCATTCTCCGGCTACGCACAGGTCACAGCAGTCTGAGATGTCATCTGTACAACAAGTTCAATTCAAGATTGGTACTACAGACCTTCGTGCCTGCGGCACAGCCCCCATGAAGGCAGAACATATTTTGCAGTCATGTCCACAGTATACCGACAAAAGAAGTAGCATTTGGCAACAGCTAGTGTCCTTCCACGAGAAGCTGTACAGAAGCGTAGAGAGCCTTGAGTCGACTGATGACTTCGTTAGAGTCATTGAAGTTGATGTCTGAAGACGCACGAAAAAGAAGAAGAAGAAATGAACCAGTCGATGCTTCCCGTTGGATCCACTACTAGGGATATGCATGTTTACATTCTGATTCGCATTATTCGTTTATAGGTCTAGTGATATTGCGAGCTTAATATCTGAGTAGCAAAATGCCCCTTTGTCGCTATGTGCATTCACAAGCAAAAACAACTAGTATTCTCTGTATAAGCAACAAATGTTCTCTAGCCCACTGTATGGACGGCGTACTACAGTAAACATCCCGAATGATCCTGGATCTTTGGGTATGGCAATGACAAAAATAGGACCAATGTCCTACATAGAGCAGGTCATAAGAGGCGACTAACTGTGTGACATGACACAACACCGGCCATGCTTAGTTGATTTGTTAAGAGCAGCATAGATGGCGCCTAACAGGCTGCGTGTCAAGTTGGTCTAGTGTTTGAGTCTTTTAAGATGGACTCGCAGATCTATTAACCAAACTTCTTGGCACTTGTCTTAACACAGCGGAGTAATAAGCTGCTCGAGCCTAACACGCTAAGCAGGAAATCCTCATCCCTCCTTTATCCGGCTCACACCACAGCTGGGACCTCCACATGGTCATCTTCCCTTGTAGAATTACAGGTCTACTAAGACTAAGATTAATATAAACACATAATCTTACAAATACTATTTCTTTTGTTGCAGATTCTGCACTTTACACTATACGCAATACAAGACCTCACCACTAATGGAGTCTCCCGCGGAACACCTGGCTGAGACATTTCGATTCTACTCCGTCTTCCTCCACGCTGCCCGAGACTCACCAAACGTTGCCGTGGACGATCAACACGAAAGACAATGGTTGAGTATGAGGATTACCTGACTTGACTTAAAACACAAGGCAACGACTCTAGCTGGCCATCTATCTTCTCGGCCCACCCCCATGACATCAGAACACATTTTACAGCCCTGCCCATCGTTTACCGACAAGAAGTAGCATTTGGCAACAACCAGTGTCCTTCCACGAGTAGCTGTACAGAAGTGCTCGGACCCTCAAGTCAACTGCTGCCTTCGTTAGAGTAATTGAATTCGAGGTCTGAAGACGAACAAGGAAGATCTCTTTTCTTGACATTTTTCGCGCCAGCCGAAGCACATCAGTACAAGTACAGTCAACCTCCATCAAGATGACTTCAGCAAAAAGCTTTGCATGATCTTGCAGTAGGAGTTTATGTAACAGTTTACTTGCATGTTGAGGTTGCTATCCTCATGCACAACTCTCTTTAGTCACGCATTTCAATACATGCATGGAGTTCAATCAATCAAATCAGAACAAAAAGGCATAGCTTCAAATTAAATAAAGAAAGGTCAAGATTGGATATTTGGAAATATTTCTTTAGTCAGAGAGGGGTGAATGCTTGGAATGCATTTCCAAGAAAGTGATGGAAACAGAGGCAGTTGATGCATTTAAGAATACATTGGATGCGCATAGCTTATTGAGCAAGGAAATGTAAATGAAACTGGTTGCGTACATACTCTGCATAGTCTTCTAAACCAGTATAAAGACGTTAAGTTAAGTTTAATCAAGATCACTCATCTCTTTTTGTTGAAGCACAGGTCCAGCATTGTATTTGACTTACCATAACCAGCTTTTAGGAAAGACTTTTTCTAGTTATTTGCAGTAGGGTAGCGATAATTTGTACATTTTGAGATTGCCACATCCATGGACAACTCTTAGTCCTCGCGTTCAACATGCAATGAATGTTTTGGCCACTCAGGAGAAATACATACATAGCTCACATTAAGATTGTTTGCCCTTGACCTACTGTGACAGTATTCTGTGGCGGTTATATTCTACCATTCTCAGTAAGGGACCCCGGATACACTATGAGAGGTCATGTTATTGATAGATTTGAAACAAGCAGCGATAACGATAGAAAAGATATGAATTTGGAATTGCATGTGTTAAGCTTTTATAGAAGTGTTCATACGTGGTTGCGAAGTTTCGATGGCTCACAAACAAAACATGTATGTGTTCAGATTCCTGATCTGACAGGGTCGTACACCTATTAAATTTCGTGCTGAATATGGTTTAACCAAGCTCTAAAGTGCAAAACACAGAACAATATACTGCCTCTTAGGAACCACGTTAAACGAGGCCAAAAAGAAAGAAATATAGCTTTTTAGTGTTTTCTCCAGTATCGCATTCTGTTTTTTTATTATATGGCTTGCTGGCTTAGGGTCGTTCGTTCTCAATCTTGCACCACCAAGCCCTGATATGGCTTAAGTAGCAGAATGTTGTCCAGAGAACGGAATGCAAATGTGCTGATCGGTGTGGACTGCACAGAACACGGCCAGGCACTTGAGCATCCGTGGTCAACCACTGCACCCGAGCTCATATCTAGTCGTCCTGACTTTGTCTTGCCACTGGTTAAAGTTGGCAAAAAGTAAAGGCTCGTGATGGACGAAAAACATTGTGATTGACCCTGACGCAACGTCCTGGACAATATGGTGTGCTTGACCGGACTAGCGTCTCAGTTACCAACAGATATTATCTTAAATATCACTAACCTCTAGCTGATTGCTAGCATAACCGGCACTTCTAAAATTATGCAATGATGTTTATAAATGAAAATAGTATTTGCTAGATCTACGTCAACAATAAAGTCACATATATTTTTGTATACCATAAAATGCATTATTACAAAGCACAAAAAATCGCTGACTTTCATCATTATCATCACTATTATCATCATCATCATCATCATCTTCATCATCATCATCATCATGTTGCATGTCATTTGCAGAAAATCATTTTCACAACAACCGATCTGTAACTCGATCTCAAGCCAGAAGTATCGCCTCTATCGTTGTCATCGTCAGGACCTCCGTGATGTCTTGTTTCCATCTTTTCATCGGTCTGCTTCAGCCCCACTTTCCAAGCACCAAACCCTCCTGTATCGTTCTTTCTAGGTCAGTATGGCGTTTGATGTGGTCAAACTATTATACAGCAAAGCAAGTGGTCATTTTCACAGACAACCTAGCAGTGTAATGGCCCTCAAGAGCCCAGTGATTACAAAAAAAGCAGTCCAATGGACACCAGCCCACTCAGACATTCCAGGCAACGGGGAGGCGGACAGGCTCGTCAGAGAGCGAGGAATGCTGCAGCAGAGTGATACAGACATCACATACAATGAAACTAAAGCATTCATCAGGACAACGTACAGTGCAAAATGGAAAATAGGATCACATTGGCCACATAGAAAACGATGCCTACCATCAACTGTCCAGGCGAGACCAGGTGATCATTTTCCGGCTACGCACAGGTCACAACAGACTAGGATGCCATCTGTACAACAAGTTCAAGATTGGCACTACAGAGATTTTTGCCTGCGGCACAGCCCCCATGAAGGCATAATATATTTTGCAGTCATGTCCGCTGTATACCGACAAAAGAAGTAACAATTGGCAACAGCCAGTGTCCTTCCACGAGAAGCTGTACGGAAGCGTACAGAGCCTTTAATCGACTGCTGCCTTTGTTAAAATCATTGAAGCTGAGGTATGAAGACGAACGAAGAAGCAGAAGAAACTATTTTAGCTTTCGAGACAAGCTGTTGTTTACTAACCAATTTTGCTTGAAATTAAGTAGGATCTATAGTATATATATATATCTCTTTATCTATATCTCAAGCAGATGTGGATATATTGAGATCGGATTTAGATAAAATTCGAGAGGGGTTTGTAGGTTCGCAAATGGAGTTTAATGTAGATAAATGTACAGTCATCCACATGGGTAGATCCAATATGAAACATAATTACATAATGGGAGAGAACAATATTAGAAAGATAGATAAGGAAAGGGACTTGGAAGTTATACTAGATCATACAGGTAAGGTGAGTGAGAAAATTCAGGTAGGAATTAAAAAGGCAAATGCAATGTTATGTATGATGAACATAAATATTAAACATAGTAGCAAGGAAGTGATAGTCAAACTGTATAAAGCATTAGTTAGACCTAGATTGGAGTTATATGTACAGGCGTGGAGTCATTATCATAGAGGGGATACAAACATGCTGGAAAGAATACAAAAAAGCGCGACATAGCTGATAGTGGGATTGCAGAATTACAGTTATGAGGAAAAACCGGCCTAGTGTCTAGAAGAGAGAAGAATTCGTGGTGACTTAATACAGGCTTATAAGATGATCAGAGGAAAGGATAATATAGACTATAACAAGTTTTTAAAAATAAACAACAGCCACCAAAATAGAACAAGAGGGCATAGTTATACATTAACTAAAGAGAGGTCCAGATTCGATATTAGGAAATCTTTTTTTAATTAGAGAGTGGTGAATGCTTGGAATGCATTGCCAAGGGAGGTAGTGGAAGGAAGGACAGTTAATGCATTTAAGAATCAATTGGATGCGCATAGCTTTTAGAGCAAGGTGATGAAATGAAACTGTATGTATACAGATTCTGCAGAGTATTCTAAACCAGTTTAAGGACGTTAAGCTAAGTTAAGGATATCTGCATATTTCCTTTTTGCTATCCATTGTATTTTGAGCACTTTTCTATAGTCCTTTAGTTCAAAAGATGCAATCCTTTTCTTAAGTGTTTGTGTGGGGGTCCACGTTTCACATCCGTATGTCTTCATCGGTATAATGCAAGTTAACAGAATAGTTATTTTCATTTTATTAATGTTCTGTCATCAGTTTCTCATTTTATTGAACCTCTGCATTGCCGTAGCCATTGGCGCTTATAACTGACCGAGGTACTCAAAGCTTGTGACTTTCTCTATCTTCTGTTGTTCTAAAAAAACTTTAGGTTTGGTCTTTGCCTTGCCTGTGATCGTTATCTTGGTTGTACTTTAAATTCAGGTATAGATTTTGGACTTCGTTGAGTTGTGTTTACGCTCATCAGTACTTTTACATTTCGCTAGTTGTTAGACCCACCGGGCTAGATCGCACGTGGACACAGTCCTGGTGTGAACAGACTATCTACAATGCAGTTAGTAAACTAGCCTTATCTTGTAAAGCGAGCTATGCAAGTTTTCATTCCATTTCCAACAATATATATCTGCAAATATGGATTTTCGACATTTGTAGCATAAAAGAAAAACAAATCGAAACCGATTAGATGTCTAACATGGCAAACGTGTGGTTTGTACAACACAACAGTTGAATCCTCTTCAAGAAAGAGAAACAACAAGCCTTCACACGGTCAGCATTTCGTGATCTTTGTGACCCGTTCCTTAGCCTTGCATATATACGCAGCATGTTCATTCAAACAATAATGAAATTAACTTTCTTCTATTTTAAATGTATTGTGTTTCAATTAAAATTGTTAAGAAAGACACATATATCACATGTACTTTTGTGTTTGTTTTTTAACTATTTCTATATAACTGGTTCTTTGCTATTGTATTTTATGTATTTAAAAACATTATTCCGAGAAGGGGTACGTGACATACACTTGACAAGGGAGACCACAGAACACAAATGGCTAACAACTTTCCCTTAGACGTGTACAAAAACCTGTCTTGATATAGTCGCCATCACGGCCTGCGATGGACATCAGAACATGACACAACCGTTGAGTTACAGGAACAATTTGTATCTACAGTTAACATCATTTGCTGAATAAGAATGATCACCAATGGGCAGCAGCGTGCGGTGAACACCTTTCATGGCTTGGTTTTGAAGTTTGCTAATTTTATCAAAGTTCGCCTTTGCTGCTGTTGCCCATGCCGCAATGCCATATTCGAGAACTGGTCTCACTCTTCCAGTGTACAGTTTCGTCTGTTCCCCAACTTGTGCCAGCAAGTTTCCTCATGATTGCCATTCTTTGTCTGGCTCTCATTCGGTTTCTCTCGATCTGACTTTTCCATGTAATGCACCGATCAAATGTGACTCCCAGGTAGTTTTGGTTGCCGTTTGTCTGCAGATATTTGCCTTTAAGACTTATTTTGGTGTTCTGGGGTTTGTTTGAAAGCGAGAATATCGTACACGTTGTTTTTTCCTCATTTATTTTGACCAGCCATGAGTTCGCCCACTCCTCCAACGATGTTAGGGCCTGCTGCATCCGATTGCTTGCTATGGTGAGATTTTTTTCAGACGTCCACATAGCCAGATCGTCTGCAAACATGGAGCTGTAGACTCTTTTTGGTAGGTTCTCTGTGATATTGTTTATATACACCAGGAAAGGTGTTGGTGATAGTACTCCCCTTTGGTGTACTCCCTGCTCAAGTGTCACCTTTTTGCTCATCTGCTATTGTACTTGAACTATGGATGTTCTGTTTTCGAGGTAGTCGCTGATCCATCTGTACATTTTCCCACAAACTTCACTTCTTCGTAGCTTGACTTTAAGAAGACGAAAAAGAAGAGAAAGAAGAAGAAAAAGAAGAGAAAGAAAAAGAAGATAAACATGAGTAAATAGTACTACCTGATATTGCCCGAAGAAGATTTGAATGTTTAAATGAAGTATATTGTTAAAAAGCAACTAATTTGATTGGCAAACATCCGGCCAGTCTCTAAACCCTGATCTATGGGTGAGAGAGCTGGAGTGTGTACGCCAAACACGCCAGGAGGTTGAATCATTTCTACATGACACATACTCCAAATTGGCTACAAGACCACATCACAAATAACTATACTCTTTTCATTACTACTACACTATTCATACACTTTTGTAGAAAGTTAAAGTGAGATAGACTGGCCAAGTTTCTCGAATGTCAAGTGAAAGGTTCCAAAAGAAATTTCTGTTTAGCGAGCTTTGCGCAGTAAGGCGATCACCTGGACGTCAATAAAGGCGATTCAGTGAATCCTGGCAGTAAATCGTTTAACCTGAAAAAGGCGAGGCCAAAAAAGAGCCTTGCATGCAGTTAGCGAGGGTCGACGGGCGATTAGGTGGAAGTATAGAGTAGAAAGAAAACCAGCACCAGCTGGTGTTGGCTTAATCTGTCATGCACACATCCGCCCACAGACTTAAGGGCGCAGTATGACACATGATGATGTTGGTTATTCTCATCGACGGCGATAAGCCAATTATTATTGTCATGATCATATTTCTTCAAAATCAAGTAAATACCGGATCAAGATGGTGAGCAGCGCATGAGCTGCAGCGGTCATCGAGCCATAGCTGACTGATAGCGTAAGGGCTAGCGAACCGGAGCTGCCAAGGCCGTTCTACACGTCCGCGCAGTATTCTAGAAAACAGGCTGCAACAGAGCAGACTGGCTAAGGAGAAGGGATCGAAGAGGGAATGTTAACCCGGTACTCAAAAAATGCTTGCTGAAGTCGGATGTGTTGGACCGAAAGGGGCAAATATCGACATAACGCATTCCGTTCTCTGGACTGCGTTCTGCTACTTAGGCCCGTGTCAGGGTTAGGTAGCGAGAGATGGAGAACAAACGAAGCCAAGCCAAGACAAGTAAATACATTTAATATTTATCAGTTTATTGGCGTCTCAGTAACTGATCATCATGCGCCTGGCGCCCTGACGAAGTTTGCCCAGCTCTGTCTCCCGTATTTCGACACAGTCTACTATGGCTGCAAACGCCGGTACGTGAGTGGCAGTCCCTGTCGCAGATCGTACAACGGGGCAGAGGAGGCTGACTTGCCGGGGTGTTCCCCGATCTTTTCAGTCGTGCCCATTTCTCTGGATCCAGATGGCCTCTACAAGCGTCGGCAACTACTGTGCACCTCCCAACTGACTGTCTGCAATCGACTCAATCCTGAGCTTTCGGCTTGGATGTCGCATGACGTCATATCCATCTTGAATACGTCCTTGAATCGCGGTGTGGGGTAGTCGATTCCTTTAGCTGCAGTGATCAGTTGTCCATAAAATATATCATATAACAGCCTTTACAATGTATGTAAATATACACTCGCGAGCATACGACTACTCTAAGACAGATGTACAGAAGATGAAAGATACAGACAGCCACATAAACTGGAAAGATATTGTCAGAGGTACAGACGTTGAACAAGAGGCAGAGTGTTTCAAAACACTTTTAGAACAACTAAAAGTCGAATATGTTCCATGTATGAAGGTAAACACCAATCATAAAAAGTGGATTACTAGATTTGTAGCTAAATGTACAAGAGCTTAAAATAAAGCCTGGACAATGTATATAAAGGCAAGTAAATCAAAAGAAATATATTACAAATATTTGGACAAGCAAAACATAGCTCAGAAAGTAAATAAAGCAGCAAAAATAGACTTCGACAAAAACTTACTAATAGGATCAAGACTGATGGTGAAAGCTTCTTTTCTAATGTTAGAAATAAACAAAGACCTAAAGACAAGGTAGGCTTTCTTATAGACAGGACAGTGACAATAAGCAGAGAAAATATGGAGATAGCTAATCTAATAAATCAATACTTTTGCACAGCCTATACAAAAGAACACTCCTCCAAGAAACCAGAGCCTATACATATTTTCAAATGTCAAATGGAAATAGTGCGATTAAAATCATTCTATATTACGGAGGAAATGGTTCTAAAAAGATTGGAAGGATTAAAAGTGGATAAATGTACAGATCAAGATGGTATCCATTCATCAATGCTATTTGAAGTATAGACTAACTAGTTAAGCCATTGGCTATATTATTTTCTCAATCACTTGCAAAATGGATTGTTCCAAGAGATTGGAAAGATGCAGGAGTGATTCCCTTATTCAAAAGAGGAAAGAAATCAGATCCAGCTAATTAAGTAAGTTTAACGTGCATAGTCTGTAAATTGTTAGAGTCAATAATGACAGAAAACATTGTAATGCATCTAGACAGGTTAAATCTAATCAGAAATAGTCAGCATGGGTTTACTAGAGGGAGACCGTGCTTAACAAATCTATTGGAGTGCATGGAGGTGATTACTAAAATCATAGATAAGGGAGAACCAGTGGATGTTATTTATCTAGATTTTACAAAGGCTTTTGATATAGTACCTCATCAACGATTATTTAAAAAGTTAAAATCACATGGGATAGATGGGCAGGTTGCCGATTGGATTGAAAGTTGGTTAACGGGAAGAAGACAGCGATTGACATAAATAAGGAGTACTCTGAGTGGTGTGAAGTAAAAAATGGAACAAAATTACAGAATTGGCGAGAACAATACTAGAATGATAGATAACGAAAGGGACATAGAGGTAATAATAGAGCATACAGGTAAGGTGAGTGAGCAAGTCCAGGTAGCAGTGAATAAGTCAAATGCAACGTTAGGTATAATTAAAAAAGAAGAAATATTTAACATAGGAGTAATGAGGTGATTGACAAACTGTATAAAGCATTAGTTAGACCTAGATCGGAGTACTGTGTACAGATGTGGAGTCCTTATCGTAGAAGAGCTATAAATATGCTGGAAAGGATACAAAGAATAGCGACAAAACTGATAGTGGGATTCCAGAATTACAGTTACGAGGAAAGACTCAGAAAAACCGGCCATTAGTGTCTAGAAAAGAGAAGAATTAAACCTGACTTAATCTAAGTTGATAAGATAATCACAGGAAAAGTTAAATTAGACTTTAACAAGTTTTTCAAAATACAACCACCAGCGAGAACAAGAGGGCACAGATACAAATTAAGTAACGAAAGGTCCAAATTGGACACAGGACATTTTTTAAAATTCAGACAGTGGTGAATGCTTGGAATGCTTTGCCCAAGGAAATAGTGGAGGCAGAGACAGTTAATGCATTTAAGAATAAATATGATGTACATAGTTATTAGAGCAGGGTAATGCAAATGGGACTGGTTGTCTACAGACTCTGATGAGTTTTCTAAACCAATATAAAAACGTTATGTTCAGTTAAGTTATGCCGTGTTTGTTAGCTTACTCAGTACGTTTTATGATTGTGCTAACTTTTTGTTTTACCGCTTCACATTGTTCTTTGTAGGACAATGTGCGATCCATTGTAATTCCTAGGTACTTAGGTGTATCTTTATGTTCAAGTTTATGCCCCTGCCAACTAATCTTTCAAACTCTCAAGGCTATTCTTGCATCCTGTTGCAGCCCGCCACTTAACGTCTTTTACAGGACGCACACAAAATTAATCTGACATATTACGGGCATTCTACAACAACAATAAATACAACAACAATAACAACAACATGCTGATATGGCTTTTGAAGTCAGGATATCGGCTATTTCATTCTTATAAACTATGCAGGAGGAATGATTTCAAGAAATGCTATCTCGGCATAGATAAAGTCACACACTAACTCTAACCACTTTCATAAAGCTGTAGAAACTGATTCACGTTTCTAATCGTGTTTACTTACTCTCAACTCTGTCAAATGATATTCTCATTAATAACTAAACCTGTACGTCGCTAAGTATCATTGAAGGAAGTGTGGCGACTACATGAGTTGGCCACCCCACCTCATAAAAAGCTGAGGCCTAGTACAGTGAAGTCTCTAACACTTCAACCTCGACATCAATGATTGCGAAAGGATTACCTTTTCCTTTTCATGTTAAAATCATTTACATCGAATACCAGTACCAAAGAAAGGAAAAGATAGAACAGATCCAAATTTGATACAGGCCTATCAGTTTACTGAGCTGTGTAGGTAAACTGATGAAGCGTATGATAAACATCAGACTGATGTGGCACCTAGAAGAAAAACACATATTAATTCCACAGAAAGCAGGATTTAGACAACACAGATCCACTGAGGATCAAATCACTCTCATAGCGCAGAAAATAGAGGATGCTTACCAGGAGAAAAAGCATACAGTAGCGGTTTTGGTGGATCTAGAGAAGGCATTTGACAAGGTGGGGAAAGAGGGACTTAAAGTCAAGCTATAAAGAAGTGAAGTATCTGGACAAATGTACAGATTGGTCAGCCACTATCTCGAAAACAGAACAGCCAGAGTTCAAGTACAAGGGAAGATGAGTAAAAATGTGACACTGGAGCAGGGAGTACCCCAAAGGGGAGTACTGTCACCCACACTTTTTTCTGGTGTTTATAAACAACATAATAGAGAATATATTAAGAAGAGTCCACAGCTCCATGTTTGCAGACGATCTGGCTTTGTGGACCACTGAAGAAAATCTCACCATAGCAAACAATCGGATGCAGCAGGCCCTAACATCGCTGGAGTAGTGGACGATGAGGCAGACAGACTGGCTAAAGAAGGTGCAAGGTTACCACAACCAGAATCTAGTGTGACCTACGAAGAGTTAAAAAGGTTTATTAGGGCCAGATACATGGCCAAATGGGAAACAGAGCATACTGGCTACACAAAAAATGATGCCTACTACCAGTTGAACAGAAGAGAGCAGGTCGTGGTCTTCAGACTCCGCACAGGCCACAACAGACTGAGGTACCATCTCTTCAATAAACTGAAGAAAGGTGGTACTGACGAATGCACCTGTGGTACAGGGAAAATGACCGCGGAACATCTGCTGCAAAATTGCCCGACATACGAGAACCAGACAAAGCACATGTGGCCATCACCAGTGGCAACACTAGACAAGCTCTATGGCAGTGTCGACAGCCTCAGGATGACAGCTGCCTTCTTCGAAAAAATTCAAGTTGACGTCTGACAGCGTACGAAGAAGAAGATTTACCTCGAATTGTTTTTAACACCTGCACAAATTAACAGTCATCTAACAATATTCATATTTCTGTTGTTCATCCTCTCTCTCTTTCTCTCTCTCTACTTTGGTCTTCTTGGTTCTCTGTACTCTCAGCAATCAATGCTGACTACCAACTAATGTGTGACAAATATGAACTGATGTGATCATATAAGACATCCCAATGTACCCCGCCCACTACCAGTTAAAGGCCAACACAAAATACAGAAGGGATTGAAGCTCACGAGCAAAAACATGCATTTAGAACGTGCCAACCGTAGCGACAATCCGCCCAAGAAACTTTTGATTATGTCAAGGAAAGAATGTCAGAATACAAACACAGCCAACTTGCTGTTTACATTCATGGATACATCGAGTAATATAAATATACTGTAGTCGGGGATGCTGTGGTAGAAACTTCTCTATAAGAGGTTTTAGCTTTTATCAGATGGGGATAGCCAGTTCCCTTCCTCGATGTCTTGGCTTACAATATCACTGATATATAAATTTATTTTTATTACCGCCAGGGATGAGGTACTAGAATCTTCATTGTTCTGATACACACACGAATCCATGAACTGGTCAATACGACATGATACCGCACAAATGACAACGGTCTGTGGTAGAAAAGGGCAAGTCTTCGTCACAGAATCCAGAAATTGAAACCTCTAATCAAACCAAAAACTTCAGGTTTTGTGAAAACCAATTCCTGTTCCTCTATCCTTTCTCCTAACAGTAAATCTGGTACTCGTTTACAGCTGGGTTGGCTGGAACAAGTTGCAGCCGGAAAGAAGCAGCCACTCTACCAACGTTGTATCCTACGCTCTACATGTACATATAGTGTGGTCTTATGTTTCCTCTAATAACATGTCACCCATTACCATCATTTTAATAACACTAGCCATATGGAATCTTGCATGTTTACTGCTGGCTGAATATATGTAAACATAATATTCATAATGTGGCATAAGAAATACGTAAACATTAAATTGAACCTTATTCCAGTGTGTGTTTGTTTCTTGTTTATTTCACAAGACGCATAAGTTGCCATATTAACAACTGTAAACAAACAGATATTAAAGTACACATTACTAAAGCCCAGTCATTGATACAATTGCTCTTTGCTGTCACTCTGTGTATTTATGATATATTCGAATACTGACACTATTAACATACACCAAATTGAAAGCATGGTAGTAATACATATCTTATTATTGTAAACATACATTTTTGTACGAATGCACATATTTCTTTACGTTTGTGTGTGTGTACAACTGTGTAAAACCCTACAGTATTGACAGATTTCCAAAACTACTTATTACGTACTGTTCCTACTGGCATTATAAATGCAGCTCTAGAATTGATTGCAAAACACCTTCGATTGGTTCTGTTGTTGTTGATTCATCCATTAAGCAAATACATACACAGTAGGCGTTTAGCTTGTTTGAAAAGGCCAGTCTTTGCAAACCGTCGAAGGGTTTGAGAGTTGATAATGCTATTGTGGTTAACATGTGGGTAGTAAGATTATATGTACGAACGTAAATATTGCTCTGTCACTGTGTGTGTTAACATATGGATAGCAAGATACTGTGTAGAAGATTAAAGCTTGGTGTCAGTCTGTTAATATAATGATAGTGAGAAACTATGTAGGACATTAAAGCTCTGCGTTAGACTGCTAACAAGCTTGCGGTTGGTGTGCTAACATGTGAATAGTAACATATCATGAAGAAGATTAAAGCTTGGTGTCAATCTGCTAATATGTTGATAGTGAGATACTATGTAGGACATCAAAGCTCTGTGTTAGACTGCTAACAAGCTTGCGGTTGGTGTGCTAACATGTTAATAGTAAAATATCATGTAGAAGATTAAAGATTGGTGTCAATCTGCTAATATGTTGATAGTGAGATACTATGTAGGACATCAAAGCTCTGCGTTAGAATGCTAACAAGCTTGCGGTTGGTGTGCTAAAATGTGAATAGTAAAATATCATGTAGAAGATTAAAGCTTGGTGTCAATCTGCTAATATGTTGATAGTGAGATACTATGTAGGACATTAAAGCTGAGTGTTAGTCTACTAACATGTGGATAGTAAGATATTTTCAAGACAGTAAATCTCCAAGTTGGTTTGCATCTGTTGATTTGTAAATAGTAAGACCTTATGTAAGAGATTTAAGCTCAGTATCTGACTCCTAACATGTGGATAGTAAGATAATATGTACACCATTAAATCTTAGTGTCTATCTGTTAATATGTAGATAAAGAGATAATATGTAGGACATTAAAACTCAATTTTAGTCCTCTAGTTTGCAAAAATTCTTTATTCCTCTTTGCGTTCAGGATCCTTTGGTCATGTTATATCTGCAAGCCAGTAATCATGATGCAGTCCATAATCTTTACCAGGACATAGTGGCTGCACCATAGCTTTTGCCTCAGCTCTGCATTCTTTGGTATCTCATTTCACTAAAACACAGTGAAAGTAAAATGCTATGTAGAACACACATTTTGGTGTTGGTCTGTTAATTTATGGATTGTAGGTACTACGTAAGACTGTAAAATTACATGGCGATCTACATATGTTGCCATGTGGATAGTAAAGTAAAATGTAAGGTATCCAATCCTAGTATTGGTCAGTTATCAAATGGATTGTAAGATAATATTTAGTGTATCAAATCTTGGTGCTGGTCTGTTAACATGTGGATGGTAAAATAATATGTAGGGTATCAAATCTTGGTGCTGGTCTGTTAACATGTGGATGGTAAGATAATATTTAGTGTAGCAAATCTTGGTGCTGGTCTGTCGACATGTGGATGGTAAGATAGTATGTATAACAGTAAAGCTAAGTGTTCTTTTGGCATGGGGATTCAAAGATAAAATGTAGGGCTTTGAAGCACAGTGTGGATCTATTAACATGTGATTAGTAGTATAATATGTACAACATTAACGGACATGGTCAGTTAGTTGAGAGGTGGAAAGTAAGATACTATGTGGGACAGTAGAGTTTGTTGTCCGTCTACTTCTTTTGTCCTGTGAATATCAAGATAATATAAAGGACATTGAACCACGGTGTGATTCTGTTTGCACTGTGATAGTCAAATAAAATAATTAAGTCTACTGCATCTCTTTTTGGGGGGAAAGGAAGATACTTTTATTTTGGCGATAAGGCTCAGTGTGGGTTTGTTAATGTATTGATAGTAAAAATTTATTTAGAACATTACAGCTCGTTGTTGGTCTATTGACATGCGGACAGCAGGATGCTGTTTAGGAAATTTATTATTGGTTTCTGTTTGTTAACAAATGGAAGGTCTCACACTTAATAGGACAGAAAAGCTCAGTGTTGGTCTGTTAATACATGTGAACTGCAAGATATTGTGTAGGACACATGTTCTCAGTGTTGGTCTGTTAATACATGTGAACTGTAAGATATTGTGTAGGACATATGTTCTCAGTGTTGGTCTGTTAATACATGTGAACTGTAAGACATTGTGTAGGACACGTGTTCTCTGTGTTGGTCTGTAAACATGATGATTAGTAAGATATTATGTATGACATTACAACTCAGTGTTGATGTTTTATCAAGGGGAAAGATAATATATACAACTTTACATCTCAGTGTATCTGGGGTAGTTGTCTCGCTGCGGCGACTCAATTTCAACCAGTGTTCGTAAAGCGATCTCAGTCCCGCCAGGCGGAGCGATAGCGCGGGCTTGCGGAAAACGCTCGCCTGCCTTTCCCCGTAGTGCGAATTGGGTGCGGTTTGTGGTAGTGGCTCCTCCACCGAGGTGCGCTAGTCTGGTCCGTATCAGGAAACGTGGTCCGTCCGTGGTGATTTATCTAAGGCTTATAGCAGAGCTCGACAGTACGTCTCGCTGGTGGTCCGACTCTCGCAAAGAGCTTGTGACCGGCAAATGGAAAGCAGGAATCGTTGCCTCGAGGCCCTGCGTTCTCCCTACGGAGAAGAAGGGCCGGCAGGCCAAATTGTGTCTCTAGTCCCAGTGAAATTCGTCGCCGAGGTCGTTGGGATCCGTTCTGCACAGAGCGCTGCCATCCCTCCTCGAGCGAGCCCGGTCGGTCGGTCGTCTGGTGCGTGTGGGAGGCCCCTGTCAGGCGGTCCTAGGTCGACGGAGTGAGGGACGGGTGGAACAAACCGTCCGTCCCGTCAGTCGGTCCCTGCGGCCGTCGTCCCAGCGAGGCTTTTTACACACCCTTCCTCCGCCGACCGGTGTGTGCTGTACGTACGTCTCCGACAGATATCTGGTTGATCCTGCCAGTAGTCATATGCTTGTCTCAAAGATTAAGCCATGCATGTCTAAGTTCACACTGTCTCACGGTGAAACCGCGAATGGCTCATTAAATCAGTCGAGGTTCCTTAGATGACACGATCCTACTTGGATAACTGTGGCAATTCTAGAGCTAATACATGCTTACCAAGCTCCGACCCTCGCGGAAAGAGCGCTTTTATTAGTTCAAAACCAATCGTCGTTTCCCCTCGCGGGGTTGCGGCGTCCCCACTGGTGACTCTGGATAACTTTGTGCTGATCGCCTGGCCTCATGTGCCGGCGACGCATCTTTCAAATGTCTGCCCTATCAAATGTCGATGGTACGTGACATGCCTACCATGTTTGTAACGGGTAACGGGGAATCAGGGTTCGATTCCGGAGAGGGAGCATGAGAAACGGCTACCACATCCAAGGAAGGCAGCAGGCGCGCAACTTACCCACTCCCGGCACGGGGAGGTAGTGACGAAAAATAACAATACGGGACTCTTTCGAGGCCCCGTAATTGGAATGAGTACACTTTAAACCCTTTAACGAGGATCTATTGGAGGGCAAGTCTGGTGCCAGCAGCCGCGGTAATTCCAGCTCCAATAGCGTATATTAAAGTTGTTGCAGTTAAAAAGCTCGTAGTTGGATCTCAGGCGCAGGCGGGCGGTCCGGCTCGCGCCGGTTCACTGCCCGTTGTCTCCTGCCCTACCGTCTGCCGGCTCTCTCCCACGGGTGCTCTTCGCTGAGCGTCCTGGGTGGCCGGCGCGTTTACTTTGAAAAAATTAGAGTGTTCAAAGCAGGCCTCGGCTGCCTGAATAATGGTGCATGGAATAATGGAATAGGACCTCGGTTCTATTTTGTTGGTTTTCGGAACTGGAGGTAATGATTAACAGGGACAAACGGGGGCATTCGTATTGCGGCGTTAGAGGTGAAATTCTTGGATCGCCGCAAGACGAGCTACTGCGAAAGCATTTGTCAAGAATGTTTTCATTAATCAAGAACGAAAGTCAGAGGCGCGAAGACGATCAGATACCGTCGTAGTTCTGACCATAAACGATGCCGACTAGCGATCCGCAGGAGTTGCTTCGATGACTCTGCGGGCAGCTTCCGGGAAACCAAAGTGTTTGGGTTCCGGGGGAAGTATGGTTGCAAAGCTGAAACTTAAAGGAATTGACGGAAGGGCACCACCAGGAGTGGAGCCTGCGGCTTAATTTGACTCAACACGGCCAACACTGAAATGACTGACATGCCGAGACCACTTTCCTGGGGTCTAATATGGAACTGGTGCTGGATTTAGACCCTCAGAAATCTGGGGTTATGCCCTCTGTGGCTCGGTTGGTCTGCATCCAATGTTCGATAAAGGAATTGACGGAAGAGCACTATCAGGAGTGGAGCCTGAGGCTAAAATTGACTAAACACGCCAATAGTGTAGAATGACTGTCAAAAGAGAGCACCTTCGATGGGTCTAATAGTGAACTTGTGCTGGTATTAGACCCACGGAAGACAGGTCAGTCTCCAAACTCCCAAATGAAAGAGCGCCTGCTACGGTAAGCTGGTCTTCACCCTGCAGAAATCGCAGGCTCCAGTAACTGGGCCATTGACAAACTAAAAGCCCTCTATTGATACGGTCTGGCTAATATTGAACGGGTGCTGGAAATAGACCCTCTGAAGACAGGTCAGCTTTACCCTACTAATGACAATGCTTTGCTACGGTAATCCTGCTAAGCCCGAGAGGAGCCGCAGACATTTTGGTTCACGTACTAGGCGGATAAGCCAACGGTTCGAGGTGAGGGATTACGGCCGAACGCCTCTAAGCCAAAAATCCCGCCCAAAAGCAGCCCAGCACGAATGCAAAGGGAGGCTTCGACATGGTGGGGACCTCGGGGTCATGCTCCAGCCCCGCCCGGTCAAGCCGCAGAATGAGGTCTCTGCCGTCCGCTGATAAAAGCGGGCGGGAAGCTGCTCGATATTCACCCCATACGGCGATGAGGAATGAAATCATTTGTAGAAGACTTAGTTCTCGGTCGGGTGCCCTAAGCAGTAGATCAGCTACCTCACTGCGAACTGCTGAGACTCAACCCTTGACCATGTCCGCTCCCTAGGCGGACAACATCTCCATGCAAGACTAGGCTTGTCACCTGGTCAAATGCACTATTTCGAGAGGAATCACAGGTCGCTGACATTTGGTCCACGTGCTTGGCTGATAAGCTACCATCTGAGGGATTACGGCTCAACGCCTCTAAGCCAGAATCCCGCCCAAAATCTCAGCACCGCTGAGATGGGAGGCTACGACATGGCTGGGGCTTGTGTCCCGGCCTGATCGAGCCGCAGGAATGCACCTGGTAAAATGCACTCCTTCCTCGCTCTTTGCATCTGTCTGCTATCAGTCATTCCAATGGACGCAGAAGAGATGCAGTCCAGCGGACACTGCACCTCCTGTCCTATGGTGACAAGCTCCCGGGTGGCGGGGAATGCTAGGCGTACCATCACTGCAGATGAGCCGAGAAAATAGAGCGAGCAAAAAGATACCTCACTCATATGCATATGCTACGTTTCTGGCAGGACGTGACGATCCTGGGAAAAAGTCACACTGGACTGCCTCTCTTCCGGGATAGTACAAACTAGTACATAGTCCATCCTATCATTGCCAAACGCTATAGACACGAGTAGGGAAGACTCGATAGTCCTGCAAGACAACTTCCCAAGAGAGACAACTCTGACCAAAAACAACTACTGCCTTGCAGTTAGGCTGGGGACAGCCAAAGGCTAAGGAGGGCAACCCTACAGAAACGCCTGTTGAAATCGGATGCACTGAGCCACTGGCTAACAAATTAAATCAGTGCAACGTAAATATCGCTGTAAACAGCGTACGATGAAGAAGAAGAAGAAGAAGCACAGTGTGGATCTATTAACATGTGATTAGTAGTATAATATGTACAACATTAACGGACATGGTCAGTTAGTTGAGAGGTGGAAAGTAAGATACTATGTGGGACAGTAGAGTTTGTTGTCCGTCTACTTCTTTTGTCCTGTGAATATCAAGATAATATAAAGGACATTGAACCACGGTGTGATTCTGTTTGCACTGTGATAGTCAAATAAAATAATTAAGTCTACTGCATCTCTTTTTGGGGGGAAAGGAAGATACTTTTATTTTGGCGATAAGGCTCAGTGTGGGTTTGTTAATGTATTGATAGTAAAAATTTATTTAGAACATTACAGCTCGTTGTTGGTCTATTGACATGCGGACAGCAGGATGCTGTTTAGGAAATTTATTATTGGTTTCTGTTTGTTAACAAATGGAAGGTCTCACACTTAATAGGACAGAAAAGCTCAGTGTTGGTCTGTTAATACATGTGAACTGCAAGATATTGTGTAGGACACATGTTCTCAGTGTTGGTCTGTTAATACATGTGAACTGTAAGATATTGTGTAGGACATATGTTCTCAGTGTTGGTCTGTTAATACATGTGAACTGTAAGACATTGTGTAGGACACGTGTTCTCTGTGTTGGTCTGTAAACATGATGATTAGTAAGATATTATGTATGACATTACAACTCAGTGTTGATGTTTTATCAAGGGGAAAGATAATATATACAACTTTACATCTCGGCTGTTATGCGTTGACATTTGAATATTAAGAAAATATGTAGGACATGAAAGCTCACTGTTCGTATGCTAACAAGTGGATAGTACAATACTATGAGGTAAAGTAATGCTAGCTGTCATTCTGTTAAAACGCGGATAGTAAGATACTATGTAGGACATTACTGCTCTGTGTTGGTATTTTGACCTGGGGATAGTAAGATACTATAAAGGACATTACAGATCAGTGTTGGTCTGTTAACAAGCGGAGAGTAAGATACTATGTAGGACATTACTACTCAGTTTTGGTCTGTTTACCTGGGGGAAAAAATATACTATTTAGGACACCTATTCATGAGGTTGGTTTGTTTTCATGTGGATAGTGAGAAAATATATACAACATTATTTCTCAGTTGATGTATATTAACATGTGGATATTAAGAAAATAAGTAGGACATGAAAGTTCACTGTCTGTGTGTTTTGAAGTGGGTAGTTTGATGTTATGTAGAAAAGTGAAGATTGCTTTCATTCTGTTATAACGTGTGGATAGTAAAACAATAGGTAGGACATTACAGATTTGTGTCAGACTGCTATCTTTGTACAGAAATATAAAAAGTAGGTCATTTAAGCTTTGTGTTAGTATGCTAACTTCTGGACAGTAAGATTACATGTAGGACATTAACAAATGGGAATGGTTTGTAAACATGCAAACAGTTAATGCTACATAGGACAATAAAACTCAGTGTCTGTCTGCTAACAGTTGTATAGTTAGATACTATGTACGTCATCTATGCCAAAAGCTCGGTTTTCGGCTATTAACATGCAAATTAGTAATGTACTATGTAGGACATTACAGCTTGTTGTCGGCCTGCTAAGATAGGGATAGTATGATACTTTACAGGACAATTATCTTGGTGTCCATCTGTTAATATACAGACAGTAAGATACTACCTAGGACCTTAAAGCTCAGTGTTAGCCTTCATCTTTTGTCATGCTGATACTAAGATTCTATGTAGGAGATTAAAAATCAGATTTGGTCTGTTGAAGAGGCGTCAGTGAGATATTTTATAGGACCGTCAAGCTCAGTTTAGATCTGTTAAAGTGGGGTCAGTAAGATATTATGTAGGACACTAATACTTTTAGGTAGGTTTGTTAACATGGGGATTGTAAAATGCTATGCAGGACCTTAAAGTTAGGTGACTGTTCGTGTATGTTACTGTTGGGATACTCAGATAGTATGTTAATATGTAGACAGTAAGATGCTATGTATCGCATTAAATTTAAAGAATTGGTTGGTTATATGAGGACATTAAGATAATATATAGGACACTGAAGCTTAGTGTAATTCTGTTGACATGGTGACAGTTTGTTTGTTTGTTTGTTTTTTTGAGTTCGCCTTATTTCTCTAATCGCCAAGGTGGTGTACATTGTACGGTGGTTTTTATTTTGCGCCTGTCGGCCAAGTGCTACCAACTTCAACATGCATTTTATGTAAGGGTCTGCTTCCTCTTGCATTTTCTAAGAATTCGCTTCCTTGGGGTAACGGCGCTGTGATGGGGATTGAATCCAGCACCTTTGGGTTTTGAGCCGGGCCACTTAACCACTAGGCCACACCGTCCCCATGGTGACAGTAAGATAATATGTAGGATATTAGCGAATAGCATCGGTCTGTTAACATTTAGATAGTAAGATTTTATGTAGTACATTACAGATTGCTATTAGGTCTGCTAACATTTAGAAAGATAGATTTTATATTAGGACATTACAGCTTTGTGTTAGTCTGTTGACATGGAGACTGTAAAATGCTATGAATGACATTAAAACATGTGGATAGTACAATATCATGTAGGATAGCAAAGCTCAGAGTCGGGCTGATGACATGGGTACAGTAAGATATCTTCTTCGAAGTACGCTGTCAGACATCAACGTGAATTTGTTGAAGAAGAAGAAGAAGTAAGATAGTGTGTAGGACATTAAAATTTACTGTCGGTTTGTTAACACGTGGATAGTAAGATATTATTTTTAACAGTAAAGCATGGTGTCTGCTTGTTAACATGTGGATAGTAAGATATTATGTAGGACATTCAAGCTCTGTGTTGGCCAGTTGACTTGTGGATAGTAAGATATTCTGTAGGACATTCAAGCTCTGTGTTGGCCAGTTGACTTGTGGATAGTAAGATACTCTGTAGGACATTCAAGCTCTGTGTTGGCCAGTTGACTTGTGAATAGTAAGATACTCTGTAGGATGTTCAAGCTCTGTGTTGGCCAGTTGACTTGTGAATAGTAAGATACTCTGTAGGACATTGAAGCTCTGTGTTGGCCAGTTGACTTGTGAATAGTAAGATACTCTGTAGGACATTCAAGCACCTGTGTTGGCCAGTTGACTTGTGAATAGTAAGATATTCTGTAGGACATTCAAGCTCTGTGTTGGCCAGTTGACTTGTGAATAGTAAGATACTATGTAGGACATTCAAGCTCTGTGTGTTGGCCAGTTGAATTGTGAATAGTAAGATACTCTGTAGGACATTCAAGCTCTGTGTTGGCCAGTTGACTTTTGAATAGTAAGATATTATGTAGGACATTCAAGCTCTGTGTTGGCCAGTTGACTTGTGGATAGTAAGATATTCTGTAGGACATTCAAGCTCTGTGTTGGCCAGTTGACTTGTGGATAGTAAGATACTCTGTAGGACATTCAAGCTCTGTGTTGGCCAGTTGACTTGTGAATAGTAAGATACTCTGTAGGATGTTCAAGCTCTGTGTTGGCCAGTTGACTTGTGAATAGTAAGATACTCTGTAGGACATTGAAGCTCTGTGTTGGCCAGTTGACTTGTGAATAGTAAGATACTCTGTAGGACATTTAAGCTCTGTGTTGGCCAGTTGACTTGTGAATAGTAAGATACTCTGTAGGACATTCAAGCACCTGTGTTGGCCAGTTGACTTGTGAATAGTAAGATATTCTGTAGGACATTCAAGCTCTGTGTTCGCCAGTTTACTTGTGAATAGTAAGATACTATGTAGGACATTCAAGCTCTGTGTGTTGGCCAGTTGAATTGTGAATAGTAAGATACTCTGTAGGACATTCAAGCTCTGTGTTGGCCAGTTGACTTTTGAATAGTAAGATATTATGTAGGACATTCAAGCTCTGTGTTGGCAAGTTGACTTGTGAATAGTAAGATACTCTGTAGGACATTCCAGCTCTGTGTTGGCCAGTTGACTTGTGAATAGTAAGATACCCTGTAGGACATTCAAGCTCTGTGTTGGCCTGTTGACATGTGAATAGTAAGATACTCTGTAGGACATTCAAGCTCTGTGTTGGCCAGTTGACTTGTGAATAGTAAGATACTCTGTAGGATGTTCAAGCTCTGTGTTGGCCAGTTGACTTGTGAATAGTAAGATACTCTGTAGGACATTCAAGCTCTGTGTTGGCCAGTTGACTTGTGAATAGTAAGATACTCTGTAGGACATTCAAGCTCTGTGTTGGCCAGTTGACTTGTAAATAGTAAGATACTCTGTAGGACATTCAAGCTCTGTGTTAGCCAGTTGAATTGTGAATAGTAAGATACTCTGTAGAACATTCAAGCTCTGTATTGGCCAGTTGACTTGTGAATAGTATGATACTCTGTAGGACATTCAAGCTCTGTGTTGGCCAGTTGAATTGTGAATAGTAAGATTCTCTGTAGGACATTAAAGCTCTGTGTTGGCCAGTTGACTTGTGAATAGTATGATACTCTGTAGGACATTCAAGCTCTGTGTTGGCCAGTTGACTTGTGAATAGTAAGATACTCTGTAGGACATTGAAGCTCTGTGTTGGCCAGTTGACTTGTGAATAGTAAGATACTCTGTAGGACATTCAAGCTCTGTGTTGGCCAGTTGACTTGTGAATAGTAAGATACTCTGTAGGACATTCAAGCACCTGTGTTGGCCAGTTGACTTGTGAATAGTAAGATATTCTGTAGGACATTCAAGCTCTGTGTTGGCCATTTGACTTGTGAATAGTAAGATATTCTGTAGGACATTCAAGCTCTGTGTTGGCCAGTTGACTTGTGAATAGTAAGATACTCTGTAGGACATTGAAGCTCTGTGTTGGCCAGTTGACTTGTGAATAGTAAGATACTCTGTAGGACATTCAAGCTCTGTGTTGGCCAGTTGACTTGTGAATAGTAAGATATTATGTAGGACATTCAAGCTCTGTGTTGGCCAGTTGACTTGTGGATAGTAAGATATTCTGTAGGACATTCAAGCTCTGTGTTGGCCATTTGACTTGTGAATAGTAAGATATTCTGTAGGACATTCAAGCTCTGTGTTGGCCAGTTGACTTGTGGATAGTAAGATATTCTGTAGGACATTCAAGCTCTGTGTTGGCCAGTTGACTTGTGAATAGTAAGATACTCTGTAGGACATTCAAGCTCTGTGTTGGCCAGTTGACTTGTGAATAGTAAGATACTCTGTAGGACATTCAAGCTCTGTGTTGGCCAGTTGACTTGTGAATAGTAAGATACTCTGTAGGACATTCAAGCTCTGTGTTGGCCAGTTGACTTGTGAATAGTAAGATACTCTGTAGGACATTCAAGCTCTGTGTTGGCCAGTTGACTTTTGAATAGTAAGATACTCTGTAGGACATTCAAGCTCTGTGTTGGCCAGTTGAATTGTGAATAGTAAGATACTCTGTAGGACATTCAAGCTCTGTGTTGGCCAGTTGACTTGTGAATAGTATGATACTATGTAGGACATTCAAGCTCTGTGTTGGCCAGTTGACTTGTGAATAGTAAGATACTCTGTAGGACATTCAAGCTCTGTGTTGGCCAGTTGACTTGTGAATAGTAAGATACTCTGTAGGATGTTCAAGCTCTGTGTTGGCCAGTTGACTTGTGAATAGTAAGATACTCTGTAGGACATTCAAGCTCTGTGTTGGCCAGTTGACTTGTGAATAGTAAGATATTCTGTAGGACATACCATCTTTGTGTTGGCCAGTTGACTTGTGAATAGTAAGATACTCTGTAGGACATTCAAGCTCTGTGTTAGCCAGTTGAATTGTGAATAGTAAGATACTCTGCAGGACATTCAAGCTCTGTGTTGGCCAGTTGACTTGTGAATAGTAAGATATTCTGTAGGACATTCAAGCTCTGTGTTGGTCAGTTGACTTGTGAATTGTAAGATACTATATAGGACATTCAAGCTCTGTGTTGGGCAGTTGACTTGTGAATAGTAAGATACTCTGTAGGACATTCAAGCTCTGTGTTGGCCTGTTGACATGTGGATAGTAAGATATTCTGTAGGACATTAAAGCTCTGTGTTGGCCTGTTAACATTGGGTTAGTAAGATACTCTGTAGGACATTCAAGCTCTGTGTTTGCCTGTTATCATGTGTATAGTAAGATACTCTGTAGCACATTAAAGCTCTGTATTGGCCTGTTGACATGTGGATAGTAAGATACTCTGTAGGATATTCAAGCAATGTGTTTGCCTGTTGATATGTGGATATTAAAATACTGTGTAGGACATTCAAGCTCTATTTTGGCCTGTTAACATGTGGATAGTAAGATACTCTGTAGGAAATTAAAGCTCTGTCTTGGTCTGTTGACATGTGGATAGTAAGATATTCTGTAGGAGGTTCAAGCTCTGTGTTGGCCTGTTAACATTTGGTTAGTAAGATTCTCTGTAGGACATTCAAGCTCTGTGTTTGCCTGTTAACATGTGGATAGTAAGATACACTGTAGAACATTAAAGCTCTGTATTGGCCAGTTGACTTGTGAATAGTAAGATACTCTGTAGGACATTCAAGCTCTGTGTTGGCCTGTTGACATGTGGATAGTAAGATACTCTGTAGGACATTCAAGCTATGTGTTTGCCTGTTGACATGTGGATAGTAAAATACTCTGTAGGACATTCAAGCTCTATGTTGGACTGTTGACATGTAGAAAGTAAGATACTCTGTAAGACATTTAAACTCTGTGTTGGCCTGTTAACATAGTGGCAATAAGGAACTATGTAGGACATCAATGTTTTGGGTAAGTTTAACATCTGGATAGTGGATACTGTGCAGTGCATTCAATCTAGAGTTGGTTTGTTAATATGTGGATTGTAAGATCCTGTGTAAGACATTAAAGCTGTCTGTCAATCTGATGCCATTGGGATTGTTCAATACTTTGAAGAACAATAAAACTTGGTATTGGTCTGTTAATATATAGATAGCAAATTACAATGTAGGACTGTAAAGTTTCGAGTCAGTGAACTTATGTTTAATGGGGATAGTGCGATACTTTGTAGGACAATACCGTTTATTGTCTGTATGTTAATATTCATATAGTAAGGTATTATATAAAAGACTGTTACCTTGTGCTTGGGTAGATACTGTGTAGGACATCAAAATTTAATGCTGGTATGATAGTCTGTGGATAGTAAGATACTATATATATGACATTAAAACTTGATGTAGCATAGTAATATACTAGCTTGTTCTGTAATGCCTATGGTGAGTTTGTTAAAATATGGATAGTAAGATACTAGTTAGAACTGTAATGCCTAGGGTCAGTTTGTTAACATGTGGATAGCAAGATACTATTTCCATAGTGTCGGTCTGTACATTATATAAATTGCTGAGCGATTATAGTAGTAAAACTGGGAGAGTTCAAAACGTAGTTCCCCCATGTTCCAGTCTCTATCTTATCGCCTGTGGAGTATAAAAAATAGATAGGAATGGTTAAAATACCGCTATGGAACAAAATCAAGAACCTAACCTACGTTAGATACAGAAATTACATACAATGAGACTAAAGCATTCATCAGGGCAACGTACAGTGCAAAATGAAAGAAAAAAAACGACACCCTGGCCACATAGATTTTCATTCTCCGGCTACGCACAGGTCACAGCAGTCTGAGATGTCATCTGTACAACAAGTTCAATTCAAGATTGGTACTACAGACCTTCGTGCCTGCGGCACAGCCCCCATGAAGGCAGAACATATTTTGCAGTCATGTCCACAGTATACCGACAAAAGAAGTAGCATTTGGCAACAGCTAGTGTCCTTCCACGAGAAGCTGTACAGAAGCGTAGAGAGCCTTGAGTCGACTGATGACTTCGTTAGAGTCATTGAAGTTGATGTCTGAAGACGCACGAAAAAGAAGAAGAAGAAATGAACCAGTCGATGCTTCCCGTTGGATCCACTACTAGGGATATGCATGTTTACATTCTGATTCGCATTATTCGTTTATAGGTCTAGTGATATTGCGAGCTTAATATCTGAGTAGCAAAATGCCCCTTTGTCGCTATGTGCATTCACAAGCAAAAACAACTAGTATTCTCTGTATAAGCAACAAATGTTCTCTAGCCCACTGTATGGACGGCGTACTACAGTAAACATCCCGAATGATTCTGGATCTTTGGGTATGGCAATGACAAAAATAGGACCAATGTCCTACATAGAGCATGGCATAAGAGGCGACTAACTGTGTGACATGACACAACACCGGCCATGCTTAGTTGGTTTGTTAAGAGCAGCAAAGATGGCGCCTAACAGGCTGCGTGTCAAGTTGGTCTAGTGTTTTAGTCTTTTAAGATGGACTCGCAGATCTATTAACCAAACTTCTTGGCACTTGTCTTAACACAGCGGAGTAATAAGCTGCTCGAGCCTAACACGCTAAGCAGGAAATCCTCATCCCTCCTTTATCCAGCTCACACCACAGCTGGGACCTCCACAGGGTCATCTTCCCTTGTAGAATTACAGGTCTACTAAGACTAAGATTAATATAAACACATAATCTTACAAATACTATTTCTTTTGTTGCAGATTCTGCACTTTACACTATACGCAATACAAGACCTCACCACTAATGGAGTCTCCCGCGGAACACCTGGCTGAGACATTTCGATTCTACTCCGTCTTCCTCCACGCTGCCCGAGACTCACCAAACGTTGCCGTGGACGATCAACACGAAAGACAATGGTTGAGTATGAGGATTACCTGACTTGACTTAAAACACAAGGCAACGACTCTAGCTGGCCATCTATCTTCTCGGCCCACCCCCATGACATCAGAACACATTTTACAGCCCTGCCCATCGTTTACCGACAAGAAGTAGCATTTGGCAACAACCAGTGTCCTTCCACGAGTAGCTGTACAGAAGTGCTCGGACCCTCAAGTCAACTGCTGCCTTCGTTAGAGTAATTGAATTCGAGGTCTGAAGACGAACAAGGAAGATCTCTTTTCTTGACATTTTTCGCGCCAGCCGAAGCACATCAGTACAAGTACAGTCAACCTCCATCAAGATGACTTCAGCAAAAAGCTTTGCATGATCTTGCAGTAGGAGTTTATGTAACAGTTTACTTGCATGTTGAGGTTGCTATCCTCATGCACAACTCTCTTTAGTCACGCATTTCAATACATGCATGGAGTTCAATCAATCAAATCAGAACAAAAAGGCATAGCTTCAAATTAAATAAAGAAAGGTCAAGATTGGATATTTGGAAATATTTCTTTAGTCAGAGAGGGGTGAATGCTTGGAATGCATTTCCAAGAAAGTGATGGAAACAGAGGCAGTTGATGCATTTAAGAATACATTGGATGCGCATAGCTTATTGAGCAACGAAATGTAAATGAAACTGGTTGCGTACATACTCTGCATAGTCTTCTAAACCAGTATAAAGACGTTAAGTTAAGTTTAATCAAGATCACTCATCTCTTTTTGTTGAAGCACAGGTCCAGCATTGTATTTGACTTACCATAACCAGCTTTTAGGAAAGACTTTTTCTAGTTATTTGCAGTAGGGTAGCGATAATTTGTACCTTTTGAGATTGCCACATCCATGGACAACTCTTAGTCCTCGCGTTCAACATGCAATGAATGTTTTGGCCACTCAGGAGAAATACATACATAGCTCACCTTAAGATTGTTTGCCCTTGACCTACTGTGACAGTATTCTGTGGCGGTTATATTCTACCATTCTCAGTAAGGGACCCCGGATACACTATGAGAGGTCATGTTATTGATAGATTTGAAACAAGCAGCGATAACGATAGAAAAGATATGAATTTGGAATTGCATGTGTTAAGCTTTTATAGAAGTGTTCATACGTGGTTGCGAAGTTTCGATGGCTCACAAACAAAACATGTATGTGTTCAGATTCCTGATCTGACAGGGTCGTACACCTATTAAATTTCGTGCTGAATATGGTTTAACCAGGCTCTAAAGTGCAAAACACAGAACAATATACTGCCTCTTAGGAACCACGGTAAACGAGGCCAAAAAAAAAGAAATATAGCTTTTTAGTGTTTTCTCCAGTATCGCATTCTGTTTTTTTATTATATGGCTTGCTGGCTTAGGGTCGTTCGTTCTCAATCTTGCACCACCAAGCCCTGATATGGCTTAAGTAGCAGAATGTTGTCCAGAGAACGGAATGCAAATGTGCTGATCGGTGTGGACTGCACAGAACACGGCCAGGCACTTGAGCATCCGTGGTCAACCACTGCACCCGAGCTCATATCTAGTCGTCCTGACTTTGTCTTGCCACTGGTTAAAGTTGGCAAAAAGTAAAGGCTCGTGATGGACGAGAAACATTGTGATTGACCCTGACGCAACGTCCTGGACAATATGGTGTGCTTGACCGGACTAGCGTCTCAGTTACCAACAGATATTATCTTAAATATCACTAACCTCTAGCTGATTGCTAGCATAACCGGCACTTCTGAAATTATGCAATGATGTTTATAAATGAAAATAGTATTTGCTAGATCTACGTCAACAATAAAGTCACATATATTTTTGTATACCATAAAATGCATTATTACAAAGCACAAAAAATCGCTGACTTTCATCATTATCATCACTATTATCATCATCATCATCATCATCTTCATCATCATCATCATCATGTTGCATGTCATTTGCAGAAAATCATTTTCACAACAACCGATCTGTAACTCGATCTCAAGCCAGAAGTATCGCCTCTATCGTTGTCATCGTCAGGACCTCCGTGATGTCTTGTTTCCATCTTTTCATCGGTCTGCTTCAGCCCCACTTTCCAAGCACCAAACCCTCCTGTATCGTTCTTTCTAGGTCAGTATGGCGTTTGATGTGGTCAAACTATTATACAGCAAAGCAAGTGGTCATTTTCACAGACAACCTAGCAGTGTAATGGCCCTCAAGAGCCCAGTGATTAAAAAAAAAGCAGTCCAATGGACACCAGCCCACTCAGACATTCCAGGCAACGGGGAGGCGGACAGGCTCGTCAGAGAGCGAGGAATGCTGCAGCAGAGTGATACAGACATCACATACAATGAAACTAAAGCATTCATCAGGACAACGTACAGTGCAAAATGGAAAATAGGATCACATTGGCCACATAGAAAACGATGCCTACCATCAACTCTCCAGGCGAGACCAGGTGATCATTTTCCGGCTACGCACAGGTCACAACAGACTCAGGTGCCATCTGTACAACAAGTTCAAGATTGGCACTACAGAGATTTTTGCCTGCGGCACAGCCCCCATGAAGGCATAATATATTTTGCAGTCATGTCCGCTGTATACCGACAAAAGAAGTAACAATTGGCAACAGCCAGTGTCTTTCTACGAGAAGCTGTACGGAAGCGTACAGAGCCTTTAATCGACTGCTGCCTTTGTTAAAATCATTGAAGCTGAGGTATGAAGACGAACGAAGAAGCAGAAGAAACTATTTTAGCTTTCGAGACAAGCTGTTGTTTACTAACCAATTTTGCTTGAAATTAAGTAGGATCTATAGTATATATATATATATATATCTCTTTATCTATATCTCAAGCAGATGTGGATATATTGAGATCGGATTTAGATAAAATTCGAGAGGGGTTTGTAGGTTCGCAAATGGAGTTTAATGTAGATAAATGTACAGTCATCCACATGGGTAGATCCAATATGAAACATAATTACATAATGGGAGAGAACAATATTAGAAAGATAGATAAGGAAAGGGACTTGGAAGTTATACTAGATCATACAGGTAAGGTGAGTGAGAAAATTCAGGTAGGAATTAAAAAGGCAAATGCAATGTTATGTATGATAAACATAAATATTAAACATAGGAGCAAGGAAGTGATAGTCAAACTGTATAAAGCATTAGTTAGACCTAGATTGGAGTTATATGTACAGGCGTGGAGTCATTATCATAGAGGGGATACAAACATGCTGGAAAGAATACAAAAAAGCGCGACATAGCTGATAGTGGGATTGCAGAATTACAGTTATGAGGAAAAACCGGCCTAGTGTCTAGAAGAGAGAAGAATTCGTGGTGACTTAATACAGGCTTATAAGATGATCAGAGGAAAGGATAAATTAGACTATAACAAGTTTTTAAAAAAAAACAACAGCCACCAAAATAGAACAAGAGGGCATAGTTATACATTAACTAAAGAGAGGTCCAGATTCGATATTAGGAAATCTTTTTTTAATTAGAGAGTGGTGAATGCTTGGAATGCATTGCCAAGGGAGGTAGTGGAAGGAAGGACAGTTAATGCATTTAAGAATCAATTGGATGCGCATAGCTTTTAGAGCAAGGTGATGAAATGAAACTGTATGTATACAGATTCTGCAGAGTATTCTAAACCAGTTTAAGGACGTTAAGCTAAGTTAAGGATATCTGCATATTTCCTTTTTGCTATCCATTGTATTTTTAGCACTTTTCTATAGTCCTTTAGTTCAAAAGATGCAATCCTTTTCTTAAGTGTTTGTGTGGGGGTCCACGTTTCACATCCGTATGTCTTCATCGGTATAATGCAAGTTAACAGAATAGTTATTTTCATTTTATTAATGTTCTGTCATCAGTTTCTCATTTTATTGAACCTCTGCATTGCCGTAGCCATTGGCGCTTATAACTGACCGAGGTACTCAAAGCTTGTGACTTTCTCTATCTTCTGTTGTTCTAAAAAAACTTTAGGTTTGGTCTTTGCCTTGCCTGTGATCGTTATCTTGGTTGTACTTTAAATTCAGGTATAGATTTTGGACTTCGTTGAGTTGTGTTTACGCTCATCAGTACTTTTACATTTCGCTAGTTGTTAGACCCACCGGGCTAGATCGCACGTGGACACAGTCCTGGTGTGAACAGACTATCTACAATGCAGTTAGTAAACTAGCCTTATCTTGTAAAGCGAGCTATGCAAGTTTTCATTCCATTTCCAACAATATATATCTGCAAATATGGATTTTCGACATTTGTAGCATAAAAGAAAAACAAATCGAAACCGATTAGATGTCTAACATGGCAAACGTGTGGTTTGTACAACACAACAGTTGAATCCTCTTCAAGAAAGAGAAACAACAAGCCTTCACACGGTCAGCATTTCGTGATCTTTGTGACCCGTTCCTCAGCCTTGCATATATACGCAGCATGTTCATTCAAACAATAATGAAATTAACTTTCTTCTATTTTAAATGTATTGTGTTTCAATTAAAATTGTTAAGAAAGACACATATATCACATGTACTTTTGTGTTTGTTTTTTAACTATTTCTATATAACTGGTTCTTTGCTATTGTATTTTATGTATTTAAAAACATTATTCCGAGAAGGGGTACGTGACATACACTTGACAAGGGAGACCACAGAACACAAATGGCTAACAACTTTCCCTTAGACGTGTACAAAAACCTGTCTTGATATAGTCGCCATCACGGCCTGCGATGGACATCAGAACATGACACAACCGTTGAGTTACAGGAACAATTTGTATCTACAGTTAACATCATTTGCTGAATAAGAATGATCACCAATGGGCAGCAGCGTGCGGTGAACACCTTTCATGGCTTGGTTTTGAAGTTTGCTAATTTTATCAAAGTTCGCCTTTGCTGCTGTTGCCCATGCCGCAATGCCATATTCGAGAACTGGTCTCACTCTTCCAGTGTACAGTTTCGTCTGTTCCCCAACTTGTGCCAGCAAGTTTCCTCATGATTGCCATTCTTTGTCTGGCTCTCATTCGGTTTCTCTCGATCTGACTTTTCCATGTAATGCACCGATCAAATGTGACTCCCAGGTAGTTTTGGTTGCCGTTTGTCTGCAGATATTTGCCTTTAAGACTTATTTTGGTGTTCTGGGGTTTGTTTGAAAGCGAGAATATCGTACACGTTGTTTTTTCCTCATTTATTTTGACCAGCCATGAGTTCGCCCACTCCTCCAACGATGTTAGGGCCTGCTGCATCCGATTGCTTGCTATGGTGAGATTTTTTTCAGACGTCCACATAGCCAGATCGTCTGCAAACATGGAGCTGTAGACTCTTTTTGGTAGGTTCTCTGTGATATTGTTTATATACACCAGGAAAGGTGTTGGTGATAGTACTCCCCTTTGGTGTACTCCCTGCTCAAGTGTCACCTTTTTGCTCATCTGCTATTGTACTTGAACTATGGATGTTCTGTTTTCGAGGTAGTCGCTGATCCATCTGTACATTTTCCCACAAACTTCACTTCTTCGTAGCTTGACTTTAAGAAGACGAAAAAGAAGAGAAAGAAGAAGAAAAAGAAGAGAAAGAAAAAGAAGATAAACACGAGTAAATAGTACTACCTGATATTGCCCGAAGAAGATTTGAATGTTTAAATGAAGTATATTGTTAAAAAGCAACTAATCTGATTGGCAAACATCCGGCCAGTCTCTAAACCCTGATCTATGGGTGAGAGAGCTGGAGTGTGTACGCCAAACACGCCAGGAGGTTGAATCATTTCTAAATGACACATACTCCAAATTGGCTACAAGACCACATCACAAATAACTATACTCTTTTCATTACTACTACACTATTCATACACTTTTGTAGAAAGTTAAAGTGAGATAGACTGGCCAAGTTTCTCGAATGTCAAGTGAAAGGTTCCAAAAGAAATTTCTGTTTAGCGAGGTTTGCGCAGTAAGGCGATCACCTGGACGTCAATAAATGCGATTCAGTGAATCCTGGCAGTAAATCGTTTAGCCTGAAAAAGGCGAGGCCAAAAAAGAGCCTTGCATGCAGTTAGCGAGGGTCGACGGGCGATCAGGTGGAAGTATAGAGTAGAAAGAAAACCAGCACCAGCTGGTGTTGGCTTAATCTGTCATGCACACATCCGCCCACAGACTTAAGGGCGCAGTATGACACATGATGATGTTGGTTATTCTCATCGACGGCGATAAGCCAATTATTATTGTCATGATCATATTTCTTCAAAATCAAGTAAATACCGGATCAAGATGGTGAGCAGCGCATGAGCTGCAGCGGTCATCGAGCCATAGCTGACTGATAGCGTAAGGGCTAGCGAACCGGAGCTGCCAAGGCCGTTCTACACGTCCGCGCAGTATTCTAGAAAACAGGCTGCAACAGAGCAGACTGGCTAAGGAGAAGGGATCGAAGAGGGAATGCTAACCCGGTACTCAAAAAATGCTTGCTGAAGTCGGATGTGTTGGACCGAAAGGGGCAAATATCGACATAACGCATTCCGTTCTCTGGACTGCGTTCTGCTACTTAGGCCCGTGTCAGGGTTTGGTAGCGAGAGATGGAGAACAAACGAAGCCAAGCCAAGACAAGTAAATACATTTAATATTTATCAGTTTATTGGCGTCTCAGTAACTGATCATCATGCGCCTGGCGCCCTGACGAAGTTTGCCCAGCTCTGTCTCCCGTATTTCGACACAGTCTACTATGGCTGCAAACGCCGGTACGTGAGTAGCAGTCCCTGTCGCAGATCGTACAACGGGGCAGAGGAGGCTGACTTGCCGGGGTGTTCCCCGATCTTTTCAGTCGTGCCCATTTCTCTGGATCCAGATGGCCTCTACAAGCGTCGGCAACTACTGTGCACCTCCCAACTGACTGTCTGCAATCGACTCAATCCTGAGCTTTCGGCTTGGATGTCGCATGACGTCATATCCATCTTGAATACGTCCTTGAATCGCGGTGTGGGGTAGTCGATTCCTTTAGCTGCAGTGATCAGTTGTCCATAAAATATATCATATAACAGCCTTTACAATGTATGTAAATATACACTCGCGAGCATACGACTACTCTAAGACAGATGTACAGAAGATGAAAGATACAGACAGCCACATAAACTGGAAAGATATTGTCAGAGGTACAGACGTTGAACAAGAGGCAGAGTGTTTCAAAACACTTTTAGAACAACTAAAAGTCGAATATGTTCCATGTATGAAGGTAAACACCAATCATAAAAAGTGGATTACTAGATTTGTAGCTAAATGTACAAGAGCTTAAAATAAAGCCTGGACAATGTATATAAAGGCAAGTAAATCAAAAGAAATATATTACAAATATTTGGACAAGCAAAACATAGCTCAGAAAGTAAATAAAGCAGCAAAAATAGACTTCGACAAAAACTTACTAATAGGATCAAGACTGATGGTGAAAGCTTCTTTTCTAATGTTAGAAATAAACAAAGACCTAAAGACAAGGTAGGCTTTCTTATAGACAGGACAGTGACAATAAGCAGAGAAAATATGGAGATAGCTAATCTAATAAATCAATACTTTTGCACAGCCTATACAAAAGAACACTCCTCCAAGATACCAGAGCCTATACATATTTTCAAATGTCAAATGGAAATAGTGCGATTAAAATCATTCTATATTACGGAGGAAATGGTTCTAAAAAGATTGGAAGGATTAAAAGTGGATAAATGTACAGATCAAGATGGTATCCATTCATCAATGCTATTTGAAGTATAGACTAACTAGTTAAGCCATTGGCTATATTATTTTCTCAATCACTTGCAAAATGGATTGTTCCAAGAGATTGGAAAGATGCAGGAGTGATTCCCTTATTCAAAAGAGGAAAGAAATCAGATCCAGCTAATTAAGTAAGTTTAACGTGCATAGTCTGTAAATTGTTAGAGTCAATAATGACAGAAAACATTGTAATGCATCTAGACAGGTTAAATCTAATCAGAAATAGTCAGCATGGGTTTACTAGAGGGAGACCGTGCTTAACAAATCTATTGGAGTGCATGGAGGTGATTACTAAAATCATAGATAAGGGAGAACCAGTGGATGTTATTTATCTAGATTTTACAAAGGCTTTTGATATAGTACCTCATCAACGATTATTTAAAAAGTTAAAATCACATGGGATAGATGGGCAGGTTGCCGATTGGATTGAAAGTTGGTTAACGGGAAGAAGACAGCGATTGACATAAATAAGGAGTACTCTGAGTGGTGTGAAGTAAAAAATGGAACAAAATTACAGAATTGGCGAGAACAATACTAGAATGATAGATAACGAAAGGGACATAGAGGTAATAATAGAGCATACAGGTAAGGTGAGTGAGCAAGTCCAGGTAGCAGTGAATAAGTCAAATGCAACGTTAGGTATAATTAAAAAAGAAGAAATATTTAACATAGGAGTAATGAGGTGATTGACAAACTGTATAAAGCATTAGTTAGACCTAGATCGGAGTACTGTGTACAGATGTGGAGTCCTTATCGTAGAAGAGCTATAAATATGCTGGAAAGGATACAAAGAATAGCGACAAAACTGATAGTGGGATTCCAGAATTACAGTTACGAGGAAAGACTCAGAAAAACCGGCCATTAGTGTCTAGAAAAGAGAAGAATTAAACCTGACTTAATCTAAGTTGATAAGATAATCACAGGAAAAGTTAAATTAGACTTTAACAAGTTTTTCAAAATACAACCACCAGCGAGAACAAGAGGGCACAGATACAAATTAAGTAACGAAAGGTCCAAATTGGACACAGGACATTTTTTAAAATTCAGACAGTGGTGAATGCTTGGAATGCTTTGCCCAAGGAAATAGTGGAGGCAGAGACAGTTAATGCATTTAAGAATAAATATGATGTACATAGTTATTAGAGCAGGGTAATGCAAATGGGACTGGTTGTCTACAGACTCTGATGAGTTTTCTAAACCAATATAAAAACGTTATGTTCAGTTAAGTTATGCCGTGTTTGTTAGCTTACTCAGTACGTTTTATGATTGTGCTAACTTTTTGTTTTACCGCTTCACATTGTTCTTTGTAGGACAATGTGCGATCCATTGTAATTCCTAGGTACTTAGGTGTATCTTTATGTTTAAGTTTATGCCCCTGCCAACTAATCTTTCAAACTCTCAAGGCTATTCTTGCATCCTGTTGCAGCCCGCCACTTAACGTCTTTTACAGGACGCACACAAAATTAATCTGACATATTACGGGCATTCTACAACAACAATAAATACAACAACAATAACAACAACATGCTGATATGGCTTTTGAAGTCAGGATATCGGCTATTTCATTCTTATAAACTATGCAGGAGGAATGATTTCAAGAAATGCTATCTCGGCATAGATAAAGTCACACACTAACTCTAACCACTTTCATAAAGCTGTAGAAACTGATTCACGTTTCTAATCGTGTTTACTTACTCTCAACTCTGTCAAATGATATTCTCATTAATAACTAAACCTGTACGTCGCTAAGTATCATTGAAGGAAGTGTGGCGACTACATGAGTTGGCCACCCCACCTCATAAAAAGCTGAGGCCTAGTACAGTGAAGTCTCTAACACTTCAACCTCGACATCAATGATTGCGAAAGGATTACCTTTTCCTTTTCATGTTAAAATCATTTACATCGAATACCAGTACCAAAGAAAGGAAAAGATAGAACAGATCCAAATTTGATACAGGCCTATCAGTTTACTGAGCTGTGTAGGTAAACTGATGAAGCGTATGATAAACATCAGACTGATGTGGCACCTAGAAGAAAAACACATATTAATTCCACAGAAAGCAGGATTTAGACAACACAGATCCACTGAGGATCAAATCACTCTCATAGCGCAGAAAATAGAGGATGCTTACCAGGAGAAAAAGCATACAGTAGCGGTTTTGGTGGATCTAGAGAAGGCATTTGACAAGGTGGGGAAAGAGGGACTTAAAGTCAAGCTATAAAGAAGTGAAGTATCTGGACAAATGTACAGATTGGTCAGCCACTATCTCGAAAACAGAACAGCCAGAGTTCAAGTACAAGGGAAGATGAGTAAAAATGTGACACTGGAGCAGGGAGTACCCCAAAGGGGAGTACTGTCACCCACACTTTTTTCTGGTGTTTATAAACAACATAATAGAGAATATATTAAGAAGAGTCTACAGCTCCATGTTTGCAGACGATCTGGCTTTGTGGACCACTGAAGAAAATCTCACCATAGCAAACAATCGGATGCAGCAGGCCCTAACATCGCTGGAGTAGTGGACGATGAGGCAGACAGACTGGCTAAAGAAGGTGCAAGGTTACCACAACCAGAATCTAGTGTGACCTACGAAGAGTTAAAAAGGTTTATTAGGGCCAGATACATGGCCAAATGGGAAACAGAGCATACTGGCTACACAAAAAATGATGCCTACTACCAGTTGAACAGAAGAGAGCAGGTCGTGGTCTTCAGACTCCGCACAGGCCACAACAGACTGAGGTACCATCTCTTCAATAAACTGAAGAAAGGTGGTACTGACGAATGCACCTGTGGTACAGGGAAAATGACCGCGGAACATCTGCTGCAAAATTGCCCGACATACGAGAACCAGACAAAGCACATGTGGCCATCACCAGTGGCAACACTAGACAAGCTCTATGGCAGTGTCGACAGCCTCAGGATGACAGCTGCCTTCTTCGAAAAAATTCAAGTTGACGTCTGACAGCGTACGAAGAAGAAGATTTACCTCGAATTGTTTTTAACACCTGCACAAATTAACAGTCATCTAACAATATTCATATTTCTGTTGTTCATCCTCTCTCTCTTTCTCTCTCTCTACTTTGGTCTTCTTGGTTCTCTGTACTCTCAGCAATCAATGCTGACTACCAACTAATGTGTGACAAATATGAACTGATGTGATCATATAAGACATCCCAATGTACCCCGCCCACTACCAGTTAAAGGCCAACACAAAATACAGAAGGGATTGAAGCTCACGAGCAAAAACATGCATTTAGAACGTGCCAACCGTAGCGACAATCCGCCCAAGAAACTTTTGATTATGTCAAGGAAAGAATGTCAGAATACAAACACAGCCAACTTGCTGTTTACATTCATGGATACATCGAGTAATATAAATATACTGTAGTCGGGGATGCTGTGGTAGAAACTTCTCTATAAGAGGTTTTAGCTTTTATCAGATGGGGATAGCCAGTTCCCTTCCTCGATGTCTTGGCTTACAATATCACTGATATATAAATTTATTTTTATTACCGCCAGGGATGAGGTACTAGAATCTTCATTGTTCTGATACACACACGAATCCATGAACTGGTCAATACGACATGATACCGCACAAATGACAACGGTCTGTGGTAGAAAAGGGCAAGTCTTCGTCACAGAATCCAGAAATTGAAACCTCTAATCAAACCAAAAACTTCAGGTTTTGTGAAAACCAATTCCTGTTCCTCTATCCTTTCTCCTAACAGTAAATCTGGTACTCGTTTACAGCTGGGTTGGCTGGAACAAGTTGCAGCCGGAAAGAAGCAGCCACTCTACCAACGTTGTATCCTACGCTCTACATGTACATATAGTGTGGTCTTATGTTTCCTCTAATAACATGTCACCCATTACCATCATTTTAATAACACTAGCCATATGGAATCTTGCATGTTTACTGCTGGCTGAATATATGTAAACATAATATTCATAATGTGGCATAAGAAATACGTAAACATTAAATTGAACCTTATTCCAGTGTGTGTTTGTTTCTTGTTTATTTCACAAGACGCATAAGTTGCCATATTAACAACTGTAAACAAACAGATATTAAAGTACACATTACTAAAGCCCAGTCATTGATACAATTGCTCTTTGCTGTCACTCTGTGTATTTATGATATATTCGAATACTGACACTATTAACATACACCAAATTGAAAGCATGGTAGTAATACATATCTTATTATTGTAAACATACATTTTTGTACGAATGCACATATTTCTTTACGTTTGTGTGTGTGTACAACTGTGTAAAACCCTACAGTATTGACAGATTTCCAAAACTACTTATTACGTACTGTTCCTACTGGCATTATAAATGCAGCTCTAGAATTGATTGCAAAACACCTTCGATTGGTTCTGTTGTTGTTGATTCATCCATTAAGCAAATACATACACAGTAGGCGTTTAGCTTGTTTGAAAAGGCCAGTCTTTGCAAACCGTCGAAGGGTTTGAGAGTTGATAATGCTATTGTGGTTAACATGTGGGTAGTAAGATTATATGTACGAACGTAAATATTGCTCTGTCACTGTGTGTGTTAACATATGGATAGCAAGATACTGTGTAGAAGATTAAAGCTTGGTGTCAGTCTGTTAATATAATGATAGTGAGAAACTATGTAGGACATTAAAGCTCTGCGTTAGACTGCTAACAAGCTTGCGGTTGGTGTGCTAACATGTGAATAGTAACATATCATGAAGAAGATTAAAGCTTGGTGTCAATCTGCTAATATGTTGATAGTGAGATACTATGTAGGACATCAAAGCTCTGTGTTAGACTGCTAACAAGCTTGCGGTTGGTGTGCTAACATGTTAATAGTAAAATATCATGTAGAAGATTAAAGATTGGTGTCAATCTGCTAATATGTTGATAGTGAGATACTATGTAGGACATCAAAGCTCTGCGTTAGAATGCTAACAAGCTTGCGGTTGGTGTGCTAAAATGTGAATAGTAAAATATCATGTAGAAGATTAAAGCTTGGTGTCAATCTGCTAATATGTTGATAGTGAGATACTATGTAGGACATTAAAGCTGAGTGTTAGTCTACTAACATGTGGATAGTAAGATATTTTCAAGACAGTAAATCTCCAAGTTGGTTTGCATCTGTTGATTTGTAAATAGTAAGACCTTATGTAAGAGATTTAAGCTCAGTATCTGACTCCTAACATGTGGATAGTAAGATAATATGTACACCATTAAATCTTAGTGTCTATCTGTTAATATGTAGATAAAGAGATAATATGTAGGACATTAAAACTCAATTTTAGTCCTCTAGCGTGCAAAAATTCTTTATTCCTCTTTGCGTTCAGGATCCTTTGGTCATGTTATATCTGCAAGCCAGTAATCATGATGCAGTCCATAATCTTTACCAGGACATAGTGGCTGCACCATAGCTTTTGCCTCAGCTCTGCATTCTTTGGTATCTCATTTCACTAAAACACAGTGAAAGTAAAATGCTATGTAGAACACACATTTTGGTGTTGGTCTGTTAATTTATGGATTGTAGGTACTACGTAAGACTGTAAAATTACATGGCGATCTACATATGTTGCCATGTGGATAGTAAAGTAAAATGTAAGGTATCCAATCCTAGTATTGGTCAGTTATCAAATGGATTGTAAGATAATATTTAGTGTATCAAATCTTGGTGCTGGTCTGTTAACATGTGGATGGTAAAATAATATGTAGGGTATCAAATCTTGGTGCTGGTCTGTTAACATGTGGATGGTAAGATAATATTTAGTGTAGCAAATCTTGGTGCTGGTCTGTCGACATGTGGATGGTAAGATAGTATGTATAACAGTAAAGCTAAGTGTTCTTTTGGCATGGGGATTCAAAGATAAAATGTAGGGCTTTGAAGCACAGTGTGGATCTATTAACATGTGATTAGTAGTATAATATGTACAACATTAACGGACATGGTCAGTTAGTTGAGAGGTGGAAAGTAAGATACTATGTGGGACAGTAGAGTTTGTTGTCCGTCTACTTCTTTTGTCCTGTGAATATCAAGATAATATAAAGGACATTGAACCACGGTGTGATTCTGTTTGCACTGTGATAGTCAAATAAAATAATTAAGTCTACTGCATCTCTTTTTGGGGGGAAAGGAAGATACTTTTATTTTGGCGATAAGGCTCAGTGTGGGTTTGTTAATGTATTGATAGTAAAAATTTATTTAGAACATTACAGCTCGTTGTTGGTCTATTGACATGCGGACAGCAGGATGCTGTTTAGGAAATTTATTATTGGTTTCTGTTTGTTAACAAATGGAAGGTCTCACACTTAATAGGACAGAAAAGCTCAGTGTTGGTCTGTTAATACATGTGAACTGCAAGATATTGTGTAGGACACATGTTCTCAGTGTTGGTCTGTTAATACATGTGAACTGTAAGATATTGTGTAGGACATATGTTCTCAGTGTTGGTCTGTTAATACATGTGAACTGTAAGACATTGTGTAGGACACGTGTTCTCTGTGTTGGTCTGTAAACATGATGATTAGTAAGATATTATGTATGACATTACAACTCAGTGTTGATGTTTTATCAAGGGGAAAGATAATATATACAACTTTACATCTCGGCTGTTATGCGTTGACATTTGAATATTAAGAAAATATGTAGGACATGAAAGCTCACTGTTCGTATGCTAACAAGTGGATAGTACAATACTATGAGGTAAAGTAATGCTAGCTGTCATTCTGTTAACACGCGGATAGTAAGATACTATGTAGGACATTACTGCTCTGTGTTGGTATTTTGACCTGGGGATAGTAAGATACTATAAAGGACATTACAGATCAGTGTTGGTCTGTTAACAAGCGGAGAGTAAGATACTATGTAGGACATTACTACTCAGTTTTGGTCTGTTTACCTGGGGGAAAAAATATACTATTTAGGACACCTATTCATGAGGTTGGTTTGTTTTCATGTGGATAGTGAGAAAATATATACAACATTATTTCTCAGTTGATGTATATTAACATGTGGATATTAAGAAAATAAGTAGGACATGAAAGTTCACTGTCTGTGTGTTTTGAAGTGGGTAGTTTGATGTTATGTAGAAAAGTGAAGATTGCTTTCATTCTGTTATAACGTGTGGATAGTAAAACAATAGGTAGGACATTACAGATTTGTGTCAGACTGCTATCTTTGTACAGAAATATAAAAAGTAGGTCATTTAAGCTTTGTGTTAGTATGTTAACTTCTGGACAGTAAGATTACATGTAGGACATTAACAAATGGGAATGGTTTGTAAACATGCAAACAGTTAATGCTACATAGGACAATAAAACTCAGTGTCTGTCTGCTAACAGTTGTATAGTTAGATACTATGTACGTCATCTATGCCAAAAGCTCGGTTTTCGGCTATTAACATGCAAATTAGTAATGTACTATGTAGGACATTACAGCTTGTTGTCGGCCTGCTAAGATAGGGATAGTATGATACTTTACAGGACAATTATCTTGGTGTCCATCTGTTAATATACAGACAGTAAGATACTACCTAGGACCTTAAAGCTCAGTGTTAGCCTTCATCTTTTGTCATGCTGATACTAAGATTCTATGTAGGAGATTAAAAATCAGATTTGGTCTGTTGAAGAGGCGTCAGTGAGATATTTTATAGGACCGTCAAGCTCAGTTTAGATCTGTTAAAGTGGGGTCAGTAAGATATTATGTAGGACACTAATACTTTTAGGTAGGTTTGTTAACATGGGGATTGTAAAATGCTATGCAGGACCTTAAAGTTAGGTGACTGTTCGTGTATGTTACTGTTGGGATACTCAGATAGTATGTTAATATGTAGACAGTAAGATGCTATGTATCGCATTAAATCTAAAGAATTGGTTGGTTATATGAGGACATTAAGATAATATATAGGACACTGAAGCTTAGTGTAATTCTGTTGACATGGTGACAGTTTGTTTGTTTGTTTGTTTTTTTGAGTTCGCCTTATTTCTCTAATCGCCAAGGTGGTGTACATTGTACGGTGGTTTTTATTTTGCGCCTGTCGGCCAAGTGCTACCAACTTCAACATGCATTTTATGTAATGGTCTGCTTCCTCTTGCATTTTCTAAGAATTCGCTTCCTTGGGGTAACGGCGCTGTGATGGGGATTGAATCCAGCACCTTTGGGTTTTGAGCCGGGCCACTTAACCACTAGGCCACACCGTCCCCATGGTGACAGTAAGATAATATGTAGGATATTAGCGAATAGCATCGGTCTGTTAACATTTAGATAGTAAGATTTTATGTAGTACATTACAGATTGCTATTAGGTCTGCTAACATTTAGAAAGATATATTTTATATTAGGACATTACAGCTTTGTGTTAGTCTGTTGACATGGAGACTGTAAAATGCTATGAATGACATTAAAACATGTGGATAGTAAAATATCATGTAGGATAGCAAAGCTCAGAGTCGGGCTGATGACATGGGTACAGTAAGATATCTTCTTCGAAGTACGCTGTCAGACATCAACGTGAATTTGTTGAAGAAGAAGAAGAAGTAAGATAGTGTGTAGGACATTAAAATTTACTGTCGGTTTGTTAACACGTGGATAGTAAGATATTATTTTTAACAGTAAAGCATGGTGTCTGCTTGTTAACATGTGGATAGTAAGATATTATGTAGGACATTCAAGCTCTGTGTTGGCCAGTTGACTTGTGGATAGTAAGATATTCTGTAGGACGTTCAAGCTCTGTGTTGGCCAGTTGACTTGTGGATAGTAAGATATTCTGTAGGACATTCAAGCTCTGTGTTGGCCAGTTGAATTGTGAATAGTAAGATATTCTGTAGGACATTCAAGCTCTGTGTTGGCCAGTTGACTTGTGGATAGTAAGATATTCTGTAGGACATTCAAGCTCTGTGTTGGCCAGTTGACTTGTGAATAGTAAGATACTCTGTAGGACATTCAAGCTCTGTGTTGGCCAGTTGACTTGTGAATAGTAAGATATTATGTAGGACATTCAAGCTCTGTGTTGGCCAGTTGACTTGTGGATAGTAAGATATTCTGTAGGACATTCAAGCTCTGTGTTGGCCATTTGACTTGTGAATAGTAAGATATTCTGTAGGACATTCAAGCTCTGTGTTGGCCAGTTGACTTGTGGATAGTAAGATATTCTGTAGGACATTCAAGCTCTGTGTTGGCCAGTTGACTTGTGAATAGTAAGATACTCTGTAGGACATTCAAGCTCTGTGTTGGCCAGTTGACTTGTGAATAGTAAGATACTCTGTAGGACATTCAAGCTCTGTGTTGGCCAGTTGACTTGTGAATAGTAAGATACTCTGTAGGACATTCAAGCTCTGTGTTGGCCAGTTGAATTGTGAATAGTAAGATACTCTGTAGGACATTCAAGCTCTGTGTTGGCCAGTTGACTTGTGAATAGTATGATAATCTGTAGGACATTCAAGCTCTGTGTTGGCCAGTTGACTTGTGAATAGTAAGATACTCTGTAGGACATTCAAGCTCTGTGTTGGCCAGTTGACTTGTGAATAGTAAGATACTCTGTAGGATGTTCAAGCTCTGTGTTGGCCAGTTGACTTGTGAATAGTAAGATACTCTGTAGGACATTCAAGCTCTGTGTTGGCCAGTTGACTTGTGAATAGTAAGATATTCTGTAGGACATTCAAGCTCTGTGTTTGCCAGTTGACTTGTGAATAGTAAGATACTCTGTAGGACATTCAAGCTCTGTGTTAGCCAGTTGAATTGTGAATAGTAAGATACTCTGCAGGACATTCAAGCTCTGTGTTGGCCAGATGACTTGTGAATAGTAAGATATTCTGTAGGACATTCAAGCTCTGTGTTGGCCAGTTGACTTGTGAATTGTAAGATACTATATAGGACATTCAAGCTCTGTGTTGGGCAGTTGACTTGTGAATAGTAAGATACTCTGTAGGACATTCAAGCTCTGTGTTGGCCTGTTGACATGTGGATAGTAAGATATTCTGTAGGACATTAAAGCTCTGTGTTGGCCTGTTAACATTGGGTTAGTAAGATACTCTGTAGGACATTCAAGCTCTGTGTTGGCCTGTTATCATGTGTATAGTAAGATACTCTGTAGCACATTAAAGCTCTGTATTGGCCTGTTGACATGTGGATAGTAAGATACTCTGTAGGATATTCAAGCTATGTGTTTGCCTGTTGATATGTGGATATTAAAATACTGTGTAGGACATTCAAGCTCTATTTTTGCCTGTTAACATGTGGATAGTAAGATAATCTGTAGGAAATTAAAGCTCTGTCTTGGTCTGTTGACATGTGGATAGTAAGATATTCTGTAGGACATTCAAGCTCTGTGTTGACCTGTTAACATTTGGTTAGTAAGATTCTCTGTAGGACATTAAAGCTCTGTATTGGCCAGTTGACTTGTGAATAGTAAGATACTCTGTAGGACATTCAAGCTCTGTGTTGGCCTGTTGACATGTGGATAGTAAGATACTCTGTAGGACATTCAAGCTATGTGTTTGCCTGTTGACATGTGGATAGTAAAATACTCTGTAGGACATTCAAGCTCTATGTTGGACTGTTGACATGTAGAAAGTAAGATACTTCATAAGACATTTAAACTCTGTGTTGGCCTGTTAACATAGTGGCAATAAGGAACTATGTAGGACATCAATGTTTTGGGTAAGTTTAACATCTGGATAGTGGATACTGTGCAGTGCATTCAATCTAGAGTTGGTTTGTTAATATGTGGATTGTAAGATCCTGTGTAAGACATTAAAGCTGTCTGTCAATCTGATGCCATTGGGATTGTTCAATACTTTGAAGAACAATAAAACTTGGTATTGGTCTGTTAATATATAGATAGCAAATTACAATGTAGGACTGTAAAGTTTCGAGTCAGTGAACTTATGTTTAATGGGGATAGTGCGATACTTTGTAGGACAATACCGTTTATTGTCTGTATGTTAATATTCATATAGTAAGGTATTATATAAAAGACTGTTACCTTGTGCTTGGGTAGATACTGTGTAGGACATCAAAATTTAATGCTGGTATGATAGTCTGTGGATAGTAAGATACTATATATATGACATTAAAACTTGATGTAGCATAGTAATATACTAGCTTGTTCTGTAATGCCTATGGTGAGTTTGTTAAAATATGGATAGTAAGATACTAGTTAGAACTGTAATGCCTAGGGTCAGTTTGTTAACATGTGGATAGCAAGATACTATTTCCATAGTGTCGGTCTGTACATTATATAAATTGCTGAGCGATTATAGTAGTAAAACTGGGAGAGTTCAAAACGTAGTTCCCCCATGTTCCAGTCTCTCTCTTATCGCCTGTGGAGTATAAAAAATAGATAGGAATGGTTAAAATACCGCTATGGAACAAAATCAAGAACCTAACCTACGTTAGATACAGAAATTACATACAATGAGACTAAAGCATTCATCAGGGCAACGTACAGTGCAAAATGAAAGAAAAAAAACGACACCCTGGCCACATAGATTTTCATTCTCCGGCTACGCACAGGTCACAGCAGTCTGAGATGTCATCTGTACAACAAGTTCAATTCAAGATTGGTACTACAGACCTTCGTGCCTGCGGCACAGCCCCCATGAAGGCAGAACATATTTTGCAGTCATGTCCACAGTATACCGACAAAAGAAGTAGCATTTGGCAACAGCTAGTGTCCTTCCACGAGAAGCTGTACAGAAGCGTAGAGAGCCTTGAGTCGACTGATGACTTCGTTAGAGTCATTGAAGTTGATGTCTGAAGACGCACGAAAAAGAAGAAGAAGAAATGAACCAGTCGATGCTTCCCGTTGGATCCACTACTAGGGATATGCATGTTTACATTCTGATTCGCATTATTCGTTTATAGGTCTAGTGATATTGCGAGCTTAATATCTGAGTAGCAAAATGCCCCTTTGTCGCTATGTGCATTCACAAGCAAAAACAACTAGTATTCTCTGTATAAGCAACAAATGTTCTCTAGCCCACTGTATGGACGGCGTACTACAGTAAACATCCCGAATGATTCTGGATCTTTGGGTATGGCAATGACAAAAATAGGACCAATGTCCTACATAGAGCATGGCATAAGAGGCGACTAACTGTGTGACATGACACAACACCGGCCATGCTTAGTTGGTTTGTTAAGAGCAGCAAAGATGGCGCCTAACAGGCTGCGTGTCAAGTTGGTCTAGTGTTTGAGTCTTTTAAGATGGACTCGCAGATCTATTAACCAAACTTCTTGGCACTTGTCTTAACACAGCGGAGTAATAAGCTGCTCGAGCCTAACACGCTAAGCAGGAAATCCTCATCCCTCCTTTATCCAGCTCACACCACAGCTGGGACCTCCACAGGGTCATCTTCCCTTGTAGAATTACAGGTCTACTAAGACTAAGATTAATATAAACACATAATCTTACAAATACTATTTCTTTTGTTGCAGATTCTGCACTTTACACTATACGCAATACAAGACCTCACCACTAATGGAGTATCCCGCGGAACACCTGGCTGAGACATTTCGATTCTACTCCGTCTTCCTCCACGCTGCCCGAGACTCACCAAACGTTGCCGTGGACGATCAACACGAAAGACAATGGTTGAGTATGAGGATTACCTGACTTGACTTAAAACACAAGGCAACGACTCTAGCTGGCCATCTATCTTCTCGGCCCACCCCCATGACATCAGAACACATTTTACAGCCCTGCCCATCGTTTACCGACAAGAAGTAGCATTTGGCAACAACCAGTGTCCTTCCACGAGTAGCTGTACAGAAGTGCTCGGACCCTCAAGTCAACTGCTGCCTTCGTTAGAGTAATTGAATTCGAGTCTGAAGACGAACAAGGAAGATCTCTTTTCTTGACATTTTTCGCGCCAGCCGAAGCACATCAGTACAAGTACAGTCAACCTCCATCAAGATGACTTCAGCAAAAAGCTTTGCATGATCTTGCAGTAGGAGTTTATGTAACAGTTTACTTGCATGTTGAGGTTGCTATCCTCATGCACAACTCTCTTTAGTCACGCATTTCAATACATGCATGGAGTTCAATCAATCAAATCAGAACAAAAAGGCATAGCTTCAAATTAAATAAAGAAAGGTCAAGATTGGATATTTGGAAATATTTCTTTAGTCAGAGAGGGGTGAATGCTTGGAATGCATTTCCAAGAAAGTGATGGAAACAGAGGCAGTTGATGCATTTAAGAATACATTGGATGCGCATAGCTTATTGAGCAAGGAAATGTAAATGAAACTGGTTGCGTACATACTCTGCATAGTCTTCTAAACCAGTATAAAGACGTTAAGTTAAGTTTAATCAAGATCACTCATCTCTTTTTGTTGAAGCACAGGTCCAGCATTGTATTTGACTTACCATAACCAGCTTTTAGGAAAGACTTTTTCTAGTTATTTGCAGTAGGGTAGCGATAATTTGTACATTTTGAGATTGCCACATCCATGGACAACTCTTAGTCCTCGCGTTCAACATGCAATGAATGTTTTGGCCACTCAGGAGAAATACATACATAGCTCACCTTAAGATTGTTTGCCCTTGACCTACTGTGACAGTATTCTGTGGCGGTTATATTCTACCATTCTCAGTAAGGGACCCCGGATACACTATGAGAGGTCATGTTATTGATAGATTTGAAACAAGCAGCGATAACGATAGAAAAGATATGAATTTGGAATTGCATGTGTTAAGCTTTTATAGAAGTGTTCATACGTGGTTGCGAAGTTTCGATGGCTCACAAACAAAACATGTATGTGTTCAGATTCCTGATCTGACAGGGTCGTACACCTATTAAATTTCGTGCTGAATATGGTTTAACCAGGCTCTAAAGTGCAAAACACAGAACAATATACTGCCTCTTAGGAACCACGGTAAACGAGGCCAAAAAGAAAGAAATATAGCTTTTTAGTGTTTTCTCCAGTATCGCATTCTGTTTTTTTATTATATGGCTTGCTGGCTTAGGGTCGTTCGTTCTCAATCTTGCACCACCAAGCCCTGATATGGCTTAAGTAGCAGAATGTTGTCCAGAGAACGGAATGCAAATGTGCTGATCGGTGTGGACTGCACAGAACACGGCCAGGCACTTGAGCATCCGTGGTCAACCACTGCACCCGAGCTCATATCTAGTCGTCCTGACTTTGTCTTGCCACTGGTTAAAGTTGGCAAAAAGTAAAGGCTCGTGATGGACGAAAAACATTGTGATTGACCCTGACGCAACGTCCTGGACAATATGGTGTGCTTGACCGGACTAGCGTCTCAGTTACCAACAGATATTATCTTAAATATCACTAACCTCTAGCTGATTGCTAGCATAACCGGCACTTCTGAAATTATGCAATGATGTTTATAAATGAAAATAGTATTTGCTAGATCTACGTCAACAATAAAGTCACATATATTTTTATATACCATAAAATGCATTATTACAAAGCACAAAAAATCGCTGACTTTCATCATTATCATCACTATTATCATCATCATCATCATCATCTTTATCATCATCATCATCATCATGTTGCATGTCATTTGCAGAAAATCATTTTCACAACAACCGATCTGTAACTCGATCTCAAGCCAGAAGTATCTCCTCTATCGTTGTCATCGTCAGGACCTCCGTGGTGTCTTGTTTCCATCTTTTCATCGGTCTGCTTAAGCCCCACTTTCCAAGCACCAAACCCTCCTGTATCGTTCTTTCTAGGTCAGTATGGCGTTTGATGTGGTCAAACTATTATACAGCAAAGCAAGTGGTCATTTTCACAGACAACCTAGCAGTGTAATGGCCCTCAAGAGCCCAGTGATTAAAAAAAAAGCAGTCCAATGGACACCAGCCCACTCAGACATTCCAGGCAACGGGGAGGCGGACAGGCTCGTCAGAGAGCGAGGAATGCTGCAGCAGAGTAATACAGACATCACATACAATGAAACTAAAGCATTCATCAGGACAACGTACAGTGCAAAATGGAAAATAGGATCACATTGGCCACATAGAAAACGATGCCTACCATCAACTCTCCAGGCGAGACCAGGTGATCATTTTCCGGCTACGCACAGGTCACAACAGACTCAGATGCCATCTGTACAACAAGTTCAAGATTGGCACTACAGAGATTTTTGCCTGCGGCACAGCCCCCATGAAGGCATAATATATTTTGCAGTCATGTCCGCTGTATACCGACAAAAGAAGTAACAATTGGCAACAGCCAGTGTCCTTCTACGAGAAGCTGTACGGAAGCGTACAGAGCCTTTAATCGACTGCTGCCTTTGTTAAAATCATTGAAGCTGAGGTATGAAGACGAACGAAGAAGCAGAAGAAACTATTTTAGCTTTCGAGACAAGCTGTTGTTTACTAACCAATTTTGCTTGAAATTAAGTAGGATCTATAGTATATATATATATATCTTTATCTATATCTCAAGTAGATGTGGATATATTGAGATCGGATTTATATAAAATTCGAGAGGGGTTTGTAGGTTCGCAAATGGAGTTTAATGTAGATAAATGTACAGTCATCCACATGGGTAGATCCAATATGAAACATAATTACATAATGGGAGAGAAGAATATTAGAAAGATAGATAAGGAAAGGGACTTGGAAGTTATACTAGATCATACAGGTAAGGTGAGTTAGCAAATTCAGGTAGGAATTAAAGAGGCAAATGCAATGTTATGTATGATAAACATAAATATTAAACATAGGAGCAAGGAAGTGACAGTCAAACTGTATAAAGCATTAGTTAGACCTAGATTGGAGTTATATGTACAGGCGTGGAGTCATTATCATAGAGGGGATACAAACATGCTGGAAAGAATACAAAAAAGCGCGACATAGCTGATAGTGGGATTGCAGAATTACAGTTATGAGGAAAAACCGGCCTAGTGTCTAGAAGAGAGAAGAATTCGTGGTGACTTAATACAGGCTTATAAGATGATCAGAGGAAAGGATAAATTAGACTATAACAAGTTTTTAAAAAAAAACAACAGCCACCAAAATAGAACAAGAGGGCATAGTTATACATTAACTAAAGAGAGGTCCAGATTCGATATTAGGAAATCTTTTTTTAATTAGAGAGTGGTGAATGCTTGGAATGCATTGCCAAGGGAGGTAGTGGAAGGAAGGACAGTTAATGCATTTAAGAATCAATTGGATGCGCATAGCTTTTAGAGCAAGGTGATGAAATGAAACTGTATGTATACAGATTCTGCAGAGTATTCTAAACCAGTTTAAGGACGTTAAGCTAAGTTAAGGATATCTGCATATTTCCTTTTTGCTATCCATTGTATTTTTAGCACTTTTCTATAGTCCTTTAGTTCAAAAGATGCAATCCTTTTCTTAAGTGTTTGTGTGGGGGTCCACGTTTCACATCCGTATATCTTCATCGGTATAATGCAAGTTCACAGAATAGTTATTTTCATTTTATTAATGTTCTGTCATCAGTTTCTCATTTTATTGAACCTCTGCATTGCCGTAGCCATTGGCGCTTATAACTGACCGAGGTACTCAAAGCTTGTGACTTTCTCTATCTTCTGTTGTTCTAAAATAACTTTAGGTTTGGTCTTTGCCTTGCCTGCGATCGTTATCTTGGTTGTACTTTAAATTCAGGTATAGATTTTGGACTTCGTTGAGTTGTGTTTACGCTCATCAGTACTTTTACATTTCGCTAGTTGTTAGACCCACCGGGCTAGATCGCACGTGGACACAGTCCTGGTGTGAACAGACTATCTACAATGCAGTTAGTAAACTAGCCTTATCTTGTAAAGCGAGCTATGCAAGTTTTCATTCCATTTCCAACAATATATATCTGCAAATATGGATTTTCGACATTTGTAGCATAAAAGAAAAACAAATCGAAACCGATTAGATGTCTAACATGGCAAACGTGTGGTTTGTACAACACAACATTTGAATCCTCTTCAAGAAAGAGAAACAACAAGCCTTCACGCGGTCAGCATTTCGTGATCTTTGTGACCCGTTCCTCAGCCTTGCATATATACGCAGCATGTTCATTCAAACAATAATGAAATTAACTTTCTTCTATTTTAAATGTATTGTGTTTCTATTAAAATTGTTAAGAAAGACACATATATCACATGTACTTTTGTGTTTGTTTTTTAACTATTTCTATATAACTGGTTCTTTGCTATTGTATTTTATGTATTTAAAAACATTATTCCGAGAAGGGGTACGTGACATACACTTGACAAGGGAGACCACAGAACACAAATGGCTAACAACTTTCCCTTAGACGTGTACAAAAACCTGTCTTGATATAGTCGCCATCACGGCCTGCGATGGACATCAGAACATGACACAACCGTTGAGTTACAGGAACAATTTGTATCTACAGTTAACATCATTTGCTGAATAAGAATGATCACCAATGGGCAGCAGCGTGCGGTGAACACCTTTCATGGCTTGGTTTTGAAGTTTGCTAATTTTATCAAAGTTCGCCTTTGCTGCTGTTGCCCATGCCGCAATGCCATATTCGAGAACTGGTCTCACTCTTCCAGTGTACAGTTTCGTCTGTTCCCCAACTTGTGCCAGCAAGTTTCCTCATGATTGCCATTCTTTGTCTGGCTCTCATTCGGTTTCTCTCGATCTGACTTTTCCATGTCATGCACCGATCAAATGTGACTCCCAGGTAGTTTTGGTTGCCGTTTGTCTGCAGATATTTGCCTTTAAGACTTATTTTGGTGTTCTGGGGTTTGTTTGAAAGCGAGAATATCGTACACGTTGTTTTTTCCTCATTTATTTTGACCAGCCATGAGTTCGCCCACTCCTCCAACGATGTTAGGGCCTGCTGCATCCGATTGCTTGCTATGGTGAGATTTTTTTCAGACGTCCACATAGCCAGATCGTCTGCAAACATGGAGCTGTAGACTCTTTTTGTTAGATTATCTGTGATGTTGTTTATATACACCAGGAAAGGTGTTGGTGACAGTACTCCCCTTTGGTGTACTCCCTGCTCAAGTGTCACCTTTTTGCTCATCTGCTATTGTACTTGAACTATGGATGTTCTGTTTTCGAGGTAGTCACTGATCCATCTGTACATTTTCCCACAAACTTCACTTCTTCGTAGCTTGACTTTAAGAAGACGAAAAAGAAGAGAAAGAAGAAGAAAAAGAAGAGAAAGAAAAAGAAGATAAACATGAGTAAATAGTACTACCTGATATTGCCCGAAGAAGATTTCAATGTTTAAATGAAGTATATTGTTAAAAAGCAACTAATCTGATTGGCAAACATCCGGCCAGTCTCTAAACCCTGATCTATGGGTGAGAGAGCTGGAGTGTGTACGCCAAACACGCCAGGAGGTTGAATCATTTCTACATGACACATACTCCAAATTGGCTACAAGACCACATCACAAATAACTATACTCTTTTCATTACTACTACACTATTCATACACTTTTGTAGAAAGTTAAAGTGAGATAGACTGGCCAAGTTTCTCGAATGTCAAGTGAAAGGTTCCAAAAGAAATTTCTGTTTAGCGAGCTTTGCGCAGTAAGGCGATCACCTGGACGTCAATAAAGGCGATTCAGTGAATCCTGGCAGTAAATCGTTTAGCCTGAAAAAGGCGAGGCCAAAAAAGAGCCTTGCATGCAGTTAGCGAGGGTCGACGGGCGATCAGGTGGAAGTATAGAGTAGAAAGAAAACCAGCACCAGCTGGTGTTGGCTTAATCTGTCATGCACACATCCGCCCACAGACTTAAGGGCGCAGTATGACACATGGTGATGTTGGTTATTCTCATCGACGGCGATAAGCCAATTATTATTGTCATGATCATATTTCTTCAAAATCAAGTAAATACCGGATCAAGATGGTGAGCAGCGCATGAGCTGCAGCGGTCATCGAGCCATAGCTGACTGATAGCGTAAGGGCTAGCGAACCGGAGCTGCCAAGGCCGTTCTACACGTCCGCGCAGTATTCTAGAAAACAGGCTGCAACAGAGCAGACTGGCTAAGGAGAAGGGATCGAAGAGGGAATGCTAACCCGGTACTCAAAAAATGCTTGCTGAAGTCGGATGTGTTTGACCGAAAGGGGCAAATATCGACATAACGCATTCCGTTCTCTGGACTGCGTTCTGCTACTTAGGCCCGTGTCAGGGTTTGGTAGCGAGAGATGGAGAACAAACGAAGCCAAGCCAAGACAAGTAAATACATTTAATATTTATCAGTTTATGGGCGTCTCAGTAACTGATCATCATGCGCCTGGCGCCCTGACGAAGTCTGCCCAGCTCTGTCTCCCGTATTTCGACACAGTCTGCTATGGCTGCAAACGCCGGTACGTGAGTAGCAGTCCCTGTCGCAGATCGTACAACGGGGCAGAGGAGGCTGACTTGCCGGGGTGTTCCCCGATCTTTTCAGTCGTGCCCATTTCTCTGGATCCAGATGGCCTCTACAAGCGTCGGCAACTACTGTGCACCTCCCAACTGACTGTCTGCAATCGACTCAATCCTGAGCTTTCGGCTTGGATGTCGCATGACGTCATATCCATCTTGAATACGTCCTTGAATCGCGGTGTGGGGTAGTCGATTCCTTTAGCTGCAGTGATCAGTTGTCCATAAAATATATCATATAACAGCCTTTACAATGTATGTAAATATACACTCGCGAGCATACGACTACTCTAAGACAGATGTACAGAAGATGAAAGATACAGACAGCCACATAAACTGGAAAGATATTGTCAGAGGTACAGACGTTGAACAAGAGGCAGAGTGTTTCAAAACACTTTTAGAACAACTAAAAGTCGAATATGTTCCATGTATGAAGGTAAACACCAATCATAAAAAGTGGATTACTAGATTTGTAGCTAAATGTACAAGAGCTTAAAATAAAGCCTGGACAATGTATATAAAGGCAAGTAAATCAAAAGAAATATATTACAAATATTTGGACAAGCAAAACATAGCTCAGAAAGTAAATAAAGCAGCAAAAATAGACTTCGACAAAAACTTACTAATAGGATCAAGACTGATGGTGAAAGCTTCTTTTCTAATGTTAGAAATAAACAAAGACCTAAAGACAAGGTAGGCTTTCTTATAGACAGTACAGTGACAATAAGCAGAGAAAATATGGAGATAGCTAATCTAATAAATCAATACTTTTGCACAGCCTATACAAAAGAACACTCCTCCAAGATACCAGAGCCTATACATATTTTCAAATGTCAAATGGAAATAGTGCGATTAAAATCATTCTATATTACGGAGGAAATGGTTCTAAAAAGATTGGAAGGATTAAAAGTGGATAAATGTACAGATCAAGATGGTATCCATTCATCAATGCTATTTGAAGTATAGACTAACTAGTTAAGCCATTGGCTATATTATTTTCTCAATCACTTGCAAAATGGATTGTTCCAAGAGATTGGAAAGATGCAGGAGTGATTCCCTTATTCAAAAGAGGAAAGAAATCAGATCCAGCTAATTAAGTAAGTTTAACGTGCATAGTCTGTAAATTGTTAGAGTCAATAATGACAGAAAACATTGTAATGCATCTAGACAGGTTAAATCTAATCAGAAATAGTCAGCATGGGTTTACTAGAGGGAGACCGTGCTTAACAAATCTATTGGAGTGCATGGAGGTGATTACTAAAATCATAGATAAGGGAGAACCAGTGGATGTTATTTATCTAGATTTTACAAAGGCTTTTGATATAGTACCTCATCAACGATTATTTAAAAAGTTAAAATCACATGGGATAGATGGGCAGGTTGCCGATTGGATTGAAAGTTGGTTAACGGGAAGAAGACAGCGATTGACATAAATAAGGAGTACTCTGAGTGGTGTGAAGTAAAAAATGGAACAAAATTACAGAATTGGCGAGAACAATACTAGAATGATAGATAACGAAAGGGACATAGAGGTAATAATAGAGCATACAGGTAAGGTGAGTGAGCAAGTCCAGGTAGCAGTGAATAAGTCAAATGCAACGTTAGGTATAATTAAAAAAGAAGAAATATTTAACATAGGAGTAATGAGGTGATTGACAAACTGTATAAAGCATTAGTTAGACCTAGATCGGAGTACTGTGTACAGATGTGGAGTCCTTATCGTAGAAGAGCTATAAATATGCTGGAAAGGATACAAAGAATAGCGACAAAACTGATAGTGGGATTCCAGAATTACAGTTACGAGGAAAGACTCAGAAAAACCGGCCATTAGTGTCTAGAAAAGAGAAGAATTAACCCTGACTTAATCTAAGTTGATAAGATAATCACAGGAAAAGTTAAATTAGACTATAACAAGTTTTTCAAAATACAACCACCAGCGAGAACAAGAGGGCACAGATACAAATTAAGTAACGAAAGGTCCAAATTGGACACAGGACATTTTTTAAAATTCAGACAGTGGTGAATGCTTGGAATGCTTTGCCCAAGGAAATAGTGGAGGCAGAGACAGTTAATGCATTTAAGAATAAATATGATGTACATAGTTATTAGAGCAGGGTAATGCAAATGGGACTGGTTGTCTACAGACTCTGATGAGTTTTCTAAACCAATATAAAAACGTTATGTTAAGTTAAGTTATGCCGTGTTTGTTAGCTTACTCAGTACGTTTTATGATTGTGCTAACTTTTTGTTTTACCGCTTCACATTGTTCTTTGTAGGACAATGTGCGATCCATTGTAATTCCTAGGTACTTAGGTGTATCTTTATGTTTAAGTTTATGCCCCTGCCAACTAATCTTTCAAACTCTCAAGGCTATTCTTGCATCCTGTTGCAGCCCGCCACTTAACGTCTTTTACAGGACGCACACAAAATTAATCTGACATATTACGGGCATTCTACAACAACAATAAATACAACAACAATAACAACAACATGCTGATATGGCTTTTGAAGTCAGGATATCGGCTATTTCATTCTTATAAACTATGCAGGAGGAATGATTTCAAGAAATGCTATCTCGGCATAGATAAAGTCACACACTAACTCTAACCACTTTCATAAAGCTGTAGAAACTGATTCACGTTTCTAATCGTGTTTACTTACTCTCAACTCTGTCAAATGATATTCTCATTAATAACTAAACCTGTACGTCGCTAAGTATCATTGAAGGAAGTGTGGCGACTACATGAGTTGGCCACCCCACCTCATAAAAAGCTGAGGCCTAGTACAGTGAAGTCTCTAACACTTCAACCTCGACATCAATGATTGCGAAAGGATTACCTTTTCCTTTTCATGTTAAAATCATTTACATCGAATACCAGTACCAAAGAAAGGAAAAGATAGAACAGATCCAAATTTGATACAGGCCTATCAGTTTACTGAGCTGTGTAGGTAAACTGATGAAGCGTATGATAAACATCAGACTGATGTGGCACCTAGAAGAAAAACACATATTAATTCCACAGAAAGCAGGATTTAGACAACACAGATCCACTGAGGATCAAATCACTCTCATAGCGCAGAAAATAGAGGATGCTTACCAGGAGAAAAAGCATACAGTAGCGGTTTTGGTGGATCTAGAGAAGGCATTTGACAAGGTGGGGAAAGAGGGACTTAAAGTCAAGCTATAAAGAAGTGAAGTATCTGGACAAATGTACAGATTGGTCAGCCACTATCTCGAAAACAGAACAGCCAGAGTTCAAGTACAAGGGAAGATGAGTAAAAATGTGACACTGGAGCAGGGAGTACCCCAAGGGGAAGTACTGTCACCCACACTTTTTTCTGGTGTATATAAACAACATAATAGAGAATATATTAAGAAGAGTCCACAGCTCCATGTTTGCAGACGATCTGGCTTTGTGGACCACTGAAGAAAATCTCACCATAGCAAACAATCGGATGCAGCAGGCCCTAACATCGCTGGAGTAGTGGACGATGAGGCAGACAGACTGGCTAAAGAAGGTGCAAGGTTACCACAACCAGAATCTAGTGTGACCTACGAAGAGTTCAAAAGGTTTATTAGGGCCAGATACATGGCCAAATGGGAAACAGAGCATACTGGCTACACAAAAAATGATGCCTACTACCAGTTGAACAGAAGAGAGCAGGTCATGGTCTTCAGACTCCGCACAGGCCACAACAGACTGAGGTACCATCTCTTCAATAAACTGAAGAAAGGTGGTACTGACGAATGCACCTGTGGTACAGGGAAAATGACCGCGGAACATCTGCTGCAAAATTGCCCGACATACGAGAACCAGACAAAGCACATGTGGCCATCACCAGTGGCAACACTAGACAAGCTCTATGGCAGTGTCGACAGCCTCAGGATGACAGCTGTCTTCTTCGAAAAAATTCAAGTTGACGTCTGACAGCGTACGAAGAAGAAGATTTACCTCGAATTGTTTTTAACACCTGCACAAATTAACAGTCATCTAACAATATTCATATTTCTGTTGTTCATCCTCTCTCTCTTTCTCTCTCTCTACTTTGGTCTTCTTGGTTCTCTGTACTCTCAGCAATCAATGCTGACTACCAACTAATGTGTGACAAATATGAACTGATGTGATCATATAAGACATTCCAATGTACCCCGCCCACTACCAGTTAAAGGCCAACACAAAATACAGAAGGGATTGAAGCTCACGAGCAAAAACATGCATTTAGAACGTGCCAACCGTAGCGACAATCCGCCCAAGAAACTTTTGATTATGTCAAGGAAAGAATGTCAGAATACAAACACAGCCAACTTGCTGTTTACATTAATGGATACATCGAGTAATATAAATATACTGTAGTCGGGGATGCTGTGGTAGAAACTTCTCTATAAGAGGTTTTAGCTTTTATCAGATGGGGATAGCCAGTTCCCTTCCTCGATGTCTTGGCTTACAATATCACTGATATATAAATTTATTTTTATTACCGCCAGGGATGAGGTACTAGAATCTTCATTGTTCTGATACACACACGAATCCATGAACTGGTCAATACGACATGATACCGCACAAATGACAACGGTCTGTGGTAGAAAAGGGCAAGTCTTCGTCACAGAATCCAGAAATTGAAACCTCTAATCAAACCAAAAACTTCAGGTTTTGTGAAAACCAATTCCTGTTCCTCTATCCTTTCTCCTAACAGTAAATCTGTTACTCGTTTACAGCTGGGTTGGCTGGAACAAGTTGCAGCCGGAAAGAAGCAGCCACTCTACCAACGTTGTATCCTACGCTCTACATGTACATATAGTGTGGTCTTATGTTTCCTCTAATAACATGTCTTAATGGGAATCACACCTTTTCTTCTGCTTATCTCACGGAATAATCACTCTTTCATGGTTGTATGCTTAAACATCTATCTAATTGTTCTATTGTAGGTCAATGTTTTGTTATTATTATTGTCATGATTATTATCATCACCATCCTCATCATCTTCTATCAACTTGTGTCGTTAGAAGGCGTGGAAGGGGGTGTAGTTTTATGTCGTGTGCCATCTTCGTCGCCGATGTTGTTGACATCAAGTGTTTTTTTAAACACAGCGAGGGACATAACCAAACAAATACAAAAAATATATAATTAAGAGTTATCCCATCATAAAAAATTTGCGTGAGAGGTTCTGGCTTGGGCGTCTCCCCTCTTTATCCAGGTTACAAACCTTAGAACGAGTGAGCTATGGCCCTACACCAGAACCACATGGACGTGTACATTGGCATCTGTACACTGAAGGCGATAGGTGTTAATTATCCACCCGACCAAATTTCTCACGCTTGTTGTCGTCCTCGTGCACGACATATGGGGAGGAACAGCTCGCGACCCCGGGCGCTCGTCGGCGACGATTGTGACAGCAAAGCCGTGCTTATCACAAGAGCTGAACCTTGAACCTTGACCGGCGTCAAAGTCATGGAGCGAACTAGACAAGTAACTGGCAGAAGACAACACTGGCTGCTCCTGTAGCTGTTAATAGTAAGGTTAGAGTTAGCATATATGCTGATGCCTGTTTAAGTTAGCTCTGTTGTGGTGACAGCGACTCGCATATTGTTTTTAAAATGAATTTAATAATATTCATAAAATGCAAAAAAAAGTTAGAAATTTCCGAAAGGTAAATTTCGTATGGTATGCTCCATTATACGCAACCGTAACTATTATAACTATTTGCTTTATTTTCATGTAATTATTAAATGATTTATATTATTGTAGTGCATTTATTACATCCCTTTCTTTTGAATACATTGCCCTTATGACGAAGTAATCATTGTCCGTGTAAATACAGTTCACTACTAGGCCGTGAAACTGTTATCTAGCTAATCAAAGATCCTGTGCTGATAGTTGTTTATGGTTAAGCGTGTGTGCTACTTTTAAATTGTTCAAGCTTGGATATGTGAAAGCAAATGTATGTAGACTTTTATGTTATAAATTTCTCTAACATACCATTTATAGATTGTTAATCTCATTGTACATATCCAAATTTTAAACTGTAAATTTTTTAGAACATGACACCCATTACCATCATTTTAATAACACTAGCCATATGGAATCTTGCATGTTTACTGCTGGCTGAATATATGTAAACATAATATTCATAATGTGGCATAAGAAATACGTAAACATTAAATTGAACCTTATTCCAGTGTGTGTTTGTTTCTTGTTTATTTCTTTATTTCACAAGTCGCATAAGTTGCCATATTAACAAATGTAAACAAACAGATATTAAAGTACACATTACTAAAGCCCAGTCATTGATACAATTGCTCTTTGCTGTCACTCTGTGTATTTATGATATATTCGAATACTGACACTATTAACATACACCAAATTGAAAGCATGGTAGTAATACATATCTTATTATTGTAAACATACATTTTTGTACGAATGCACATATTTCTTTACGTTTGTGTGTGTGTACAACTGTGTAAAACCCTACAGTATTGACAGATTTCCAAAACTACTTATTACGTACTGTTCCTACTGGCATTATAAATGCAGCTCTAGAATTGATTGCAAAACACCTTCGATTGGTTCTGTTGTTGTTGATTCATCCATTAAGCAAATACATACACAGTAGGCGTTTAGCTTGTTTGAAAAGGCCAGTCTTTGCAAACCGTCGAAGGGTTTGAGAGTTGATAATGCTATTGTGGTTAACATGTGGGTAGTAAGATTATATGTACGAACGTAAATATTGCTCTGTCACTGTGTGTGTTAACATATGGATAGCAAGATACTGTGTAGAAGATTAAAGCTTGGTGTCAGTCTGTTAATATAATGATAGTGAGAAACTATGTAGGACATTAAAGCTCTGCGTTAGACTGCTAACAAGCTTGCGGTTGGTGTGCTAACATGTGAATAGTAACATATCATGAAGAAGATTAAAGCTTGGTGTCAATCTGCTAATATGTTGATAGTGAGATACTATGTAGGACATCAAAGCTCTGCGTTAGACTGCTAACAAGCTTGCGGTTGGTATGCTAACATGTAAATAGTAAAATATCACGTAGAAGATTAAAGATTGGTGTCAATCTGCTAATATGTTGATAGTGAGATACTATGTAGGACATCAAAGCTCTGTGTTAGACTGCTAACAAGCTTGCGGTTGGTGTGCTAACATGTTAATAGTAAAATATCATGTAGAAGATTAAAGCTTGGTGTCAATCTGCTAATATGTTGATAGTGAGATACTATGTAGGACATTAAAGCTGAGTGTTAGTCTACTAACATGTGGATAGTAAGATATTTTCAAGACAGTAAATCTCCAAGTTGGTTTGCATCTGTTGATTTGTAAATAGTAAGACCTTATGTAAGAGATTTAAGCTCAGTATCTGACTCCTAACATGTGGATAGTAAGATAATATGTACACCATTAAATCTTAGTGTCTATCTGTTAATATGTAGATAAAGAGATAATATGTAGGACATTAAAACTCAATTTTAGTCCTCTAGCGTGCAAAAATTCTTTATTCCTCTTTGCGTTCAGGATCCTTTGGTCATGTTATATCTGCAAGCCAGTAATCATGATGCAGTCCATAATCTTTACCAGGACATAGTGGCTGCACCATAGCTTTTGCCTCAGCTCTGCATTCTTTGGTATCTCATTTCACTAAAACACAGTGAAAGTAAAATGCTATGTAGAACACACATTTTGGTGTTGGTCTGTTAATTTATGGATTGTAGGTACTACGTAAGACTGTAAAATTACATGGCGATCTACATATGTTGCCATGTGGATAGTAAAGTAAAATGTAAGGTATCCAATCCTAGTATTGGTCAGTTATCAAATGGATTGTAAGATAATATTTAGGGTATCAAATCTTGGTGCTGGTCTGTTAACATGTGGATGGTAAAATAATATGTAGGGTATCAAATCTTGGTGCTGGTCTGTTAACATGTGGATGGTAAGATAATATTTAGTGTAGCAAATCTTGGTGCTGGTCTGTCGACATGTGGATGGTAAGATAGTATGTATAACAGTAAAGCTAAGTGTTCTTCTGGCATGGGGATTCAAAGATAAAATGTAGGGCTTTGAAGCACAGTGTGGATCTATTAACATGTGATTAGTAGTATAATATGTACAACATTAACGGACATGGTCAGTTAGTTGAGAGGTGGAAAGTAAGATACTATGTGGGACAGTAGAGTTTGTTGTCCGTCTACTTCTTTTGTCCTGTGAATATCAAGATAATATAAAGGACATTGAACCACGGTGTGATTCTGTTTGCACTGTGATAGTCAAATAAAATAATTAAGTCTACTGCATCTCTTTTTGGGGGGAAAGGAAGATACTTTTATTTTGGCGATAAGGCTCAGTGTGGGTTTGTTAATGTATTGATAGTAAAAATTTATTTAGAACATTACAGCTCGTTGTTGGTCTATTGACATGCGGACAGCAGGATGCTGTTTAGGAAATTTATTATTGGTTTCTGTTTGTTAACAAATGGAAGGTCTCACACTTAATAGGACAGAAAAGCTCAGTGTTGGTCTGTTAATACATGTGAACTGTAAGATATTGTGTAGGACACATGTTCTCAGTGTTGGTCTGTTAATACATGTGAACTGTAAGATATTTTGTAGGACATATGTTCACAGTGTTGGTCTGTTAATACATGTGAACTGTAAGACATTGTGTAGGACACGTGTTCTCTGTGATGGTCTGTAAACATGATGATTAGTAAGATATTATGTATGACATTACAACTCAGTGTTGATGTTTTATCAAGGGGAAAGATAATATATACAACTTTACATCTCGGCTGTTATGCATTGACATTTGAATATTAAGAAAATATGTAGGACATGAAAGCTCACTGTTCGTATGCTAACAAGTGGATAGTACAATACTATGAGGTAAAGTAATGCTAGCTGTCATTCTGTTAACACGCGGATAGTAAGATACTATGTAGGACATTACTGCTCTGTATTGGTATTTTGACCTGGGGATAGTAAGATACTATAAAGGACATTACAGATCAGTGTTGGTCTGTTAACAAGCGGAGAGTAAGATACTATGTAGGACATTACTACTCAGTTTTGGTCTGTTTACCTGGGGGAAAAAATATACTATTTAGGACACCTATTCATGAGGTTGGTTTGTTTTCCATTGGATAGTGAGAAAATATATACAACATTATTTCTCAGTTGATGTATGAAAATAAGTAGGACATGAAAGTTCACTGTCTGTGTGTTTTGAAGTGGGTAGTTTGATGTTATGTAGAAAAGTGAAGATTGCTTTCATTCTGTTATAACGTGTGGATAGTAAAACAATAGGTAGGACATTACAGATTTGTGTCAGACTGCTATCTTTGTACAGAAATATAAAAAGTAGGTCATTTAAGCTTTGTGTTAGTATGTTAACTTCTGGACAGTAAGATTACATGTAGGACATTAACAAATGGGAATGGTTTGTAAACATGCAAATAGTTAATGCTACATAGGACAATAAAACTCAGTGTCTGTCTGCTAACAGTTGTATAGTTAGATACTATGTACGTCATCTATGCCAAAAGCTCGGTTTTTGGCTATTAACATGCAAATTAGTAATGTACTATGTAGGACATTACAGCTTGTTGTCAGCCTGCTAAGATAGGGATAGTATGATACTTTACAGGACAATTATCTTGGTGTCCATCTGTTAATATACAGACAGTAAGATACTACCTAGGACCTTAAAGCTCAGTGTTAGCCTTCATCTTTTGTCATGCTGATACTAAGATTCTATATAGGAGATTAAAAATCAGATTTGGTCTGTTGAAGAGGCGTCAGTGAGATATTTTATAGGACCGTCAAGCTCAGTTTAGATCTGTTAAAGTGGGGTCAGTAAGATATTATGTAGGACACTAATACTTTTAGGTAGGTTTGTTAACATGGGGATTGTAAAATGCTATGCAGGACCTTAAAGTTAGGTGACTGTTCGTGTATGTTACTGTTGGGATACTCAGATAGTATGTTAATATGTAGACAGTAAGATGCTATGTATCGCATTAAATCTAAAGAATTGGTTGGTTATATGAGGACATTAAGATAATATATAGGACACTGAAGCTTAGTGTAATTCTGTTGACATGGTGACAGTTTGTTTGTTTGTTTGTTTTTTTGAGTTCGCCTTATTTCTATAATCGCCAAGGTGGTGTACATTGTACGGTGGTTTTTATTTTGCGCCTGTCGGCCAAGTGCTACCAACTTCAACATGCATTTTATGTAAGGGTCTGCTTCCTCTTGCATTTTCTAAGAATTCGCTTCCTTGGGGTAACGGCGCTGTGATGGGGATTGAATCCAGCACCTTTGGGTTTTGAGCCGGGCCACTTAACCACTAGGCCACACCGTCCCCATGGTGACAGTAAGATAATATGTAGGATATTAGCGAATAGCATCGGTCTGTTAACATTTAGATAGTAAGATTTTATGTAGTACATTACAGATTGCTATTAGGTCTGCTAACATTTAGAAAGATAGATTTTATATTAGGACATTACAGCTTTGTGTTAGTCTGTTGACATGGAGACTGTAAAATGCTATGAATGACAGTAAGATAATATGTAGGATATTAGCGAATAGCATCGGTCTGTTAACATTTAGATAGTAAGATTTTATGTAGTACATTACAGATTGCTATTAGGTCTGCTAACATTTAGAAAGATAGATTTTATATTAGGACATTACAGCTTTGTGTTAGTCTGTTGACATGGAGACTGTAAAATGCTATGAATGACATTAAAACATGTGGATAGTACAATATCATGTAGGATAGCAAAGCTCAGAGTCGGGCTGATGACATGGGTACAGTAAGATATCTTCTTCGAAGTACGCTGTCAGACATCAACGTGAATTTGTTGAAGAAGAAGAAGAAGTAAGATAGTGTGTAGGACATTAAAATTTACTGTCGGTTTGTTAACACGTGGATAGTAAGATATTATTTTTAACAGTAAAGCATGGTGTCTGCTTGTTAACATGTGGATAGTAAGATATTATGTAGGACATTCAAGCTCTGTGTTGGCCAGTTGACTTGTGGATAGTAATATATTATGTAGGACATTCAAGCTCTGTGTTGGCCAGTTGACTTGTGGATAGTAAGATATTCTGTAGGACATTAAAGCTCTGTGTTGGCCAGTTGACTTGTGAATAGTAAGATATTCTGTAGGACATTCAAGCTCTGTGTTGGCCAGTTGACTTGTGGATAGTAAGATATTCTGTAGGACAATCAAGCTCTGTGTTGGCCAGTTGACTTGTGAATAGTAAGATACTCTGTAGGACATTCAAGCTCTGTATTGGCCAGTTGACTTGTGAATAGTAAGATATTATGTAGGACATTCAAGCTCTGTGTTGGCCAGTTGACTTGTGGATAGTAAGATATTCTGTAGGACATTCAAGCTCTGTGTTGGCCATTTGACTTGTGAATAGTAAGATATTCTGTAGGACATTCAAGCTCTGTGTTGGCCAGTTGACTTGTGGATAGTAAGATATTCTGTAGGACATTCAAGCTCTGTGTTGGCCAGTTGACTTGTGAATAGTAAGATACTCTGTAGGACATTCAAGCTCTGTGTTGGCCAGTTGACTTGTGAATAGTAAGATACTCTGTAGGACATTCAAGCTCTGTGTTGGCCAGTTGACTTGTGAATAGTAAGATACTCTGTAGGACATTCAAGCTCTGTGTTGGCCAGTTGACTTGTGAATAGTAAGATACTCTGTAGGACATTCAAGCTCTGTGTTGGCCAGTTGACTTGTGAATAGTAAGATATTCTGTAGGACATTCAAGCTCTGTGTTGGCCAGTTGACTTGTGAATAGTAAGATACTCTGTAGGACATTCAAGCTCTGTGTTAGCCAGTTGAATTGTGAATAGTAAGATACTCTGCAGGACATTCAAGCTCTGTGTTGGCCAGTTGACTTGTGAATAGTAAGATATTATGTAGGACATTCAAGCTCTGTGTTGGCCAGTTGACTTGTGGATAGTAAGATATTCTGTAGGACATTCAAGCTCTGTGTTGGCCATTTGACTTGTGAATAGTAAGATATTCTGTAGGACATTCAAGCTCTGTGTTGGCCAGTTGACTTGTGGATAGTAAGATATTCTGTAGGACATTCAAGCTCTGTGTTGGCCAGTTGACTTGTGAATAGTAAGATACTCTGTAGGACATTCAAGCTCTGTGTTGGCCAGTTGACTTGTGAATAGTAAGATACTCTGTAGGACATTCAAGCTCTGTGTTGGCCAGTTGACTTGTGAATAGTAAGATACTCTGTAGGACATTCAAGCTCTGTGTTGGCCAGTTGACTTTTGAATAGTAAGATACTCTGTAGGACATTCAAGCTCTGTGTTGGCCAGTTGACTTGTGAATAGTAAGATATTCTGTAGGACATTCAAGCTCTGTGTTGGCCAGTTTACTTGTGAATAGTAAGATACTCTGTAGGACATTCAAGCTCTGTGTTAGCCAGTTGAATTGTGAATAGTAAGATACTCTGCAGGACATTCAAGCTCTGTGTTGGCCAGTTGACTTGTGAATAGTAAGATATTCTGTAGGACATTCAAGCTCTGTGTTGGCCAGTTGACTTGTGAATAGTATGATACTCTGTAGGATATTCAAGCTCTGTGTTGGCCAGTTGACTTGTGAATAGTAAGATACTCTGTAGGACATTCAAGCTCTGTGTTGGGCAGTTGACTTATGAATAGTAAGATACTCTGTAGGACATTCAAGCTCTGTGTTGGCCTGTTGACATGTGGATAGTAAGATATTCTGTAGGACATTAAAGCTCTGTGTTGGCCTGTTAACATTGGGTTAGTAAGATACTCTGTAGGACATTCAAGCTCTGTGTTGGCCTGTTATCATGTGTATAGTAAGATACTCTGTAGCACATTAAAGCTCTGTATTGGCCTGTTGACATGTGGATAGTAAGATACTCTGTAGGACATTCAAGCTATGTGTTTGCCTGTTGATATGTGGATATTAAAATACTGTGTAGGACATTCAAGCTCTATTTTGGCCTGTTAACATGTGGATAGTAAGATACTCTGTAGGAAATTAAAGCTCTGTCTTGGTCTGTTGACATGTGGATAGTAAAATATTCTGTAGGACATTCAAGCTCTGTGTTGGCCTGTTAACATTTGGTTAGTAAGATTCTATGTAGGACATTCAAGCTCTGTGTTTGCCTGTTAACATGTGGATAGTAAGATACACTGTAGCACATTAAAGCTCTGTATTGGCCAGTTGACTTGTGAATAGTAAGATACTCTGTAGGACATTCAAGCTCTGTGTTGGCCTGTTGACATGTGGATAGTAAGATACTCTGTAGGACATTCAAGCTATGTGTTTGCCTGTTGACATGTGGATAGTAAAATACTCTGTAGGACATTCAAGCTCTATGTTGGACTGTTGACATGTAGAAAGTAAGATACTCTGTAAGACATTTAAACTCTGTGTTGGCCTGTTAACATAGGGGCAATAAGGAACTATGTAGGACATCAATGTTTTGGGTAAGTTTAACATCTGGATAGTGGATATTGTGCAGTGCATTCAATCTAGAGTTGGTTTGTTAATATGTGGATTGTAAGATCCTGTGTAAGACATTAAAGCTGTCTGTCAATCTGATGCCATTGGGATTGTTCAATACTTTGAAGATCAATAAAACTTGGTATTGGTCTGTTAATATATAGATAGCAAATTACAATGTAGGACTGTAAAGTTTCGAGTCAGTGAACTTATGTTTAATGGGGATAGTGCGATACTTTGTAGGACAATACCGTTTATTGTCTGTATGTTAATATTCATATAGTAAGGTATTATATAAAAGACTGTTACCATGTGCTTGGGTAGATACTGTGTAGGACATCAAAATTTAATGCTGGTATGATAGTCTGTGGATAGTAAGATACTATATATATGACATTAAAACTTGATGTAGCATAGTAATATACTAGCTTGTTCTGTAATGCCTATGGTGAGTTTGTTAAAATATGGATAGTAAGATACTAGTTAGAACTGTAATGCCTAGGGTCAGTTTGTTAACATGTGGATAGCAAGATACTATTTCCATAGTGTCGGTCTGTACATTATATAAATTGCTGAGCGATTATAGTAGTAAAACTGGGAGAGTTCAAAACGTAGTTCCCCCATGTTCCAGTCTCTCTCTTATCGCCTGTGGAGTATAAAAAATAGATAGGAATGGTTAAAATACCGCTATGGAACAAAATCAAGAACCTAACCTACGTTAGATACAGAAATTACATACAATGAGACTAAAGCATTCATCAGGGCAACGTACAGTGCAAAATGAAAGAAAAAAAACGACACCCTGGCCACATAGATTTTCATTCTCCGGCTACGCACAGGTCACAGCAGTCTGAGATGTCATCTGTACAACAAGTTCAATTCAAGATTGGTACTACAGACCTTCGTGCCTGCGGCACAGCCCCCATGAAGGCAGAACATATTTTGCAGTCATGTCCACAGTATACCGACAAAAGAAGTAGCATTTGGAAACAGCTAATGTCCTTCCACGAGAAGCTGTACAGAAGCGTAGAGAGCCTTGAGTCGACTGATGACTTCGTTAGAGTCATTGAAGTTGATGTCTGAAGACGCACGAAAAAGAAGAAGAAGAAATGAACCAGTCGATGCTTCCCGTTGGATCCACTACTAGGGATATGCATGTTTACATTCTGATTCGCATTATTCGTTTATAGGTCTAGTGATATTGCGAGCTTAATATCTGAGTAGCAAAATGCCCCTTTGTCGCTATGTGCATTCACAAGCAAAAACAACTAGTATTCTATGTATAAGCAACAAATGTTCTCTAGCCCACTGTATGGACGGCGTACTACAGTAAACATCCCGAATGATCCTGGATCTTTGGGTATGGCAATGACAAAAATAGGACCAATGTCCTACATAGAGCAGGTCATAAGAGGCGACTAACTGTGTGACATGACACAACACCGGCCATGCTTAGTTGATTTGTTAAGAGCAGCATAGATGGCGCCTAACAGGCTGCGTGTCAAGTTGGTCTAGTGTTTGAGTCTTTTAAGATGGACTCGCAGATCTATTAACCAAACTTCTTGGCACTTGTCTTAACACAGCGGAGTAATAAGCTGCTCGAGCCTAACACGCTAAGCAGGAAATCCTCATCCCTCCTTTGTCCGGCTCACACCACAGCTGGGACCTCCACAGGGTCATCTTCCCTTGTAGAATTACAGGTCTACTAAGACTAAGATTAATATAAACACATAATCTTACAAATACTATTTCTTTTGTTGCAGATTCTGCACTTTACACTATACGCAATACAAGACCTCACCACTAATGGAGTCTCCCGTGGAACACCTGGCTGAGACATTTCGATTCTACTCCGTCTTCCTCCACGCTGCCCGAGACTCACCAAACGTTGCCGTGGACGATCAACACGAAAGACAATGGTTGAGTATGAGGATTACCTGACTTGACTTAAAACACAAGGCAACGACTCTAGCTGGCCATCTATCTTCTCGGCCCACCCCCATGACATCAGAACACATTTTACAGCCCTGCCCATCGTTTACCGACAAGAAGTAGCATTTGGCAACAACCAGTGTCCTTCCACGAGTATCTGTACAGAAGTGCTCGGACCCTCAAGTCAACTGCTGCCTTCGTTAGAGTAATTGAATTCGAGGTCTGAAGACGAACAAGGAAGATCTCTTTTCTTGACATTTTTCGCGCCAGCCGAAGCACATCAGTACAAGTACAGTCAACCTCCATCAAGATGACTTCAGCAAAAAGCTTTGCATGATCTTGCAGTAGGAGTTTATGTAACAGTTTACTTGCATGTTGAGGTTGCTATCCTCATGCACAACTCTCTTTAGTCACGCATTTCAATACATGCATGGAGTTCAATCAATCAAATCAGAACAAAAAGGCATAGCTTCAAATTAAATAAAGAAAGGTCAAGATTGGATATTTGGAAATATTTCTTTAGTCAGAGAGGGGTGAATGCTTGGAATGCATTTCCAAGAAAGTGATGGAAACAGAGGCAGTTGATGCATTTAAGAATACATTGGATGCGCATAGCTTATTGAGCAAGGAAATGTAAATGAAACTGGTTGCGTACATACTCTGCATAGTCTTCTAAACCAGTATAAAGACGTTAAGTTAAGTTTAATCAAGATCACTCATCTCTTTTTGTTGAAGCACAGGTCCAGCATTGTATTTGACTTACCATAACCAGCTTTTAGGAAAGACTTTTTCTAGTTATTTGCAGTAGGGTAGCGATAATTTGTACATTTTGAGATTGCCACATCCATGGACAACTCTTAGTCCTCGCGTTCAACATGCAATGAATGTTTTGGCCACTCAGGAGAAATACATACATAGCTCACCTTAAGATTGTTTGCCCTTGACCTACTGTGACAGTATTCTGTGGCGGTTATATTCTACCATTCTCAGTAAGGGACCCCGGATACACTATGAGAGGTCATGTTATTGATAGATTTGAAACAAGCAGCGATAACGATAGAAAAGATATGAATTTGGAATTGCATGTGTTAAGCTTTTATAGAAGTGTTCATACGTGGTTGCGAAGTTTCGATGGCTCACAAACAAAACATGTATGTGTTCAGATTCCTGATCTGACAGGGTCGTACACCTATTAAATTTCGTGCTGAATATGGTTTAACCAGGCTCTAAAGTGCAAAACACAGAACAATATACTGCCTCTTAGGAACCACGGTAAACGAGGCAAAAAAAAAAAGAAATATAGCTTTTTAGTGTTTTCTCCAGTATCGCATTCTGTTTTTTTATTATATGGCTTGCTGGCTTAGGGTCGTTCGTTCTCAATCTTGCACCACCAAGCCCTGATATGGCTTAAGTAGCAGAATGTTGTCCAGAGAACGGAATGCAAATGTGCTGATCGGTGTGGACTGCACAGAACACGGCCAGGCACTTGAGCATCCGTGGTCAACCACTGCACCCGAGCTCATATCTAGTCGTCCTGACTTTGTCTTGCCACTGGTTAAAGTTGGCAAAAAGTAAAGGCTCGTGATGGACGAAAAACATTGTGATTGACCCTGACGCAACGTCCTGGACAATATGGTGTGCTTGACCGGACTAGCGTCTCAGTTACCAACAGATATTATCTTAAATATCACTAACCTCTAGCTGATTGCTAGCATAACCGGCACTTCTGAAATTATGCAATGATGTTTATAAATGAAAATAGTATTTGCTACATCTACGTCAACAATAAAGTCACATATATTTTTGTATACCATAAAATGCATTATTACAAAGCACAAAAAATCGCTGACTTTCATCATTATCATCACTATTATCATCATCATCATCATCATCTTCATCATCATCATCATCATGTTGCATGTCATTTGCAGAAAATCATTTTCACAACAACCGATCTGTAACTCGATCTCAAGCCAGAAGTATCGCCTCTATCGTTGTCATCGTCAGGACCTCCGTGATGTCTTGTTTCCATCTTTTCATCGGTCTGCTTCAGCCCCACTTTCCAAGCACCAAACCCTCCTGTATCGTTCTTTCTAGGTCAGTATGGCGTTTGATGTGGTCAAACTATTATACAGCAAAGCAAGTGGTCATTTTCACAGACAACCTAGCAGTGTAAGGGCCCTCAAGAGCCCAGTGATTAAAAAAAAAGCAGTCCAATGGACACCAGCCCACTCAGACATTCCAGGCAACGGGGAGGCGGACAGGCTCGTCAGAGAGCGAGGAATGCTGCAGCAGAGTGATACAGACATCACATACAATGAAACTAAAGCATTCATCAGGACAACGTACAGTGCAAAATGGAAAATAGGATCACATTGGCCACATAGAAAACGATGCCTACCATCAACTCTCCAGGCGAGACCAGGTGATCATTTTCCGGCTACGCACAGGTCACAACAGACTCAGGTGCCATCTGTACAACAAGTTCAAGATTGGCACTACAGAGATTTTTGCCTGCGGCACAGCCCCCATGAAGGCATAATATATTTTGCAGTCATGTCCGCTGTATACCGACAAAAGAAGTAACAATTGGCAACAGCCAGTGTCTTTCTACGAGAAGCTGTACGGAAGCGTACAGAGCCTTTAATCGACTGCTGCCTTTGTTAAAATCATTGAAGCTGAGGTATGAAGACGAACGAAGAAGCAGAAGAAACTATTTTAGCTTTCGAGACAAGCTGTTGTTTACTAACCAATTTTGCTTGAAATTAAGTAGGATCTATAGTATATATATATATATATCTCTTTATCTATATCTCAAGCAGATGTGGATATATTGAGATCGGATTTAGATAAAATTCGAGAGGGGTTTGTAGGTTCGCAAATGGAGTTTAATGTAGATAAATGTACAGTCATCCACATGGGTAGATCCAATATGAAACATAATTACATAATGGGAGAGAACAATATTAGAAAGATAGATAAGGAAAGGGACTTGGAAGTTATACTAGATCATACAGGTAAGGTGAGTGAGAAAATTCAGGTAGGAATTAAAAAGGCAAATGCAATGTTATGTATGATAAACATAAATATTAAACATAGGAGCAAGGAAGTGATAGTCAAACTGTATAAAGCATTAGTTAGACCTAGATTGGAGTTATATGTACAGGCGTGGAGTCATTATCATAGAGGGGATACAAACATGCTGGAAAGAATACAAAAAAGCGCGACATAGCTGATAGTGGGATTGCAGAATTACAGTTATGAGGAAAAACCGGCCTAGTGTCTAGAAGAGAGAAGAATTCGTGGTGACTTAATACAGGCTTATAAGATGATCAGAGGAATGGATAAATTAGACTATAACAAGTTTTTAAAAAAAAACAACAGCCACCAAAATTGAACAAGAGGGCATAGTTATACATTAACTAAAGAGAGGTCCAGATTCGATATTAGGAAATATTTTTTTTAATTAGAGAGTGGTGAATGCTTGGAATGCATTGCCAAGGGAGGTAGTGGAAGGAAGGACAGTTAATGCATTTAAGAATCAATTGGATGCGCATAGCTTTTAGAGCAAGGTGATGAAATGAAACTGTATGTATACAGATTCTGCAGAGTATTCTAAACCAGTTTAAGGACGTTAAGCTAAGTTAAGGATATCTGCATATTTCCTTTTTGCTATCCATTGTATTTTGAGCACTTTTCTATAGTCCTTTAGTTCAAAAGATGCAATCCTTTTCTTAAGTGTTTGTGTGAGGGTCCACGTTTCACATCCGTATGTCTTCATCGGTATAATGCAAGTTAACAGAATAGTTATTTTCATTTTATTAATGTTCTGTCATCAGTTTCTCATTTTATTGAACCTCTGCATTGCCGTAGCCATTGGCGCTTATAACTGACCGAGGTACTCAAAGCTTGTGACTTTCTCTATCTTCTGTTGTTCTAAAAAAACTTTAGGTTTGGTCTTTGCCTTGCCTGTGATCGTTATCTTGGTTGTACTTTAAATTCAGGTATAGATTTTGGACTTCGTTGAGTTGTGTTTACGCTCATCAGTACTTTTACATTTCGCTAGTTGTTAGACCCACCGGGCTAGATCGCACGTGGACACAGTCCTGGTGTGAACAGACTATCTACAATGCAGTTAGTAAACTATCCTTATCTTGTAAAGCGAGCTATGCAAGTTTTCATTCCATTTCCAACAATATATATCTGCAAATATGGATTTTCGACATTTGTAGCATAAAAGAAAAACAAATCGAAACCGATTAGATGTCTAACATGGCAAACGTGTGGTTTGTACAACACAACAGTTGAATCCTCTTCAAGAAAGAGAAACAACAAGCCTTCACACGGTCAGCATTTCGTGATCTTTGTGACCCGTTCCTCAGCCTTGCATATATACGCAGCATGTTCATTCAAACAATAATGAAATTAACTTTCTTCTATTTTAAATTTATTGTGTTTCTATTAAAATTGTTAAGAAAGACACATATATCACATGTACTTTTGTGTTTGTTTTTTAACTATTTCTATATAACTGGTTCTTTGCTATTGTATTTTATGTATTTAAAAACATTATTCCGAGAAGGGGTACGTGACATACACTTGACAAGGGAGACCACAGAACACAAATGGCTAACAACTTTCCCTTAGACGTGTACAAAAACCTGTCTTGATATAGTCGCCATCACGGCCTGCGATGGACATCAGAACATGACACAACCGTTGAGTTACAGGAACAATTTGTATCTACAGTTAACATCATTTGCTGAATAAGAATGATCACCAATGGGCAGCAGCGTGCGGTGAACACCTTTCATGGCTTGGTTTTGAAGTTTGCTAATTTTATCAAAGTTCGCCTTTGCTGCTGTTGCCCATGCCGCAATGCCATATTCGAGAACTGGTCTCACTCTTCCAGTGTACAGTTTCGTCTGTTCCCCAACTTGTGCCAGCAAGTTTCCTCATGATTGCCATTCTTTGTCTGGCTCTCATTCGGTTTCTCTCGATCTGACTTTTCCATGTAATGCACCGATCAAATGTGACTCCCAGGTAGTTTTGGTTGCCGTTTGTCTGCAGATATTTGCCTTTAAGACTTATTTTGGTGTTCTGGGGTTTGTTTGAAAGCGAGAATATCGTACACGTTGTTTTTTCCTCATTTATTTTGACCAGCCATGAGTTCGCCCACTCCTCCAACGATGTTAGGGCCTGCTGCATCCGATTGCTTGCTATGGTGAGATTTTTTTCAGACGTCCACATAGCCAGATCGTCTGCAAACATGGAGCTGTAGACTCTTTTTGGTAGGTTCTCTGTGATATTGTTTATATACACCAGGAAAGGTGTTGGTGATAGTACTCCCCTTTGGTGTACTCCCTGCTCAAGTGTCACCTTTTTGCTCATCTGCTATTGTACTTGAACTATGGATGTTCTGTTTTCGAGGTAGTCGCTGATCCATCTGTACATTTTCCCACAAACTTCACTTCTTCGTAGCTTGACTTTAAGAAGACGAAAAAGAAGAGAAAGAAGAAGAAAAAGAAGAGAAAGAAAAAGAAGATAAACATGAGTAAATAGTACTACCTGATATTGCCCGAAGAAGATTTGAATGTTTAAATGAAGTATATTGTTAAAAAGCAACTAATCTGATTGGCAAACATCCGGCCAGTCTCTAAACCCTGATCTATGGGTGAGAGAGCTGGAGTGTGTACGCCAAACACGCCAGGAGGTTGAATCATTTCTACATGACACATACTCCAAATTGGCTACAAGACCACATCACAAATAACTATACTCTTTTCATTACTACTACACTATTCATACACTTTTGTAGAAAGTTAAAGTGAGATAGACTGGCCAAGTTTCTCGAATGTCAAGTGAAAGGTTCCAAAAGAAATTTCTGTTTAGCGAGCTTTGCGCAGTAAGGCGATCACCTGGACGTCAATAAAGGCGATTCAGTGAATCCTGGCAGTAAATCGTTTAGCCTGAAAAAGGCGAGGCCAAAAAAGAGCCTTGCATGCAGTTAGCGAGGGTCGACGGGCGATCAGGTGGAAGTATAGAGTAGAAAGAAAACCAGCACCAGCTGGTGTTGGCTTAATCTGTCATGCACACATCCGCCCACAGACTTAAGGGCGCAGTATGACACATGATGATGTTGGTTATTCTCATCGACGGCGATAAGCCAATTATTATTGTCATGATCATATTTCTTCAAAATCAAGTAAATACCGGATCAAGATGGTGAGCAGCGCATGAGCTGCAGCGGTCATCGAGCCATAGCTGACTGATAGCGTAAGGGCTAGCGAACCGGAGCTGCCAAGGCCGTTCTACACGTCCGCGCAGTATTCTAGAAAACAGGCTGCAACAGAGCAGACTGGCTAAGGAGAAGGGATCGAAGAGGGAATGCTAACCCGGTACTCAAAAAATGCTTGCTGAAGTCGGATGTGTTGGACCGAAAGGGGCAAATATCGACATAACGCATTCCGTTCTCTGGACTGCGTTCTGCTACTTAGGCCCGTGTCAGGGTTTGGTAGCGAGAGATGGAGAACAAACGAAGCCAAGCCAAGACAAGTAAATACATTTAATATTTATCAGTTTATTGGCGTCTCAGTAACTGATCATCATGCGCCTGGCGCCCTGACGAAGTTTGCCCAGCTCTGTCTCCCGTATTTCGACACAGTCTACTATGGCTGCAAACGCCGGTACGTGAGTGGCAGTCCCTGTCGCAGATCGTACAACGGGGCAGAGGAGGCTGACTTGCCGGGGTGTTCCCCGATCTTTTCAGTCGTGCCCATTTCTCTGGATCCAGATGGCCTCTACAAGCGTCGGCAACTACTGTGCACCTCCCAACTGACTGTCTGCAATCGACTCAATCCTGAGCTTTCGGCTTGGATGTCGCATGACGTCATATCCATCTTGAATACGTCCTTGAATCGCGGTGTGGGGTAGTCGATTCCTTTAGCTGCAGTGATCAGTTGTCCATAAAATATATCATATAACAGCCTTTACAATGTATGTAAATATACACTCGCGAGCATACGACTACTCTAAGACAGATGTACAGAAGATGAAAGATACAGACAGCCACATAAACTGGAAAGATATTGTCAGAGGTACAGACGTTGAACAAGAGGCAGAGTGTTTCAAAACACTTTTAGAACAACTAAAAGTCGAATATGTTCCATGTATGAAGGTAAACACCAATCATAAAAAGTGGATTACTAGATTTGTAGCTAAATGTACAAGAGCTTAAAATAAAGCCTGGACAATGTATATAAAGGCAAGTAAATCAAAAGAAATATATTACAAATATTTGGACAAGCAAAACATAGCTCAGAAAGTAAATAAAGCAGCAAAAATAGACTTCGACAAAAACTTACTAATAGGATCAAGACTGATGGTGAAAGCTTCTTTTCTAATGTTATAAATAAAAAAAGACCTAAAGACAATGTAGGCTTTCTTATAGACAGGACAGTGACAATAAGCAGAGAAAATATGGAGATAGCTAATCTAATAAATCAATACTTTTGCACAGCCTATACAAAAGAACACTCCTCCAAGATACCAGAGCCTATACATATTTTCAAATGTCAAATGGAAATAGTGCGATTAAAATCATTCTATATTACGGAGGAAATGGTTCTAAAAAGATTGGAAGGATTAAAAGTGGATAAATGTACAGATCAAGATGGTATCCATTCATCAATGCTATTTGAAGTATAGACTAACTAGTTAAGCCATTGGCTATATTATTTTCTCAATCACTTGCAAAATGGATTGTTCCAAGAGATTGGAAAGATGCAGGAGTGATTCCCTTATTCAAAAGAGGAAAGAAATCAGATCCAGCTAATTAAGTAAGTTTAACGTGCATAGTCTGTAAATTGTTAGAGTCAATAATGAAAGAAAACATTGTAATGCATCTAGACAGGTTAAATCTAATCAGAAATAGTCAGCATGGGTTTACTAGAAGGAGACCGTGCTTAACAAATCTATTGGAGTGCATGGAGGTGATTACTAAAATCATAGATAAGGGAGAACCAGTGGATGTTATTTATCTAGATTTTACAAAGGCTTTTGATATAGTACCTCATCAACGATTATTTAAAAAGTTAAAATCACATGGGATAGATGGGCAGGTTGCCGATTGGATTTAAAGTTGGTTAACGGGAAGAAGACAGCGATTGACATAAATAAGGAGTACTCTGAGTGGTGTGAAGTAAAAAATGGAACAAAATTACAGAATTGGCGAGAACAATACTAGAATGATAGATAACGAAAGGGACATAGAGGTAATAATAGAGCATACAGGTAAGGTGAGTGAGCAAGTCCAGGTAGCAGTGAATAAGTCAAATGCAACGTTAGGTATAATTAAAAAAGAAGAAATATTTAACATAGGAGTAATGAGGTGATTGACAAACTGTATAAAGCATTAGTTAGACCTAGATCGGAGTACTGTGTACAGATGTGGAGTCCTTATCGTAGAAGAGCTATAAATATGCTGGAAAGGATACAAAGAATAGCGACAAAACTGATAGTGGGATTCCAGAATTACAGTTACGAGGAAAGACTCAGAAAAACCGGCCATTAGTGTCTAGAAAAGAGAAGAATTAAACCTGACTTAATCTAAGTTGATAAGATAATCACAGGAAAAGTTAAATTAGACTTTAACAAGTTTTTCAAAATACAACCACCAGCGAGAACAAGAGGGCACAGATACAAATTAAGTAACGAAAGGTCCAAATTGGACACAGGACATTTTTTAAAATTCAGACAGTGGTGAATGCTTGGAATGCTTTGCCCAAGGAAATAGTGGAGGCAGAGACAGTTAATGCATTTAAGAATAAATATGATGTACATAGTTATTAGAGCAGGGTAATGCAAATGGGACTGGTTGTCTACAGACTCTGATGAGTTTTCTAAACCAATATAAAAACGTTATGTTCAGTTAAGTTATGCCGTGTTTGTTAGCTTACTCAGTACGTTTTATGATTGTGCTAACTTTTTGTTTTACCGCTTCACATTGTTCTTTGTAGGACAATGTGCGATCCATTGTAATTCCTAGGTACTTAGGTGTATCTTTATGTTTAAGTTTATGCCCCTGCCAACTAATCTTTCAAACTCTCAAGGCTATTCTTGCATCCTGTTGCAGCCCGCCACTTAACGTCTTTTACAGGACGCACACAAAATTAATCTGACATATTACGGGCATTCTACAACAACAATAAATACAACAACAATAACAACAACATGCTGATATGGCTTTTGAAGTCAGGATATCGGCTATTTCATTCTTATAAACTATGCAGGAGGAATGATTTCAAGAAATGCTATCTCGGCATAGATAAAGTCACACACTAACTCTAACCACTTTCATAAAGCTGTAGAAACTGATTCACGTTTCTAATCGTGTTTACTTACTCTCAACTCTGTCAGATGATATTCTCATTAATAACTAAACCTGTACGTCGCTAAGTATCATTGAAGGAAGTGTGGCGACTACATGAGTTGGCCACCCCACCTCATAAAAAGCTGAGGCCTAGTACAGTGAAGTCTCTAACACTTCAACCTCGACATCAATGATTGCGAAAGGATTACCTTTTCCTTTTCATGTTAAAATCATTTACATCGAATACCAGTACCAAAGAAAGGAAAAGATAGAACAGATCCAAATTTGATACAGGCCTATCAGTTTACTGAGCTGTGTAGGTAAACTGATGAAGCGTATGATAAACATCAGACTGATGTGGCACCTAGAAGAAAAACACATATTAATTCCACAGAAAGCAGGATTTAGACAACACAGATCCACTGAGGATCAAATCACTCTCATAGCGCAGAAAATAGAGGATGCTTACCAGGAGAAAAAGCATACAGTAGCGGTTTTGGTGGATCTAGAGAAGGCATTTGACAAGGTGGGGAAAGAGGGACTTAAAGTCAAGCTATAAAGAAGTGAAGTATCTGGACAAATGTACAGATTGGTCAGCCACTATCTCGAAAACAGAACAGCCAGAGTTCAAGTACAAGGGAAGATGAGTAAAAATGTGACACTGGAGCAGGGAGTACCCCAAAAGGGGAGTACTGTCACCCACACTTTTTTCTGGTGTTTATAAACAACATAATAGAGAATATATTAAGAAGAGTCCACAGCTCCATGTTTGCAGACGATCTGGCTTTGTGGACCACTGAAGAAAATCTCACCATAGCAAACAATCGGATGCAGCAGGCCCTAACATCGCTGGAGTAGTGGACGATGAGGCAGACAGACTGGCTAAAGAAGGTGCAAGGTTACCACAACCAGAATCTAGTGTGACCTACGAAGAGTTAAAAAGGTTTATTAGGGCCAGATACATGGCCAAATGGGAAACAGAGCATACTGGCTACACAAAAAATGATGCCTACTACCAGTTGAACAGAAGAGAGCAGGTCGTGGTCTTCAGACTCCGCACAGGCCACAACAGACTGAGGTACCATCTCTTCAATAAACTGAAGAAAGGTGGTACTGACGAATGCACCTGTGGTACATGGAAAATGACCGCGGAACATCTGCTGCAAAATTGCCCGACATACGAGAACCAGACAAAGCACATGTGGCCATCACCAGTGGCAACACTAGACAAGCTCTATGGCAGTGTCGACAGCCTCAGGATGACAGCTGCCTTCTTCGAAAAAATTCAAGTTGACGTCTGACAGCGTACGAAGAAGAAGATTTACCTCGAATTGTTTTTAACACCTGCACAAATTAACAGTCATCTAACAATATTCATATTTCTGTTGTTCATCCTCTCTCTCTTTCTCTCTCTCTACTTTGGTCTTCTTGGTTCTCTGTACTCTCAGCAATCAATGCTGACTACCAACTAATGTGTGACAAATATGAACTGATGTGATCATATAAGACATCCCAATGTACCCCGCCCACTACCAGTTAAAGGCCAACACAAAATACAGAAGGGATTGAAGCTCACGAGCAAAAACATGCATTTAGAACGTGCCAACCGTAGCGACAATCCGCCCAAGAAACTTTTGATTATGTCAAGGAAAGAATGTCAGAATACAAACACAGCCAACTTGCTGTTTACATTCATGGATACATCGAGTAATATAAATATACTGTAGTCGGGGATGCTGTGGTAGAAACTTCTCTATAAGAGGTTTTAGCTTTTATCAGATGGGGATAGCCAGTTCCCTTCCTCGATGTCTTGGCTTACAATATCACTGATATATAAATTTATTTTTATTACCGCCAGGGATGAGGTACTAGAATCTTCATTGTTCTGATACACACACGAATCCATGAACTGGTCAATACGACATGATACCGCACAAATGACACCGGTCTGTGGTAGAAAAGGGCAAGTCTTCGTCACAGAATCCAGAAATTGAAACCTCTAATCAAACCAAAAACTTCAGGTTTTGTGAAAACCAATTCCTGTTCCTCTATCCTTTCTCCTAACAGTAAATCTGGTACTCGTTTACAGCTGGGTTGGCTGGAACAAGTTGCAGCCGGAAAGAAGCAGCCACTCTACCAACGTTGTATCCTACGCTCTACATGTACATATAGTGTGGTCTTATGTTTCCTCTAATAACATGTCTTAATGGGAATCACACCTTTTCTTCTGCTTATCTCACGGAATAATCATTCTTTCATGGTTGTATGCTTAAACATCTATCTAATTGTTCTATTGTAGGTCAATGTTTTGTTATTATTATTGTCATGATTATTATCATCATCATCCTCATCATCTTCTATCAACTTGTGTCGTTAGAAGGCGTGGAAGGGGGTGTAGTTTTATGTCGTGTGCCCTCTTCGTCGCCGATGTTGTTGACATCAAGTGTTTTTTTAAACACAGCGAGGGACATAACCAAACAAATACAAAAAATATATAATTAAGAGTTATCCCATCATAAAAAATTTGCGTGAGAGGTTCTGGCTTGGGCGTCTCCCCTCTTTATCCAGGTTACAAACCTTAGAACGAGTGAGCTATGGCCCTACACCAGAACCACATGGACGTGTACATTGGCATCTGTACACTGAAGGCGATAGGTGTTAATTATCCACCCGACCAAATTTCTCACGCTTGTTGTCGTCCTCGTGCACGACATATGGGGAGGAACAGCTCGCGACCCCGGGCGCTCGTCGGCGACGATTGTGACAGCAAAGCCGTGCTTATCACAAGAGCTGAACCTTGAACCTTGACCGGCGTCGAAGTCATGGAGCGAACTAGACAAGTAACTGGCAGAAGACAACACTGGCTGCTCCTGTAGCTGTTAATAGTAAGGTTAGAGTTAGCATATATGCTGATGCCTGTTTAAGTTAGCTCTGTTGTGGTGACAGCGACTCGCATATTGTTTTTAAAATGAATTTAATAATATTCATAAAATGCAAAAAAAAGTTAGAAATTTCCGAAAGGTAAATTTCGTATGGTATGCTCCATTATACGCAACCGTAACTATTATAACTATTTGCTTTATTTTCATGTAATTATTAAATGATTTATATTATTGTAGTGCATTTATTACATCCCTTTCTTTTGAATACATTGCCCTTATGACGAAGTAATCATTGTCCGTGTAAATACAGTTCACTACTAGGCCGTGAAACTGTTATCTAGCTAATCAAAGATCCTGTGCTGATAGTTGTTTATGGTTAAGCGTGTGTGCTACTTTTAAATTGTTCAAGCTTGGATATGTAAAAGCAAATGTATGTAGACTTTTATGTTATAAATTTCTCTAACATACCATTTATAGATTGTTAATCTCATTGTACATATCCAAATTTTAAACTGTAAATTTTTTAGAACATGACACCCATTACCATCATTTTAATAACACTAGCCATATGAAATCTTGCATGTTTACTGCTGGCTGAATATATGTAAACATAATATTCATAATGTGGCATAAGAAATACGTAAACATTAAATTGAACCTTATTCCAGTGTGTGTTTGTTTCTTGTTTATTTCTTTATTTCACAAGTCGCATAAGTTGCCATATTAACAAATGTAAACAAACAGATATTAAAGTACACATTACTAAAGCCCAGTCATTGATACAATTGCTCTTTGCTGTCACTCTGTGTATTTATGATATATTCGAATACTGACACTATTAACATACACCAAATTGAAAGCATGGTAGTAATACATATCTTATTATTGTAAACATACATTTTTGTACGAATGCACATATTTCTTTACGTTTGTGTGTGTGTACAACTGTGTAAAACCCTACAGTATTGACAGATTTCCAAAACTACTTATTACGTACTGTTCCTACTGGCATTATAAATGCAGCTCTAGAATTGATTGCAAAACACCTTCGATTGGTTCTGTTGTTGTTGATTCATCCATTAAGCAAATACATACACAGTAGGCGTTTAGCTTGTTTGAAAAGGCCAGTCTTTGCAAACCGTCGAAGGGTTTGAGAGTTGATAATGCTATTGTGGTTAACATGTGGGTAGTAAGATTATATGTACGAACGTAAATATTGCTCTGTCACTGTGTGTGTTAACATATGGATAGCAAGATACTGTGTAGAAGATTAAAGCTTGGTGTCAGTCTGTTAATATAATGATAGTGAGAAACTATGTAAGACATTAAAGCTCTGCGTTAGACTGCTAACAAGCTTGCGGTTGGTGTGCTAACATGTGAATAGTAACATATCATGAAGAAGATTAAAGCTTGGTGTCAATCTGCTAATATGTTGATAGTGAGATACTATGTAGGACATCAAAGCTCTGCGTTAGACTGCTAACAAGCTTGCGGTTGGTATGCTAACATGTAAATAGTAAAATATCACGTAGAAGATTAAAGATTGGTGTCAATCTGCTAATATGTTGATAGTGAGATACTATGTAGGACATCAAAGCTCTGTGTTAGACTGCTAACAAGCTTGCGGTTGGTGTGCTAACATGTTAATAGTAAAATATCATGTAGAAGATTAAAGATTGGTGTCAATCTGCTAATATGTTGATAGTGAGATACTATGTAGGACATCAAAGCTCTGCGTTAGAATGCTAACAAGCTTGCGGTTGGTGTGCTAACATGTGAATAGTAAAATATCATGTAGAAGATTAAAGCTTGGTGTCAATCTGCTAATATGTTGATAGTGAGATACTATGTAGGACATTAAAGCTGAGTGTTAGTCTACTAACATGTGGATAGTAAGATATTGTCAAGACAGTAAATCTCCAAGTTGGTTTGCATCTGTTGATTTGTAAATAGTAAGACCTTATGTAAGAGATTTAAGCTCAGTATCTGACTCCTAACATGTGGATAGTAAGATAATATGTACACCATTAAATCTTAGTGTCTATCTGTTAATATGTAGATAAAGAGATAATATGTAGGACATTAAAACTCAATTTTAGTCCTCTAGTTTGCAAAAATTCTTTATTCCTCTTTGCGTTCAGGATCCTTTGGTCATGTTATATCTGCAAGCCAGTAATCATGATGCAGTCCATAATCTTTACCAGGACATAGTGGCTGCACCATAGCTTTTGCCTCAGCTCTCCATCTTTGGTATCTCATTTCACTAAAACACAGTGAAAGTAAAATGCTATGTAGAACACACATTTTGGTGTTGGTCTGTTAATTTATGGATTGTAGGTACTACGTAAGACTGTAAAATTACATGGCGATCTACATATGTTGCCATGTGGATAGTAAAGTAAAATGTAAGGTATCCAATCCTAGTATTGGTCAGTTATCAAATGGATTGTAAGATAATATTTAGGGTATCAAATCTTGGTGCTGGTCTGTTAACATGTGGATGGTAAAATAATATGTAGGGTATCAAATCTTGGTGCTGGTCTGTTAACATGTGGATGGTAAGATAATATTTAGTGTAGCAAATCTTGGTGCTGGTCTGTCGACATGTGGATGGTAAGATAGTATGTATAACAGTAAAGCTAAGTGTTCTTCTGGCATGGGGATTCAAAGATAAAATGTAGGGCTTTGAAGCACAGTGTGGATCTATTAACATGTGATTAGTAGTATAATATGTACAACATTAACGGACATGGTCAGTTAGTTGAGAGGTGGAAAGTAAGATACTATGTGGGACAGTAGAGTTTGTTGTCCGTCTACTTCTTTTGTCCTGTGAATATCAAGATAATATAAAGGACCTTGAACCACGGTGTTATTCTGTTTGCACTGTGATAGTCAAATAAAATAATTAAGTCTACTGCATCTCTTTTTGGGGGGAAAGGAAGATACTTTTATTTTGGCGATAAGGCTCAGTGTGGGTTTGTTAATGTATTGATAGTAAAAATTTATTTAGAACATTACAGCTCGTTGTTGGTCTATTGACATGCGGACAGCAGGATGCTGTTTAGGAAATTTATTATTGGTTTCTGTTTGTTAACAAATGGAAGGTCTCACACTTAATAGGACAGAAAAGCTCAGTGTTGGTCTGTTAATACATGTGAACTGTAAGATATTGTGTAGGACACATGTTCTCATTGTTGGTCTGTTAATACATGTGAACTGTAAGATATTGTGTAGGACATATGTTCTCAGTGTTGGTCTGTTAATACATGTGAACTGTAAGACATTGTGTAGGACACGTGTTCTCTGTGTTGGTCTGTAAACATGATGATTAGTAAGATATTATGTATGACATTACAACTCAGTGTTGATGTTTTATCAAGGGGAAAGATAATATATACAACTTTACATCTCGGCTGTTATGCGTTGACATTTGAATATTAAGAAAATATGTAGGACATGAAAGCTCACTGTTCGTATGCTAACAAGTGGATAGTATAATACTATGAGGTAAAGTAATGCTAGCTGTCATTCTGTTAACACGCGGATAGTAAGATACTATGTAGGACATTACTGATCTGTGTTGGTATTTTGATCTGGGGATAGTAAGATACTATAAAGGACATTACAGATCAGTGTTGGTCTGTTAACAAGCGGAGAGTAAGATACTATGTAGGACATTACTACTCAGTTTTGGTCTGTTTACCTGGGGGAAAAAATATACTATTTAGGACACCTATTCATGAGGTTGGTTTGTTTTCATGTGGATAGTGAGAAAATATATACAACATTATTTCTCAGTTGATGTATATTAACATGTGGATATTAAGAAAATAAGTAGGACATGAAAGTTCACTGTCTGTGTGTTTTGAAGTGGGTAGTTTGATGTTATGTAGAAAAGTGAAGATTGCTTTCATTCTGTTATAACGTGTGGATAGTAAAACAATAGGTAGGACATTACAGATTTGTGTCAGACTGCTATCTTTGTACAGAAATATAAAAAGTAGGTCATTTAAGCTTTGTGTTAGTATGTTAACTTCTGGACAGTAAGATTACATGTAGGACATTAACAAATGGGAATGGTTTGTAAACATGCAAACAGTTAATGCTACATAGGACAATAAAACTCAGTGTCTGTCTGCTAACAGTTGTATAGTTAGATACTATGTACGTCATCTATGCCAAAAGCTCGGTTTTCGGCTATTAACATGCAAATTAGTAATGTACTATGTAGGACATTACAGCTTGTTGTCGGCCTGCTAAGATAGGGATAGTATGATACTTTACAGGACAATTATCTTGGTGTCCATCTGTTAATATACAGACAGTAAGATACTACCTAGGACCTTAAAGCTCAGTGTTAGCCTTCATCTTTTGTCATGCTGATACTAAGATTCTATGTAGGAGATTAAAAATCAGATTTGGTCTGTTGAAGAGGCGTCAGTGAGATATTTTATAGGACCGTCAAGCTCAGTTTAGATCTGTTAAAGTGGGGTCAGTAAGATATTATGTAGGACACTAATACTTTTAGGTAGGTTTGTTAACATGGGGATTGTAAAATGCTATGCAGGACCTTAAAGTTAGGTGACTGTTCGTGTATGTTACTGTTGGGATACTCAGATAGTATGTTAATATGTAGACAGTAAGATGCTATGTATCGCATTAAATCTAAAGAATTGGTTGGTTATATGAGGACATTAAGATAATATATAGGACACTGAAGCTTAGTGTAATTCTGTTGACATGGTGACAGTTTGTTTGTTTGTTTGTTTTTTTGAGTTCGCCTTATTTCTATAATCGCCAAGGTGGTGTACATTGTACGGTGGTTTTTATTTTGCGCCTGTCGGCCAAGTGCTACCAACTTCAACATGCATTTTATGTAAGGGTCTGCTTCCTCTTGCATTTTCTAAGAATTCGCTTCCTTGGGGTAACGGCGCTGTGATGGGGATTGAATCCAGCACCTTTGGGTTTTGAGCCAGGCCACTTAACCACTAGGCCACACCGTCCCCATGGTGACAGTAAGATAATATGTAGGATATTAGCGAATAGCATCGGTCTGTTAACATTTAGATAGTAAGATTTTATGTAGTACATTACAGATTGCTATTAGGTCTGCTAACATTTAGAAAGATAGATTTTATATTAGGACATTACAGCTTTGTGTTAGTCTGTTGACATGGAGACTGTAAAATGCTATGAATGACATTAAAACATGTGGATAGTACAATATCATGTAGGATAGCAAAGCTCAGAGTCGGGCTGATGACATGGGTACAGTAAGATATCTTCTTCGAAGTACGCTGTCAGACATCAACGTGAATTTGTTGAAGAAGAAGAAGAAGTAAGATAGTGTGTAGGACATTAACATTTACTGTCGGTTTGTTAACACGTGGATAGTAAGATATTATTTTTAACAGTAAAGCATGGTGTCTGCTTGTTAACATGTGGATAGTAAGATATTATGTAGGACATTCAAGCTCTGTGTTGGCCAGTTGACTTGTGGATAGTAAGATATTCTGTAGGACATTCAAGCTCTGTGTTGGCCAGTTGACTTGTGGATAGTAAGATATTCTGTAGGACATTCAAGCTCTGTGTTGGCCAGTTGACTTGTGAATAGTAAGATATTCTGTAGGACATTCAAGCTCTGTGTTGGCCAGTTGACTTGTGGATAGTAAGATATTCTGTAGGACATTCAAGCTCTGTGTTGGCCAGTTGACTTGTGAATAGTAAGATACTCTGTAGGACATTCAAGCTCTGTGTTGGCCAGTTGACTTGTGAATAGTAAGATATTATGTAGGACATTCAAGCTCTGTGTTGGCCAGTTGACTTGTGGATAGTAAGATATTCTGTAGGACATTCAAGCTCTGTGTTGGCCATTTGACTTGTGAATAGTAAGATATTCTGTAGGACATTCAAGCTCTGTGTTGGCCAGTTGACTTGTGGATAGTAAGATATTCTGTAGGACATTCAAGCTCTGTGTTGGCCAGTTGACTTGTGAATAGTAAGATACTCTGTAGGACATTCAAGCTCTGTGTTGGCCAGTTGACTTGTGAATAGTAAGATACTCTGTAGGACATTCAAGCTCTGTGTTGGCCAGTTGACTTGTGAATAGTAAGATACTCTGTAGGACATTCAAGCTCTGTGTTGGCCAGTTGACTTGTGAATAGTAAGATACTCTGTAGGACATTCAAGCTCTGTGTTGGCCAGTTGACTTGTGAATAGTAAGATACTCTGTAGGACATTCAAGCTCTGTGTTGGCCAGTTGAATTGTGAATAGTAAGATACTCTGCAGGACATTCAAGCTCTGTGTTGGCCAGTTGACTTGTGAATAGTATGATACTCTGTAGGACATTCAAGCTCTGTGTTGGCCAGTTGACTTGTGAATAGTAAGATACTCTGTAGGACATTCAAGCTCTGTGTATGCCAGTTGACTTGTGAATAGTAAGATACTCTGTAGGACATTCAAGCTCTGTGTTGGCCAGTTGACTTGTGAATAGTAAGATACTCTGTAGGACATTCAAGCTCTGTGTATGCCAGTTGACTTGTGAATAGTAAGATACTCTGTAGGATGTTCAAGCTCTGTGTTGGCCAGTTGACTTGTGAATAGTAAGATACTATGTAGGACATTCAAGCTCTGTGTTGGCCAGTTGACTTGTGAATAGTAAGATATTCTGTAGGACATTCAAGCTCTGTGTTGGCCAGTTGACTTGTGAATAGTAAGATACTCTGTAGGACATTCAAGCTCTGTGTTAGCCAGTTGAATTGTGAATAGTAAGATACTCTGCAGGACATTCAAGCTCTGTGTTGGCCAGTTGACTTGTGAATAGTAAGATATTCTGTAGGACATTCAAGCTCTGTGTTGGCCAGTTGACTTGTGAATTGTAAGATACTATATAGGACATTCAAGCTCTGTGTTGGGCAGTTGACTTGTGAATAGTAAGATACTCTGTAGCACATTAAAGCTCTGTATTGGCCTGTTGACATGTGGATAGTAAGATACTCTGTAGGATATTCAAGCTATGTGTTTGCCTGTTGATATGTTGATATTAAAATACTGTGTAGGACATTCAAGCTCTATTTTGGCCTGTTAACATGTGGATAGTAAGATACTCTGTAGGAAATTAAAGCTCTGTCTTGGTCTGTTGACATGTGGATAGTAAGATATTCTGTAGGACATTCAAGCTCTGTGTTGGCCTGTTAACATTTGGTTAGTAAGATTCTCTGTAGGACATTCAAGCTCTGTGTTTGCCTGTTAACATGTGGATAGTAAGATACACTGTAGAACATTAAAGCTCTGTATTGGCCAGTTGACTTGTGAATAGTAAGATACTCTGTAGGACATTCAAGCTCTGTGCTGGCCTGTTGACATGTGGATAGTAAGATACTCTGTAGGACATTCAAGCTATGTGTTTGCCTGTTGACATGTGGATAGTAAAATACTCTGTAGGACATTCAAGCTCTATGTTGGACTGTTGACACGTAGAAAGTAAGATACTTCATAAGACATTTAAACTCTGTGTTGGCCTGTTAACATAGTGGCAATAAGGAACTATGTAGGACATCAATGTTTTGGGTAAGTTTAACATCTGGATAGTGGATACTGTGCAGTGCATTCAATCTAGAGTTGGTTTGTTAATATGTGGATTGTAAGATCCTGTGTAAGACATTAAAGCTGTCTGTCAATCTGATGCCATTGGGATTGTTCAATACTTTGAAAAACAATAAAACTTGGTATTGGTCTGTTAATATATAGATAGCAAATTACAATATAGGACTGTAAAGTTTCGAGTCAGTGAACTTATGTTTAATGGGGATAGTGCGATACTTTGTAGGACAATACCGTTTATTGTCTGTATGTTAATATTCATATAGTAAGGTATTATATAAAAGACTGTTACCATGTGCTTGGGTAGATACTGTGTAGGACATCAAAATTTAATGCTGGTATGATAGTCTGTGGATAGTAAGATACTATATATATGACATTAAAACTTGATGTAGCATAGTAATATACTAGCTTGTTCTGTAATGCCTATGGTGAGTTTGTTAAATATGGATAGTAAGATACTAGTTAGAACTGTAATGCCTAGGGTCAGTTTGTTAACATGTGGATAGCAAGATACTATTTCCATAGTGTCGGTCTGTACATTATATAAATTGCTGAGCGATTATAGTAGTAAAACTGGGAGAGTTCAAAACGTAGTTCCCCCATGTTCCAGTCTCTCTCTTATCGCCTGTGGAGTATAAAAAATAGATAGGAATGGTTAAAATACCGCTATGGAACAAAATCAAGAACCTAACCTACGTTAGATACAGAAATTACATACAATGAGACTAAAGCATTCATCAGGGCAACGTACAGTGCAAAATGAAAGAAAAAAAACGACACCCTGGCCACATAGATTTTCATTCTCCGGCTACGCACAGGTCACAGCAGTCTGAGATGTCATCTGTACAACAAGTTCAATTCAAGATTGGTACTACAGACCTTCGTGCCTGCGGCACAGCCCCCATGAAGGCAGAACATATTTTGCAGTCATGTCCACAGTATACCGACAAAAGAAGTAGCATTTGGCAACAGCTAGTGTCCTTCCACGAGAAGCTGTACAGAAGCGTAGAGAGCCTTGAGTCGACTGATGACTTCGTTAGAGTCATTGAAGTTGATGTCTGAAGACGCACGAAAAAGAAGAAGAAGAAATGAACCAGTCGATGCTTCCCGTTGGATCCACTACTAGGGATATGCATGTTTACATTCTGATTCGCATTATTCGTTTATAGGTCTAGTGATATTGCGAGCTTAATATCTGAGTAGCAAAATGCCCCTTTGTCGCTATGTGCATTCACAAGCAAAAACAACTAGTATTCTCTGTATAAGCAACAAATGTTCTCTAGCCCACTGTATGGACGGCGTACTACAGTAAACATCCCGAATGATTCTGGATCTTTGGGTATGGCAATGACAAAAATAGGACCAATGTCCTACATAGAGCATGTCATAAGAGGCGACTAACTGTGTGACATGACACAACACCGGCCATGCTTAGTTGGTTTGTTAAGAGCAGCATAGATGGCGCCTAACAGGCTGCGTGTCAAGTTGGTCTAGTGTTTGAGTCTTTTAAGATGGACTCGCAGATCTATTAACCAAACTTCTTGGCACTTGTCTTAACACAGCGGAGTAATAAGCTGCTCGAGCCTAAAACGCTAAGCAGGAAATCCTCATCCCTCCTTTATCCAGCTCACACCACAGCTGGGACCTCCACAGGGTCATCTTCCCTTGTAGAATTACAGGTCTACTAAGACTAAGATTAATATAAACACATAATCTTACAAATACTATTTCTTTTGTTGCAGATTCTGCACTTTACACTATACGCAATACAAGACCTCACCACTAATGGAGTCTCCCGCGGAACACCTGGCTGAGACATTTCGATTCTACTCCGTCTTCCTCTACGCTGCCCGAGACTCACCAAACGTTGCCGTGGACGATCAACACGAAAGACAATGGTTGAGTATGAGGATTACCTGACTTGACTTAAAACACAAGGCAACGACTCTAGCTGGCCATCTATCTTCTCGGCCCACCCCCATGACATCAGAACACATTTTACAGCCCTGCCCATCGTTTACCGACAAGAAGTAGCATTTGGCAACAACCAGTGTCCTTCCACGAGTATCTGTACAGAAGTGCTCGGACCCTCAAGTCAACTGCTGCCTTCGTTAGAGTAATTGAATTCGAGGTCTGAAGACGAACAAGGAAGATCTCTTTTCTTGACATTTTTCGCGCCAGCCGAAGCACATCAGTACAAGTACAGTCAACCTCCATCAAGATGACTTCAGCAAAAAGCTTTGCATGATCTTGCAGTAGGAGTTTATGTAACAGTTTACTTGCATGTTGAGGTTGCTATCCTCATGCACAACTCTCTTTAGTCACGCATTTCAATACATGCATGGAGTTCAATCAATCAAATCAGAACAAAAAGGCATAGCTTCAAATTAAATAAAGAAAGGTCAAGATTGGATATTTGGAAATATTTCTTTAGTCAGAGAGGGGTGAATGCTTGGAATGCATTTCCAAGAAAGTGATGGAAACAGAGGCAGTTGATGCATTTAAGAATACATTGGATGCGCATAGCTTATTGAGCAAGGAAATGTAAATGAAACTGGTTGCGTACATACTCTGCATAGTCTTCTAAACCAGTATAAAGACGTTAAGTTAAGTTTAATCAAGATCACTCATCTCTTTTTGTTGAAGCACAGGTCCAGCATTGTATTTGACTTAACATAACCAGCTTTTAGGAAAGACTTTTTCTAGTTATTTGCAGTAGGGTAGCGATAATTTGTACATTTTGAGATTGCCACATCCATGGACAACTCTTAGTCCTCGCGTTCAACATGCAATGAATGTTTTGGCCACTCAGGAGAAATACATACATAGCTCACCTTAAGATTGTTTGCCCTTGACCTACTGTGACAGTATTCTGTGGCGGTTATATTCTACCATTCTCAGTAAGGGACCCCGGATACACTATGAGAGGTCATGTTATTGATAGATTTGAAACAAGCAGCGATAACGATAGAAAAGATATGAATTTGGAATTGCATGTGTTAAGCTTTTATAGAAGTGTTCATACGTGGTTGCGAAGTTTCGATGGCTCACAAACAAAACATGTATGTGTTCAGATTCCTGATCTGACAGGGTCGTACACCTATTAAATGTCGTGCTGAATATGGTTTAACCAGGCTCTAAAGTGCAAAACACAGAACAATATACTGCCTCTTAGGAACCACGGTAAACGAGGCCAAAAAAAAAGAAATATAGCTTTTTAGTGTTTTCTCCAGTATCGCATTCTGTTTTTTTATTATATGGCTTGCTGGCTTAGGGTCGTTCGTTCTCAATCTTGCACCACCAAGCCCTGATATGGCTTAAGTAGCAGAATGTTGTCCAGAGAACGGAATGCAAATGTGCTGATCGGTGTGGACTGCACAGAACACGGCCAGGCACTTGAGCATCCGTGGTCAACCACTGCACCCGAGCTCATATCTAGTCGTCCTGACTTTGTCTTGCCACTGGTTAAAGTTGGCAAAAAGTAAAGGCTCGTGATGGACGAAAAACATTGTGATTGACCCTGACGCAACGTCCTGGACAATATGGTGTGCTTGACCGGACTAGCGTCTCAGTTACCAACAGATATTATCTTAAATATCACTAACCTCTAGCTGATTGCTAGCATAACCGGCACTTCTGAAATTATGCAATGATGTTTATAAATGAAAATAGTATTTGCTAGATCTACGTCAACAATAAAGTCACATATATTTTTGTATACCATAAAATGCATTATTACAAAGCACAAAAAATCGCTGACTTTCATCATTATCATCACTATTATCATCATCATCATCATCATCTTCATCATCATCATCATCATGTTGCATGTCATTTGCAGAAAATCATTTTCACAACAACCGATCTGTAACTCGATCTCAAGCCAGAAGTATCGCCTCTATCGTTGTCATCGTCAGGACCTCCGTGATGTCTTGTTTCCATCTTTTCATCGGTCTGCTTCAGCCCCACTTTCCAAGCACCAAACCCTCCTGTATCGTTCTTTCTAGGTCAGTATGGCGTTTGATGTGGTCAAACTATTATACAGCAAAGCAAGTGGTCATTTTCACAGACAACCTAGCAGTGTAATGGCCCTCAAGAGCCCAGTGATTAAAAAAAAAGCAGTCCAATGGACACCAGCCCACTCAGACATTCCAGGCAACGGGGAGGCGGACAGGCTCGTCAGAGAGCGAGGAATGCTGCAGCAGAGTGATACAGACATCACATACAATGAAACTAAAGCATTCATCAGGACAACGTACAGTGCAAAATAGAAAATAGGATCACATTGGCCACATAGAAAACGATGCCTACCATCAACTCTCCAGGCGAGACCAGGTGATCATTTTCCGGCTACGCACAGGTCACAACAGACTCAGATGCCATCTGTACAACAAGTTCAAGATTGGCACTACAGAGATTTTTGCCTGCGGCACAGCCCCCATGAAGGCATAATATATTTTGCAGTCATGTCCGCTGTATACCGACAAAAGAAGTAACAATTGGCAACAGCCAGTGTCCTTCTACGAGAAGCTGTACGGAAGCGCACAGAGCCTTTAATCGACTGCTGCCTTTGTTAAAATCATTGAAGCTGAGGTATGAAGACGAACGAAGAAGCAGAAGAAACTATTTTAGCTTTCGAGACAAGCTGTTGTTTACTAACCAATTTTGCTTGAAATTAAGTAGGATATATAGTATATATATATATATCTCTTTATCTATATCTCAAGCAGATGTGGATATATTGAGATCGGATTTAGATAAAATTCGAGAGGGGTTTGTAGGTTCGCAAATGGAGTTTAATGTAGATAAATGTACAGTCATCCACATGGGTAGATCCAATATGAAACATAATTACATAATGGGAGAGAAGAATATTAGAAAGATAGATAAGGAAAGGGACTTGGAAGTTATACTAGATCATACAGGTAAGGTGAGTGAGAAAATTCAGGTAGGAATTAAAAAGGCAAATGCAATGTTATGTATGATAAACATAAATATTAAACATAGGAGCAAGGAAGTGATAGTCAAACTGTATAAAGCATTAGTTAGACCTAGATTGGAGTTATATGTACAGGCGTGGAGTCATTATCATAGAGGGGATACAAACATGCTGGAAAGAATACAAAAAAGCGCGACATAGCTGATAGTGGGATTGCAGAATTACAGTTATGAGGAAAAACCGGCCTAGTGTCTAGAAGAGAGAAGAATTCGTGGTGACTTAATACAGGCTTATAAGATGATCAGAGGAAAGGATAAATTAGACTATAACAAGTTTTAAAAAAAAAACAACAGCCACCAAAATAGAACAAGAGGGCATAGTTATACATTAACTAAAGAGAGGTCCAGATTCGATATTAGGAAATCTTTTTTTAATTAGAGAGTGGTGAATGCTTGGAATGCATTGCCAAGGGAGGTAGTGGAAGGAAGGACAGTTAATGCATTTAAGAATCAATTGGATGCGCATAGCTTTTAGAGCAAGGTGATGAAATGAAACTGTATGTATACAGATTCTGCAGAGTATTCTAAACCAGTTTAAGGACGTTAAGCTAAGTTAAGGATATCTGCATATTTCCTTTTTGCTATCCATTGTATTTTGAGCACTTTTCTATAGTCCTTTAGTTCAAAAGATGCAATCCTTTTCTTAAGTGTTTGTGTGGGGGTCCACGTTTCACATCCGTATGTCTTCATCGGTATAATGCAAGTTAACAGAATAGTTATTTTCATTTTATTAATGTTCTGTCATCAGTTTCTCATTTTATTGAACCTCTGCATTGCCGTAGCCATTGGCGCTTATAACTGACCGAGGTACTCAAAGCTTGTGACTTTCTCTATCTTCTGTTGTTCTAAAAAAACTTTAGGTTTGGTCTTTGCCTTGCCTGTGATCGTTATCTTGGTTGTACTTTAAATTCAGGTATAGATTTTGGACTTCGTTGAGTTGTGTTTACGCTCATCAGTACTTTTACATTTCGCTAGTTGTTAGACCCACCGGGCTAGATCGCACGTGGACACAGTCCTGGTGTGAATAGACTATCTACAATGCAGTTAGTAAACTAGCCTTATCTTGTAAAGCGAGCTATGCAAGTTTTCATTCCATTTCCAACAATATATATCTGCAAATATGGATTTTCGACATTTGTAGCATAAAAGAAAAACAAATCGAAACCGATTAGATGTCTAACATGGCAAACGTGTGGTTTGTACAACACAACAGTTGAATCCTCTTCAAGAAAGAGAAACAACAAGCCTTCACACGGTCAGCATTTCGTGATCTTTGTGACCCGTTCCTCAGCCTTGCATATATACGCAGCATGTTCATTCAAACAATAATGAAATTAACTTTCTTCTATTTTAAATGTATTGTGTTTCAATTAAAATTGTTAAGAAAGACACATATATCACATGTACTTTTGTGTTTGTTTTTTAACTATTTCTATATAACTGGTTCTTTGCTATTGTATTTTATGTATTTAAAAACATTATTCCGAGAAGGGGTACGTGACATACACTTGACAAGGGAGACCACAGAACACAAATGGCTAACAACTTTCCCTTAGACGTGTACAAAAACCTGTCTTGATATAGTCGTCATCACGGCCTGCGATGGACATCAGAACATGACACAACCGTTGAGTTACAGGAACAATTTGTATCTACAGTTAACATCATTTGCTGAATAAGAATGATCACCAATGGGCAGCAGCGTGCGGTGAACACCTTTCATGGCTTGGTTTTGAAGTTTGCTAATTTTATCAAAGTTCGCCTTTGCTGCTGTTGCCCATGCCGCAATGCCATATTCGAGAACTGGTCTCACTCTTCCAGTGTACAGTTTCGTCTGTTCCCCAACTTGTGCCAGCAAGTTTCCTCATGATTGCCATTCTTTGTCTGGCTCTCATTCGGTTTCTCTCGATCTGACTTTTCCATGTAATGCACCGATCAAATGTGACTCCCAGGTAGTTTTGGTTGCCGTTTGTCTGCAGATATTTGCCTTTAAGACTTATTTTGGTGTTCTGGGGTTTGTTTGAAAGCGAGAATATCGTACACGTTGTTTTTTCCTCATTTATTTTGACCAGCCATGAGTTCGCCCACTCCTCCAACGATGTTAGGGCCTGCTGCATCCGATTGCTTGCTATGGTGAGATTTTTTTCAGACGTCCACATAGCCAGATCGTCTGCAAACATGGAGCTGTAGACTCTTTTTGGTAGGTTCTCTGTGATATTGTTTATATACACCAGGAAAGGTGTTGGTGATAGTACTCCCCTTTGGTGTACTCCCTGCTCAAGTGTCACCTTTTTGCTCATCTGCTATTGTACTTGAACTATGGATGTTCTGTTTTCGAGGTAGTCGCTGATCCATCTGTACATTTTCCCACAAACTTCACTTCTTCGTAGCTTGACTTTAAGAAGACGAAAAAGAAGAGAAAGAAGAAGAAAAAGAAGAGAAAGAAAAAGAAGATAAACATGAGTAAATAGTACTACCTGATATTGCCCGAAGAAGATTTGAATGTTTAAATGAAGTATATTGTTAAAAAGCAACTAATCTGATTGGCAAACATCCGGCCAGTCTCTAAACCCTGATCTATGGGTGAGAGAGCTGGAGTGTGTACGCCAAACACGCCAGGAGGTTGAATCATTTCTACATGACACATACTCCAAATTGGCTACAAGACCACATCACAAATAACTATACTCTTTTCATTACTACTACACTATTCATACACTTTTGTAGAAAGTTAAAGTGAGATAGACTGGCCAAGTTTCTCGAATGTCAAGTGAAAGGTTCCAAAAGAAATTTCTGTTTAGCGAGCTTTGCGCAGTAAGGCGATCACCTGGACGTCAATAAAGGCGATTCAGTGAATCCTGGCAGTAAATCGTTTAGCCTGAAAAAGGCGAGGCCAAAAAAGAGCCTTGCATGCAGTTAGCGAGGGTCGACGGGCGATCAGGTGGAAGTATAGAGTAGAAAGAAAACCAGCACCAGCTGGTGTTGGCTTAATCTGTCATGCACACATCCGCCCACAGACTTAAGGGCGCAGTATGACACATGATGATGTTGGTTATTCTCATCGACGGCGATAAGCCAATTATTATTGTCATGATCATATTTCTTCAAAATCAAGTAAATACCGGATCAAGATGGTGAGCAGCGCATGAGCTGCAGCGGTCATCGAGCCATAGCTGACTGATAGCGTAAGGGCTAGCGAACCGGAGCTGCCAAGGCCGTTCTACACGTCCGCGCAGTATTCTAGAAAACAGGCTGCAACAGAGCAGACTGGCTAAGGAGAAGGGATCGAAGAGGGAATGCTAACCCGGTACTCAAAAAATGCTTGCTGAAGTCGGATGTGTTGGACCGAAAGGGGCAAATATCGACATAACGCATTCCGTTCTCTGGACTGCGTTCTGCTACTTAGGCCCGTGTCAGGGTTTGGTAGCGAGAGATGGAGAACAAACGAAGCCAAGCCAAGACAAGTAAATACATTTAATAGTTATCAGTTTATTGGCGTCTCAGTAACTGATCATCATGCGCCTGGCGCCCTGACGAAGTTTGCCCAGCTCTGTCTCCCGTATTTCGACACAGTCTACTATGGCTGCAAACGCCGGTACGTGAGTGGCAGTCCCTGTCGCAGATCGTACAACGGGGCAGAGGAGGCTGACTTGCCGGGGTGTTCCCCGATCTTTTCAGTCGTGCCCATTTCTCTGGATCCAGATGGCCTCTACAAGCGTCGGCAACTACTGTGCACCTCCCAACTGACTGTCTGCAATCGACTCAATCCTGAGCTTTCGGCTTGGATGTCGCATGACGTCATATCCATCTTGAATACGTCCTTGAATCGCGGTGTGGGGTAGTCGATTCCTTTAGCTGCAGTGATCAGTTGTCCATAAAATATATCATATAACAGCCTTTACAATGTATGTAAATATACACTCGCGAGCATACGACTACTCTAAGACAGATGTACAGAAGATGAAAGATACAGACAGCCACATAAACTGGAAAGATATTGTCAGAGGTACAGACGTTGAACAAGAGGCAGAGTGTTTCAAAACACTTTTAGAACAACTAAAAGTCGAATATGTTCCATGTATGAAGGTAAACACCAATCATAAAAAGTGGATTACTAGATTTGTAGCTAAATGTACAAGAGCTTAAAATAAAGCCTGGACAATGTATATAAAGGCAAGTAAATCAAAAGAAATATATTACAAATATTTGGACAAGCAAAACATAGCTCAGAAAGTAAATAAAGCAGCAAAAATAGACTTCGACAAAAACTTACTAATAGGATCAAGACTGATGGTGAAAGCTTCTTTTCTAATGTTAGAAATAAACAAAGACCTAAAGACAAGGTAGGCTTTCTTATAGACAGGACAGTGACAATAAGCAGAGAAAATATGGAGATAGCTAATCTAATAAATCAATACTTTTGCACAGCCTATACAAAAGAACACTCCTCCAAGATACCAGAGCCTATACATATTTTCAAATGTCAAATGGAAATAGTGCGATTAAAATCATTCTATATTACGGAGGAAATGGTTCTAAAAAGATTGGAAGGATTAAAAGTGGATAAATGTACAGATCAAGATGGTATCCATTCATCAATGCTATTTGAAGTATAGACTAACTAGTTAAGCCATTGGCTATATTATTTTCTCAATCACTTGCAAAATGGATTGTTCCAAGAGATTGGAAAGATGCAGGAGTGATTCCCTTATTCAAAAGAGGAAAGAAATCAGATCCAGCTAATTAAGTAAGTTTAACGTGCATAGTCTGTAAATTGTTAGAGTCAATAATGAAAGAAAACATTGTAATGCATCTAGACAGGTTAAATCTAATCAGAAATAGTCAGCATGGGTTTACTAGAAGGAGACCGTGCTTAACAAATCTATTGGAGTGCATGGAGGTGATTACTAAAATCATAGATAAGGGAGAACCAGTGGATGTTATTTATCTAGATTTTACAAAGGCTTTTGATATAGTACCTCATCAACGATTATTTAAAAAGTTAAAATCACATGGGATAGATGGGCAGGTTGCCGATTGGATTTAAAGTTGGTTAACGGGAAGAAGACAGCGATTGACATAAATAAGGAGTACTCTGAGTGGTGTGAAGTAAAAAATGGAACAAAATTACAGAATTGGCGAGAACAATACTAGAATGATAGATAACGAAAGGGACATAGAGGTAATAATAGAGCATACAGGTAAGGTGAGTGAGCAAGTCCAGGTAGCAGTGAATAAGTCAAATGCAACGTTAGGTATAATTAAAAAAGAAGAAATATTTAACATAGGAGTAATGAGGTGATTGACAAACTGTATAAAGCATTAGTTAGACCTAGATCGGAGTACTGTGTACAGATGTGGAGTCCTTATCGTAGAAGAGCTATAAATATGCTGGAAAGGATACAAAGAATAGCGACAAAACTGATAGTGGGATTCCAGAATTACAGTTACGAGGAAAGACTCAGAAAAACCGGCCATTAGTGTCTAGAAAAGAGAAGAATTAAACCTGACTTAATCTAAGTTGATAAGATAATCACAGGAAAAGTTAAATTAGACTTTAACAAGTTTTTCAAAATACAACCACCAGCGAGAACAAGAGGGCACAGATACAAATTAAGTAACGAAAGGTCCAAATTGGACACAGGACATTTTTTAAAATTCAGACAGTGGTGAATGCTTGGAATGCTTTGCCCAAGGAAATAGTGGAGGCAGAGACAGTTAATGCATTTAAGAATAAATATGATGTACATAGTTATTAGAGCAGGGTAATGCAAATGGGACTGGTTGTCTACAGACTCTGATGAGTTTTCTAAACCAATATAAAAACGTTATGTTCAGTTAAGTTATGCCGTGTTTGTTAGCTTACTCAGTACGTTTTATGATTGTGCTAACTTTTTGTTTTACCGCTTCACATTGTTCTTTGTAGGACAATGTGCGATCCATTGTAATTCCTAGGTACTTAGGTGTATCTTTATGTTTAAGTTTATGCCCCTGCCAACTAATCTTTCAAACTCTCAAGGCTATTCTTGCATCCTGTTGCAGCCCGCCACTTAACGTCTTTTACAGGACGCACACAAAATTAATCTGACATATTACGGGCATTCTACAACAACAATAAATACAACAACAATAACAACAACATGCTGATATGGCTTTTGAAGTCAGGATATCGGCTATTTCATTCTTATAAACTATGCAGGAGGAATGATTTCAAGAAATGCTATCTCGGCATAGATAAAGTCACACACTAACTCTAACCACTTTCATAAAGCTGTAGAAACTGATTCACGTTTCTAATCGTGTTTACTTACTCTCAACTCTGTCAAATGATATTCTCATTAATAACTAAACCTGTACGTCGCTAAGTATCATTGAAGGAAGTGTGGCGACTACATGAGTTGGCCACCCCACCTCATAAAAAGCTGAGGCCTAGTACAGTGAAGTCTCTAACACTTCAACCTCGACATCAATGATTGCGAAAGGATTACCTTTTCCTTTTCATGTTAAAATCATTTACATCGAATACCAGTACCAAAGAAAGGAAAAGATAGAACAGATCCAAATTTGATACAGGCCTATCAGTTTACTGAGCTGTGTAGGTAAACTGATGAAGCGTATGATAAACATCAGACTGATGTGGCACCTAGAAGAAAAACATATATTAATTCCACAGAAAGCAGGATTTAGACAACACAGATCCACTGAGGATCAAATCACTCTCATAGCGCAGAAAATAGAGGATGCTTACCAGGAGAAAAAGCATACAGTAGCGGTTTTGGTGGATCTAGAGAAGGCATTTGACAAGGTGGGGAAAGAGGGACTTAAAGTCAAGCTATAAAGAAGTGAAGTATCTGGACAAATGTACAGATTGGTCAGCCACTATCTCGAAAACAGAACAGCCAGAGTTCAAGTACAAGGGAAGATGAGTAAAAATGTGACACTGGAGCAGGGAGTACCCCAAAGGGGAGTACTGTCACCCACACTTTTTTCTGGTGTTTATAAACAACATAATAGAGAATATATTAAGAAGAGTCTACAGCTCCATGTTTGCAGACGATCTGGCTTTGTGGACCACTGAAGAAAATCTCACCATAGCAAACAATCGGATGCAGCAGGCCCTAACATCGCTGGAGTAGTGGACGATGAGGCAGACAGACTGGCTAAAGAAGGTGCAAGGTTACCACAACCAGAATCTAGTGTGACCTACGAAGAGTTAAAAAGGTTTATTAGGGCCAGATACATGGCCAAATGGGAAACAGAGCATACTGGCTACACAAAAAATGATGCCTACTACCAGTTGAACAGAAGAGAGCAGGTCGTGGTCTTCAGACTCCGCACAGGCCACAACAGACTGAGGTACCATCTCTTCAATAAACTGAAGAAAGGTGGTACTGACGAATGCACCTGTGGTACAGGGAAAATGACCGCGGAACATCTGCTGCAAAATTGCCCGACATACGAGAACCAGACAAAGCACATGTGGCCATCACCAGTGGCAACACTAGACAAGCTCTATGGCAGTGTCGACAGCCTCAGGATGACAGCTGCCTTCTTCGAAAAAATTCAAGTTGACGTCTGACAGCGTACGAAGAAGAAGATTTACCTCGAATTGTTTTTAACACCTGCACAAATTAACAGTCATCTAACAATATTCATATTTCTGTTGTTCATCCTCTCTCTCTTTCTCTCTCTCTACTTTGGTCTTCTTGGTTCTCTGTACTCTCAGCAATCAATGCTGACTACCAACTAATGTGTGACAAATATGAACTGATGTGATCATATAAGACATCCCAATGTACCCCGCCCACTACCAGTTAAAGGCCAACACAAAATACAGAAGGGATTGAAGCTCACGAGCAAAAACATGCATTTAGAACGTGCCAACCGTAGCGACAATCCGCCCAAGAAACTTTTGATTATGTCAAGGAAAGAATGTCAGAATACAAACACAGCCAACTTGCTGTTTACATTCATGGATACATCGAGTAATATAAATATACTGTAGTCGGGGATGCTGTGGTAGAAACTTCTCTATAAGAGGTTTTAGCTTTTATCAGATGGGGATAGCCAGTTCCCTTCCTCGATGTCTTGGCTTACAATATCACTGATATATAAATTTATTTTTATTACCGCCAGGGATGAGGTACTAGAATCTTCATTGTTCTGATACACACACGAATCCATGAACTGGTCAATACGACATGATACCGCACAAATGACAACGGTCTGTGGTAGAAAAGGGCAAGTCTTCGTCACAGAATCCAGAAATTGAAACCTCTAATCAAACCAAAAACTTCAGGTTTTGTGAAAACCAATTCCTGTTCCTCTATCCTTTCTCCTAACAGTAAATCTGGTACTCGTTTACAGCTGGGTTGGCTGGAACAAGTTGCAGCCGGAAAGAAGCAGCCACTCTACCAACGTTGTATCCTACGCTCTACATGTACATATAGTGTGGTCTTATGTTTCCTCTAATAACATGTCACCCATTACCATCATTTTAATAACACTAGCCATATGGAATCTTGCATGTTTACTGCTGGCTGAATATATGTAAACATAATATTCATAATGTGGCATAAGAAATACGTAAACATTAAATTGAACCTTATTCCAGTGTGTGTTTGTTTCTTGTTTATTTCACAAGACGCATAAGTTGCCATATTAACAACTGTAAACAAACAGATATTAAAGTACACATTACTAAAGCCCAGTCATTGATACAATTGCTCTTTGCTGTCACTCTGTGTATTTATGATATATTCGAATACTGACACTATTAACATACACCAAATTGAAAGCATGGTAGTAATACATATCTTATTATTGTAAACATACATTTTTGTACGAATGCACATATTTCTTTACGTTTGTGTGTGTGTACAACTGTGTAAAACCCTACAGTATTGACAGATTTCCAAAACTACTTATTACGTACTGTTCCTACTGGCATTATAAATGCAGCTCTAGAATTGATTGCAAAACACCTTCGATTGGTTCTGTTGTTGTTGATTCATCCATTAAGCAAATACATACACAGTAGGCGTTTAGCTTGTTTGAAAAGGCCAGTCTTTGCAAACCGTCGAAGGGTTTGAGAGTTGATAATGCTATTGTGGTTAACATGTGGGTAGTAAGATTATATGTACGAACGTAAATATTGCTCTGTCACTGTGTGTGTTAACATATGGATAGCAAGATACTGTGTAGAAGATTAAAGCTTGGTGTCAGTCTGTTAATATAATGATAGTGAGAAACTATGTAGGACATTAAAGCTCTGCGTTAGACTGCTAACAAGCTTGCGGTTGGTGTGCTAACATGTGAATAGTAACATATCATGAAGAAGATTAAAGCTTGGTGTCAATCTGCTAATATGTTGATAGTGAGATACTATGTAGGACATCAAAGCTCTGTGTTAGACTGCTAACAAGCTTGCGGTTGGTGTGCTAACATGTTAATAGTAAAATATCATGTAGAAGATTAAAGATTGGTGTCAATCTGCTAATATGTTGATAGTGAGATACTATGTAGGACATCAAAGCTCTGCGTTAGAATGCTAACAAGCTTGCGGTTGGTGTGCTAAAATGTGAATAGTAAAATATCATGTAGAAGATTAAAGCTTGGTGTCAATCTGCTAATATGTTGATAGTGAGATACTATGTAGGACATTAAAGCTGAGTGTTAGTCTACTAACATGTGGATAGTAAGATATTTTCAAGACAGTAAATCTCCAAGTTGGTTTGCATCTGTTGATTTGTAAATAGTAAGACCTTATGTAAGAGATTTAAGCTCAGTATCTGACTCCTAACATGTGGATAGTAAGATAATATGTACACCATTAAATCTTAGTGTCTATCTGTTAATATGTAGATAAAGAGATAATATGTAGGACATTAAAACTCAATTTTAGTCCTCTAGCGTGCAAAAATTCTTTATTCCTCTTTGCGTTCAGGATCCTTTGGTCATGTTATATCTGCAAGCCAGTAATCATGATGCAGTCCATAATCTTTACCAGGACATAGTGGCTGCACCATAGCTTTTGCCTCAGCTCTGCATTCTTTGGTATCTCATTTCACTAAAACACAGTGAAAGTAAAATGCTATGTAGAACACACATTTTGGTGTTGGTCTGTTAATTTATGGATTGTAGGTACTACGTAAGACTGTAAAATTACATGGCGATCTACATATGTTGCCATGTGGATAGTAAAGTAAAATGTAAGGTATCCAATCCTAGTATTGGTCAGTTATCAAATGGATTGTAAGATAATATTTAGGGTATCAAATCTTGGTGCTGGTCTGTTAACATGTGGATGGTAAAATAATATGTAGGGTATCAAATCTTGGTGCTGGTCTGTTAACATGTGGATGGTAAGATAATATTTAGTGTAGCAAATCTTGGTGCTGGTCTGTCGACATGTGGATGGTAAGATAGTATGTATAACAGTAAAGCTAAGTGTTCTTTTGGCATGGGGATTCAAAGATAAAATGTAGGGCTTTGAAGCACAGTGTGGATCTATTAACATGTGATTAGTAGTATAATATGTACAACATTAACGGACATGGTCAGTTAGTTGAGAGGTGGAAAGTAAGATACTATGTGGGACAGTAGAGTTTGTTGTCCGTCTACTTCTTTTGTCCTGTGAATATCAAGATAATATAAAGGACATTGAACCACGGTGTTATTCTGTTTGCACTGTGATAGTCAAATAAAATAATTAAGTCTACTGCATCTCTTTTTGGGGGGAAAGGAAGATACTTTTATTTTGGCGATAAGGCTCAGTGTGGGTTTGTTAATGTATTGATAGTAAAAATTTATTTAGAACATTACAGCTCGTTGTTGGTCTATTGACATGCGGACAGCAGGATGCTGTTTAGGAAATGTATTATTGGTTTCTGTTTGTTAACAAATGGAAGGTCTCACACTTAATAGGACAGAAAAGCTCAGTGTTGGTCTGTTAATACATGTGAACTGTAAGATATTGTGTAGGACACATGTTCTCAGTGTTGGTCTGTTAATACATGTGAACTGTAAGATATTGTGTAGGACATATGTTCTCAGTGTTGGTCTGTTAATACATGTGAACTGTAAGACATTGTGTAGGACACGTGTTCTCTGTGTTGGTCTGTAAACATGATGATTAGTAAGATATTATGTATGACATTACAACTCAGTGTTGATGTTTTATCAAGGGGAAAGATAATATATACAACTTTACATCTCGGCTGTTATGCGTTGACATTTGAATATTAAGAAAATATGTAGGACATGAAAGCTCACTGTTCGAATGCTAACAAGTGGATAGTACAATACTATGAGGTAAAGTAATGCTAGCTGTCATTCTGTTAACACGCGGATAGTAAGATACTATGTAGGACATTACTGCTCTGTGTTGGTATTTTGACCTGGGGATAGTAAGATACTATAAAGGACATTACAGATCAGTGTTGGTCTGTTAACAAGCGGAGAGTAAGATACTATGTAGGACATTACTACTCAGTTTTGGTCTGTTTACCTGGGGGAAAAAATATACTATTTAGGACACCTATTCATGAGGTTGGTTTGTTTTCATGTGGATAGTGAGAAAATATATACAACATTATTTCTCAGTTGATGTATATTAACATGTGGATATTAAGAAAATAAGTAGGACATGAAAGTTCACTGTCTGTGTGTTTTGAAGTGGGTAGTTTGATGTTATGTAGAAAAGTGAAGATTGCTTTCATTCTGTTATAACGTGTGGATAGTAAAACAATAGGTAGGACATTACAGATTTGTGTCAGACTGCTATCTTTGTACAGAAATATAAAAAGTAGGTCATTTAAGCTTTGTGTTAGTATGTTAACTTCTGGACAGTAAGATTACATGTAGGACATTAACAAATGGGAATGGTTTGTAAACATGCAAACAGTTAATGCTACATAGGACAATAAAACTCAGTGTCTGTCTGCTAACAGTTGTATAGTTAGATACTATGTACGTCATCTATGCCAAAAGCTCGGTTTTCGGCTATTAACATGCAAATTAGTAATGTACTATGTAGGACATTACAGCTTGTTGTCGGCCTGCTAAGATAGGGATAGTATGATACTTTACAGGACAATTATCTTGGTGTCCATCTGTTAATATACAGACAGTAAGATACTACCTAGGACCTTAAAGCTCAGTGTTAGCCTTCATCTTTTGTCATGCTGATACTAAGATTCTATGTAGGAGATTAAAAATCAGATTTGGTCTGTTGAAGAGGCGTCAGTGAGATATTTTATAGGACCGTCAAGCTCAGTTTAGATCTGTTAAAGTGGGGTCAGTAAGATATTATGTAGGACACTAATACTTTTAGGTAGGTTTGTTAACATGGGGATTGTAAAATGCTATGCAGGACCTTAAAGTTAGGTGACTGTTCGTGTATGTTACTGTTGGGATACTCAGATAGTATGTTAATATGTAGACAGTAAGATGCTATGTATCGCATTAAATCTAAAGAATTGGTTGGTTATATGAGGACATTAAGATAATATATAGGACACTGAAGCTTAGTGTAATTCTGTTGACATGGTGACAGTTTGTTTGTTTGTTTGTTTTTTTGAGTTCGCCTTATTTCTATAATCGCCAAGGTGGTGTACATTGTACGGTGGTTTTTATTTTGCGCCTGTCGGCCAAGTGCTACCAACTTCAACATGCATTTTATGTAAGGGTCTGCTTCCTCTTGCATTTTCTAAGAATTCGCTTCCTTGGGGTAACGGCGCTGTGATGGGGATTGAATCCAGCACCTTTGGGTTTTGAGCCGGGCCACTTAACCACTAGGCCACACCGTCCCCATGGTGACAGTAAGATAATATGTAGGATATTAGCGAATAGCATCGGTCTGTTAACATTTAGATAGTAAGATTTTATGTAGTACATTACAGATTGCTATTAGGTCTGCTAACATTTAGAAAGATAGATTTTATATTAGGACATTACAGCTTTGTGTTAGTCTGTTGACATGGAGACTGTAAAATGCTATGAATGACATTAAAACATGTGGATAGTACAATATCATGTATGATAGCAAAGCTCAGAGTCGGGCTGATGACATGGGTACAGTAAGATATCTTCTTCGAAGTACGCTGTCAGACATCAACGTGAATTTGTTGAAGAAGAAGAAGAAGTAAGATAGTGTGTAGGACATTAACATTTACTGTCGGTTTGTTAACACGTGGATAGTAAGATATTATTTTTAACAGTAAAGCATGGTGTCTGCTTGTTAACATGTGGATAGTAAGATATTATGTAGGACATTCAAGCTCTGTGTTGGCCAGTTGACTTGTGGATAGTAAGATATTCTGTAGGACATTCAAGCTCTGTGTTGGCCAGTTGACTTGTGGATAGTAAGATATTCTGTAGGACATTCAAGCTCTGTGTTGGCCAGTTGACTTGTGAATAGTAAGATATTCTGTAGGACATTCAAGCTCTGTGTTGGCCAGTTGACTTGTGGATAGTAAGATATTCTGTAGGACATTCAAGCTCTGTGTTGGCCAGTTGACTTGTGAATAGTAAGATACTCTGTGGGACATTCAAGCTCTGTGTTGGCCAGTTGACTTGTGAATAGTAAGATATTATGTAGGACATTCAAGCTCTGTGTTGGCCAGTTGACTTGTGGATAGTAAGATATTCTGTAGGACATTCAAGCTCTGTGTTGGCCATTTGACTTGTGAATAGTAAGATATTCTGTAGGACATTCAAGCTCTGTGTTGGCCAGTTGACTTGTGGATAGTAAGATATTCTGTAGGACATTCAAGCTCTGTGTTGGCCAGTTGACTTGTGAATAGTAAGATACTCTGTAGGACATTCAAGCTCTGTGTTGGCCAGTTGACTTGTGAATAGTAAGATACTCTGTAGGACATTCAAGCTCTGTGTTGGCCAGTTGACTTGTGAATAGTAAGATACTCTGTAGGACATTCAAGCTCTGTGTTGGCCAGTTGACTTGTGAATAGTAAGATACTCTGTAGGACATTCAAGCTCTGTGTTGGCCAGTTGACTTGTGAATAGTAAGATACTCTGTAGGACATTCAAGCTCTGTGTTGGCCAGTTGAATTGTGAATAGTAAGATACTCTGCAGGACATTCAAGCTCTGTGTTGGCCAGTTGACTTGTGAATAGTATGATACTCTGTAGGACATTCAAGCTCTGTGTTGGCCAGTTGACTTGTGAATAGTAAGATACTCTGTAGGACATTCAAGCTCTGTGTATGCCAGTTGACTTGTGAATAGTAAGATACTCTGTAGGATGTTCAAGCTCTGTGTTGGCCAGTTGACTTGTGAATAGTAAGATACTATGTAGGACATTCAAGCTCTGTGTTGGCCAGTTGACTTGTGAATAGTAAGATATTCTGTAGGACATTCAAGCTCTGTGTTGGCCAGTTGACTTGTGAATAGTAAGATACTCTGTAGGACATTCAAGCTCTGTGTTAGCCAGTTGAATTGTGAATAGTAAGATACTCTGCAGGACATTCAAGCTCTGTGTTGGCCAGTTGACTTGTGAATAGTAAGATATTCTGTAGGACATTCAAGCTCTGTGTTGGCCAGTTGACTTGTGAATTGTAAGATACTATATAGGACATTCAAGCTCTGTGTTGGGCAGTTGACTTGTGAATAGTAAGATACTCTGTAGCACATTAAAGCTCTGTATTGGCCTGTTGACATGTGGATAGTAAGATACTCTGTAGGATATTCAAGCTATGTGTTTGCCTGTTGATATGTTGATATTAAAATACTGTGTAGGACATTCAAGCTCTATTTTGGCCTGTTAACATGTGGATAGTAAGATACTCTGTAGGAAATTAAAGCTCTGTCTTGGTCTGTTGACATGTGGATAGTAAGATATTCTGTAGGACATTCAAGCTCTGTGTTGGCCTGTTAACATTTGGTTAGTAAGATTCTCTGTAGGACATTCAAGCTCTGTGTTTGCCTGTTAACATGTGGATAGTAAGATACACTGTAGAACATTAAAGCTCTGTATTGGCCAGTTGACTTGTGAATAGTAAGATACTCTGTAGGACATTCAAGCTCTGTGTTGGCCTGTTGACATGTGGATAGTAAGATACTCTGTAGGACATTCAAGCTATGTGTTTGCCTGTTGACATGTGGATAGTAAAATACTCTGTAGGACATTCAAGCTCTATGTTGGACTGTTGACATGTAGAAAGTAAGATACTTCATAAGACATTTAAACTCTGTGTTGGCCTGTTAACATAATTGCAATAAGGAACTATGTAGGACATCAATGTTTTGGGTAAGTTTAACATCTGGATAGTGGATACTGTGCAGTGCATTCAATCTAGAGTTGGTTTGTTAATATGTGGATTGTAAGATCCTGTGTAAGACATTAAAGCTGTCTGTCAATCTGATGCCATTGGGATTGTTCAATACTTTGAAGAACAATAAAACTTGGTATTGGTCTGTTAATATATAGATAGCAAATTACAATGTAGGACTGTAAAGTTTCGAGTCAGTGAACTTATGTTTAATGGGGATAGTGCGATACTTTGTAGGACAATACCGTTTATTGTCTGTATGTTAATATTCATATAGTAAGGTATTATATAAAAGACTGTTACCATGTGCTTGGGTAGATACTGTGTAGGACATCATCATTTAATGCTGGTATGATAGTCTGTGGATAGTAAGATACTATATATATGACATTAAAACTTGATGTAGCATAGTAATATACTAGCTTGTTCTGTAATGCCTATGGTGAGTTTGTTAAAATATGGATAGTAAGATACTAGTTAGAACTGTAATGCCTAGGGTCAGTTTGTTAACATGTGGATAGCAAGATACTATTTCCATAGTGTCGGTCTGTACATTATATAAATTGCTGAGCGATTATAGTAGTAAAACTGGGAGAGTTCAAAACGTAGTTCCCCCATGTTCCAGTCTCTCTCTTATCGCCTGTGGAGTATAAAAAATAGATAGGAATGGTTAAAATACCGCTATGGAACAAAATCAAGAACCTAACCTACGTTAGATACAGAAATTACATACAATGAGACTAAAGCATTCATCAGGGCAACGTACAGTGCAAAATGAAAGAAAAAAAACGACACCCTGGCCACATAGATTTTCATTCTCCGGCTACGCACAGGTCACAGCAGTCTGAGATGTCATCTGTACAACAAGTTCAATTCAAGATTGGTACTACAGACCTTCGTGCCTGCGGCACAGCCCCCATGAAGGCAGAACATATTTTGCAGTCATGTCCACAGTATACCGACAAAAGAAGTAGCATTTGGCAACAGCTAGTGTCCTTCCACGAGAAGCTGTACAGAAGCGTAGAGAGCCTTGAGTCGACTGATGACTTCGTTAGAGTCATTGAAGTTGATGTCTGAAGACGCACGAAAAAGAAGAAGAAGAAATGAACCAGTCGATGCTTCCCGTTGGATCCACTACTAGGGATATGCATGTTTACATTCTGATTCGCATTATTCGTTTATAGGTCTAGTGATATTGCGAGCTTAATATCTGAGTAGCAAAATGCCCCTTTGTCGCTATGTGCATTCACAAGCAAAAACAACTAGTATTCTCTGTATAAGCAACAAATGTTCTCTAGCCCACTGTATGGACGGCGTACTACAGTAAACATCCCGAATGATTCTGGATCTTTGGGTATGGCAATGACAAAAATAGGACCAATGTCCTACATAGAGCATGTCATAAGAGGCGACTAACTGTGTGACATGACACAACACCGGCCATGCTTAGTTGGTTTGTTAAGAGCAGCATAGATGGCGCCTAACAGGCTGCGTGTCAAGTTGGTCTAGTGTTTGAGTCTTTTAAGATGGACTCGCAGATCTATTAACCAAACTTCTTGGCACTTGTCTTAACACAGCGGAGTAATAAGCTGCTCGAGCCTAACACGCTAAGCAGGAAATCCTCATCCCTCCTTTATCCAGCTCACACCACAGCTGGGACCTCCACAGGGTCATCTTCCCTTGTAGAATTACAGGTCTACTAAGACTAAGATTAATATAAACACATAATCTTACAAATACTATTTCTTTTGTTGCAGATTCTGCACTTTACACTATACGCAATACAAGACCTCACCACTAATGGAGTCTCCCGCGGAACACCTGGCTGAGACATTTCGATTCTACTCCGTCTTCCTCTACGCTGCCCGAGACTCACCAAACGTTGCCGTGGACGATCAACACGAAAGACAATGGTTGAGTATGAGGATTACCTGACTTGACTTAAAACACAAGGCAACGACTCTAGCTGGCCATCTATCTTCTCGGCCCACCCCCATGACATCAGAACACATTTTACAGCCCTGCCCATCGTTTACCGACAAGAAGTAGCATTTGGCAACAACCAGTGTCCTTCCACGAGTATCTGTACAGAAGTGCTCGGACCCTCAAGTCAACTGCTGCCTTCGTTAGAGTAATTGAATTCGAGGTCTGAAGACGAACAAGGAAGATCTCTTTTCTTGACATTTTTCGCGCCAGCCGAAGCACATCAGTACAAGTACAGTCAACCTCCATCAAGATGACTTCAGCAAAAAGCTTTGCATGATCTTGCAGTAGGAGTTTATGTAACAGTTTACTTGCATGTTGAGGTTGCTATCCTCATGCACAACTCTCTTTAGTCACGCATTTCAATACATGCATGGAGTTCAATCAATCAAATCAGAACAAAAAGGCATAGCTTCAAATTAAATAAAGAAAGGTCAAGATTGGATATTTGGAAATATTTCTTTAGTCAGAGAGGGGTGAATGCTTGGAATGCATTTCCAAGAAAGTGATGGAAACATAGGCAGTTGATGCATTTAAGAATACATTTGATGCGCATAGCTTATTGAGCAAGGAAATGTAAATGAAACTGGTTGCGTACATACTCTGCATAGTCTTCTAAACCAGTATAAAGACGTTAAGTTAAGTTTAATCAAGATCACTCATCTCTTTTTGTTGAAGCACAGGTCCAGCATTGTATTTGACTTACCATAACCAGCTTTTAGGAAAGACTTTTTCTAGTTATTTGCAGTAGGGTAGCGATAATTTGTACATTTTGAGATTGCCACATCCATGGACAACTCTTAGTCCTCGCGTTCAACATGCAATGAATGTTTTGGCCACTCAGGAGAAATACATACATAGCTCACCTTAAGATTGTTTGCCCTTGACCTACTGTGACAGTATTCTGTGGCGGTTATATTCTACCATTCTCAGTAAGGGACCCCGGATACACTATGAGAGGTCATGTTATTGATAGATTTGAAACAAGCAGCGATAACGATAGAAAAGATATGAATTTGGAATTGCATGTGTTAAGCTTTTATAGAAGTGTTCATACGTGGTTGCGAAGTTTCGATGGCTCACAAACAAAACATGTATGTGTTCAGATTCCTGATCTGACAGGGTCGTACACCTATTAAATTTCGTGCTGAATATGGTTTAACCAGGCTCTAAAGTGCAAAACACAGAACAATATACTGCCTCTTAGGAACCACGGTAAACGAGGCCAAAAAAAAAGAAATATAGCTTTTTAGTGTTTTCTCCAGTATCGCATTCTGTTTTTTTATTATATGGCTTGCTGGCTTAGGGTCGTTCGTTCTCAATCTTGCACCACCAAGCCCTGATATGGCTTAAGTAGCAGAATGTTGTCCAGAGAACGGAATGCAAATGTGCTGATCGGTGTGGACTGCACAGAACACGGCCAGGCACTTGAGCATCCGTGGTCAACCACTGCACCCGAGCTCATATCTAGTCGTCCTGACTTTGTCTTGCCACTGGTTAAAGTTGGCAAAAAGTAAAGGCTCGTGATGGACGAAAAACATTGTGATTGACCCTGACGCAACGTCCTGGACAATATGGTGTGCTTGACCGGACTAGCGTCTCAGTTACCAACAGATATTATCTTAAATATCACTAACCTCTAGCTGATTGCTAGCATAACCGGCACTTCTGAAATTATGCAATGATGTTTATAAATGAAAATAGTATTTGCTAGATCTACGTCAACAATAAAGTCACATATATTTTTGTATACCATAAAATGCATTATTACAAAGCACAAAAAATCGCTGACTTTCATCATTATCATCACTATTATCATCATCATCATCATCATCATCTTCATCATCATCATCATCATGTTGCATGTCATTTGCAGAAAATCATTTTCACAACAACCGATCTGTAACTCGATCTCAAGCCAGAAGTATCGCCTCTATCGTTGTCATCGTCAGGACCTCCGTGATGTCTTGTTTCCATCTTTTCATCGGTCTGCTTCAGCCCCACTTTCCAAGCACCAAACCCTCCTGTATCGTTCTTTCTAGGTCAGTATGGCGTTTGATGTGGTCAAACTATTATACAGCAAAGCAAGTGGTCATTTTCACAGACAACCTAGCAGTGTAATGGCCCTCAAGAGCCCAGTGATTAAAAAAAAAGCAGTCCAATGGACACCAGCCCACTCAGACATTCCAGGCAACGGGGAGGCGGACAGGCTCGTCAGAGAGCGAGGAATGCTGCAGCAGAGTGATACAGACATCACATACAATGAAACTAAAGCATTCATCAGGACAACGTACAGTGCAAAATAGAAAATAGGATCACATTGGCCACATAGAAAACGATGCCTACCATCAACTCTCCAGGCGAGACCAGGTGATCATTTTCCGGCTACGCACAGGTCACAACAGACTCAGATGCCATCTGTACAACAAGTTCAAGATTGGCACTACAGAGATTTTTGCCTGCGGCACAGCCCCCATGAAGGCATAATATATTTTGCAGTCATGTCCGCTGTATACCGACAAAAGAAGTAACAATTGGCAACAGCCAGTGTCCTTCTACGAGAAGCTGTACGGAAGCGCACAGAGCCTTTAATCGACTGCTGCCTTTGTTAAAATCATTGAAGCTGAGGTATGAAGACGAACGAAGAAGCAGAAGAAACTATTTTAGCTTTCGAGACAAGCTGTTGTTTACTAACCAATTTTGCTTGAAATTAAGTAGGATATATAGTATATATATATATATCTCTTTATCTATATCTCAAGCAGATGTGGATATATTGAGATCGGATTTAGATAAAATTCGAGAGGGGTTTGTAGGTTCGCAAATGGAGTTTAATGTAGATAAATGTACAGTCATCCACATGGGTAGATCCAATATGAAACATAATTACATAATGGGAGAGAACAATATTAGAAAGATAGATAAGGAAAGGGACTTGGAAGTTATACTAGATCATACAGGTAAGGTGAGTGAGAAAATTCAGGTAGGAATTAAAAAGGCAAATGCAATGTTATGTATGATAAACATAAATATTAAACATAGGAGCAAGGAAGTGATAGTCAAACTGTATAAAGCATTAGTTAGACCTAGATTGGAGTTATATGTACAGGCGTGGAGTCATTATCATAGAGGGGATACAAACATGCTGGAAAGAATACAAAAAAGCGCGACATAGCTGATAGTGGGATTGCAGAATTACAGTTATGAGGAAAAACCGGCCTAGTGTCTAGAAGAGAGAAGAATTCGTGGTGACTTAATACAGGCTTATAAGATGATCAGAGGAAAGGATAAATTAGACTATAACAAGTTTTAAAAAAAAAACAACAGCCACCAAAATAGAACAAGAGGGCATAGTTATACATTAACTAAAGAGAGGTCCAGATTCGATATTAGGAAATATTTTTTTAATTAGAGAGTGGTGAATGCTTGGAATGCATTGCCAAGGGAGGTAGTGGAAGGAAGGACAGTTAATGCATTTAAGAATCAATTGGATGCGCATAGCTTTTAGAGCAAGGTGATGAAATGAAACTGTATGTATACAGATTCTGCAGAGTATTCTAAACCAGTTTAAGGACGTTAAGCTAAGTTAAGGATATCTGCATATTTCCTTTTTGCTATCCATTGTATTTTGAGCACTTTTCTATAGTCCTTTAGTTCAAAAGATGCAATCCTTTTCTTAAGTGTTTGTGTGGGGGTCCACGTTTCACATCCGTATGTCTTCATCGGTATAATGCAAGTTAACAGAATAGTTATTTTCATTTTATTAATGTTCTGTCATCAGTTTCTCATTTTATTGAACCTCTGCATTGCCGTAGCCATTGGCGCTTATAACTGACCGAGGTACTCAAAGCTTGTGACTTTCTCTATCTTCTGTTGTTCTAAAAAAACTTTAGGTTTGGTCTTTGCCTTGCCTGTGATCGTTATCTTGGTTGTACTTTAAATTCAGGTATAGATTTTGGACTTCGTTGAGTTGTGTTTACGCTCATCAGTACTTTTACATTTCGCTAGTTGTTAGACCCACCGGGCTAGATCGCACGTGGACACAGTCCTGGTGTGAATAGACTATCTACAATGCAGTTAGTAAACTAGCCTTATCTTGTAAAGCGAGCTATGCAAGTTTTCATTCCATTTCCAACAATATATATCTGCAAATATGGATTTTCGACATTTGTAGCATAAAAGAAAAACAAATCGAAACCGATTAGATGTCTAACATGGCAAACGTGTGGTTTGTACAACACAACAGTTGAATCCTCTTCAAGAAAGAGAAACAACAAGCCTTCACACGGTCAGCATTTCGTGATCTTTGTGACCCGTTCCTCAGCCTTGCATATATACGCAGCATGTTCATTCAAACAATAATGAAATTAACTTTCTTCTATTTTAAATGTATTGTGTTTCAATTAAAATTGTTAAGAAAGACACATATATCACATGTACTTTTGTGTTTGTTTTTTAACTATTTCTATATAACTGGTTCTTTGCTATTGTATTTTATGTATTTAAAAACATTATTCCGAGAAGGGGTACGTGACATACACTTGACAAGGGAGACCACAGAACACAAATGGCTAACAACTTTCCCTTAGACGTGTACAAAAACCTGTCTTGATATAGTCGCCATCACGGCCTGCGATGGACATCAGAACATGACACAACCGTTGAGTTACAGGAACAATTTGTATCTACAGTTAACATCATTTGCTGAATAAGAATGATCACCAATGGGCAGCAGCGTGCGGTGAACACCTTTCATGGCTTGGTTTTGAAGTTTGCTAATTTTATCAAAGTTCGCCTTTGCTGCTGTTGCCCATGCCGCAATGCCATATTCGAGAACTGGTCTCACTCTTCCAGTGTACAGTTTCGTCTGTTCCCCAACTTGTGCCAGCAAGTTTCCTCATGATTGCCATTCTTTGTCTGGCTCTCATTCGGTTTCTCTCGATTTGACTTTTCCATGTAATGCACCGATCAAATGTGACTCCCAGGTAGTTTTGGTTGCCGTTTGTCTGCAGATATTTGCCTTTAAGACTTATTTTGGTGTTCTGGGGTTTGTTTGAAAGCGAGAATATCGTACACGTTGTTTTTTCCTCATTTATTTTGACCAGCCATGAGTTCGCCCACTCCTCCAACGATGTTAGGGCCTGCTGCATCCGATTGCTTGCTATGGTGAGATTTTTTTCAGACGTCCACATAGCCAGATCGTCTGCAAACATGGAGCTGTAGACTCTTTTTGGTAGGTTCTCTGTGATATTGTTTATATACACCAGGAAAGGTGTTGGTGATAGTACTCCCCTTTGGTGTACTCCCTGCTCAAGTGTCACCTTTTTGCTCATCTGCTATTGTACTTGAACTATGGATGTTCTGTTTTCGAGGTAGTCGCTGATCCATCTGTACATTTTCCCACAAACTTCACTTCTTCGTAGCTTGACTTTAAGAAGACGAAAAAGAAGAGAAAGAAGAAGAAAAAGAAGAGAAAGAAAAAGAAGATAAACATGAGTAAATAGTACTACCTGATATTGCCCGAAGAAGATTTGAATGTTTAAATGAAGTATATTGTTAAAAAGCAACTAATCTGATTGGCAAACATCCGGCCAGTCTCTAAACCCTGATCTATGGGTGAGAGAGCTGGAGTGTGTACGCCAAACACGCCAGGAGGTTGAATCATTTCTACATGACACATACTCCAAATTGGCTACAAGACCACATCACAAATAACTATACTCTTTTCATTACTACTACACTATTCATACACTTTTGTAGAAAGTTAAAGTGAGATAGACTGGCCAAGTTTCTCGAATGTCAAGTGAAAGGTTCCAAAAGAAATTTCTGTTTAGCGAGCTTTGCGCAGTAAGGCGATCACCTGGACGTCAATAAAGGCGATTCAGTGAATCCTGGCAGTAAATCGTTTAGCCTGAAAAAGGCGAGGCCAAAAAAGAGCCTTGCATGCAGTTAGCGAGGGTCGACGGGCGATCAGGTGGAAGTATAGAGTAGAAAGAAAACCAGCACCAGCTGGTGTTGGCTTAATCTGTCATGCACACATCCGCCCACAGACTTAAGGGCGCAGTATGACACATGATGATGTTGGTTATTCTCATCGACGGCGATAAGCCAATTATTATTGTCATGATCATATTTCTTCAAAATCAAGTAAATACCGGATCAAGATGGTGAGCAGCGCATGAGCTGCAGCGGTCATCGAGCCATAGCTGACTGATAGCGTAAGGGCTAGCGAACCGGAGCTGCCAAGGCCGTTCTACACGTCCGCGCAGTATTCTAGAAAACAGGCTGCAACAGAGCAGACTGGCTAAGGAGAAGGGATCGAAGAGGGAATGCTAACCCGGTACTCAAAAAATGCTTGCTGAAGTCGGATGTGTTGGACCGAAAGGGGCAAATATCGACATAACGCATTCCGTTCTCTGGACTGCGTTCTGCTACTTAGGCCCGTGTCAGGGTTTGGTAGCGAGAGATGGAGAACAAACGAAGCCAAGCCAAGACAAGTAAATACATTTAATAGTTATCAGTTTATTGGCGTCTCAGTAACTGATCATCATGCGCCTGGCGCCCTGACGAAGTTTGCCCAGCTCTGTCTCCCGTATTTCGACACAGTCTACTATGGCTGCAAACGCCGGTACGTGAGTGGCAGTCCCTGTCGCAGATCGTACAACGGGGCAGAGGAGGCTGACTTGCCGGGGTGTTCCCCGATCTTTTCAGTGGTGCCCATTTCTCTGGATCCAGATGGCCTCTACAAGCGTCGGCAACTACTGTGCACCTCCCAACTGACTGTCTGCAATCGACTCAATCCTGAGCTTTCGGCTTGGATGTCGCATGACGTCATATCCATCTTGAATACGTCCTTGAATCGCGGTGTGGGGTAGTCGATTCCTTTAGCTGCAGTGATCAGTTGTCCATAAAATATATCATATAACAGCCTTTACAATGTATGTAAATATACACTCGCGAGCATACGACTACTCTAAGACAGATGTACAGAAGATGAAAGATACAGACAGCCACATAAACTGGAAAGATATTGTCAGAGGTACAGACGTTGAACAAGAGGCAGAGTGTTTCAAAACACTTTTAGAACAACTAAAAGTCGAATATGTTCCATGTATGAAGGTAAACACCAATCATAAAAAGTGGATTACTAGATTTGTAGCTAAATGTACAAGAGCTTAAAATAAAGCCTGGACAATGTATATAAAGGCAAGTAAATCAAAAGAAATATATTACAAATATTTGGACAAGCAAAACATAGCTCAGAAAGTAAATAAAGCAGCAAAAATAGACTTCGACAAAAACTTACTAATAGGATCAAGACTGATGGTGAAAGCTTCTTTTCTAATGTTAGAAATAAACAAAGACCTAAAGACAAGGTAGGCTTTCTTATAGACAGGACAGTGACAATAAGCAGAGAAAATATGGAGATAGCTAATCTAATAAATCAATACTTTTGCACAGCCTATACAAAAGAACACTCCTCCAAGATACCAGAGCCTATACATATTTTCAAATGTCAAATGGAAATAGTGCGATTAAAATCATTCTATATTACGGAGGAAATGGTTCTAAAAAGATTGGAAGGATTAAAAGTGGATAAATGTACAGATCAAGATGGTATCCATTCATCAATGCTATTTGAAGTATAGACTAACTAGTTAAGCCATTGGCTATATTATTTTCTCAATCACTTGCAAAATGGATTGTTCCAAGAGATTGGAAAGATGCAGGAGTGATTCCCTTATTCAAAAGAGGAAAGAAATCAGATCCAGCTAATTAAGTAAGTTTAACGTGCATAGTCTGTAAATTGTTAGAGTCAATAATGAAAGAAAACATTGTAATGCATCTAGACAGGTTAAATCTAATCAGAAATAGTCAGCATGGGTTTACTAGAGGGAGACCGTGCTTAACAAATCTATTGGAGTGCATGGAGGTGATTACTAAAATCATAGATAAGGGAGAACCAGTGGATGTTATTTATCTAGATTTTACAAAGGCTTTTGATATAGTACCTCATCAACGATTATTTAAAAAGTTAAAATCACATGGGATAGATGGGCAGGTTGCCGATTGGATTGAAAGTTGGTTAACGGGAAGAAGACAGCGATTGACATAAATAAGGAGTACTCTGAGTGGTGTGAAGTAAAAAATGGAACAAAATTACAGAATTGGCGAGAACAATACTAGAATGATAGATAACGAAAGGGACATAGAGGTAATAATAGAGCATACAGGTAAGGTGAGTGAGCAAGTCCAGGTAGCAGTGAATAAGTCAAATGCAACGTTAGGTATAATTAAAAAAGAAGAAATATTTAACATAGGAGTAATGAGGTGATTGACAAACTGTATAAAGCATTAGTTAGACCTAGATCGGAGTACTGTGTACAGATGTGGAGTCCTTATCGTAGAAGAGCTATAAATATGCTGGAAAGGATACAAAGAATAGCGACAAAACTGATAGTGGGATTCCAGAATTACAGTTACGAGGAAAGACTCAGAAAAACCGGCCATTAGTGTCTAGAAAAGAGAAGAATTAAACCTGACTTAATCTAAGTTGATAAGATAATCACAGGAAAAGTTAAATTAGACTTTAACAAGTTTTTCAAAATACAACCACCAGCGAGAACAAGAGGGCACAGATACAAATTAAGTAACGAAAGGTCCAAATTGGACACAGGACATTTTTTAAAATTCAGACAGTGGTGAATGCTTGGAATGCTTTGCCCAAGGAAATAGTGGAGGCAGAGACAGTTAATGCATTGAAGAATAAATATGATGTACATAGTTATTAGAGCAGGGTAATGCAAATGGGACTGGTTGTCTACAGACTCTGATGAGTTTTCTAAACCAATATAAAAACGTTATGTTCAGTTAAGTTATGCCGTGTTTGTTAGCTTACTCAGTACGTTTTATGATTGTGCTAACTTTTTGTTTTACCGCTTCACATTGTTCTTTGTAGGACAATGTGCGATCCATTGTAATTCCTAGGTACTTAGGTGTATCTTTATGTTTAAGTTTATGCCCCTGCCAACTAATCTTTCAAACTCTCAAGGCTATTCTTGCATCCTGTTGCAGCCCGCCACTTAACGTCTTTTACAGGACGCACACAAAATTAATCTGACATATTACGGGCATTCTACAACAACAATAAATACAACAACAATAACAACAACATGCTGATATGGCTTTTGAAGTCAGGATATCGGCTATTTCATTCTTATAAACTATGCAGGAGGAATGATTTCAAGAAATGCTATCTTGGCATAGATAAAGTCACACACTAACTCTAACCACTTTCATAAAGCTGTAGAAACTGATTCACGTTTCTAATCGTGTTTACTTACTCTCAACTCTGTCAAATGATATTCTCATTAATAACTAAACCTGTACGTCGCTAAGTATCATTGAAGGAAGTGTGGCGACTACATGAGTTGGCCACCCCACCTCATAAAAAGCTGAGGCCTAGTACAGTGAAGTCTCTAACACTTCAACCTCGACATCAATGATTGCGAAAGGATTACCTTTTCCTTTTCATGTTAAAATCATTTACATCGAATACCAGTACCAAAGAAAGGACAAGATAGAACAGATCCAAATTTGATACAGGCCTATCAGTTTACTGAGCTGTGTAGGTAAACTGATGAAGCGTATGATAAACATCAGACTGATGTGGCACCTAGAAGAAAAACACATATTAATTCCACAGAAAGCAGGATTTAGACAACACAGATCCACCGAGGATCAAATCACTCTCATAGCGCAGAAAATAGAGGATGCTTACCAGGAGAAAAAGCATACAGTAGCGGTTTTGGTGGATCTAGAGAAGGCATTTGACAAGGTGGGGAAAGAGGGACTTAAAGTCAAGCTATAAAGAAGTGAAGTATCTGGACAAATGTACAGATTGGTCAGCCACTATCTCGAAAACAGAACAGCCAGAGTTCAAGTACAAGGGACGATGAGTAAAAATGTGACACTGGAGCAGGGAGTACCCCAAAGGGGAGTACTGTCACCCACACTTTTTTCTGGTGTTTATAAACAACATAATAGAGAATATATTAAGAAGAGTCCACAGCTCCATGTTTGCAGACGATCTGGCTTTGTGGACCACTGAAGAAAATCTCACCATAGCAAACAATCGGATGCAGCAGGCCCTAACATCGCTGGAGTAGTGGACGATGAGGCAGACAGACTGGCTAAAGAAGGTGCAAGGTTACCACAACCAGAATCTAGTGTGACCTACGAAGAGTTAAAAAGGTTTATTAGGGCCAGATACATGGCCAAATGGGAAACAGAGCATACTGGCTACACAAAAAATGATGCCTACTACCAGTTGAACAGAAGAGAGCAGGTCGTGGTCTTCAGACTCCGCACAGGCCACAACAGACTGAGGTACCATCTCTTCAATAAACTGAAGAAAGGTGGTACTGACGAATGCACCTGTGGTACAGGGAAAATGACCGCGGAACATCTGCTGCAAAATTGCCCGACATACGAGAACCAGACAAAGCACATGTGGCCATCACCAGTGGCAACACTAGACAAGCTCTATGGCAGTGTCGACAGCCTCAGGATGACAGCTGCCTTCTTCGAAAAAATTCAAGTTGACGTCTGACAGCGTACGAAGAAGAAGATTTACCTCGAAATGTTTTTAACATCTGCACAAATTAACAGTCATCTAACAATATTCATATTTCTGTTGTTCATCCTCTCTCTCTTTCTCTCTCTCTACTTTGGTCTTCTTGGTTCTCTGTACTCTCAGCAATCAATGCTGACTACCAACTAATGTGTGACAAATATGAACTGATGTGATCATATAAGACATTCCAATGTACCCCGCCCACTACCAGTTAAAGGCCAACACAAAATACAGAAGGGATTGAAGCTCACGAGCAAAAACATGCATTTAGAACGTGCCAACCCTAGCGACAATCCGCCCAAGAAACTTTTGATTATGTCAAGGAAAGAATGTCAGAATACAAACACAGCCAACTTGCTGTTTACATTCATGGATACATCGAGTAATATAAATATACTGTAGTCGGGGATGCTGTGGTAGAAACTTCTCTATAAGAGGTTTTAGCTTTTATCAGATGGGGATAGCCAGTTCCCTTCCTCGATGTCTTGGCTTACAATATCACTGATATATAAATTTATTTTTATTACCGCCAGGGATGAGGTACTAGAATCTTCATTGTTCTGATACACACACGAATCCATGAACTGGTCAATACGACATGATACCGCACAAATGACAACGGTCTGTGGTAGAAAAGGGCAAGTCTTCGTCACAGAATCCAGAAATTGAAACCTCTAATCAAACCAAAAACTTCAGGTTTTGTGAAAACCAATTCCTGTTCCTCTATCCTTTCTCCTAACAGTAAATCTGGTACTCGTTTACAGCTGGGTTGGCTGGAACAAGTTGCAGCCGGAAAGAAGCAGCCACTCTACCAACGTTGTATCCTACGCTCTACATGTACATATAGTGTGGTCTTATGTTTCCTCTAATAACATGTCTTAATGGGAATCACACCTTTTCTTCTGCTTATCTCACGGAATAATCATTCTTTCATGGTTGTATGCTTAAACATCTATCTAATTGTTCTATTGTAGGTCAATGTTTTGTTATTATTATTGTCATGATTATTATCATCATCATCCTCATCATCTTCTATCAACTTGTGTCGTTAGAAGGCGTGGAAGGGGGTGTAGTTTTATGTCGTGTGCCCTCTTCGTCGCCGATGTTGTTGACATCAAGTGTTTTTTTAAACACAGCGAGGGACATAACCAAACAAATACAAAAAATATATAATTAAGAGTTATCCCATCATAAAAAATTTGCGTGAGAGGTTCTGGCTTGGGCGTCTCCCCTCTTTATCCAGGTTACAAACCTTAGAACGAGTGAGCTATGGCCCTACACCAGAACCACATGGACGTGTACATTGGCATCTGTACACTGAAGGCGATAGGTGTTAATTATCCACCCGACCAAATTTCTCACGCTTGTTGTCGTCCTCGTGCACGACATATGGGGAGGAACAGCTCGCGACCCCGGGCGCTCGTCGGCGACGATTGTGACAGCAAAGCCGTGCTTATCACAAGAGCTGAACCTTGAACCTTGACCGGCGTCGAAGTCATGGAGCGAACTAGACAAGTAACTGGCAGAAGACAACACTGGCTGCTCCTGTAGCTGTTAATAGTAAGGTTAGAGTTAGCATATATGCTGATGCCTGTTTAAGTTAGCTCTGTTGTGGTGACAGCGACTCGCATATTGTTTTTAAAATGAATTTAATAATATTCATAAAATGCAAAAAAAAGTTAGAAATTTCCGGAAGGTAAATTTCGTATGGTATGCTCCATTATACGCAACCGTAACTATTATAAGTATTTGCTTTATTTTCATGTAATTATTAAATGATTTATATTATTGTAGTGCATTTATTACATCCCTTTCTTTTGAATACATTGCCCTTATGGCGAAGTAATCATTGTCCGTTTAAATACAGTTCACTACTAGGCCGTGAAACTGTTATCTAGCTAATCAAAGATCCTGTGCTGATAGTTGTTTATGGTTAAGCGTGTGTGCTACTTTTAAATTGTTCAAGCTTGGATATGTAAAAGCAAATGTATGTAGACTTTTATGTTATAAATTTCTCTAACATACCATTTATAGATTGTTAATCTCACTGTACATATCCAAATTTTAAACTGTAAATTTGTTAGAACATGACACCCATTACCATCATTTTAATAACACTAGCCATATGGAATCTTGCATGTTTACTGCTGGCTGAATATATGTAAACATAATATTCATAATGTGGCATAAGAAATACGTAAACATTAAATTGAACCTTATTCCAGTGTGTGTTTGTTTCTTGTTTATTTCTTTATTTCACAAGACGCATAAGTTGCCATATTAACAAATGTAAACAAACAGATATTAAAGTACACATTACTAAAGCCCAGTCATTGATACAATTGCTCTTTGCTGTCACTCTGTGTATTTATGATATATTCGAATACTGACACTATTAACATACACCAAATTGAAAGCATGGTAGTAATACATATCTTATTATTGTAAACATACATTTTTGTACGAATGCACATATTTCTTTACGTTTGTGTGTGTGTACAACTGTGTAAAACCCTACAGTATTGACAGATTTCCAAAACTACTTATTACGTACTGTTCCTACTGGCATTATAAATGCAGCTCTAGAATTGATTGCAAAACACCTTCGATTGGTTCTGTTGTTGTTGATTCATCCATTAAGCAAATACATACACAGTAGGCGTTTAGCTTGTTTGAAAAGGCCAGTCTTTGCAAACCGTCGAAGGGTTTGAGAGTTGATAATGCTATTGTGGTTAACATGTGGGTAGTAAGATTATATGTACGAACGTAAATATTGCTCTGTCACTGTGTGTGTTAACATATGGATAGCAAGATACTGTGTAGAAGATTAAAGCTTGGTGTCAGTCTGTTAATATAATGATGGTGAGAAACTATGTAGGACATTAAAGCTCTGCGTTAGACTGCTAACAAGCTTGCGGTTGGTGTGCTAACATGTGAATAGTAACATATCATGAAGAAGATTAAAGCTTGGTGTCAATCTGCTAATATGTTGATAGTGAGATACTATGTAGGACATCAAAGCTCTGCGTTAGACTGCTAACAAGCTTGCGGTTGGTATGCTAACATGTAAATAGTAAAATATCACGTAGAAGATTAAAGATTGGTGTCAATCTGCTAATATGTTGTTAGTGAGATACTATGTAGGACATCAAAGCTCTGTGTTAGACTGCTAACAAGCTTGCGGTTGGTGTGCTAACATGTTAATAGTAAAATATCATGTAGAAGATTAAAGCTTGGTGTCAATCTGCTAATATGTTGATAGTGAGATACTATGTAGGACATCAAAGCTCTGCGTTAGAATGCTAACAAGCTTGCGGTTGGTGTGCTAACATGTGAATAGTAAAATATCATGTAGAAGATTAAAGCTTGGTGTCAATCTGCTAATATGTTGATAGTGAGATACTATGTAGGACATTAAAGCTGAGTGTTAGTCTACTAACATGTGGATAGTAAGATATTTTCAAGACAGTAAATCTCCAAGTTGGTTTGCATCTGTTGATTTGTAAATAGTAAGACCTTATGTAAGAGATTTAAGCTCAGTATCTGACTCCTAACATGTGGATAGTAAGATAATATGTACACCATTAAATCTTAGTGTCTATCTGTTAATATGTAGATAAAGAGATAATATGTAGGACATTAAAACTCAATTTTAGTCCTCTAGCGTGCAAAAATTCTTTATTCCTCTTTGCGTTCAGGATCCTTTGGTCATGTTATATCTGCAAGCCAGTAATCATGATGCAGTCCATAATCTTTACCAGGACATAGTGGCTGCACCATAGCTTTTGCCTCAGCTCTGCATTCTTTGGTATCTCATTTCACTAAAACACAGTGAAAGTAAAATGCTATGTAGAACACACATTTTGGTGTTGGTCTGTTAATTTATGGATTGTAGGTACTACGTAAGACTGTAAAATTACATGGCGATCTACATATGTTGCCATGTGGATAGTAAAGTAAAATGTAAGGTATCCAATCCTAGTATTGGTCAGTTATCAAATGGATTGTAAGATAATATTTAGGGTATCAAATCTTGGTGCTGGTCTGTTAACATGTGGATGGTAAAATAATATGTAGGGTATCAAATCTTGGTGCTGGTCTGTTAACATGTGGATGGTAAGATAATATTTAGTGTAGCAAATCTTGGTGCTGGTCTGTCGACATGTGGATGGTAAGATAGTATGTATAACAGTAAAGCTAAGTGTTCTTCTGGCATGGGGATTCAAAGATAAAATGTAGGGCTTTGAAGCACAGTGTGGATCTATTAACATGTGATTAGTAGTATAATATGTACAACATTAACGGACATGGTCAGTTAGTTGAGAGGTGGAAAGTAAGATACTATGTGGGACAGTAGAGTTTGTTGTCCGTCTACTTCTTTTGTCCTGTGAATATCAAGATAATATAAAGGACATTGAACCACGGTGTGATTCTGTTTGCACTGTGATAGTCAAATAAAATAATTAAGTCTACTGCATCTCATTTTGGGGGGAAAGGAAGATACTTTTATTTTGGCGATAAGGCTCAGTGTGGGTTTGTTAATGTATTGATAGTAAAAATTTATTTAGAACATTACAGCTCGTTGTTGGTCTATTGACATGCGGACAGCAGGATGCTGTTTAGGAAATTTATTATTGGTTTCTGTTTGTTAACAAATGGAAGGTCTCACACTTAATAGGACAGAAAAGCTCAGTGTTGGTCTGTTAATACATGTGAACTGCAAGATATTGTGTAGGACACATGTTCTCAGTGTTGGTCTGTTAATACATGTGAACTGTAAGATATTGTGTAGGACATATGTTCTCAGTGTTGGTCTGTTAATACATGTGAACTGTAAGACATTGTGTAGGACACGTGTTCTCTGTGTTGGTCTGTAAACATGATGATTAGTAAGATATTATGTATGACATTACAACTCAGTGTTGATGTTTTATCAAGGGGAAAGATAATATATACAACTTTACATCTCGGCTGTTATGCGTTGACATTTGAATATTAAGAAAATATGTAGGACATGAAAGCTCACTGTTCGTATGCTAACAAGTGGATAGTACAATACTATGAGGTAAAGTAATGCTAGCTGTCATTCTGTTAAAACGCGGATAGTAAGATACTATGTAGGACATTACTGCTCTGTGTTGGTATTTTGACCTGGGGATAGTAAGATACTATAAAGGACATTACAGATCAGTGTTGGTCTGTTAACAAGCGGAGAGTAAGATACTATGTAGGACATTACTACTCAGTTTTGGTCTGTTTACCTGGGGGAGAAAATATACTATTTAGGACACCTATTCATGAGGTTGGTTTGTTTTCATGTGGATAGTGAGAAAATATATACAACATTATTTCTCAGTTGATGTATATTAACATGTGGATATTAAGAAAATAAGTAGGACATGAAAGTTCACTGTCTGTGTGTTTTGAAGTGGGTAGTTTGATGTTATGTAGAAAAGTGAAGATTGCTTTCATTCTGTTATAACGTGTGGATAGTAAAACAATAGGTAGGACATTACAGATTTGTGTCAGACTGCTATCTTTGTACAGAAATATAAAAAGTAGGTCATTTAAGCTTTGTGTTAGTATGCTAACTTCTGGACAGTAAGATTACATGTAGGACATTAACAAATGGGAATGGTTTGTAAACATGCAAACAGTTAATGCTACATAGGACAATAAAACTCAGTGTCTGTCTGCTAACAGTTGTATAGTTAGATACTATGTACGTCATCTATGCCAAAAGCTCGGTTTTCGGCTATTAACATGCAAATTAGTAATGTACTATGTAGGACATTACAGCTTGTTGTCGGCCTGCTAAGATAGGGATAGTATGATACTTTACAGGACAATTATCTTGGTGTCCATCTGTTAATATACAGACAGTAAGATACTACCTAGGACCTTAAAGCTCAGTGTTAGCCTTCATCTTTTGTCATGCTGATACTAAGATTCTATGTAGGAGATTAAAAATCAGATTTGGTCTGTTGAAGAGGCGTCAGTGAGATATTTTATAGGACCGTCAAGCTCAGTTTAGATCTGTTAAAGTGGGGTCAGTAAGATATTATGTAGGACACTAATACTTTTAGGTAGGTTTGTTAACATGGGGATTGTAAAATGCTATGCAGGACCTTAAAGTTAGGTGACTGTTCGTGTATGTTACTGTTGGGATACTCAGATAGTATGTTAATATGTAGACAGTAAGATGCTATGTATCGCATTAAATCTAAAGAATTGGTTGGTTATATGAGGACATTAAGATAATATATAGGACACTGAAGCTTAGTGTAATTCTGTTGACATGGTGACAGTTTGTTTGTTTGTTTGTTTTTTTGAGTTCGCCTTATTTCTATAATCGCCAAGGTGGTGTACATTGTACGGTGGTTTTTATTTTGCGCCTGTCGGCCAAGTGCTACCAACTTCAACATGCATTTTATGTAAGGGTCTGCTTCCTCTTGCATTTTCTAAGAATTCGCTTCCTTGGGGTAACGGCGCTGTGATGGGGATTGAATCCAGCACCTTTGGGTTTTGAGCCGGGCCACTTAACCACTAGGCCACACCGTCCCCATGGTGACAGTAAGATAATATGTAGGATATTAGCGAATAGCATCGGTCTGTTAACATTTAGATAGTAAGATTTTATGTAGTACATTACAGATTGCTATTAGGTCTGCTAACATTTAGAAAGATAGATTTTATATTAGGACATTACAGCTTTGTGTTAGTCTGTTGACATGGAGACTGTAAAATGCTATGAATGACATTAAAACATGTGGATAGTACAATATCATGTAGGATAGCAAAGCTCAGAGTCGGGCTGATGACATGGGTACAGTAAGATATCTTCTTCGAAGTACGCTGTCAGACATCAACGTGAATTTGTTGAAGAAGAAGAAGAAGTAAGATAGTGTGTAGGACATTAAAATTTACTGTCGGTTTGTTAACACGTGGATAGTAAGATATTATTTTTAACAGTAAAGCATGGTGTCTGCTTGTTAACATGTGGATAGTAAGATATTATGTAGGACATTCAAGCTCTGTGTTGGCCAGTTGACTTGTGGATAGTAAGATATTCTGTAGGACATTCAAGCTCTGTGTTGGCCAGTTGACTTGTGGATAGTAAGATACTCTGTAGGACATTCAAGCTCTGTGTTGGCCAGTTGACTTGTGAATAGTAAGATACTCTGTAGGATGTTCAAGCTCTGTGTTGGCCAGTTGACTTGTGAATAGTAAGATACTCTGTAGGACATTGAAGCTCTGTGTTGGCCAGTTGACTTGTGAATAGTAAGATACTCTGTAGGACATTTAAGCTCTGTGTTGGCCAGTTGACTTGTGAATAGTAAGATACTCTGTAGGACATTCAAGCACCTGTGTTGGCCAGTTGACTTGTGAATAGTAAGATATTCTGTAGGACATTCAAGCTCTGTGTTGGCCAGTTGACTTGTGAATAGTAAGATACTATGTAGGACATTCAAGCTCTGTGTGTTGGCCAGTTGAATTGTGAATAGTAAGATACTCTGTAGGACATTCAAGCTCTGTGTTGGCCAGTTGACTTTTGAATAGTAAGATATTATGTAGGACATTCAAGCTCTGTGTTGGCCAGTTGACTTGTGGATAGTAAGATATTCTGTAGGACATTCAAGCTCTGTGTTGGCCAGTTGACTTGTGGATAGTAAGATACTCTGTAGGACATTCAAGCTCTGTGTTGGCCAGTTGACTTGTGAATAGTAAGATACTCTGTAGGATGTTCAAGCTCTGTGTTGGCCAGTTGACTTGTGAATAGTAAGATACTCTGTAGGACATTGAAGCTCTGTGTTGGCCAGTTGACTTGTGAATAGTAAGATACTCTGTAGGACATTTAAGCTCTGTGTTGGCCAGTTGACTTGTGAATAGTAAGATACTCTGTAGGACATTCAAGCACCTGTGTTGGCCAGTTGACTTGTGAATAGTAAGATATTCTGTAGGACATTCAAGCTCTGTGTTGGCCAGTTGACTTGTGAATAGTAAGATACTATGTAGGACATTCAAGCTCTGTGTGTTGGCCAGTTGAATTGTGAATAGTAAGATACTCTGTAGGACATTCAAGCTCTGTGTTGGCCAGTTGACTTTTGAATAGTAAGATATTATGTAGGACATTCAAGCTCTGTGTTGGCAAGTTGACTTGTGAATAGTAAGATACTCTGTAGGACATTCCAGCTCTGTGTTGGCCAGTTGACTTGTGAATAGTAAGATACCCTGTAGGACATTCAAGCTCTGTGTTGGCCTGTTGACATGTGAATAGTAAGATACTCTGTAGGACATTCAAGCTCTGTGTTGGCCAGTTGACTTGTGAATAGTAAGATACTCTGTAGGATGTTCAAGCTCTGTGTTGGCCAGTTGACTTGTGAATAGTAAGATACTCTGTAGGACATTCAAGCTCTGTGTTGGCCAGTTGACTTGTGAATAGTAAGATACTCTGTAGGACATTCAAGCTCTGTGTTGGCCAGTTGACTTGTAAATAGTAAGATACTCTGTAGGACATTCAAGCTCTGTGTTGGCCAGTTGAATTGTGAATAGTAAGATACTCTGTAGAACATTCAAGCTCTGTATTGGCCAGTTGACTTGTGAATAGTATGATACTCTGTAGGACATTCAAGCTCTGTGTTGGCCAGTTGAATTGTGAATAGTAAGATTCTCTGTAGGACATTAAAGCTCTGTGTTGGCCAGTTGACTTGTGAATAGTATGATACTCTGTAGGACATTCAAGCTCTGTGTTGGCCAGTTGACTTGTGAATAGTAAGATACTCTGTAGGACATTGAAGCTCTGTGTTGGCCAGTTGACTTGTGAATAGTAAGATACTCTGTAGGACATTCAAGCTCTGTGTTGGCCAGTTGACTTGTGAATAGTAAGATACTCTGTAGGACATTCAAGCACCTGTGTTGGCCAGTTGACTTGTGAATAGTAAGATATTCTGTAGGACATTCAAGCTCTGTGTTGGCCAGTTGACTTGTGAATAGTAAGATACTATGTAGGACATTCAAGCTCTGTGTGTTGGCCAGTTGAATTGTGAATAGTAAGATACTCTGTAGGACATTAAAGCTCTGTGTTGGCCAGTTGACTTTTGAATAGTAAGATATTCTGTAGGACATTCAAGCTCTGTGTTGGCAAGTTGACTTGTGGATAGTAAGATATTCTGTAGGACATTCAAGCTCTGTGTTGGCCAGTTGACTTGTGAATAGTAAGATACTCTGTAGGACATTCAAGCTCTGTGTTGGCCAGTTGACTTGTGAATAGTAAGATATTATGTAGGACATTCAAGCTCTGTGTTGGCCAGTTGACTTGTGGAAAGTAAGATATTCTGTAGGACATTCAAGCTCTGTGTTGGCCATTTGACTTGTGAATAGTAAGATATTCTGTAGGACATTCAAGCTCTGTGTTGGCCAGTTGACTTGTGGATAGTAAGATATTCTGTAGGACATTCAAGCTCTGTGTTGGCCAGTTGACTTGTGAATAGTAAGATATTCTGTAGGACATTCAAGCTCTGTGTTGGCCAGTTGACTTGTGAATAGTAAGATACTCTGTAGGACATTCAAGCTCTGTGTTGGCCAGTTGACTTGTGAATAGTAAGATACTCTGTAGGACATTCAAGCTCTGTGTTGGCCAGTTGACTTGTGAATAGTAAGATACTCTGTAGGACATTCAAGCTCTGTGTTGGCCAGTTGACTTTTGAATAGTAAGATACTCTGTAGGACATTCAAGCTCTGTGTTGGCCAGTTGAATTGTGAATAGTAAGATACTCTGTAGGACATTCAAGCTCTGTGTTGGCCAGTTGACTTGTGAATAGTATGATACTATGTAGGACATTCAAGCTCTGTGTTGGCCAGTTGACTTGTGAATAGTAAGATACTCTCTAGTACATTCAAGCTCTGTGTTGGCCAGTTGACTTGTGAATAGTAAGATACTCTGTAGGATGTTCAAGCTCTGTGTTGGCCAGTTGACTTGTGAATAGTAAGATACTCTGTAGGACATTCAAGCTCTGTGTTGGCCAGTTGACTTGTGAATAGTAAGATATTCTGTAGGACATACCATCTCTGTGTTGGCCAGTTGACTTGTGAATAGTAAGATACTCTGTAGGACATTCAAGCTCTGTGTTAGCCAGTTGAATTGTGAATAGTAAGATACTCTGCAGGACATTCAAGCTCTGTGTTGGCCAGTTGACTTGTGAATAGTAAGATATTCTGTAGGACATTCAAGCTCTGTGTTGGTCAGTTGACTTGTGAATTGTAAGATACTATATAGGACATTCAAGCTCTGTGTTGGGCAGTTGACTTGTGAATAGTAAGATACTCTGTAGGACATTCAAGCTCTGTGTTGGCCTGTTGACATGTGGATAGTAAGATATTATGTAGGACATTCAAGCTCTGTGTTGGCCTGTTAACATTGGGTTAGTAAGATACTCTGTAGGACATTCAAGCTCTGTGTTTGCCTGTTATCATGTGTATAGTAAGATACTCTGTAGCACATTAAAACTCTGTATTGGCCTGTTGACATGTGGATAGTAAGATACTCTGTAGGATATTCAAGCTATGTGTTTGCCTGTTGATATGTGGATATTAAAATACTGTGTAGGACATTCAAGCTCTATTTTGGCCTGTTAACATGTGGATAGTAAGATACTCTGTAGGAAATTAAAGCTCTGTCTTGGTCTGTTGACATGTGGATAGTAAGATATTCTGTAGGACATTCAAGCTCTGTGTTGGCCTGTTGACATGTGAATAGTAAGATACTCTGTAGGACATTCAAGCTCTGTGTTGGCCAGTTGACTTGTGAATAGTAAGATACTCTGTAGGATGTTCAAGCTCTGTGTTGGCCAGTTGACTTGTGAATAGTAAGATACTCTGTAGGACATTCAAGCTCTGTGTTGGCCAGTTGACTTGTGAATAGTAAGATACTCTGTAGGACATTCAAGCTCTGTGTTGGCCAGTTGACTTGTAAATAGTAAGATACTCTGTAGGACATTCAAGCTCTGTGTTGGCCAGTTGAATTGTGAATAGTAAGATACTCTGTAGAACATTCAAGCTCTGTATTGGCCAGTTGACTTGTGAATAGTATGATACTCTGTAGGACATTCATGCTCTGTGTTGGCAAGTTGACTTGTGGATAGTAAGATATTCTGTAGGACATTCAAGCTCTGTGTTGGCCAGTTGACTTGTGAATAGTAAGATACTCTGTAGGACATTCAAGCTCTGTGTTGGCCAGTTGACTTGCGAATAGTAAGATATTATGTAGGACATTCAAGCTCTGTGTTGGCCAGTTGACTTGTGGATAGTAAGATATTCTGTAGGACATTCAAGCTCTGTGTTGGCCATTTGACTTGTGAATAGTAAGATATTCTGTAGGACATTCAAGCTCTGTGTTGGCCAGTTGACTTGTGGATAGTAAGATATTCTGTAGGACATTCAAGCTCTGTGTTGGCCAGTTGACTTGTGAATAGTAAGATACTCTGTAGGACATTCAAGCTCTGTGTTGGCCAGTTGACTTGTGAATAGTAAGATACTCTGTAGGACATTCAAGCTCTGTGTTGGCCAGTTGACTTGTGAATAGTAAGATACTCTGTAGGACATTCAAGCTCTGTGTTGGCCAGTTGACTTGTGAATAGTAAGATACTCTGTAGGACATTCAAGCTCTGTGTTGGCCAGTTGACTTTTGAATAGTAAGATACTCTGTAGGACATTCAAGCTCTGTGTTGGCCAATTGAATTGTGAATAGTAAGATACTCTGTAGGACATTCAAGCTCTGTGTTGGCCAGTTGACTTGTGAATAGTATGATACTATGTAGGACATTCAAGCTCTGTGTTGGCCAGTTGACTTGTGAATAGTAAGATACTCTGTAGTACATTCAAGCTCTGTGTTGGCCAGTTGACTTGTGAATAGTAAGATACTCTGTAGGATGTTCAAGCTCTGTGTTGGCCAGTTGACTTGTGAATAGTAAGATACTCTGTAGGACATTCAAGCTCTGTGTTAGCCAGTTGAATTGTGAATAGTAAGATACTCTGCAGGACATTCAAGCTCTGTGTTGGCCAGTTGACTTGTGAATAGTAAGATATTCTGTAGGACATTCAAGCTCTGTGTTGGTCAGTTGACTTGTGAATTGTAAGATACTATATAGGACATTCAAGCTCTGTGTTGGGCAGTTGACTTGTGAATAGTAAGATACTCTGTAGGACATTCAAGCTCTGTGTTGGCCTGTTGACATGTGGATAGTAAGATATTATGTAGGACATTAAAGCTCTGTGTTGGCCTGTTAACATTGGGTTAGTAAGATACTCTGTAGGACATTCAAGCTCTGTGTTTGCCTGTTATCATGTGTATAGTAAGATACTCTGTAGCACATTAAAGCTCTGTATTGGCCTGTTGACATGTGGATAGTAAGATACTCTGTAGGATATTCAAGCTATGTGTTTGCCTGTTGATATGTGGATATTAAAATACTGTGTAGGGCATTCAAGCTCTATTTTGGCCTGTTAACATGTGGATAGTAAGATACTCTGTAGGAAATTAAAGCTCTGTCTTGGTCTGTTGACATGTGGATAGTAAGATATTCTGTAGGAGATTCAAGCTCTGTGTTGGCATGTTAACATTTGGTTAGTAAGATTCTCTGTAGGACATTCAAGCTCTGTGTTTGCCTGTTAACATGTGGATAGTAAGATACACTGTAGAACATTAAAGCTCTGTATTGGCCAGTTGACTTGTGAATAGTAAGATACTCTGTAGGACATTCAAGCTCTGTTTTGGCCTGTTGACATGTGGATAGTAAGATACTCTGTAGGACATTCAAGCTATGTGTTTGCCTGTTGACATGTGGATAGTAAAATACTCTGTAGGACATTCAAGCTCTATGTTGGACTGTTGACATGTAGAAAGTAAGATACTTCATAAGACATTTAAACTCTGTGTTGGCCTGTTAACATAGTGGCAATAAGGAACTATGTAGGACATCAATGTTTTGGGTAAGTTTAACATCTGGATAGTGGATACTGTGCAGTGCATTCAATCTAGAGTTGGTTTGTTAATATGTGGATTGTAAGATCCTGTGTAAGACATTAAAGCTGTCTGTCAATCTGATGCCATTGGGATTGTTCAATACTTTGAAGAACAATAAAACTTGGTATTGGTCTGTTAATATATAGATAGCAAATTACAATGTAGGACTGTAAAGTTTCGAGTCAGTGAACTTATGTTTAATGGGGATAGTGCGATACTTTGTAGGACAATACCGTTTATTGTCTGTATGTTAATATTCATATAGTAAGGTATTATATAAAAGACTGTTACCTTGTGCTTGGGTAGATACTGTGTAGGACATCAAAATTTAATGCTGGTATGATAGTCTGTGGATAGTAAGATACTATATATATGACATTAAAACTTGATGTAGCATAGTAATATACTAGCTTTTTCTGTAATGCCTATGGTGAGTTTGTTAAAATATGGATAGTAAGATACTAGTTAGAACTGTAATGCCTAGGGTCAGTTTGTTAACATGTGGATAGCAAGATACTATTTCCATAGTGTCGGTCTGTACATTATATAAATTGCTGAGCGATTATAGTAGTAAAACTGGGAGAGTTCAAAACGTAGTTCCCCCATGTTCCAGTCTCTCTCTTATCGCCTGTGGAGTATAAAAAATAGATAGGAATGGTTAAAATACCGCTATGGAACAAAATCAAGAACCTAACCTACGTTAGATACAGAAATTACATACAATGAGACTAAAGCATTCATCAGGGCAACGTACAGTGCAAAATGAAAGAAAAAAAACGACACCCTGGCCACATAGATTTTCATTCTCCGGCTACGCACAGGTCACAGCAGTCTGAGATGTCATCTGTACAACAAGTTCAATTCAAGATTGGTACTACAGACCTTCGTGCCTGCGGCACAGCCCCCATGAAGGCAGAACATATTTTGCAGTCATGTCCACAGTATACCGACAAAAGAAGTAGCATTTGGCAACAGCTAGTGTCCTTCCACGAGAAGCTGTACAGAAGCGTAAAGAGCCTTGAGTCGACTGATGACTTCGTTAGAGTCATTGAAGTTGATGTCTGAAGACGCACGAAAAAGAAGAAGAAGAAATGAACCAGTCGATGCTTCCCGTTGGATCCACTACTAGGGATATGCATGTTTACATTCTGATTCGCATTATTCGTTTATAGGTCTAGTGATATTGCGAGCTTAATATCTGAGTAGCAAAATGCCCCTTTGTCGCTATGTGCATTCACAAGCAAAAACAACTAGTATTCTCTGTATAAGCAACAAATGTTCTCTAGCCCACTGTATGGACGGCGTACTACAGTAAACATCCCGAATGATTCTGGATCTTTGGGTATGGCAATGACAAAAATAGGACCAATGTCCTACATAGAGCATGTCATAATAGGCGACTAACTGTGTGACATGACACAACACCGGCCATGCTTAGTTGGTTTGTTAAGAGCAGCATAGATGGCGCCTAACAGGCTGCGTGTCAAGTTGGTCTAGTGTTTGAGTCTTTTAAGATGGACTCGCAGATCTATTAACCAAACTTCTTGGCACTTGTCTTAACACAGCGGAGTAATAAGCTGCTCGAGCCTAACACGCTAAGCAGGAAATCCTCATCCCTCCTTTATCCAGCTCACACCACAGCTGGGACCTCCACAGGGTCATCTTCCCTTGTAGAATTACAGGTCTACTAAGACTAAGATTAATATAAACACATAATCTTACAAATACTATTTCTTTTGTTGCAGATTCTGCACTTTACACTATACGCAATACAAGACCTCACCACTAATGGAGTCTCCCGCGGAACACCTGGCTGAGACATTTCGATTCTACTCCGTCTTCCTCCACGCTGCCCGAGACTCACCAAACGTTGCCGTGGACGATCAACACGAAAGACAATGGTTGAGTATGAGGATTACCTGACTTGACTTAAAACACAAGGCAACGACTCTAGCTGGCCATCTATCTTCTCGGCCCACCCCCATGACATCAGAACACATTTTACAGCCCTGCCCATCGTTTACCGACAAGAAGTAGCATTTGGCAACAACCAGTGTCCTTCCACGAGTAGCTGTACAGAAGTGCTCGGACCCTCAAGTCAACTGCTGCCTTCGTTAGAGTAATTGAATTCGAGGTCTGAAGACGAACAAGGAAGATCTCTTTTCTTGACATTTTTCGCGCCAGCCGAAGCACATCAGTACAAGTACAGTCAACCTCCATCAAGATGACTTCAGCAAAAAGCTTTGCATGATCTTGCAGTAGGAGTTTATGTAACAGTTTACTTGCATGTTGAGGTTGCTATCCTCATGCACAACTCTCTTTAGTCACGCATTTCAATACATGCATGGAGTTCAATCAATCAAATCAGAACAAAAAGGCATAGCTTCAAATTAAATAAAGAAAGGTCAAGATTGGATATTTGGAAATATTTCTTTAGTCAGAGAGGGGTGAATGCTTGGAATGCATTTCCAAGAAAGTGATGGAAACAGAGGCAGTTGATGCATTTAAGAATACATTGGATGCGCATAGCTTATTGAGCAACGAAATGTAAATGAAACTGGTTGCGTACATACTCTGCATAGTCTTCTAAACCAGTATAAAGACGTTAAGTTAAGTTTAATCAAGATCACTCATCTCTTTTTGTTGAAGCACAGGTCCAGCATTGTATTTGACTTACCATAACCAGCTTTTAGGAAAGACTTTTTCTAGTTATTTGCAGTAGGGTAGCGATAATTTGTACATTTTGAGATTGCCACATCCATGGACAACTCTTAGTCCTCGCGTTCAACATGCAATGAATGTTTTGGCCACTCAGGAGAAATACATACATAGCTCACCTTAAGATTGTTTGCCCTTGACCTACTGTGACAGTATTCTGTGGCGGTTATATTCTACCATTCTCAGTAAGGGACCCCGGATACACTATGAGAGGTCATGTTATTGATAGATTTGAAACAAGCAGCGATAACGATAGAAAAGATATGAATTTGGAATTGCATGTGTTAAGCTTTTATAGAAGTGTTCATACGTGGTTGCGAAGTTTCGATGGCTCACAAACAAAACATGTATGTGTTCAGATTCCTGATCTGACAGGGTCGTACACCTATTAAATGTCGTGCTGAATATGGTTTAACCAGGCTCTAAAGTGCAAAACACAGAACAATATACTGCCTCTTAGGAACCACGGTAAACGAGGCCAAAAAAAAAGAAATATAGCTTTTTAGTGTTTTCTCCAGTATCGCATTCTGTTTTTTTATTATATGGCTTGCTGGCTTAGGGTCGTTCGTTCTCAATCTTGCACCACCAAGCCCTGATATGGCTTAAGTAGCAGAATGTTGTCCAGAGAACGGAATGCAAATGTGCTGATCGGTGTGGACTGCACAGAACACGGCCAGGCACTTGAGCATCCGTGGTCAACCACTGCACCCGAGCTCATATCTAGTCGTCCTGACTTTGTCTTGCCACTGGTTAAAGTTGGCAAAAAGTAAAGGCTCGTGATGGACGAGAAACATTGTGATTGACCCTGACGCAACGTCCTGGACAATATGGTGTGCTTGACCGGACTAGCGTCTCAGTTACCAACAGATATTATCTTAAATATCACTAACCTCTAGCTGATTGCTAGCATAACCGGCACTTCTGAAATTATGCAATGATGTTTATAAATGAAAATAGTATTTGCTAGATCTACGTCAACAATAAAGTCACATATATTTTTGTATACCATAAAATGCATTATTACAAAGCACAAAAAATCGCTGACTTTCATCATTATCATCACTATTATCATCATCATCATCATCATCTTCATCATCATCATCATCATGTTGCATGTCATTTGCAGAAAATCATTTTCACAACAACCGATCTGTAACTCGATCTCAAGCCAGAAGTATCGCCTCTATCGTTGTCATCGTCAGGACCTCCGTGATGTCTTGTTTCCATCTTTTCATCGGTCTGCTTCAGCCCCACTTTCCAAGCACCAAACCCTCCTGTATCGTTCTTTCTAGGTCAGTGTGGCGTTTGATGTGGTCAAACTATTATACAGCAAAGCAAGTGGTCATTTTCACAGACAACCTAGCAGTGTAAGGGCCCTCAAGAGCCCAGTGATTAAAAAAAAAGCAGTCCAATGGACACCAGCCCACTCAGACATTCCAGGCAACGGGGAGGCGGACAGGCTCGTCAGAGAGCGAGGAATGCTGCAGCAGAGTGATACAGACATCACATACAATGAAACTAAAGCATTCATCAGGACAACGTACAGTGCAAAATGGAAAATAGGATCACATTGGCCACATAGAAAACGATGCCTACCATCAACTCTCCAGGCGAGACCAGGTGATCATTTTCCGGCTACGCACAGGTCACAACAGACTCAGGTGCCATCTGTACAACAAGTTCAAGATTGGCACTACAGAGATTTTTGCCTGCGGCACAGCCCCCATGAAGGCATAATATATTTTGCAGTCATGTCCGCTGTATACCGACAAAAGAAGTAATAATTGGCAACAGCCAGTGTCCTTCTACGAGAAGCTGTACGGAAGCGTACAGAGCCTTTAATCGACTGCTGCCTTTGTTAAAATCATTGAAGCTGAGGTATGAAGACGAACGAAGAAGCAGAAGAAACTATTTTAGCTTTCGAGACAAGCTGTTGTTTACTAACCAATTTTGCTTGAAATTAAGTAGGATCTATAGTATATATATATATCTCTTTATCTATATCTCAAGCAGATGTGGATATATTGAGATCGGATTTAGATAAAATTCGAGAGGGGTTTGTAGGTTCGCAAATGGAGTTTAATGTAGATAAATGTACAGTCATCCACATGGGTAGATCCAATATGAAACATAATTACATAATGGGAGAGAACAATATTAGAAAGATAGATAAGGAAAGGGACTTGGAAGTTATACTAGATCATACAGGTAAGGTGAGTGAGAAAATGCAGGTAGGAATTAAAAAGGCAAATGCAATGTTATGTATGATAAACATAAATATTAAACATAGGAGCAAGGAAGTGATAGTCAAACTGTATAAAGCATTAGTTAGACCTAGATTGGAGTTATATGTACAGGCGTGGAGTCATTATCATAGAGGGGATACAAACATGCTGGAAAGAATACAAAAAAGCGCGACATAGCTGATAGTGGGATTGCAGAATTACAGTTATGAGGAAAAACCGGCCTAGTGTCTAGAAGAGAGAAGAATTCGTGGTGACTTAATACAGGCTTATAAGATGATCAGAGGAAAGGATAAATTAGACTATAACAAGTTTTTAAAAAAAAACAACAGCCACCAAAATAGAACAAGAGGGCATAGTTATACATTAACTAAAGAGAGGTCCAGATTCGATATTAGGAAATCTTTTTTTAATTAGAGAGTGGTGAATGCTTGGAATGCATTGCCAAGGGAGGTAGTGGAAGGAAGGACAGTTAATGCATTTAAGAATCAATTGGATGCGCATAGCTTTTAGAGCAAGGTGATGAAATGAAACTGTATGTATACAGATTCTGCAGAGTATTCTAAACCAGTTTAAGGACGTTAAGCTAAGTTAAGGATATCTGCATATTTCCTTTTTGCTATCCATTGTATTTTGAGCACTTTTCTATAGTCCTTTAGTTCAAAAGATGCAATCCTTTTCTTAAGTGTTTGTGTGGGGGTCCACGTTTCACATCCGTATGTCTTCATCGGTATAATGCAAGTTAACAGAATAGTTATTTTCATGTTATTAATGTTCTGTCATCAGTTTCTCATTTTATTGAACCTCTGCATTGCCGTAGCCATTGGCGCTTATAACTGACCGAGGTACTCAAAGCTTGTGACTTTCTCTATCTTCTGTTGTTCTAAAAAAACTTTAGGTTTGGTCTTTGCCTTGCCTGTGATCGTTATCTTGGTTGTACTTTAAATTCAGGTATAGATTTTGGACTTCGTTGAGTTGTGTTTACGCTCATCAGTACTTTTACATTTCGCTAGTTGTTAGACCCACCGGGCTAGATCGCACGTGGACACAGTCCTGGTGTGAACAGACTATCTACAATGCAGTTAGTAAACTAGCCTTATCTTGTAAAGCGAGCTATGCAAGTTTTCATTCCATTTCCAACAATATATATCTGCAAATATGGATTTTCGACATTTGTAGCATAAAAGAAAAACAAATCGAAACCGATTAGATGTCTAACATGGCAAACGTGTGGTTTGTACAACACAACAGTTGAATCCTCTTCAAGAAAGAGAAACAACAAGCCTTCACACGGTCAGCATTTCGTGATCTTTGTGACCCGTTCCTCAGCCTTGCATATATACGCAGCATGTTCATTCAAACAATAATGAAATTAACTTTCTTCTATTTTAAATGTATTGTGTTTCAATTAAAATTGTTAAGAAAGACACATATATCACATGTACTTTTGTGTTTGTTTTTTAACTATTTCTATATAACTGGTTCTTTGCTATTGTATTTTATGTATTTAAAAACATTATTCCGAGAAGGGGTACGTGACATACACTTGACAAGGGAGACCACAGAACACAAATGGCTAACAACTTTCCCTTAGACGTGTACAAAAACCTGTCTTGATATAGTCGCCATCACGGCCTGCGATGGACATCAGAACATGACACAACCGTTGAGTTACAGGAACAATTTGTATCTACAGTTAACATCATTTGCTGAATAAGAATGATCACCAATGGGCAGCAGCGTGCGGTGAACACCTTTCATGGCTTGGTTTTGAAGTTTGCTAATTTTATCAAAGTTCGCCTTTGCTGCTGTTGCCCATGCCGCAATGCCATATTCGAGAACTGGTCTCACTCTTCCAGTGTACAGTTTCGTCTGTTCCCCAACTTGTGCCAGCAAGTTTCCTCATGATTGCCATTCTTTGTCTGGCTCTCATTCAGTTTCTCTCGATCTGACTTTTCCATGTAATGCACCGATCAAATGTGACTCCCAGGTAGTTTTGGTTGCCGTTTGTCTGCAGATATTTGCCTTTAAGACTTATTTTGGTGTTCTGGGGTTTGTTTGAAAGCGAGAATATCGTACACGTTGTTTTTTCCTCATTTATTTTGACCAGCCATGAATTCGCCCACTCCTCCAACGATGTTAGGGCCTGCTGCATCCGATTGCTTGCTATGGTGAGATTTTTTTCAGACGTCCACATAGCCAGATCGTCTGCAAACATGGAGCTGTAGACTCTTTTTGGTAGGTTCTCTGTGATATTGTTTATATACACCAGGAAAGGTGTTGGTGATAGTACTCCCCTTTGGTGTACTCCCTGCTCAAGTGTCACCTTTTTGCTCATCTGCTATTGTACTTGAACTATGGATGTTCTGTTTTCGAGGTAGTCGCTGATCCATCTGTACATTTTCCCACAAACTTCACTTCTTCGTAGCTTGACTTTAAGAAGACGAAAAAGAAGAGAAAGAAGAAGAAAAAGAAGAGAAAGAAAAAGAAGATAAACACGAGTAAATAGTACTACCTGATATTGCCCGAAGAAGATTTGAATGTTTAAATGAAGTATATTGTTAAAAAGCAACTAATCTGATTGGCAAACATCCGGCCAGTCTCTAAACCCTGATCTATGGGTGAGAGAGCTGGAGTGTGTACGCCAAACACGCCAGGAGGTTGAATCATTTCTAAATGACACATACTCCAAATTGGCTACAAGACCACATCACAAATAACTATACTCTTTTCATTACTACTACACTATTCATACACTTTTGTAGAAAGTTAAAGTGAGATAGACTGGCCAAGTTTCTCGAATGTCAAGTGAAAGGTTCCAAAAGAAATTTCTGTTTAGCGAGCTTTGCGCAGTAAGGCGATCACCTGGACGTCAATAAAGGCGATTCAGTGAATCCTGGCAGTAAATCGTTTAGCCTGAAAAAGGCGAGGCCAAAAAAGAGCCTTGCATGCAGTTAGCGAGGGTCGACGGGCGATCAGGTGGAAGTATAGAGTAGAAAGAAAACCAGCACCAGCTGGTGTTGGCTTAATCTGTCATGCACACATCCGCCCACAGACTTAAGGGCGCAGTATGACACATGATGATGTTGGTTATTCTCATCGACGGCGATAAGCCAATTATTATTGTCATGATCATATTTCTTCAAAATCAAGTAAATACCGGATCAAGATGGTGAGCAGCGCATGAGCTGCAGCGGTCATCGAGCCATAGCTGACTGATAGCGTAAGGGCTAGCGAACCGGAGCTGCCAAGGCCGTTCTACACGTCCGCGCAGTATTCTAGAAAACAGGCTGCAACAGAGCAGACTGGCTAAGGAGAAGGGATCGAAGAGGGAATGCTAACCCGGTACTCAAAAAATGCTTGCTGAAGTCGGATGTGTTGGACCGAAAGGGGCAAATATCGACATAACGCATTCCGTTCTCTGGACTGCGTTCTGCTACTTAGGCCCGTGTCAGGGTTTGGTAGCGAGAGATGGAGAACAAACGAAGCCAAGCCAAGACAAGTAAATACATTTAATATTTATCAGTTTATTGGCGTCTCAGTAACTGATCATCATGCGCCTGGCGCCCTGACGAAGTTTGCCCAGCTCTGTCTCCCGTATTTCGACACAGTCTACTATGGCTGCAAACGCCGGTACGTGAGTGGCAGTCCCTGTCGCAGATCGTACAACGGGGCAGAGGAGGCTGACTTGCCGGGGTGTTCCCCGATCTTTTCAGTGGTGCCCATTTCTCTGGATCCAGATGGCCTCTACAAGCGTCGGCAACTACTGTGCACCTCCCAACTGACTGTCTGCAATCGACTCAATCCTGAGCTTTCGGCTTGGATGTCGCATGACGTCATATCCATCTTGAATACGTCCTTGAATCGCGGTGTGGGGTAGTCGATTCCTTTAGCTGCAGTGATCAGTTGTCCATAAAATATATCATATAACAGCCTTTACAATGTATGTAAATATACACTCGCGAGCATACGACTACTCTAAGACAGATGTACAGAAGATGAAAGATACAGACAGCCACATAAACTGGAAAGATATTGTCAGAGGTACAGACGTTGAACAAGAGGCAGAGTGTTTCAAAACACTTTTAGAACAACTAAAAGTCGAATATGTTCCATGTATGAAGGTAAACACCAATCATAAAAAGTGGATTACTAGATTTGTAGCTAAATGTACAAGAGCTTAAAATAAAGCCTGGACAATGTATATAAAGGCAAGTAAATCAAAAGAAATATATTACAAATATTTGGACAAGCAAAACATAGCTCAGAAAGTAAATAAAGCAGCAAAAATAGACTTCGACAAAAACTTACTAATAGGATCAAGACTGATGGTGAAAGCTTCTTTTCTAATGTTAGAAATAAACAAAGACCTAAAGACAAGGTAGGCTTTCTTATAGACAGGACAGTGACAATAAGCAGAGAAAATATGGAGATAGCTAATCTAATAAATCAATACTTTTGCACAGCCTATACAAAAGAACACTCCTCCAAGATACCAGAGCCTATACATATTTTCAAATGTCAAATGGAAATAGTGCGATTAAAATCATTCTATATTACGGAGGAAATGGTTCTAAAAAGATTGGAAGGATTAAAAGTGGATAAATGTACAGATCAAGATGGTATCCATTCATCAATGCTATTTGAAGTATAGACTAACTAGTTAAGCCATTGGCTATATTATTTTCTCAATCACTTGCAAAATGGATTGTTCCAAGAGATTGGAAAGATGCAGGAGTGATTCCCTTATTCAAAAGAGGAAAGAAATCAGATCCAGCTAATTAAGTAAGTTTAACGTGCATAGTCTGTAAATTGTTAGAGTCAATAATGAAAGAAAACATTGTAATGCATCTAGACAGGTTAAATCTAATCAGAAATAGTCAGCATGGGTTTACTAGAGGGAGACCGTGCTTAACAAATCTATTGGAGTGCATGGAGGTGATTACTAAAATCATAGATAAGGGAGAACCAGTGGATGTTATTTATCTAGATTTTACAAAGGCTTTTGATATAGTACCTCATCAACGATTATTTAAAAAGTTAAAATCACATGGGATAGATGGGCAGGTTGCCGATTGGATTGAAAGTTGGTTAACGGGAAGAAGACAGCGATTGACATAAATAAGGAGTACTCTGAGTGGTGTGAAGTAAAAAATGGAACAAAATTACAGAATTGGCGAGAACAATACTAGAATGATAGATAACGAAAGGGACATAGAGGTAATAATAGAGCATACAGGTAAGGTGAATGAGCAAGTCCAGGTAGCAGTGAATAAGTCAAATGCAACGTTAGGTATAATTAAAAAAGAAGAAATATTTAACATAGGAGTAATGAGGTGATTGACAAACTGTATAAAGCATTAGTTAGACCTAGATCGGAGTACTGTGTACAGATGTGGAGTCCTTATCGTAGAAGAGCTATAAATATGCTGGAAAGGATACAAAGAATAGCGACAAAACTGATAGTGGGATTCCAGAATTACAGTTACGAGGAAAGACTCAGAAAAACCGGCCATTAGTGTCTAGAAAAGAGAAGAATTAAACCTGACTTAATCTAAGTTGATAAGATAATCACAGGAAAAGTTAAATTAGACTTTAACAAGTTTTTCAAAATACAACCACCAGCGAGAACAAGAGGGCACAGATACAAATTAAGTAACGAAAGGTCCAAATTGGACACAGGACATTTTTTAAAATTCAGACAGTGGTGAATGCTTGGAATGCTTTGCCCAAGGAAATAGTGGAGGCAGAGACAGTTAATGCATTGAAGAATAAATATGATGTACATAGTTATTAGAGCAGGGTAATGCAAATGGGACTGGTTGTCTACAGACTCTGATGAGTTTTCTAAACCAATATCAAAACGTTATGTTCAGTTAAGTTATGCCGTGTTTGTTAGCTTACTCAGTACGTTTTATGATTGTGCTAACTTTTTGTTTTACCGCTTCACATTGTTCTTTGTAGGACAATGTGCGATCCATTGTAATTCCTAGGTACTTAGGTGTATCTTTATGTTTAAGTTTATGCCCCTGCCAACTAATCTTTCAAACTCTCAAGGCTATTCTTGCATCCTGTTGCAGCCCGCCACTTAACGTCTTTTACAGGACGCACACAAAATTAATCTGACATATTACGGGCATTCTACAACAACAATAAATACAACAACAATAACAACAACATGCTGATATGGCTTTTGAAGTCAGGATATCGGCTATTTCATTCTTATAAACTATGCAGGAGGAATGATTTCAAGAAATGCTATCTCGGCATAGATAAAGTCACACACTAACTCTAACCACTTTCATAAAGCTGTAGAAACTGATTCACGTTTCTAATCGTGTTTACTTACTCTCAACTCTGTCAAATGATATTCTCATTAATAACTAAACCTGTACGTCGCTAAGTATCATTGAAGGAAGTGTGGCGACTACATGAGTTGGCCACCCCACCTCATAAAAAGCTGAGGCCTAGTACAGTGAAGTCTCTAACACTTCAACCTCGACATCAATGATTGCGAAAGGATTACCTTTTCCTTTTCATGTTAAAATCATTTACATCGAATACCAGTACCAAAGAAAGGAAAAGATAGAACAGATCCAAATTTGATACAGGCCTATCAGTTTACTGAGCTGTGTAGGTAAACTGATGAAGCGTATGATAAACATCAGACTGATGTGGCACCTAGAAGAAAAACACATATTAATTCCACAGAAAGCAGGATTTAGACAACACAGATCCACCGAGGATCAAATCACTCTCATAGCGCAGAAAATAGAGGATGCTTACCAGGAGAAAAAGCATACAGTAGCGGTTTTGGTGGATCTAGAGAAGGCATTTGACAAGGTGGGGAAAGAGGGACTTAAAGTCAAGCTATAAAGAAGTGAAGTATCTGGACAAATGTACAGATTGGTCAGCCACTATCTCGAAAACAGAACAGCCAGAGTTCAAGTACAAGGGACGATGAGTAAAAATGTGACACTGGAGCAGGGAGTACCCCAAAGGGGAGTACTGTCACCCACACTTTTTTCTGGTGTTTATAAACAACATAATAGAGAATATATTAAGAAGAGTCCACAGCTCCATGTTTGCAGACGATCTGGCTTTGTGGACCACTGAAGAAAATCTCACCATAGCAAACAATCGGATGCAGCAGGCCCTAACATCGCTGGAGTAGTGGACGATGAGGCAGACAGACTGGCTAAAGAAGGTGCAAGGTTACCACAACCAGAATCTAGTGTGACCTACGAAGAGTTAAAAAGGTTTATTAGGGCCAGATACATGGCCAAATGGGAAACAGAGCATACTGGCTACACAAAAAATGATGCCTACTACCAGTTGAACAGAAGAGAGCAGGTCGTGGTCTTCAGACTCCGCACAGGCCACAACAGACTGAGGTACCATCTCTTCAATAAACTGAAGAAAGGTGGTACTGACGAATGCACCTGTGGTACAGGGAAAATGACCGCGGAACATCTGCTGCAAAATTGCCCGACATACGAGAACCAGACAAAGCACATGTGGCCATCACCAGTGGCAACACTAGACAAGCTCTATGGCAGTGTCGACAGCCTCAGGATGACAGCTGCCTTCTTCGAAAAAATTCAAGTTGACGTCTGACAGCGTACGAAGAAGAAGATTTACCTCGAATTGTTTTTAACATCTGCACAAATTAACAGTCATCTAACAATATTCATATTTCTGTTGTTCATCCTCTCTCTCTTTCTCTCTCTCTACTTTGGTCTTCTTGGTTCTCTGTACTCTCAGCAATCAATGCTGACTACCAACTAATGTGTGACAAATATGAACTGATGTGATCATATAAGACATTCCAATGTACCCCGCCCACTACCAGTTAAAGGCCAACACAAAATACAGAAGGGATTGAAGCTCACGAGCAAAAACATGCATTTAGAACGTGCCAACCGTAGCGACAATCCGCCCAAGAAACTTTTGATTATGTCAAGGAAAGAATGTCAGAATACAAACACAGCCAACTTGCTGTTTACATTCATGGATACATCGAGTAATATAAATATACTGTAGTCGGGGATGCTGTGGTAGAAACTTCTCTATAAGAGGTTTTAGCTTTTATCAGATGGGGATAGCCAGTTCCCTTCCTCGATGTCTTGGCTTACAATATCACTGATATATAAATTTATTTTTATTACCGCCAGGGATGAGGTACTAGAATCTTCATTGTTCTGATACACACACGAATCCATGAACTGGTCAATACGACATGATACCGCACAAATGACAACGGTCTGTGGTAGAAAAGGGCAAGTCTTCGTCACAGAATCCAGAAATTGAAACCTCTAATCAAACCAAAAACTTCAGGTTTTGTGAAAACCAATTCCTGTTCCTCTATCCTTTCTCCTAACAGTAAATCTGGTACTCGTTTACAGCTGGGTTGGCTGGAACAAGTTGCAGCCGGAAAGAAGCAGCCACTCTACCAACGTTGTATCCTACGCTCTACATGTACATATAGTGTGGTCTTATGTTTCCTCTAATAACATGTCTTAATGGGAATCACACCTTTTCTTCTGCTTATCTCACGGAATAATCATTCTTTCATGGTTGTATGCTTAAACATCTATCTAATTGTTCTATTGTAGGTCAATGTTTTGTTATTATTATTGTCATGATTATTATCATCATCATCCTCATCATCTTCTATCAACTTGTGTCGTTAGAAGGCGTGGAAGGGGGTGTAGTTTTATGTCGTGTGCCCTCTTCGTCGCCGATGTTGTTGACATCAAGTGTTTTTTTAAACACAGCGAGGGACATAACCAAACAAATACAAAAAATATATAATTAAGAGTTATCCCATCATAAAAAATTTGCGTGAGAGGTTCTGGCTTGGGCGTCTCCCCTCTTTATCCAGGTTACAAACCTTAGAACGAGTGAGCTATGGCCCTACACCAGAACCACATGGACGTGTACATTGGCATCTGTACACTGAAGGCGATAGGTGTTAATTATCCACCCGACCAAATTTCTCACGCTTGTTGTCGTCCTCGTGCACGACATATGGGGAGGAACAGCTCGCGACCCCGGGCGCTCGTCGGCGACGATTGTGACAGCAAAGCCGTGCTTATCACAAGAGCTGAACCTTGAACCTTGACCGGCGTCGAAGTCATGGAGCGAACTAGACAAGTAACTGGCAGAAGACAACACTGGCTGCTCCTGTAGCTGTTAATAGTAAGGTTAGAGTTAGCATATATGCTGATGCCTGTTTAAGTTAGCTCTGTTGTGGTGACAGCGACTCGCATATTGTTTTTAAAATGAATTTAATAATATTCATAAAATGCAAAAAAAAGTTAGAAATTTCCGAAAGGTAAATTTCGTATGGTATGCTCCATTATACGCAACTGTAACTATTATAAGTATTTGCTTTATTTTCATGTAATTATTAAATGATTTATATTATTGTAGTGCATTTATTACATCCCTTTCTTTTGAATACATTGCCCTTATGGCGAAGTAATCATTGTCCGTGTAAATACAGTTCACTACTAGGCCGTGAAACTGTTATCTAGCTAATCAAAGATCCTGTGCTGATAGTTGTTTATGGTTAAGCGTGTGTGCTACTTTTAAATTGTTCAAGCTTGGATATGTAAAAGCAAATGTATGTAGACTTTTATGTTATAAATTTCTCTAACATACCATTTATAGATTGTTAATATCACTGTACATATCCAAATTTTAAACTGTAAATTTGTTAGAACATGACACCCATTACCATCATTTTAATAACACTAGCCATATGGAATCTTGCATGTTTACTGCTGGCTGAATATATGTAAACATAATATTCATAATGTGGCATAAGAAATACGTAAACATTAAATTGAACCTTATTCCAGTGTGTGTTTGTTTCTTGTTTATTTCTTTATTTCACAAGACGCATAAGTTGCCATATTAACAACTGTAAACAAACAGATATTAAAGTACACATTACTAAAGCCCAGTCATTGATACAATTGCTCTTTGCTGTCACTCTGTGTATTTATGATATATTCGAATACTGACACTATTAACATACACCAAATTGAAAGCATGGTAGTAATACATATCTTATTATTGTAAACATACATTTTTGTACGAATGCACATATTTCTTTACGTTTGTGTGTGTGTACAACTGTGTAAAACCCTACAGTATTGACAGATTTCCAAAACTACTTATTACGTACTGTTCCTACTGGCATTATAAATGCAGCTCTAGAATTGATTGCAAAACACCTTCGATTGGTTCTGTTGTTGTTGATTCATCCATTAAGCAAATACATACACAGTAGGCGTTTAGCTTGTTTGAAAAGGCCAGTCTTTGCAAACCGTCGAAGGGTTTGAGAGTTGATAATGCTATTGTGGTTAACATGTGGGTAGTAAGATTATATGTACGAACGTAAATATTGCTCTGTCACTGTGTGTGTTAACATATGGATAGCAAGATACTGTGTAGAAGATTAAAGCTTGGTGTCAGTCTGTTAATATAATGATAGTGAGAAACTATGTAGGACATTAAAGCTCTGCGTTAGACTGCTAACAAGCTTGCGGTTGGTGTGCTAACATGTGAATAGTAACATATCATGAAGAAGATTAAAGCTTGGTGTCAATCTGCTAATATGTTGATAGTGAGATACTATGTAGGACATCAAAGCTCTGCGTTAGACTGCTAACAAGCTTGCGGTTGGTATGCTAACATGTAAATAGTAAAATATCACGTAGAAGATTAAAGATTGGTGTCAATCTGCTAATATGTTGATAGTGAGATACTATGTAGGACATCAAAGCTCTGTGTTAGACTGCTAACAAGCTTGCAGTTGGTGTGCTAACATGTTAATAGTAAAATATCATGTAGAAGATTAAAGATTGGTGTCAATCTGCTAATATGTTGATAGTGAGATACTATGTAGGACATCAAAGCTCTGCGTTAGAATGCTAACAAGCTTGCGGTTGGTGTGCTAAAATGTGAATAGTAAAATATCATGTAGAAGATTAAAGCTTGGTGTCAATCTGCTAATATGTTGATAGTGAGATACTATGTAGGACATTAAAGCTGAGTGTTAGTCTACTAACATGTGGATAGTAAGATATTTTCAAGACAGTAAATCTCCAAGTTGGTTTGCATCTGTTGATTTGTAAATAGTAAGACCTTATGTAAGAGATTTAAGCTCAGTATCTGACTCCTAACATGTGGATAGTAAGATAATATGTACACCATTAAATCTTAGTGTCTATCTGTTAATATGTAGATAAAGAGATAATATGTAGGACATTAAAACTCAATTTTAGTCCTCTAGCGTGCAAAAATTCTTTATTCCTCTTTGCGTTCAGGATCCTTTGGTCATGTTATATCTGCAAGCCAGTAATCATGATGCAGTCCATAATCTTTACCAGGACATAGTGGCTGCACCATAGCTTTTGCCTCAGCTCTGCATTCTTTGGTATCCTCATTTCACTAAAACACAGTGAAAGTAAAATGCTATGTAGAACACACATTTTGGTGTTGGTCTGTTAATTTATGGATTGTAGGTACTACGTAAGACTGTAAAATTACATGGCGATCTACATATGTTGCCATGTGGATAGTAAAGTAAAATGTAAGGTATCCAATCCTAGTATTGGTCAGTTATCAAATGGATTGTAAGATAATATTTAGGGTATCAAATCTTGGTGCTGGTCTGTTAACATGGGGATGGTAAAATAATATGTAGGGTATCAAATCTTGGTGCTGGTCTGTTAACATGTGGATGGTAAGATAAGATTTAGTGTAGCAAATCTTGGTGCTGGTCTGTCGACATGTGGATGGTAAGATAGTATGTATAACAGTAAAGCTAAGTGTTCTTCTGGCATGGGGATTCAAAGATAAAATGTAGGGCTTTGAAGCACAGTGTGGATCTATTAACATGTGATTAGTAGTATAATATGTACAACATTAACGGACATGGTCAGTTAGTTGAGAGGTGGAAAGTAAGATACTATGTGGGACAGTAGAGTTTGTTGTCCGTCTACTTCTTTTGTCCTGTGAATATCAAGATAATATAAAGGACATTGAACCACGGTGTGATTCTGTTTGCACTGTGATAGTCAAATAAAATAATTAAGTCTACTGCATCTCTTTTTGGGGGGAAAGGAAGATACTTTTATTTTGGCGATAAGGCTCAGTGTGGGTTTGTTAATGTATTGATAGTAAAAATTTATTTAGAACATTACAGCTCGTTGTTGGTCTATTGACATGCGGACAGCAGGATGCTGTTTAGGAAATTTATTATTGGTTTCTGTTTGTTAACAAATGGAAGGTCTCACACTTAATAGGACAGAAAAGCTCAGTGTTGGTCTGTTAATACATGTGAACTGTAAGATATTGTGTAGGACACATGTTCTCAGTGTTGGTCTGTTAATACATGTGAACTGTAAGATATTGTGTAGGACATATGTTCTCAGTGTTGGTCTGTTAATACATGTGAACTGTAAGACATTGTGTAGGACACGTGTTCTCTGTGTTGGTCTGTAAACATGATGATTAGTAAGATATTATGTATGACATTACAACTCAGTGTTGATGTTTTATCAAGGGGAAAGATAATATATACAACTTTACATCTCGGCTGTTATGCGTTGACATTTGAATATTAAGAAAATATGTAGGACATGAAAGCTCACTGTTCGTATGCTAACAAGTGGATAGTACAATACTATGAGGTAAAGTAATGCTAGCTGTCATTCTGTTAACACGCGGATAGTAAGATACTATGTAGGACATTACTGCTCTGTGTTGGTATTTTGACCTGGGGATAGTAAGATACTATAAAGGACATTACAGATCAGTGTTGGTCTGTTAACAAGCGGAGAGTAAGATACTATGTAGGACATTACTACTCAGTTTTGGTCTGTTTACCTGGGGGAAAAAATATACTATTTAGGACACCTATTCATGAGGTTGGTTTGTTTTCATGTGGATAGTGAGAAAATATATACAACATTATTTCTCAGTTGATGTATATTAACATGTCGATATTAAGAAAATAAGTAGGACATGAAAGTTCACTGTCTGTGTGTTTTGAAGTGGGTAGTTTGATGTTATGTAGAAAAGTGAAGATTGCTTTCATTCTGTTATAACGTGTGGATAGTAAAACAATAGGTAGGACATTACAGATTTGTGTCAGACTGCTATCTTTGTACAGAAATATAAAAAGTAGGTCATTTAAGCTTTGTGTTAGTATGTTAACTTCTGGACAGTAAGATTACATGTAGGACATTAACAAATGGGAATGGTTTGTAAACATGCAAACAGTTAATGCTACATAGGACAATAAAACTCAGTGTCTGTCTGCTAACAGTTGTATAGTTAGATACTATGTACGTCATCTATGCCAAAAGCTCGGTTTTCGGCTATTAACATGCAAATTAGTAACGTACTATGTAGGACATTACAGCTTGTTGTCGGCCTGCTAAGATAGGGATAGTATGATACTTTACAGGACAATTATCTTGGTGTCCATCTGTTAATATACAGACAGTAAGATACTACCTAGGACCTTAAAGCTCAGTGTTAGCCTTCATCTTTTGTCATGCTGATACTAAGATTCTATGTAGGAGATTAAAAATCAGATTTGGTCTGAAGAGGCGTCAGTGAGATATTTTATAGGACCGTCAAGCTCAGTTTAGATCTGTTAAAGTGGGGTCAGTAAGATATTATGTAGGACACTAATAATTTCAAGTAGGTTTGTTAACATGGGGATTGTAAAATGCTATGCAGGACAGTAAAGTTAGGTGACTGTTCGTGTATGTTACTGTTGGGATACTCAGATAGTATGTTAATATGCAGACAGTAAGATGCTATGTATCGCATTATATCTAAAGAATTGGTTGGTTATATGAGGACATTAAGATAATATATAGGACACTGAAGCTTAGTGTAATTCTGTTGACATGGTGACAGTTTGTTTGTTTGTTTGTTTTTTTGAGTTCGCCTTATTTCTCTAATCGCCAAGGTGGTGTACATTGTACGGTGGTTTTTATTTTGCGCCTGTCGGCCAAGTGCTACCAACTTCAACATGCATTTTATGTAAGGGTCTGCTTCCTCTTGCATTTTCTAAGAATTCGCTTCCTTGGGGTAACGGCGCTGTGATGGGGATTGAATCCAGCACCTTTGGGTTTTGAGCCGGGCCACTTAACCACTAGGCCACACCGTCCCCATGGTGACAGTAAGATAATATGTAGGAAATTAGCGAATAGCATCGGTCTGTTAACATTTAGATAGTAAGATTTTATGTAGTACATTACAGCTTGCTATTAGGTCTGCTAACATTTAGAAAGATAGATTTTATATTAGGACATTACAGCTTTGTGTTAGTCTGTTGACATGGAGACTGTAAAATGCTATGAATGACATTAAAACATGTGGATAGTACAATATCATGTAGGATAGCAAAGCTCAGAGTCGGGCTGATGACATGGGTACAGTAAGATATCTTCTTCGAAGTACGCTGTCAGACATCAACGTGAATTTGTTGAAGAAGAAGAAGTAAGATAGTGTGTAGGACATTAAAATTTACTGTCGGTTTGTTAACACGTGGATAGTAAGATATTATTTTTAACAGTAAAGCATGGTGTCTGCTTGTTAACATGTGGATAGTAAGATATTATGTAGGACATTCAAGCTCTGTGTTGGCCAGTTGACTTGTGGATAGTAAGATATTATGTAGGACATTCAAGCTCTGTGTTGGCCAGTTGACTTGTGAATTGTAAGATACTCTGTAGGACATTCAAGCTCTGTGTTGGCCAGTTGACTTGTGAATAGTAAGATATTCTGTAGGACATTCAAGCTCTGTGTTGGCCAGTTGACTTGTGGATAGTAAGATATTATGTAGGACATTCAAGCTCTGTGTTGGCCAGTTGACTTGTGAATAGTAAGATACTCTGTAGGACATTCAAGCTCAGTGATGGCCAGTTGACTTGTGAATAGTAAGATACTCTGTAGGACATTCAAGCTCTGTGTTGGCCAGTTGACTTGTGAATAGTAAGATACTCTGTAGGACATTCAAGCTCTGTGTTGGCCAGTTGAATTGTGAATAGTAAGATATTCTGTAGGACATTCAAGCTCTGTGTTGGCCAGTTGACTTGTGAATAGTAAGATACTATGTAGGACATTCAAGCTCTGTGTTGGCCAGTTGAATTGTGAATAGTAAGATTCTCTGTAGGACATTTAAGCTCTATGTTGGCCAGTTGACTTGTGAATAGTATGATACTCTGTAGGACATTCAAGCTCTGTGTTGGCCAGTTGACTTGTGAATAGTAAGATACTCTGTAGGACATTGAAGCTCTGTGTTGGCCAGTTGACTTGTGAATAGTAAGATACTCTGTAGGACATTCAAGCTCTGTGTTGGCCAGTTGACTTGTGAATAGTAAGATACTCTGTAGGACATTCAAGCACCTGTGTTGGCCAGTTGACTTGTGAATAGTAAGATATTCTGTAGGACATTCAAGCTCTGTGTTTGCCAGTTGACTTGTGAATAGTAAGATACTCTGTAGGACATTCAAGCTCTGTGTTGGCCAGTTGAATTGTGAATAGTAAGATACTCTGTAGGACATTCAAGCTCTTTGTTGGCCAGTTGACTTGTGAATAGTAAGATATTCTGTAGGACATTCAAGCTCTGTGTTGGCCAGTTGACTTGTGAATAGTAAGATACTCTGTAGGACATTCAAGCACCTGTGTTGGCCAGTTGACTTGTGAATAGTAAGATATTCTGTAGGACATTCAAGCTCTGTGTTGGCCAGTTGACTTGTGAATAGTAAGATACTCTGTAGGACATTCAAGCTCTGTGTGTTGGCCAGTTGAATTGTGAATAGTAAGATACTCTGTAGGACATTCAAGCTCTGTGTTGGCCAGTTGACTTGTGAATAGTAAGATACTCTGTAGGACATTCAAGCACCTGTGTTGGCCAGTTGACTTGTGAATAGTAAGATATTCTGTAGGACATTCAAGCTCTGTGTTGGCCAGTTGACTTGTGAATAGTAAGATACTCTGTAGGACATTCAAGCTCTGTGTGTTGGCCAGTTGAATTGTGAATAGTAAGATACTTTGTAGGACATTCAAGCTCTGTGTTGGCAAGTTGACTTGTGAATTGTAAGATATTCTGTAGGACATTCAAGCTCTGTGTTGGCAAGTTTACTTGTGAATAGTAAGATACTCTGTAGGATATTCAAGCTCTGTGTTGGCCAGTTGAATTGTGAATAGTAAGATACCCTGTAGGACATTCAAGCTCTGTGTTGGCCTGTTGACATGTGAATAGTAAGATACTCTGTAGGACATTCAAGCTCTGTGTTGGCCTGTTGACATGTGGATAGTATAATACTCTGTAGGACATTCAAGCTCTGTGTTGGCTAGTTGACTTGTGAATAGTAAGATACTCTGTAGGACATTCAAGCTCTGTGTTGGCCAGTTGACTTGTGGATAGTAAGATATTCTGTAGGACATTCAAGCTCTGTGTTGGCCAGTTGACTTGTGAATAGTAAGATATTCTGTAGGACATTCAAGCTCTGTGTTGGCCAGTTGACTTGTGGATAGTAAGATATTATGTAGGACATTCAAGCTCTGTGTTGGCAAGTTGACTTGTGAATAGTAAGATACTCTGTAGGACATTCAAGCTCTGTGTTGGCCAGTTGACTTGTGAATAGTAAGATATTATGTAGGACATTCAAGCTCTGTGTTGGCCAGTTGACTTCTGGATAGTAAGATATTCTGTAGGACATTCAAGCTCTGTATTGGCCAGTTGACTTGTGAATAGTCAGATACTCTGTAGGACATTCAAGCTCTGTGTTGGCCAGTTGAATTGTGAATAGTAAGATTCTCTGTAGGACATTCAAGCTCTGTGTTGGCCAGTTGACTTGTGAATAGTATGATACTCTGTAGGACATTCAAGCTCTGTGTTGGCCAGTTGACTTGTGAATAGTAAGAAACTCTGTAGGACATTCAAGCTCTGTGTGTTGGCCAGTTGAATTGTGAATAGTAAGATACTCTTTAGGACATTCAAGCTCTGTGTTGGCCAGTTGACTTGTGAATAGTAAGATATTCAGTAGGACATTCAAGCTCTGTGTTGGCAAATTGACTTGTGAATAGTAAGATACTCTGTAGGACATTCAAGCTCTGTGTTGGCCAGTTGAATTGTTAATAGTAAGATACTCTGTAGGACATTCAAGCTCTGTGTTGGCCAGTTGACTTGTGAATAGTAAGATACCCTGTAGAACATTCAAGCTCTGTGTTGGCCTGTTGACATGTGAATAGTAAGATACTCTGTAGGACATTCAAGCTCTGTGTTGGCCTTTTGACATGTGGATAGTAAGATACTCTGTAGGACATTCAAGCTCTGTGTTGGCCAGTTGACTTGTAAAAAAGTAAGATACTCTGTAGGACATTCAAGCTCTGTGTTGGCCAGTTGACTTGTGGATAGTAAGATATTCTGTAGGACATTCAAGCTCTGTGTTGGCCAGTTGACTTGTGAATAGTAAGATATTCTGTAGGACATTCAAGCTCTGTGTTGGCCAGTTGACTTGTGGATAGTAAGATATTATGTAGGACATTCAAGCTCTGTGTTGGCCAGTTGACTTGTGAATAGTAAGATACTCTGTAGGACATTCAAGCTCTGTGTTGGCCAGTTGACTTGTGAATAGTAAGATATTCTGTAGGACATTCAAGCTCTGTGTTGGCCAGTTGACTTGTGGATAGTAAGATATTCTGTAGGACATTCAAGCTCTGTGTTGGCCAGTTGACTTGTGAATAGTAAGATACTCTGTAGGACATTCAAGCTCTGTGTTGGCCAGTTGACTTGTGAATAGTAAGATACTCTGTAGGACATTCAAGCTCTGTGTTGGCCAGTTGACTTGTGAATAGTAAGATACTCTGTAGGACATTCAAGCTCTGTGTTGGCCAGTTGATTTGTGAATAGTAAGATATTCTGTAGGACATTCAAGCTCTGTGTTGGCCAGTTGAATTGTGAATAGTAAGATACTCTGTAGGACATTCAAGCTCTGTGTTTGCCGGTTGAATTGTGAATAGTAAGATACTCTGTAGGACATTCAAGCTCTGTGTTGGCCAGTTGACTTGTGAATAGTATGATACTCTGTAGGACATTCAAGCTCTGTGTTGGCCAGTTGACTTGTGAATAGTAAGATATTCTGTAGGACATTCAAGCTCTGTGTTGGCCAGTTGACTTGTGAATAGTAAGATACTCTGTAGGATATTCAAGCTCTGTGTTGGCCAGTTGACTTGTGAATAGTAAGATACTCTGTAGGACATTCAAGCACCTGTGTTGGCCAGTTGACTTGTGAATAGTAAGATATTCTGTAGGACATTCAAGCTCTGTGTTGGCCAGTTGACTTGTGAATAGTAAGATACTCTGTAGGACATTCAAGCTCTGTGTGTTGGCCAGTTGAATTGTGAATAGTAAGATACTCTGTAGAACATTCAAGCTCTGTGTTGGCCAGTTGACTTGTGAATAGTAAGATATTCTGTAGGACATTCAAGCTCTGTGTTGGCAAGTTGACTTGTGAATAGTAAGATACTCTGTAGGACATTCAAGCTCTGTATTGGCCAGTTGAATTGTGAATAGTAAGATACTCTGTAGGACATTCAAGCTCTGTGTTGGCCAGTTGACTTGTGAATAGTAAGATACCCTGTAGGACATTCAAGCTCTGTTTTGGCCTGTTGACTTGTGAATAGTAAGATACTCTGTAGGACATTGAAGCTCTGTGTTGGCCAGTTGACTTGTGAATAGTAAGATACTCTGTAGGACATTCAAGCTCTGTGTTGGCCAGTTGACTTGTGAATAGTAAGATACTCTGTAGGACATTCAAGCACCTGTGTTGGCCAGTTGACTTGTGAATAGTAAGATATTCTGTAGGACATTCAAGCTCTGTGTTTGCCAGTTGACTTGTGAATAGTAAGATACTCTGTAGGACATTCAAGCTCTGTGTTGGCCAGTTGAATTGTGAATAGTAAGATACTCTGTAGGACATTCAAGCTCTTTGTTGGCCAGTTGACTTGTGAATAGTAAGATATTCTGTAGGACATTCAAGCTCTGTGTTGGCCAGTTGACTTGTGAATAGTAAGATACTCTGTAGGACATTCAAGCACCTGTGTTGGCCAGTTGACTTGTGAATAGTAAGATATTCTGTAGGACATTCAAGCTCTGTGTTGGCCAGTTGACTTGTGAATAGTAAGATACTCTGTAGGACATTCAAGCTCTGTGTGTTGGCCAGTTGAATTGTGAATAGTAAGATACTCTGTAGGACATTCAAGCTCTGTGTTGGCCAGTTGACTTGTGAATAGTAAGATACTCTGTAGGACATTCAAGCACCTGTGTTGGCCAGTTGACTTGTGAATAGTAAGATATTCTGTAGGACATTCAAGCTCTGTGTTGGCCAGTTGACTTGTGAATAGTAAGATACTCTGTAGGACATTCAAGCTCTGTGTGTTGGCCAGTTGAATTGTGAATAGTAAGATACTTTGTAGGACATTCAAGCTCTGTGTTGGCAAGTTGACTTGTGAATTGTAAGATATTCTGTAGGACATTCAAGCTCTGTGTTGGCAAGTTTACTTGTGAATAGTAAGATACTCTGTAGGATATTCAAGCTCTGTGTTGGCCAGTTGAATTGTGAATAGTAAGATACCCTGTAGGACATTCAAGCTCTGTGTTGGCCTGTTGACATGTGAATAGTAAGATACTCTGTAGGACATTCAAGCTCTGTGTTGGCCTGTTGACATGTGGATAGTATAATACTCTGTAGGACATTCAAGCTCTGTGTTGGCTAGTTGACTTGTGAATAGTAAGATACTCTGTAGGACATTCAAGCTCTGTGTTGGCCAGTTGACTTGTGGATAGTAAGATATTCTGTAGGACATTCAAGCTCTGTGTTGGCCAGTTGACTTGTGAATAGTAAGATATTCTGTAGGACATTCAAGCTCTGTGTTGGCCAGTTGACTTGTGGATAGTAAGATATTATGTAGGACATTCAAGCTCTGTGTTGGCCAGTTGACTTGTGAATAGTAAGATACTCTGTAGGACATTCAAGCTCTGTGTTGGCCAGTTGACTTGTGAATAGTAAGATATTATGTAGGACATTCAAGCTCTGTGTTGGCCAGTTGACTTCTGGATAGTAAGATATTCTGTAGGACATTCAAGCTCTGTATTGGCCAGTTGACTTGTGAATAGTCAGATACTCTGTAGGACATTCAAGCTCTGTGTTGGCCAGTTGAATTGTGAATAGTAAGATTCTCTGTAGGACATTCAAGCTCTGTGTTGGCCAGTTGACTTGTGAATAGTATGATACTCTGTAGGACATTCAAGCTCTGTGTTGGCCAGTTGACTTGTGAATAGTAAGATACTCTGTAGGACATTCAAGCTCTGTGTGTTGGCCAGTTGAATTGTGAATAGTAAGATACTCTTTAGGACATTCAAGCTCTGTGTTGGCCAGTTGACTTGTGAATAGTAAGATATTCAGTAGGACATTCAAGCTCTGTGTTGGCAAATTGACTTGTGAATAGTAAGATACTCTGTAGGACATTCAAGCTCTGTGTTGGCCAGTTGAATTGTTAATAGTAAGATACTCTGTAGGACATTCAAGCTCTGTGTTGGCCAGTTGACTTGTGAATAGTAAGATACCCTGTAGAACATTCAAGCTCTGTGTTGGCCTGTTGACATGTGAATAGTAAGATACTCTGTAGGACATTCAAGCTCTGTGTTGGCCTTTTGACATGTGGATAGTAAGATACTCTGTAGGACATTCAAGCTCTGTGTTGGCCAGTTGACTTGTAAAAAAGTAAGATACTCTGTAGGACATTCAAGCTCTGTGTTGGCCAGTTGACTTGTGGATAGTAAGATATTCTGTAGGACATTCAAGCTCTGTGTTGGCCAGTTGACTTGTGAATAGTAAGATATTCTGTAGGACATTCAAGCTCTGTGTTGGCCAGTTGACTTGTGGATAGTAAGATATTATGTAGGACATTCAAGCTCTGTGTTGGCCAGTTGACTTGTGAATAGTAAGATACTCTGTAGGACATTCAAGCTCTGTGTTGGCCAGTTGACTTGTGAATAGTAAGATATTCTGTAGGACATTCAAGCTCTGTGTTGGCCAGTTGACTTGTGGATAGTAAGATATTCTGTAGGACATTCAAGCTCTGTGTTGGCCAGTTGACTTGTGAATAGTAAGATACTCTGTAGGACATTCAAGCTCTGTGTTGGCCAGTTGACTTGTGAATAGTAAGATACTCTGTAGGACATTCAAGCTCTGTGTTGGCCAGTTGACTTGTGAATAGTAAGATACTCTGTAGGACATTCAAGCTCTGTGTTGGCCAGTTGATTTGTGAATAGTAAGATATTCTGTAGGACATTCAAGCTCTGTGTTGGCCAGTTGAATTGTGAATAGTAAGATACTCTGTAGGACATTCAAGCTCTGTGTTTGCCAGTTGAATTGTGAATAGTAAGATACTCTGTAGGACATTCAAGCTCTGTGTTGGCCAGTTGACTTGTGAATAGTATGATACTCTGTAGGACATTCAAGCTCTGTGTTGGCCAGTTGACTTGTGAATAGTAAGATATTCTGTAGGACATTCAAGCTCTGTGTTGGCCAGTTGACTTGTGAATAGTAAGATACTCTGTAGGATATTCAAGCTCTGTGTTGGCCAGTTGACTTGTGAATAGTAAGATACTCTGTAGGACATTCAAGCACCTGTGTTGGCCAGTTGACTTGTGAATAGTAAGATATTCTGTAGGACATTCAAGCTCTGTGTTGGCCAGTTGACTTGTGAATAGTAAGATACTCTGTAGGACATTCAAGCTCTGTGTGTTGGCCAGTTGAATTGTGAATAGTAAGATACTCTGTAGAACATTCAAGCTCTGTGTTGGCCAGTTGACTTGTGAATAGTAAGATATTCTGTAGGACATTCAAGCTCTGTGTTGGCAAGTTGACTTGTGAATAGTAAGATACTCTGTAGGACATTCAAGCTCTGTATTGGCCAGTTGAATTGTGAATAGTAAGATACTCTGTAGGACATTCAAGCTCTGTGTTGGCCAGTTGACTTGTGAATAGTAAGATACCCTGTAGGACATTCAAGCTCTGTTTTGGCCTGTTGAAATGTGAATAGTAAGATACTCTGTAGGACATTTAAGCTCTGTGTTTGCCTGTTGACATGTGGATAGTAAGATACTCTGAAGGACATTCAAGCTCTGTGTTGGCCAGTTGACTTGTTAATAGTAAGATACTCTGTAGGACATTCAAGCTCTGTGTTGGCCAGTTGACTTGTGAATAGTAAGATACTCTGTAGGACATTCAAGCTCTGTGTTGGCCAGTTGAATTGTTAATAGTAAGATACTCTGTAGGACATTCAAGCTCTGTGTTGGCCAGTTGACCTGTGAATAGTAAGATACTCTGTAGGACATTCAAGCTCTGTGTTGGCCTGTTGACATGTGGATAGTAAGATATTCTGTAGGACATTCAAGCTCTGTGTTGGCCTGTTAACATTGGGTTAGTAAGATACTCTGTAGGACATTCAAGCTCTGTGTAGGCCTGTTATCATGTGTATAGTAAGATACTCTGTAGCACATTAAAGCTCTGTATTGGACGCGTTGACATGTGGATAGTAAGATACTCTGTAGGACATTCAAGCTATGTGTTTGCCTGTTGATATGTGGATATTAAAATACTGTGTAGGACATTCAAGCTCTATTTTGGCCTGTTAACATGTGGATAGTAAGATACTCTGTAGGAAATTAAAGCTCTGTCTTGGTCTGTTGACATGTGGATAGTAAGATATTCTGTAGGACATTCAAGCTCTGTGTTGGCCTGTTAACATTTGGTTAGTAAGATTCTCTGTAGGACATTCAAGTCTGTGTTTGCCTGTTAACATGTGGATAGTAAGATACTCTGTAGCACATTAAAGCTCTGTATTGGCCAGTTGACTTGTGAATAGTAAGATACTCTGTAGGACATTCAAGCTCTGTGTTGGCCTGTTGACATGTGGATAGTAAGATACTCTGTAGGACATTCAAGCTATGTGTTTGCCTGTTGACATGTGGATAGTAAAATACTCTGTAGGACATTCAAGCTCTATGTTGGACTGTTGACATGTAGAAAGTAAGATACTCTGTAAGACATTTAAACTCTGTGTTGGCCTGTTAACATGGTGGCAATAAGGAACTATGTAGGACATCAATGTTTTGGGTAAGTCTAACACCTGGATAGTGGATACTGTGCAGTGCATTCAATCTAGAGTTGGTTTGTTAATATGTGGATTGTAAGATCCTGTGTAAGACATTAAAGCTGTCTGTCAGTCTGATGCCATTGGGATTGTTCAATACTTTGAAGAACTATAAAACTTGGTATTGGTCTGTTAATATATAGATAGCAAATTACAATGTAGGACTGTAAAGTTTCGAGTCAGTGAACTTATGTTTAATGGGGATAGTGCGATACTTTGTAGGACAATACCGTTTATTGTCTGTATGTTAATATATATAGTAAGGTATTATATAAAAGACTGTTACCATGTGCTTTGGTAGATACTGTGTAGGACATCAAAATTTAATGCTGGTATGATAGTCTGTGGATAGTAAGATACTATATATATGACATTAAAACTTGATGTAGCATAGTAATATACTAGCTTGTTCTGTAATGCCTAGGGTGAGTTTGTTAAAATATGGATAGTAAGATACTAGTTAGAACTGTAATGCCTAGGGTCAGTTTGTTAACATGTGGATAGCAAGATACTATTTCCATAGTGTCGGTCTGTACATTATATAAATTGCTGAGCGATTATAGTAGTAAAACTGGGAGAGTTCAAAACGTAGTTCCCCCATGTTCCAGTCTCTCTCTTATCGCCTGTGGAGTATAAAAAATAGATAGGAATGGTTAAAATACCGCTATGGAACAAAATCAAGAACTTAACCTACGTTAGATACAGAAATTACAAACAATGAGACTAAAGCATTCATCGGGGCAACGTACAGTGCAAAATGGAAGAAAAAAAACGACACCCTGGCCACATAGATTTTCATTCTCCGGCTACGCACAGGTCACAGCAGTCTGAGATGTCATCTGTACAACAAGTTCAATTCAAGATTGGTACTACAGACCTTCATGCCTGCGGCACAGCCCCCATGAAGGCAGAACATATTTTGCAGTCATGTCCACAGAATACCGACAAAAGAAGTAGCATTTGGCAACAGCTAGTGCCCTTCCACGAGAAGCTGTACAGAAGCGTAGAGAGCCTTGAGTCGACTGATGACTTCGTTAGAGTCATTGAAGTTGATGTCTGAAGACGCACGAAAAAGAAGAAGAAGAAATGAACCAGTCGATGCTTCCCGTTGGATCCACTACTAGGGAATTGCATGTTTACATTCTGATTCGCATTATTCGTTTATAGGTCTAGTGATATTGCGAGCTTAATATCGGAGTAGCAAAATGCCCCTTTGTCGCTATGTGCATTCACAAGCAAAAACAACTAGTATTCTCTGTATAAGCAACAAATGTTCTCTAGCCCACTGTATGGACGGCGTACTACAGTAAACATCCCGAATGATTCTGGATCTTTGGGTATGGCAATGACAAAAATAGGACCAATGTCCTACATAGAGCATGTCATAAGAGGCGACTAACTGTGTGACATGACACAACACCGGCCATGCTTAGTTGGTTTGTTAAGAGCAGCATAGATGGCGCCTAACAGGCTCTGGCATGTCTCACCTATGGTTCCTGGAGGTTGGGGCAGATCATCAGGTGGTCAGGGCCCTGTATTGTGCCACAATCACATGTGTCATCTTCTGCGTATCCCCATCTTTTCTTGTTTCTCTTGCATTGTCATACATCAGTTCAGTCTGTTTAGTAACTTTCATGTTGTCGATGGTAGATCTTCTTCTTTTTTGTTCGTTCTCAATCTCCCACTACCAAGTCCTGAAAAGGGCTTTGCAAGTAACAAGATGTAGTCCGGAGAACGGAATGCGTTGTTTCGTAGTTTACAGCTTGACTGTGAGATTTGCGCCTTTCGGTCCGACACATCCGACTTCAGTAGACATTTTAGAGTACCGGTTTACCTTCCCTCTTCGATCCCTTCTCCTTAGCCAGTTTGCTATATTGCAGCCTGTTAACCAGGATCACCGCGTGGAGTTGTAGAAGGGTCTTGGCAGCTCTGGTTCGCTGGCACTGACGCTAGCAGTCAGCTATGGGTCGCTGACCGCTGCAGCTCATGCGCTCCTCAGCGTCTTGATCCCTTCTACAGTAGATGATATCCGGCAGTAGGTTCCTCCAGAAGTTTGATCTTTGGGGCCTATATCAATTTGAGTCATACCTCGATACGGCGACTTTCAGGGCCTGTCTGTATCGGCGTTGTCGATATGAGGAAGTTATGTCTGGATTTGCGGAAGTTATGTTTGGATTTGAGGAAGTTATGTCTGGATTTGAGGAAGTTATGTCTGGATTTGCGGAAGTTATGTTTGGATTTGAGGAAGTTATGTCTGGATTTGAGGAAGTTATGTCTGGATTTGAGGAAGTTTTGTCTGGATTTCAGCAAGTTATGTCTGGATTTGAGGAAGTTATATCTGGATTTGAAGAAGTTATGTCTGGATTTGAGGAAATTATGTCTGGATTTGAAGAAGTTATGTCTGGATTTGAGGAAGTTATGTCTGCATTTGAAGAAGTTATGTCTGGATTTGAGGAAGTTATGTCTGGATTTGAGGAAGTGATGTCTGGATTTGAGGAAGTTTTGTCTGGATTTGAGGAAGCTATGTCTGGATTTGAGGAAGTTATGTCTGAATATCGATGTCGTCATTGCTGCTTAAATGTGTGTATTGTAAAATTTAAATAAATGAAACCCATTTTAGATCCACGGGGAGCATAGATCTTCAACGAATACACGCCATAAAATGTCATAACATGTAAACCTATCCATAAATATTGAAGTTTGTATGTCTTAACGTTTCTACAGAATGGGGTAGTCAGTCCCATGCCCAACCATATTTAGACCTTTCTTGTGCCACGCCTGGTAGGTTGCACTATTAATGTTCTTCACTCCCCATTTGGACCCACATAGCGCACTTGCGTTGTAATATATGAGCCTGTGTATGTATTGTTGTATAGAGTTAGTGGGCATTGGTGCAGGAATAAGGGCATACGTATGTGTGTGTGTGTGTGTGTGTGTGTGTGTGTGTGTGTGTGTGTATGACCATCATGGGGAGATGGGGGTAATTTTTGGGGGGAGGGTGAGGTGACTGCATTCAAAAACATACGTACGGTTGTGTAGCGCAGGTCCAGGTCTATGCAGAATGCCTGGCTTCATAACAAGGCGGAGAAGATTCAAAGGTATGCTGGTACCAACGAGTCGAGGAGGTTTAACTGTGTCCTGAAGACGATCATCATTCCTCCGTTCTATCATTCATCTCCTTCCCTTAGCGCTGACTGATGTTCGTCCATCACATGTGATAAAGACCACTCTCTTTGTTCAGCCGTGTGGACAATCTTTTCTTTTGCTAAGTCAGCTGAAATGGATCATTTGCGCTGTGATTTGGATTACAATGAGGAAGAAACTGCGCGTTTTGTCAACCTCACTCTCTGGTCCTGGGCTACATTTTGCCAGTGGCAAGACTGTATCGAGACGACTGGAGATAGGACAGGATGCAGATTTTTTCTCAGGATTTACTCCGAAGCCGTTCTCGTAAACAGGTATCCCAAAATGCAGCGTATGGGGATGACATCTATTGTTGTGTGTCGTGCCTTTCCCATAACCGCAAGAAGTAGTGGGAACATCACTCAGCGTATGAGTTGGGTATCTCTCTCGGGCTGTGTTCTAATTTATTATAGTCGTGTCTAAATTTCAGTCACACCAAAACCGATGCGATCTGCCGTTAGGGCGAAGAGCGCCAGTCTCGCGAAGTTCAGATGTGTGCACTAGACCGTGAAAATACGACACATGTTTAAGAGATTCATATAGCCGATGTCTAGGTCAGAATAATCGGAAGAAAGAAAACACAACAAACGAACGAATTAACCAGACCAAATGGAAAACAACGACACGTTTCATTGGGAATTCCAGGCAAATCCGTCGTCTGGCGGCATCCATAATGAACTAAAACACCAGAGCAATGTAGACCCGCAACCAGCAGGGCTTCATCTTTGCCGCTCTTCTTACTGGTGGTGGCACGGTGCTATTGACTGACAAGGTCCAGATTGTGGAGCGCTGGGCGGAACATTTGGATACCATCCTCTATTGTCCGTCTATTATCAGCGAACAAGCCATATCTGCCATGCCTCAAGTTAACCCTTTACACCCTAACTCTTAAAATTAAAAAAATACATATTCATTAGACCAGAGTGATAATTCTTTGTCTCACTCGTATCCTTTTTGTTGACTGATGGGATTGAAATGATATTCTAGTACATAATAAAAGCGGGAGGCTGCATTTAACATAATAACAGTCATGGTGTTCAAACAGAATATACGGGACATGATAGGGTCTAATGGGTTAACTAGGGACCTAACCTCGAACCCAGCGAGAATGAGGTTATAAACGTTATCACATCGATGCCCAGAGATCCAGAAGCAGGGCTCTCGGGTCAGATGTCATCCCTGAAGAGGTTTACCAAGGAGGGGGTCCTGAACGTCCTGAGATCAGGCACTAGAGTACACCTGTGCAAGAAAATGGACAATCGTCAAGATTGCCACAATGACAGGGGCGTCTCCCTGTTGTCAATGGCGGGAAAGATTCTGGTCTCAATCCTGCTCAACCGTCTAATTGGTCACATTAGGCAGGGTCTATTGCCAGAGTCAGCGTGGTTTAAGTGCTGGTCGTGTCAAGGTCGACATGGTATATGCAGCACGTAAACTACAAGAGAAGTGTCTAGAACAGCATTGTAGTCTGCACACAGTTTTTGTCGATCTAACCATCGTTGTAGACACCGTCAATAGTTTGACCGTGCCGGTAGTTTCATTGCGTCTGTCCGCCATTTTCATGACGGCAAGATGGCTACATCAAAAAGGATAATTGTGTGTAGCCTTCCCAGTCACCTACGGCGTCAAACAGGAATGTGTGCTTAGAGCGACAATCTTTAGGATGGTCTTTGCAGCAACGCTATTTGATGATGTATACCGCGCTGCTACTGACATGTATATCAGGTACAGGACGCAAGGCCGGCTCTTTAATCAGAGAGGCCTGAAGTCTTACACCAAGGTAAGTGAGACCACAATCTTGGATCATGTGTTCGCTAACAACTGCGCTCTTAACACGTGATCCGCAATGACAGAGTTTTCGGCGACATACAATACCTTTGGTCTCACAATCAACTCAATGAAAAAAGGTATACTTTCCACCCTGCTCCTGGAAAACCGTACACAGAGCCAAATATTACAGTACAGAGAAATTGGTCCCAGACAGTCGCTAGTTTCACCTATCTAGGCAATACCCTCATCATAGAGACGAATGCCTGTTCTTAGATCAACTGAATGATTTTATTCCACTGATACAAGGGGACGGCCTAGTGGTTAAGTGGTACGGCTCACAACCCAAAGGTGCTCGGTTCGATCCCCATCACTTCCCACGGCCGTTACCCTGGGGAAGCAAACCCTTAGAAAATGCAGGAGGAAGCAGATCCTTACATAAAATGCATGCTGAAGTCGGATGCACTGGGCCGACAGGCGCAAAATAAAAACACAGTGCAACGCAAACCGCCTTGGGATTAGCAAAATAAAGCAAACGCAAAAAACAAAACAAAAACAAAAAAGAAAATTCCACTAATACTAAAAATAACTGTGCGTATTCAATCTATTTGTGAATGCATTCACTGACCCTGCCTCTAACGCATCCTGCGGCAATTCATTTCAAGGATTCACCCCTCTCTGACTAAAAAAGTATTTCCTAATACCTAATGTGTACCTGTCTTTAAATATTTGGAAGCTGAGTCCTCTTGTTCTTGTAGCAAGTTGAACTTTGAAAAGTTGGTTTAGGCTAATGTATCATTAAATTCATTATCACGAATTCTTCTTTGTTCTGGACTCTGAAGACCGGTTTTTCTAAGTCTTTCCTCATAACTATAATTCTGGAATTCCACGACCAGTTGTGTAGCTCTTCTTTGTATCCTTTCAAGCATGTTTATATACACTCTATGATAAGGAATCTACATCTGAACACGGTACTTCAATTTAGTTCTCACCAATGATTTATATAGTTTTGACTATCACTCCCTTGCTATTACGTGTAATGTTACTTTTTATACCCAGCATTGCATTAACCTTTTTCACTGCCACACATCACCTGTTTGATCTATTAAAACATATCTATGTTCTTTTTCTACAAATTTCCTAATACTGTTCTCTTCCATCATGTAAATATATTCCTTATTGGATCTTCCCATGTGGATGACTGTACATTTTTTTTCTACATTAAATAAACTCTGTGTAACAGATCTCAGATCATTAAAAAAATCTAAATCTAATCCCAATAGACCCACCTCTGCCTGAGATAAGAACTTGCTGAACAGTTTCGTGTCATTAAGGCTAATGAGTTGAGCCTCCATACCCTTCTGCAAAAAGTCCACATAAGATTGACGAGGCATATTGCTCGCGTGTCCGATAAGGACATCTCCAAGTAACTGCTTTATGGTAGCTCAGAACAGGCATACACTCATCAGGTGGTCAGAAGAAACGCAGCAGAGACCAATTGAAAGCGGCTATGTAGAGTTTCGGGGGTCGCTGTAGTTCAGAGGTTAAGGCACTCGCCGTTCCCAGTGTTGAACAGAAACGGTGGGCAATCGAATACCGCAAGTTACAAGCGATCCTTGGTCTCACGGGATGTAAGACCAGAGTGCATGCATCCCGAGTTACCTCCAGTTGTCTCGACCAAGTCTTGCCACTGATCCAAGGTAACTCGGGATAAGAGTGAGATTGATAACTAGCGCATTATCTTATTCACTATAATCCAGATACAGCACACATCACATTATCAAGACAAAACCGTCTGGGGTTGAGGATATCATCGCTTCGCGATGGGAAATAACTTTATGTGAAGCTCCACCATTGATGTCCCCTCCTGTGAATTGGGTGCAAAGAACCGTTCCCTCTGGAGCAATAACATCACCAAAAGTGTTCAGATCACAGGCGAAACTCCAGCTCGGAGGCTCAGAGGAAGCGTGCTGCCAGAAAGAGAACAGAACGCGGGAAACTCCACACAGACTCCTCATTTGAGGACACATCTCGTAGTACGTCACATTCTGATGCCGTAACCATCTTAGCCTTTTACTCGCTCTCTCTCTAAATATATATATTTCTCTTTATCTCTCTCTCTTACTCTCTCTCTCTCTCTCTCTCTCTCTCTCTCTCTCTCTCTCTCTCTATTTTTATTAATTCTTAGTTGGTAGTCGACCTGTACTTCTACAGTGGCAGTCGCTCCTGTGCAGGTTCCATTTCTAGTATAAGCTGGATGTAGCCGGGAGGAGGATTTCCTGCTCAGCGAGCTAGGCTTGAGCAGCTCATTACTCCGCTACGTTGGGACAAGTACCAC